>CM076151.1:39312500-39942500 GCA_038025085.1 Tetragonia tetragonoides | reverse complement strand
TTAGCAACAAAACAAGGAAAAAGTCCATAACATAGACGAGTCCAATCATCCGATCCTTGGGTCCTCACTCGAACCCGATCATCAGATTCCCGAGTAGAACAAGTGAAAGAAGTCTAATTTATCCCTTCAGCTGTACTGCCAAAATATGCTACATCAGTAATGCTTGAGGGAAACGGAGCATCCACAAGGATCTACCACTAGAGCAACTGCTGTGACACGTAGATATAGAGAGATAAGGGGCTATACAATTAAAGAGAAATACAAAGAAGGAAGACTAAATATCATATGTGCCTCACGAACTCCAGAAACAGAAAAATAATTTTATCCATCAAAATCACAACATGAAACCAATAAGACAAACTCACATCTGCCTCATCTATGCCCAAAGTAAACTACTAATTCAGAGTTTGATCCTTGAGTGTGATGGAAATAAAGAAGTCACCTTCTCACAAGTGCTTCCCTTCATGCGTATGATTCTCCCGAACCCACAACCTTTAATTCGGATTAACTTGAACAATGAAAACGCTCCATATTGTGGAATTTCAGGTGAAACTAAACAAGAGAAGCTTGTGTTGCTTTTTAAGCAAGAAATTTGTAAACATCAAATTTTGATATGTTTAACATCCTATTCACCCTTCTAGAGAGCCGACACCACTCAAGTTAAGACCATATGGACAATCCAGCATATCAACCACGACAATATAATGATTTTACGGCTATTCACCGATAAATTGTGTTTGTTGCACTGGTACTTGTTCAGCAAAGAGCAGTAAGATGCTAATGGAATGTCAAAAGGTTATATCAAGTCCTTGTTTGGTTGACACTTGGAAAACTTAAGAAGTGTCATCTCGTGCGAAGTGTAAATTTCCTTCTTGTTTTGTTGATAACAATACACAGAAACATTTTTTTTAGATAAGGAAAATTTTTATTAATCAAATATGTAAAGAATACAAAAAAGAGGATAAGGCATCCTCAAATGCAACCAAAAAAAAGTACAAATTTCGTCAATGGCGCTGTATAAAGGTAAGCGGGACGCCCTTAAAGACACCCGCCGCCTTAGCCCAAAGGGAGGCCACATAGACCACATGGTCCCAGACATAGTCTATAGGCTTCCCTACATCAAAGAACACCCTTGAGTTCCTCTCCAACCAAATACACCACGGGATGGCCATACACATGCACCTCCACCCCTCCAGGCTCCAGCAACCTACTCCATTATGATGGCACACATAACAAACAGATGCAGACTATCTTCCCCATTATGATGGCACATCACACAGAAAATCCGGTAGAAGTAACCACCCATGCCTCCGGCGTTGCACCATATCATAGGTGTTCTCCTTACCAAAATGGAGAAAGTTGCTTACCAAGTCCCCTACTGGTAAGTAGAATTTCCCACATCAATCCCCATAAAGATGAAATTCTTTTGTTCAACCAAACAAAATCTGCGCACTTTCCATGAATTAGTACTTCACATGATGAACAAAACGAGCACTAAGATTACCAAATTAAAATGTAAAAGCTACATAACAGGGATTCGCTGCCTCCCCTCTTTTTCAAAATATTAACATCACATGGCAATTTCTTGCCATGAATGACATCATATACATATTTTCTAAGATACACTATAATATAATACTCCCTTCGGTCCATAGAAATCTTTATACTTTCTTTTTCGGTTTGGTTCATGGAAATCTTTACGTTTCCTTATATGGTATTGCTTTTCAGGTTCATTTTCTATTTTGCCCCTCCTTACTTCTTACCCCATGTGATCATGTTCCCTTAGTCACACTCTCTCTCCTCCCTTTTCCACCAAAATCCTATCCACCCACTCTCTAATTGTCCCCACCACAAATACATTTTCTCTCTCTTAAACCCACAATACCCATGTGCTCTTCCAAGGCATGCTTGGAACATTTGTGCCCAAATGTTTTTTTCTTGGTCTTTGTGTCATTCTCAAGTGTAAAGATTTCCACGGACCGGAGGGAGTAGCAAAGAGATCCATAAAAAAGATCCCTCAGACAGAGAGACAGAAGCATGCAGAGTTTGAAGATGCGACTTTTAACTGTACAGAATATAATTTATGCCAAATAATCATTGATAAATGAAAAAAAAAGGTATTGAGGGTCATCTAAAAAGATTAATAAAAACAAAGGTACGTGTACCAAACAAGCATACAAAACAATTCTCCACCAAGTAATAATATTTAAATGAAAAAAAGGGAAGAAAAATAAGAAAAGAATAGGAAAATTAGTTTAACCACCATTTCAAATGATGCTCTTGCATTTGTGCTTGTAGCTGGTGCTCGGCCAGTACCCAAGATGAACCCAAAGATGCAAGTTTTTCCATCAAAACAGATGCTGCAATGAACAACCTTTGTCAAAAGAAATTCAATAACACCCAAAAAATGTAGACTGACAACACACTCACAACATCGAAAATTCACCATTAATGTAATTTGTAAAAGAAAAAAAAAACATGTGTAATCAAATAGTTGCAGCAATATGTTTAATAATGAACCATTGTTTTGACAAGATCACTATACAAAACACCCTATACATGTACGGATAATGCACGTTCTTTTTTTGTGACAGGCATATAACGGGCTTGGAAACCTGCTTCTGTGGGGTCGGGGGGGGGGAGGAGAAACCCAACCTTGCAAAGAACCCCACCGATTTGAACAAGGCCCAATTGTTGAAGCATTTCCATCTCAACTTGGGGGATTTGCATTCAAACCCATGACCTCCAATATGAAAGATGACGAGATAGGCACTAAGGCACTACCTCTTTGCTTACAAATTTATAATGCACACATTCCAATGGTCAAGCCAAGTTCTCATTGTTTTGTTCTGAAGCAAAGATGTCCACTGTCTAGCTTGTCCTATGTCAATCAGATATTCCCAACAAATGCGTATATGCTTAGACCGAAGGAAACGATACATAGACAAGCCAACTTCTTCCAAATTCATCATTTGAAGGGAGCTAGACTACTCACTATCACTTTGTTGTAATTTCTCCAAAAATTCTTTGAAGCTCATACTCTTCATCATAAATGATCACTTGCCTGAAATAATCTGGTCAATAAGGAAACCTATTCTAGTGAGACAAGAATGAGGGCAATTTAAGCCACTTCCCTTTCCAATCTAACTATTAATAGATCATCCCCTCCTTGAATGCCTTGACATTGGGATCTTTGATACAACCACATAGAATCCCCAACAGTTATCTACTATCAGAATGCATAAGTATATCCGTCCCGGCGTCCCCCATTAGAAGATCCATACGAGAATTTTTAAATCCTGTTTGAGGTCAACAGTCTCAACACAGAAGTGCAATTTGCATGTGAAATTGTGAATAACAATATGTATTGTGAATCAATTGATAGTTGGGGGAATAAGTATATCAAAGAGACATAATGCACCAAAATTTCAGAATCAATTAAAATAAGCAATTATAAACAAAAAAAATCAACAAAAATAACCTGAAGAACCCCTTGCACTTTGGAGAACAGCAAAGAGTTGTTTCCGTCCTTCTCTAGTGTATGCAGCCCTATTTTTCGCATTGTCTCCACTTGCCATCTTCTGGTAGGGGGAGGAAAAAACAACATTACTTTCATATACAAAGTGCCAGGACTGAAAAAATCATTCAAATGGATGTACTCAACTACAAAAAGTAATGATGCCATGTTTAACTTTGGATGAACTTCCAAAGCTTTGACACGCGGCAAGGGATATGCAACCTCTCCGCCCTGCTGTGATAGAATCCTTGGAATGTCGAGGGACTCAATTTCTACACAGGGATAAAAATACCCGGGGGGGATGGGGGCAGAAAGATATACATATGTGAGAAAAGTGGAAGCTATAGCAGCTGAATGGACAACCCACAACAAGTAAACAAACTCTTACAACATGATTTATTTATTGCTTACAAAGAAAAAAAGAAAGGATACAGGGCAACAAACATTGCCCATTTCGTATAGCAATTGTTCTCGTGAAATAGAACATATGTGATTCCAATAAACCAGCATCCAACTTGAGAAACACAAAAAGGGTAAGTAAAAAGCATGTAAAGTACAATCAATATATATTTCCGATGTGATATATGCTAAACAAGATTGGTAATCACAGAGTTAGGTACTTCTAACCTGTCAGTTCAATACTTGTATGGTAGCAGCTGAGTTTGCTTCTTTGGTCATGTCATTAGTTTTGAGGGCCTGCAAGTTTTCTGTGCCTCTGCTCACCTTGATCCATGTTTGTTGCACTACCCACAGATTACTTTTTGTAAAAGGCCTTCATAGTTTTGGAAGTGGGAAGGGTTTTTTCAAGAGGTTTATGTCACAGGATACTAGGTCGCAAAATTCAACATAAACAAGCAGCAAAATCTGACATGCAAATCCTGCACTGCTTCCAAAAGATTCACTACTCTTTGGCTTCGGAAAAAGTGGACTAAATAAACATGGATCATAAATCTGTCTTAACTTCTTATTTATTGTGAAATTTTCGATGGTCGTCGCTCTTTGGATCAAGGGTCAACCAGAAACAACCTCTTTGTTTTCACAGGGATAAGGTTGTCTACCCCTATCCCCCCTTGCCCCACTTGGGGGGGAGCCTCTGTGAAGGCATTGGGATAACGTGATATTGACGTGTTGAATTAAATATATTAGAAAAAGAAGATTGAAGAAAATTTTCCATTGGCTACATTATATAGAGTTACACCACCTTGTAGCACAAAACCTTTGGTGTAGGTTGTTTGGCATAGTTGGGGTGGGTTTGCCTCACTACCGTTTTGGAGTTTATACAAGCTGTGTATTGGGGGTTTCAGAAGGAGGAAGGAGAAACATATGCTATCGCAGAATGCAATATTTGCAGTGTTGTGGAGCCTTTGGTTGGGGAGAAATGTGCGGGCTTTTCCTGAGATTACACTACCTCCTGATTCGATTTCGGATAGGGTCACTTGCTTTACTTGGGCTCTATGTAACCCAGGGAAGGACGGGCCTTTAGGAGTTAGTATTTATGAGATTCAAAGACAATGGGCTGATTTGTATATAGCTTTCGTAAGTCCTCTAATTCTGTAATTCTGCATTCTTAAGAAAAAAAAACTTTCTTTATCTATAAAAAAATATAGACTAACACCATCTCAGCAGCTCAGCTATGGTGGACACTTGACATTTACTGCTACTTGAAGAATTTTGGGTGGTATTATAACAATGCCTCACAAATTCAATTTCTCATTCATTTCTAACCATAAATATAAATTTAATAATATTGTGAGCAGTGAAGCATGGAAATCATTTCATCCTAACAATTGGGGAAAATGATGATAGATCATGCTCTCATGCAAGATGGGTTCTAAACCCAACGTACTTTGATAGTAGCTAGAAGCAAAATTTTGACTGTAATTTTAGTCAGGGGTTCAGTGTACCAATTTTTTTTTTTAATTTACTACAAAGAAACACAAAACTTGTGTGGACCTGTCCACCATGGTCCAAAGGACTAAATCTTTTTAAAATTACCCTCCATGTCTCAAAATATTTACACTAGTGTCCTTGGTTCACGGTGGACCAATTTTTAAAGAAAGACTCCAAGAAAATAATGAATATGCTATCAAGCATTAATTAACAACGGAAAGGAGGAAGGCCAAATAAATTTTAGTGACAATATAGATATATAGTAGGGCTTGAGAAGCAAAAGAAAAAAAGTATTAAAAGTCATCTAACCAGCTGGGTCAAAAAAATTAGCTTGCATAGGCGCTCTTTTGGGATTTAGTGTCACTCGTGTTTTCCAAACTTGAAGAGCACCGTCCTTTGATAAGGTGGCAACCAACTGCAATGCTGGGAGCCAAACAATTGATGTAATAGGCTGAGAACCCACTTGCGTTCTGTAATCACAATTGACATATCATTTATACATTGCAGATATGACATGACATGATTTTCCACATACTAACAAAGCAGGTACTTCCCACAAATAATATATAGCTTTGATGTAAATAGAAACAAAGGGATGCAAGACACATTCATGAAGGGCAGATATCATCATATACATTTTATTTTTTTAGATAAAGAAAAAGCATATTGATAAGATATCAAATGTACAACAAACAAATAATATATCATATTAGCAGACCGCAATATGGTTGTAAGATGAACCGCCGATAAAAAGATCTACCACCCAAAGAAAAAAGAAAAAAAGAATAATGTCTTACATTCCAATCATATTTGATCTCTTTGTAGACACATCTCATGCCAAGAGTGTACCCTGCCGATAGCCAACAAAAATCCACTCTAAGGGGGGATAGGGGTAGACAACCTTATCCCTGTGAAAACAAAGAGGTTGTTTCTGGTTGACCCTTGATCCAAAGAACGACGATCATCGATAATTTCACAATAAATAAGAAGTTCAGACAGATTTATGAGCCATGTTTATTTAGTCCACTTTTTCTGAAGCCAAAGAGTAGTGAATCTTTTGGAAGCAGTGCAGGATTTGCATGTGAGATTTTGCTGCTCGTTTATGTTGAATTTTGCGACCTAGTAACCTGTGACATAAACCTCTTGAAAAAACCCTTCCCACTTCCAAGACGATGAAGGCCCTTTACAAAAAGTAATCTGTGGGCAGTGCAACAAACATGGATCAAGGTGAGCAGAGGCACAGAAAACTTGCAGGCCCTCAAAACTAATGACATGACCAAAGTAGCAAACTCAGCTGCTACCATACAAGTATTGAACTGACCGGTTAGAAGTACCTAACTCTGTGATTACCAATCTTGTTTAGCATATATCACATCGGACATATATATTGATTGTGCTTTACATGCTTTTTACTTACCCTTTTTGTGTTTCTCAAGTTGGATGCTGGTTTATTGGAATCACATATGTTCTATTTCACGGGAACAATTGCTATACGAAATGGGCAATGTTTGTTGCCCTGTATCCTTTCTTTTTTTTCTTTGTAAGCAATAAATAAATCATGTTGGAAGAGTTTGTTTACTTGTTGTGGGCTGTCCATTCAGCTGCTATAGCTTCCACTTTTCTCACATATGTATAACTTTCTTCCCCCCATCCCCCCCGGGTATTTTTATCCCTGTGTAGAAATTGTGTCCCTCGACATTCCAAGGATTCTATCACAGCAGGGCGGAGAGGTTGCATATCCCTTGCCGCGTGTCAAAGCTTTGGAAGTTCATCCAAAGTTAAACATGGCATCATTACTTTTTGCAGTTGAGTACATCCATTTAAATGATTTTTCCAGTCTTGGCACTTTGTATATGAAAGTAATGTTGTTTCCCCCCCCCCCCACACCAGAAGATGGCAAGTGGAGACAATGCGAAAAATAGGGCTGCATACACTAGAGAAGGACGGAAACAACTCTTTACTTTTCTCCAAAGTGCAAGGGGTTCTTCAGGTTATTTTTGTTGATTTTTTTTATTTATAATTGCTTATTTTAATTGATTCTGAAATTTTGGTGCATTATGTCTCTTTGATATACTTATCCCCCCAACTATCAATTGATTCACAATACATATTGTTATTCACAATTTCACATGCAAATTGCACTTCTGTGTTGAGACTGTTGACCTCAAAGAGGATTTAAAAATTCTCGTATGGATCTTCTAATGGGGAACGTCGGGACGGATATACTTATGCATTCCGATAGTAGATAACTGTTGGGGATTCTATGTGGTTGTATCAAAGATCTCAATGTCAAGGCATTCAAGGAGGAGATGATCTATTAATAGTTAGATTGGAAATGAAAGTGGCTTAAATTGCCCTCATTCTTGTCTCACTAGAATAGGTTTCCTTATTGGCCAGATTATTTCAGGCAAGTGATCATTTATGATGAAGAGTATGAGCTTCAAAGAATTTTTGGAGAAATTACAACAAAGTGATAGTGAGTAGTCTAGCTCCCTTCAAATGATGAATTTGGAAGAAGTTGGCTTGTCTATGTATCGTTTCCTTCGGTCTAAGCATATACGCCTTTGTTAGGAATATCTGATTGACATAGGACAAGCTGGACAGTGGACATCTTTGCTTCAGAACAAAACAATGAGAACTTGGATTGACCATTTGAATATGTGCATTATAAATTTATAAGCAAAGAGGTAGTGCCTTAGTGCCTATCTCGTCACCTTTCATATTGGAGGTCATGGGTTTGAATGCAAATCCCCCAAGTTGAGATGGAAATGCTTCAACAATTGGGCCTTGGTCAAATCGGTGGGGTTCCTTGCAGGGTTGGGTTTCCCCTCCCCCCCCCCCCCCGACCCCACAGAAGCAGGTTTTAAAGCCCGTTATATGCCTGTCACAAAAAAAGAACGTGCATTATCCGTACCTGTACAGGGTGTTTTGTATAGTGATCTTGTCAAAACAATGGTTCATTATTAAACATATTGCAGCAACGATTTGATTACACATGTTTTTTTTTTTTCTTTTACAAATTACATTAATGATAAATTTTCAATGTTGTGAGTGTGTTGTCAGTCTACATTTTTTGGGTGTTATTGAATTTCTTTTGACAAAGGGTGTTCATTGCAGCATCTGTTTTGAAGGAAAAGCTTGCATTTTTGGGTTCATCTGGGGTACTGGCCGGGCACCAGCTATAAGCACAAATGCAAGAGCATCATTTGAAAGGGTGGTTAAACTAATTTTCCTATTCTTTTCTTATATTTCTTTCCTTTTTTTCATTTAAATATTATTACTTGGTGGAGAATTGTTTTGTATGCTTGTTTGGTACACGTACCTTTGTTTTTATTAATCTTTTTAGATGACCCTCAATACCTTTTTTTTCATTTATCAATGATTATTTGGCATAAATTATATTATGTACAGTTAAAAGTTGCATCTTCAAACTCTGCATGCTTCTGTCTCTCTGTGTGAGGGATCTTTTTGATGGATCTCTTTGCTACTCCCTCCGGTCCGTGGAAATCTTTACACTTGAGAATGACACAAAGACCAAGGAAAAAGCATTTGGGCACAAATGTTCCAAGCATGCCCTTGGAAGAGCACATGGGTGTTGTGGGTTTAAGAGAGAGAAAATGTATTTGTGGTAGGGACAATTAGAGAGTGGGTGGATACGATTTTGGTGGGAAAGGGAGGAGAGAGAGTGTGACTAAGGGAACATGATCACATGGGGTGAGAAGTAAGGAGGGGCAAAATAGAAAATGAACCTGAAAAGCAATACCATATAAGGAAACGTAAAGATTTCCATGAGCCAAACCGAAAAAGAAAGTATAAAGATTTCTATGGACCGAAGGGAGTATTATATTATAGTGTATCTTAGAAAATATGTATATGATGGCTTTCATGGCAAGAAATCGCCATGGTGTTTTCTTTTCTCAGCTTCTTGTATACCAAGGAATTTAAAGCTGCTCTATGCCCAAGGCGAGATTCGAACCCTCAACCTTGGTTAAGGACGGATGAGTCCCTACCACTGAACCACACCTCATTGGTTAGTAAATGTATACTATATGATTAAAACATATAGCTACTTATGTATTACTCTTTATACTAATCCATAATTATCGGATCTTGTTCTCTAGAGCAAATGACCAAGAAACAGCTGTAACTCTCGATATATATATTGAGGAAAGATTAAATAACTCTTACTAAGCTAGGTTAATTAGCTGGGATAAAAAAAAGTGATGTCTTTCATTTTTTTGATAATTAGTGATGTCTTTCATATTCAGTTCTTTTCAAAGGAATGACGTGGAACGGAACGACACGACCAAACAACTTAGATTGAAATACAAAAATTGGTCATGACCATGTTATTAAAATTGCGCTTACATGCATTTTACATCATATAGAACTTCGAATTATCCTAACCAATTCAATCTTTTTGGCAAAATGGAGATCGATTAGATAGGGAAAATTTTTACTTGAATTTTTTTTCCCGCTAGACAAGTTGCACTACTGTTCCTGATCCTGTTTTCTTCTAGGCCGCCTTTTCTCAATTTGGGTTAGACCTAGTTTCATTTTCAAAAAAAAGAAAAATTTGTTGATTTGAATACGTTCTTCTAGTTGTAAATATGGTTGCTATTTCATTTTTGAACAAAAGCCGTATGTATGTAATCTAAAATATCAATTTGGCTATTTAATAGTTAATAAATAAGTACGGTGTATGTCGTCTCGCTCACTGATAATAAGTAAGCTACAACTTATATATTGATACGTACGCTGGAAGATATCACGCCCAAGAAAGAAGACATGTCATACTCTTTGGCAAAACCCCAATAATAATAATAATAATAATAATAATAATAATAATAATAATAATAATAATAATAATAATAATAATAATAATAATAACTTCCCATTTGACTACTATTTTATATTTATTTTGCCAATAATATTGTCTCCAAATAGATCAAGACAATGCAACTATGCAAAAAAAGAGTACGCCTGTATGGCATGAACATGGGAGAGCTAACTCTACTTTTGGTATGTTACGAGGTTTGCCGTGTTAAGGTTTCGTCATAAACAAACATTACTTTATGTACTTGAAACTGTATGGATTACTGAACTAAACTTGCTGGCACCAAATTAAAAAAAAAAAAAATTACAAAACTAAACTTATGTCAGTAGTCATGTTCTCAGTATGTAGACTCATTACCCACCCACCCCCAACCCAAAAATGGACGAGAAAAATAAGAGTTAATTATTGTACTTAATTATCAAGGAAATCCATTGAAGTACCAGTACATGACCACTAGCCAACCCATGAAATTCACTTGAATTTTTGATATTACATAGTATAGTCTAGTGGCATCAATTATGGCTTTTTTGCATGCGACGAATTATGATGTAATTAATTTATAAATGAAGCTCCCTAGCACAACTAGTACCGGATGCTTCACACAAAGGTCTATGTTCTATAGGATATCTCCATACTGCATTTCGTTTCGTGTTTCAATTCATTTTGGTTTAATATGTCTCGCGTTGTTCTATTTTGTTACATTCTACTCCGTTATGTTTCAATTCAATCTGTTCTATTCCGCACATCATCACATTTTGTCTTTCATTTTGTCTAACATTCGGTTCGATCCATTATGCATACTTTTTCATTATTCTATTCAGTTCATTGTTGTTCTGCACCATTTCCATTAAAAAGAACATGGCCTAAAGTTCCTTTCATCTTGATAAAATGCTGAAATAATAATATATATTATTATTATTATTGTTATTATTATTATTATTATTATTATTATTATTATTATTGAAATTATTAGCTGTACACTAATGTACTAATGTTCGATTAACTTTAATGACGTGAACTTTATACAAGAAGAGAAATTTCCCAGATAATCAAAATATTTTTTCTTATATACTACTTATAGTTCCGATCATTGAAGAACACATTCTTTTAAAGTATATAATGTATAATATATAAGCGATATCGTAGGGGTAATATTATTATCCAGCTATAAAACACTATTTTCTTATCATTTAGATAGGTTATACTGGATATGAAAGCATAAAAAAATTGAATCATCTTGTATTAGATCTAACAACAATATTTTATAATCAAACAACATTACCATATTAATTAAAGAAAATAAGGGCATGCAATAGAAAAAGAACCCAAAGTGAGTGGAGACAGTCATGTACATGTTAGATTGTACGGATACTGACCGTTCCTAGGTTGGAGGTTTTCACTTGGAGAATCTATTTCCCCAACATCATGTGTGGTTGGTTCGTTCGAACTTCGGCGCCTATGGATTAAAGAGATCTCAATTAATGTAAATACTGGACCAAAAAGTTTAATTTAAAAGCGTGACATGGTGGCCAGCAATATCAGATGATTAGTACTGCTCCATAGATCATGTTGCCACTTGCCATATAATTTTTTTAGATGGTAGGATGGTCCCAATAGCTTGAGGAAATGGTAAAGAAAATTCCAAATTGCTGGAGCTGAAAATTGAACGGGGTGGAAAGTGGGAGTAGTGTCACTGCACCAAACTCCAATTCTCCCACTTGCCATATACTTGCTTAACACAGGTGAATGACAATAAAAAGTGGAGTCATATACTGATACGGATATAACAAGTGATTGATGTGAACGATTCGACACTCTTAGCACTTTTATCCCTTAAACAAATAAAGTTAGTGGTTCGAATCTTGTAAAAGGAGAAATTACTTAGGCTTCATTTGGGTTAGCGAAAAATCGTTTTTAGCTGAAAATAATTTTCAGTGTAAAATGTATTTCCTTATAATTACATTTTAGTTGTTTGGTTATAGTGGAAGACAATTTTCCTCATGCCTATCTGTTGGAGCGAATTGGATGACTTTTTTTTTTACAAAAATAATATCTACTAACATAGTTGCATAGATCTCGAAACGTTAGGTGGTTTCAAAAAGAAAATCACCTTAAGAGCATATCAGAGTAAAAATTTATACTAGTATTTATTTGAAGAAAATAAACAATACTGATAAAGTGACCCGAAAGTTCAGCCCAAGACCCAATCAAGTTGGGTGCGGGTTTGATTTCATGGCCCGAAGCCCGACAACCAAATTCGTTGATCAAATTCACTATTAGTGTTGCGTGAATATAGTGTCCCACCAACGAAAACCCGTTTTCTCTTCTTTTTGAAGGGAAAACATTTTCACCTGTATATAGGTGAAAATGCTTTTTCCCGTGAAAACCATTTTCCTTCCCATGGTAAACTAAACAACGGAAAATGGGAAACTGTTTTCCAAGAAAACTGTTTTCACCCCAACCAAATGGAGCCTTAGTGGGAGCACTTTACCCCTTCGTGGACCGACTCGGTACGAATATGACTAGTCTTTATCCAAATGGCTTAGGTGAGTTTGTGATCAAACCAAAAACAAAAATATATACGACAAATACAGATTTGAATAGCAAGAAACCTCTAATTTGGTAGAAATGAGACTTGAATTCAAATTATTGTTAGAATTATTTTAGTTGTGACGTCACTGCGCTACCTATCCCAAACTTAATTGATAATATTCATATGTAATTGATATTTATTTTATTCGTATCATATAAATTAAATTGTGGCTTCTTATTTTGAATATACCTCATTTTGGATCCTCATTTTGATGACTGCGGTAGTCAAATATTTTGTTTGATGAATGTCATTTATCGGAAACGTTATTCCTAGTTGGCAAAATGATGATATAGTGTAAATTTTAAGAATAGTTATTCACGGACACAATTTTTTCTTCTATGCAAGCTAATAATAGGAAATTGGGAAATATAACTTGAACCTATTCATCATATATGTACCCAAAATTTTAGTATTAATCACTTGACCAAGACCTTATTTATTGTTGGATTTTTGGAAACATAAAATAGGTAGAATAGGATCTGGAGGTGCCAAGTCCACCAAAGAACGTGCTCTTATGAAGAAGAGTAAGGGAAGATGGTTGAAATGTGAAGGGTTATACATTTGTGTAACACCATATATCCCATTTCGGGAGAATGTATAAATAATTGAGAATAGTTTATAAGTGACTTCACTCATCTATTAAATAATAAGATCTTTTCCTTTTAAATTTAGGTGGCCCCTACTTTTTCAGGGTTATTAACATTTTTTTGTTTATCTCATCGAAAGTAATTGCGATATCTATTATATTTAAGCCTACACCAAAAATAATAACGTTTGTTGTATATGGTCGAAGCTACTATGACTAACAATAGTCAATTAAAATTACAGTATTTATTACCGTCTTAATTGTGTGTTGATTGATTATGATGTTATTGATAGTGAAATCAATTGATGTCGCTTTGCGACATTTCCCTCAAAAAAAGAGTTGTGTTTAGTACGGAGTAGTAATTTTTAATGGTTCTATACTTCATGGATACATCAAAATTTTACTTTTTTTTTTGTACGGACATTTTTGGAGTAAAAGTGACATCAAAAATTCAGTTCGTGTTGATCAATTCTAGCCAAAGAATCCCCCCTAATTACTTCATGCAATTCGGCTGAACTAACCGAGGAATCAAACTAGCCTTTCATATTTTCATTCATGTAATAGAGCATGGGTGGTGAAAGACCGAACACGTCAATAAGGAACTTAAGATCATGGGAATAACAAACTACTCCACAATATGTAATTTAGCTGAATACCTTTACTATCACACACTCATACATTTGTAGATTAACTAGTACAAGTCTCAACATTGTCACTAGCAAAAATTATTTAAGCACCAAAAGAAATTAACAAAAAAAGTTGAAAAATATATTTCACTAGCTATATAATTGAGAAACAATACATAACTACCTTATTATGCATAATAATATGGCCTTACATTTATTCTTCAGACCGATTAATGAACCCTACATATAATTGATAATTATACTCTTTTCTTCTCTAAAACTTTTTATAGTTATTCATATAACAGAGCGCAGACTCCCGTTAGCTTTACATATGTGTCTGTATATTCTATATAGGTATATTCCGTACATATATTCTTAACGACTAGTCTCTTATCTGTAAATTTAAAAATAGTTATTTACCGACATAACTTTTTCTATCGTGGATTAGAGCGCAGACTCCCGTTAGATTAATGATGCAGATGGGTAAACTTAGGATTCTAAATTTGTATTAGGCTAAATTGATAAGGGCAGCCGTACTACATAGTGGAGTTGTTTTTTTGGATAAATACCTAATACCATCATAGACAGTTCTCACTTGCCATCACTACTACACCCTATTTCTCTATTTCTCGGGTTTCCCCCTTTTCTCCCCCTCTTTTTCTCCAGAATTGCTGCTTTTGCCTCATTAGGTTACTGGGTTTTCATGGAAGGTTAACTATAAGTTTTTTCGTGTTAATCATCTTTGCAATATTGTTCTTCCCTTTTTGTTTTCTTATTTAATTACTTGCCCTAATTTTTGCATCATATTCAATCAATATTCTAGCTTTTAAAATGACTGTTCCATCTCAATAATGCAAAACTTATCCCTGTCAATTGCTTTGCTCTTGATTTTCCTTCATTAAACAGTGAACTTTTATTTTGAAATATATTGAACCCATACTTAGGTTTAATCCTGTTTTAATCATGAACCTACTTCCTATATATAGTTGTGTTTTATTTTTGTTCCTTCCGTATGTTCTTCACAAAAACTCGTATGAGGCGGCCTCATAAGAGAATATTTTTAGGTGTAAATTGTGATTAATTTGTCATTGGCAATTTTCTGATGGGCGATTTTATTTGACTTGTCTTTTCATTTTCTAAGTTTATTTTTCTCAAAAAAGTTTGAAACTTAATCAGATACTTGTGTATGTGGTTGTGATTTGAGGAAAAAGAGTTCTTGTATCCTAGATACCCTTCTTCTTCTTTTTTTCTTTTTTTCTTTTTTTTTCAAAAACTTGTCTTCTATTCCCTTATTTCTATCCCAATATAAACTTATATGTGACCTTCACATTCCTCGATCAGCCTTCTATCTATCCTTGTTTATTTCAGGGTTCGTGATCTACTTTTTCTCTCATAGATTACTATTGACTTAACTTCACTTCAGTTCAAAATAACACACCCTAAGATCTATCTTCAGTTCAAAAAATCCAATCGTTGTTTGCTGGTGCAGCATCATCAAGATTCACCAATCTGAAAAGCTAGCTCCAAGCTAAGCGAGTTTTGGCACATTAGTGCCAATCTCCTTAGTGCTTTGAGATACGCGAATCTTGATGATGCTGCATTGGCAATAGACGATTCCATGTATGTACTCATCGAATCGAACAAGCTAATAAGGACTGTATATGCTGGGAAGAAGAAGATCTTTAATGTCAACCACATGAAAGTGGGCAGCTAGCTATAAGCTGAGCTCCATGGTATCTTTCTATCATGTTATTTTATATCCAATTATTATACGCTTCGGAAAAAAATATCTTTTGGCCTTTGGGGTACCTTTAATTTGCAGGTATACTTTGAAAAGTATCTACTTCTTTTTCTGTGGTGGTTATATTGCAGGTGAGGTGAGGCCTGGAGAAGATTTATTATTAGCTAGTACTTCAAAAAAGAATTGGATGATTACTGAAAATATATAAGCATCTTTGCCCTGATTCATTGCTAGCTATACATTTGACCAAGAAGTTAAGGATTGTCTATTTCTCCAACTGGCCATATAGGTGAGGGAACTTATGCTTCATTTTGAATAGTTTTTATTCAAATTATATGGGTGGTTTCTATCCCATTTTAATTCTATATATTCGCTCTCTTTACACTTGGAGTGCGTTTTTTCCACTAAACTGAATTCCACTAAGATGAATAACAATAGCTAAGACAAAAAGTAGATCACAAAAACCTTCACTAAATTGAATTGATCCAATAACTGAGCAAAAAAGAGCACACCTAGTCATTTTGAGTGATAATGTTAATAGATCTTTAGTATCCTTTTTACTCTTCTTTTCCCCCTTGAATAATGATTTGTGCAATTTTAACTTATGCTGATATGTTCAGTAGTTTCTGTCTTTGATGACTGAATGATGTTCTGCCAAATGTGTGAAAGTTAGTGGCTTTAGGTTTACTTAATGATTTAGAGAATAAATAAACAAGGCAATTATGTTTTTACTTCAAGGCATATATGTTATTGTGTCATAGTGTTCTCTGCCAAAAGTGGGGGCATCAATCTTAGTCATTGCCAAAAAAAATTAAAATGGTGAGAAGATTTACTGAGAGATCCTCCATTGGCTTGTTTTGTTGGGAATCAATATATTTAGTTGTCAACCAGTACACAATATTGTTGTGGCCTCTCCTGGCTTGGCTAATAGGTGGGGTGTCTATATGAGTATGAGTGAGATCAAAGAGACCCCCAACTTGCAAGTTGGTCCCTGTTTCATTTGTACCATCACCATCTTAAAAGCCTACAAATATCAAGTGTTGTGTTGTGTTGTGTTTTCTTTTCTTTCGTTTTTTTGTTGGTAGGCCTTGATTTAAACTATAAGTCTTGTGTAAGGCGGATCTATCCCGTCCGTAAGGAATGTGAGATCAGAGGAACAGGATAGAGAAATTGACCTATAATAATGTGAGTCTGACCGCCTTATATAAGTTTTTGTGTGATTTAAATTGGCCGATGGCACACAAATGTGTTCGTACTATTCAAACTTCTCCTTAGTGCAAATAAATAATTCACCTATTATTTACCCACATTGTATTTATTTGTTTCCTAGTTATATTGCTTCTTCAACCCAAGTCACCACACCATCAGCTCACCCCACAAGCCACAACTGTGACTGTCATATACCACCTACATCTGTACGAGTTCCAGTTTCTTTTCTCTCACAGGTCCCTTTCTCTCTTATTTCTTTTGTCAGAGAGCCCCTTTCTCTCTTTTTGATCTCTATAATTGATTACTAGCTATTTGAACATATTGAAGCGTACGTATACATACATACTCATGTCATCAGTACTAAACTCTTAGTTATAATAATTAGCAAAGTTCGAGTGACTGTCAGTCTCTGTTCTAGGCGACTAGATAGGGGTAAGGCTGCGTACATTTGGACCTCCCCAAATTCCGCCCTACGCGGGTGGGTTATTGTTATTGTTGTTGTTGTTGTTGTTGTTGTTGTTGTTGCTGTTGTTGTTGTTGTTCTTGTGATTGACTGTCAGTGGAATATGCTATCTTTTTTACATGAACTGCTGCATTACAAATAGATCGAGTTAAGAGTTGCATGTATATATTAGCTGCTGCTTCTTTTTATGGTTGAACTGTCTAAAGTTATGTCGCATATCAATGGCTTCAAATTAATTCGTCCCATCAATCAAAAAGACATTTATTTCCTTTGGTTGTTGATGAGTTGATGACCTTTCAAAAAGAAGCAGCTAAGTCTATATATGCACACACTTGAGTCTCCCATTAATCGTTTCAGATCACTACTAACTGTCAGAAATCCCTGTGATCTTATCAGCCTGCTACAAATACAATGGTGCTTGTTTCTATTTTAAGCTCTCTAATGGTATGAATTGGCCTTATACTTAATACTAAAACGTATACGTTTGATAAAAGAATTTCATCTTTATGGTGATTGATGTGGGAAATTCTACTTACCAGTAAGGGACTTGGTAAGCAACTTCTTCCATTTTGGTAAGAACACCTATGATATGGTGCAACGCCATAGGCATGAGTGGTTACTTTTACCGGGTTTTCTGTGTGATGTGCCATCATAATGGGGAAGATAGTCTGCATCTGTTTGTTATGTGTGCCATCATAATGGAGTAGGTTGCTGGAGCCTGGAGGGGTGGAGTTTTGTATGTCCCGCCACAGTGGGTGATTTTTTACAGCTTCGTTTTGCAGCAATGAGGCGAGGAAGGGAGGGGAAATTGTTTTGGAGGTGCATGTGTATGGCCATCCTGTGGTGTATTTGGTTGGAGAGGAACTCAAGGGTGTTCTGTGATGTAGGGAAGCCTATAGACTATGTCTGGGTGCATGTGGTCTATGTGGCCTCCCTTTGGGCTAAGGCGGCGGGTGCCTTTAAGGGCGTCCCGCTTACCTTTGTACAGCGCCATTGGCGAGATTTGTACTTTCTTTTGGTTGCATTTGAGGATGCCTTATCCTCTTTTTTGTATTCTTTACATATTTGATTAATAAAAATTTTCCTTATCTAAAAAAAATATTTCTGTGTATTGTTATCAACAAAACAAGAAGGAAATTTACACTTCGCACGAGATGACACTTCTTAAGTTTCCCAAGTGTCAACCAAACAAGGACTTGATATAACCTTTTGACATTCCATTAGCATCTTACTGCTCTTTGGTGAACAAGTACCAGTGCAACAAACACAATTTATCGGTGAATAGCCGTAAAATCAGTATATTGTCGTGGTTGATATGCTGGATTGTCCATATGGTCTTAACTTGAGTGGTGTCGGCTCTCTAGAAGGGTGAATAGGATGTTAAACATATCAAAATTTGATGTTTACAAATTTCTTGCTTAAAAAGCAACACAAGCTTCTCTTGTTTAGTTTCACCTGAAATTCCACAATATGGAGCGTTTTCATTGTTCAAGTTAATCCGAATTAAAGGTTGGGTTCGGGAGAATCATACGCATGAAGGGAAGCACTTGTGAGAAGGTGACTTCTTTATTTCCATCACACTCAAGGATCAAACTCTGAATTAGTAGTTTACTTTGGGCATAGATGAGGCAGATGTGAGTTTGTCTTATTGGTTTCATGTTGTGATTTTGATGGATAAAATTATTTTTCTGTTTCTGGAGTTCGTGAGGCACATATGATATTTAGTCTTCCTTCTTTGTATTTCTCTTTAATTGTATAGCCCCTTATCTCTCTATATCTACGTGTCACAGCAGTTGCTCTAGTGGTAGATCCTTGTGGATGCTCCGTTTCCCTCAAGCATTACTGATGTAGCATATTTTGGCAGTACAGCTGAAGGGATAAATTAGACTTCTTTCACTTGTTCTACTCGGGAATCTGATGATCGGGTTCGAGCGAGGACCCAAGGATCGGATGATCGGACTCGCCTATGTTATGGACTTTTTCCTTGTTTTGTTGCTAATTTGAAGTGTCTGAGTATCCGGCGTAGATACTTTTGTTGAAATGAAGAAGACGAGAATCATAGGTTCTGACTAGACCTGGCAAACGGGTCGGTCGGGTTCGGGTCGGGTCAAATACGGATCAGGTCGAATATGGGTCAAACACATCGAGTCAAATACGGGTTCGGTTTCGGATTACCCAACCATTCATAAATATTATGAAATGGCAAAACTCCCCAACCATTCATTTAACAAGATCAGATAATTTCACCTCAAAAGAAAAAAAAAAAAAAAGATCAGATGATCATCAAACCCTATGACCCATCATACATAACCTCAAAATATACATAACTAAATGTACATCACATAACATAAGATTTTACAAGGTGTACTAACTTAAATAATTAAGAAAACTCGTATGAGGCGGTCTCAATACTCCAGTTCATACGATACAAGTACATATAAAGTATAAGGGGCAATGTGGTCATTTTCGTTTGCGTATTTTACCAGAACGAAGATTTTGAAAATGGGCTTTAGGAGCAGCCTCAAACGGACCTCTCGCAATAAGCAAACCACCAGTCCCAGGTGCCTTCATCATCTTCACGGACCCATTTCCACCCTACCAGCAGATCACCTTGCACGTGACCCATAGCCCTCTGAGGACCCACCTGCACGTGACAAACAGGAAGTAGAGAGCGAAAACGACAACAACGGCGACGATGAGCCACTGGACCCAGGTTTGGTTGAAGAGAGAGAAAATGAGATTTGGGATGGTGGTGGTTAGAAATTCGTGAGCCTGTGAGACCCGGGTTTCAGTGGGGAAAGCGTGGTTGAGTTTGTTGAGGAGAGAGAATATTGGGTCTGGGATTGTGGTGGTTACAAAGTGGTGCGCTTGTGACACCCGATGGGCCCGGGTTTCACGGGGAAAGGCGGTGTTCAGTTTGTCGAGGAGAGAGGAAATGAGATCGTGGGCCTGGGAAAGCCACCGGGCCCGGATTTCCGGGTCGTTGAGTTTGCGGAGGAGAGAGAAAATGAGTTAGCATTCATAAATATTTATGAATGCAAATAGACTACATGGACCCAGACATAGTCTATAGGCTTCCCTACATCACAGAACACCCTTGAGTTTCTCACCAACCAAATACACCACAGGATGGCCATATACATGCACCTCCAAAACAATTTCCCCTTCCTTCCTCGCCTCATTGCTGCAAAACGAAGCTGTAAAAAATCACCCACTGTGGCAGGACATACAAAACTCCACCCCTCCAGGCTCCAGCAACCTACTCCATTATGATGGCACACATAACAAACAGATGCAGACTATCTTCCCCATTATGATGGCACATCACACAGAAAACTCGGTAGAAGTAACCACTCATGCCTACGGGGTTGCACCATATCATAGGTGTTCTCCTTACCAAAATGGAGGAAGTTGCTTACCAAGTCCCTTACTGGTAAGTAGAATTTCCCACATCAATCCCCATAACGATGAAATTCTTTTATCAAACGTATACGTTTTAGTATTAAGTATAAGGCCAATTCATACCATTAGAGAGCTTAAAATAGAAACAAGCACCATTGTATTTGTAGCACCAAGATTAAGAAACATAATACTCATCCAGCCATGTGTTCGTTAATTATAATTAGCTAGTGTATGACGATCTTATCAAGCAAATAAAGCTCCAAATCGAACAATTGATTTCATGCAAAATGATGCCTAAAACATACAGACAAGTAATTATGGTAGCAGGTTTCTTCAATTCTTCCTGTTGTGTACTGATCAATAATCCTAATACAGTACTGTACTGAACATAAACTGAAAGTCTGAAACTGGACTTGGAATATATAACCCCACTTCCCAGCCAGTTCCCAAAACCAATCAAAAGATGCAAAATTGTTTACTGTTGGTGATCTTCTGGATAAATTGGCTCATCAAAATCCTCTACATTATTGAACAACAGAATTAAGAGTGTATGTTATCTCTGACATTTGCCTTAAAACTCGAGGATGTATGTTGATCATCACATATTCTGTATCAACAAGTTAGGTAGTACTCGTATTTTGCAACTTGCACAATCGCAGAAACACAGCAAGTTATGCCTATGGGAGGTCTAGGTAGAGAATACAGATCCGAAGAAAAGTTGTTACACATTGTGCAGTTTCGACGAGAAGATTGTTTGAGGATATACAGATGGCTACCGGTTCCACCACCCAAATAAAACGATCAGCAGGTGGAGCCGCAGAGATTTCAGGGCTCATGGTGGTGGGTGGGTAACTGGGACCGGACCTCCTAAATTTCTAAAGATGGTGGCCTGGCTGGGAAGATGTACGTATGCATTTGCCGCGATTAATGATGGGCAGGCTGATAAGATCACAGGGATTTCTGACAGTTAGTAGTGATCTGAAACGATTAATGGGAGACTCAAGTGTGTGCATATATAGACTTAGCTGCTTCTTTTTGAAAGGTCATCAACTCATCAACAACCAAAGGAAATAAATGTCTTTTTGATTGATGGGACGAATTAATTTGAAGCCATTGATATGCGACATTAACTTTAGACAGTTCAACCATCAAAAGAAGCAGCAGCTAATATATACATGCAACTCTTAACTCGATCTATTTGTAATGCAGCAGTTCATGTAAAAAAGATAGCATATTCCACTGACAGTCAATCACAAGAACAACAACAACAACAGCAACAACAACAACAACAACAACAACAACAACAACAACAACAACAATAACCCACCCGCGTAGGGCGGAGTTTGGGGAGGTCCAAATGTACGCAGCCTTACCCCTATCTAGTCGCCTAGAACAGAGACTGACAGTCACTCGAACTTTGCTAATTATTATAACTAAGAGTTTAGTACTGATGACATGAGTATGTATGTATACGTACGCTTCAATATGTTCAAATAGCTAGTAATCAATTATAGAGATCAAAAAGAGAGAAAGGGGCTCTCTGACAAAAGAAATAAGAGAGAAAGGGACCTGTGAGAGAAAAGAAACTGGAACTCGTACAGATGTAGGTGGTATATGACAGTCACAGTTGTGGCTTGTGGGGTGAGCTGATGGTGGGGTGACTTGGGTTGAAGAAGCAATATAACTAGGAAACAAATAAATACAATGTGGGTAAATAATAGGTGAATTATTTATTTGCACTAAGGAGAAGTTTGAATAGTACGAACACATTTGTGTGCCATCGGCCAATTTAAATCACACAAAAACTTATATAAGGCGGTCAGACTCACATTATTATAGGTCAATTTCTCTATCCTGTTCCTCTGATCTCACATTCCTTACGGACGGGATAGATCCGCCTTACACAAGACTTATAGTTTAAATCAAGGCCTACCAACAAAAAAACGAAAGAAAAGAAAACACAACACAACACAACACTTGATATTTGTAGGCTTTTAAGATGGTGATGGTACAAATGAAACAGGGACCAACTTGCAAGTTGGGGGTCTCTTTGATCTCACTCATACTCATATAGACACCCCACCTATTAGCCAAGCCAGGAGAGGCCACAACAATATTGTGTACTGGTTGACAACTAAATATATTGATTCCCAACAAAACAAGCCAATGGAGGATCTCTCAGTAAATCTTCTCACCATTTTAATTTTTTTTGGCAATGACTAAGATTGATGCCCCCACTTTTGGCAGAGAACACTATGACACAATAACATATATGCCTTGAAGTAAAAACATAATTGCCTTGTTTATTTATTCTCTAAATCATTAAGTAAACCTAAAGCCACTAACTTTCACACATTTGGCAGAACATCATTCAGTCATCAAAGACAGAAACTACTGAACATATCAGCATAAGTTAAAATTGCACAAATCATTATTCAAGGGGGAAAAGAAGAGTAAAAAGGATACTAAAGATCTATTAACATTATCACTCAAAATGACTAGGTGTGCTCTTTTTTGCTCAGTTATTGGATCAATTCAATTTAGTGAAGGTTTTTGTGATCTACTTTTTGTCTTAGCTATTGTTATTCATCTTAGTGGAATTCAGTTTAGTGGAAAAAACGCACTCCAAGTGTAAAGAGAGCGAATATATAGAATTAAAATGGGATAGAAACCACCCATATAATTTGAATAAAAACTATTCAAAATGAAGCATAAGTTCCCTCACCTATATGGCCAGTTGGAGAAATAGACAATCCTTAACTTCTTGGTCAAATGTATAGCTAGCAATGAATCAGGGCAAAGATGCTTATATATTTTCAGTAATCATCCAATTCTTTTTTGAAGTACTAGCTAATAATAAATCTTCTCCAGGCCTCACCTCACCTGCAATATAACCACCACAGAAAAAGAAGTAGATACTTTTCAAAGTATACCTGCAAATTAAAGGTACCCCAAAGGCCAAAAGATATTTTTTTCCGAAGCGTATAATAATTGGATATAAAATAACATGATAGAAAGATACCATGGAGCTCAGCTTATAGCTAGCTGCCCACTTTCATGTGGTTGACATTAAAGATCTTCTTCTTCCCAGCATATACAGTCCTTATTAGCTTGTTCGATTCGATGAGTACATACATGGAATCGTCTATTGCCAATGCAGCATCATCAAGATTCGCGTATCTCAAAGCACTAAGGAGATTGGCACTAATGTGCCAAAACTCGCTTAGCTTGGAGCTAGCTTTTCAGATTGGTGAATCTTGATGATGCTGCACCAGCAAACAACGATTGGATTTTTTGAACTGAAGATAGATCTTAGGGTGTGTTATTTTGAACTGAAGTGAAGTTAAGTCAATAGTAATCTATGAGAGAAAAAGTAGATCACGAACCCTGAAATAAACAAGGATAGATAGAAGGCTGATCGAGGAATGTGAAGGTCACATATAAGTTTATATTGGGATAGAAATAAGGGAATAGAAGACAAGTTTTTGAAAAAAAAAGAAAAAAAGAAAAAAAGAAGAAGAAGGGTATCTAGGATACAAGAACTCTTTTTCCTCAAATCACAACCACATACACAAGTATCTGATTAAGTTTCAAACTTTTTTGAGAAAAATAAACTTAGAAAATGAAAAGACAAGTCAAATAAAATCGCCCATCAGAAAATTGCCAATGACAAATTAATCACAATTTACACCTAAAAATATTCTCTTATGAGGCCGCCTCATACGAGTTTTTGTGAAGAACATACGGAAGGAACAAAAATAAAACACAACTATATATAGGAAGTAGGTTCATGATTAAAACAGGATTAAACCTAAGTATGGGTTCAATATATTTCAAAATAAAAGTTCACTGTTTAATGAAGGAAAATCAAGAGCAAAGCAATTGACAGGGATAAGTTTTGCATTATTGAGATGGAACAGTCATTTTAAAAGCTAGAATATTGATTGAATATGATGCAAAAATTAGGGCAAGTAATTAAATAAGAAAACAAAAAGGGAAGAACAATATTGCAAAGATGATTAACACGAAAAAACTTATAGTTAACCTTCCATGAAAACCCAGTAACCTAATGAGGCAAAAGCAGCAATTCTGGAGAAAAAGAGGGGGAGAAAAGGGGGAAACCCGAGAAATAGAGAAATAGGGTGTAGTAGTGATGGCAAGTGAGAACTGTCTATGATGGTATTAGGTATTTATCCAAAAAAACAACTCCACTATGTAGTACGGCTGCCCTTATCAATTTAGCCTAATACAAATTTAGAATCCTAAGTTTACCCATCTGCATCATTAATCTAACGGGAGTCTGCGCTCTAATCCACGATAGAAAAAGTTATGTCGGTAAATAACTATTTTTAAATTTACAGATAAGAGACTAGTCGTTAAGAATATATGTACGGAATATACCTATATAGAATATACAGACACATATGTAAAGCTAACGGGAGTCTGCGCTCTGTTATATGAATAACTATAAAAAGTTTTAGAGAAGAAAAGAGTATAATTATCAATTATATGTAGGGTTCATTAATCGGTCTGAAGAATAAATGTAAGGCCATATTATTATGCATAATAAGGTAGTTATGTATTGTTTCTCAATTATATAGCTAGTGAAATATATTTTTCAACTTTTTTTGTTAATTTCTTTTGGTGCTTAAATAATTTTTGCTAGTGACAATGTTGAGACTTGTACTAGTTAATCTACAAATGTATGAGTGTGTGATAGTAAAGGTATTCAGCTAAATTACATATTGTGGAGTAGTTTGTTATTCCCATGATCTTAAGTTCCTTATTGACGTGTTCGGTCTTTCACCACCCATGCTCTATTACATGAATGAAAATATGAAAGGCTAGTTTGATTCCTCGGTTAGTTCAGCCGAATTGCATGAAGTAATTAGGGGGGATTCTTTGGCTAGAATTGATCAACACGAACTGAATTTTTGATGTCACTTTTACTCCAAAAATGTCCGTACAAAAAAAAAAGTAAAATTTTGATGTATCCATGAAGTATAGAACCATTAAAAATTACTACTCCGTACTAAACACAACTCTTTTTTTGAGGGAAATGTCGCAAAGCGACATCAATTGATTTCACTATCAATAACATCATAATCAATCAACACACAATTAAGACGGTAATAAATACTGTAATTTTAATTGACTATTGTTAGTCATAGTAGCTTCGACCATATACAACAAACGTTATTATTTTTGGTGTAGGCTTAAATATAATAGATATCGCAATTACTTTCGATGAGATAAACAAAAAAATGTTAATAACCCTGAAAAAGTAGGGGCCACCTAAATTTAAAAGGAAAAGATCTTATTATTTAATAGATGAGTGAAGTCACTTATAAACTATTCTCAATTATTTATACATTCTCCCGAAATGGGATATATGGTGTTACACAAATGTATAACCCTTCACATTTCAACCATCTTCCCTTACTCTTCTTCATAAGAGCACGTTCTTTGGTGGACTTGGCACCTCCAGATCCTATTCTACCTATTTTATGTTTCCAAAAATCCAACAATAAATAAGGTCTTGGTCAAGTGATTAATACTAAAATTTTGGGTACATATATGATGAATAGGTTCAAGTTATATTTCCCAATTTCCTATTATTAGCTTGCATAGAAGAAAAAATTGTGTCCGTGAATAACTATTCTTAAAATTTACACTATATCATCATTTTGCCAACTAGGAATAACGTTTCCGATAAATGACATTCATCAAACAAAATATTTGACTACCGCAGTCATCAAAATGAGGATCCAAAATGAGGTATATTCAAAATAAGAAGCCACAATTTAATTTATATGATACGAATAAAATAAATATCAATTACATATGAATATTATCAATTAAGTTTGGGATAGGTAGCGCAGTGACGTCACAACTAAAATAATTCTAACAATAATTTGAATTCAAGTCTCATTTCTACCAAATTAGAGGTTTCTTGCTATTCAAATCTGTATTTGTCGTATATATTTTTGTTTTTGGTTTGATCACAAACTCACCTAAGCCATTTGGATAAAGACTAGTCATATTCGTACCGAGTCGGTCCACGAAGGGGTAAAGTGCTCCCACTAAGGCTCCATTTGGTTGGGGTGAAAACAGTTTTCTTGGAAAACAGTTTCCCATTTTCCGTTGTTTAGTTTACCATGGGAAGGAAAATGGTTTTCACGGGAAAAAGCATTTTCACCTATATACAGGTGAAAATGTTTTCCCTTCAAAAAGAAGAGAAAACGGGTTTTCGTTGGTGGGACACTATATTCACGCAACACTAATAGTGAATTTGATCAACGAATTTGGTTGTCGGGCTTCGGGCCATGAAATCAAACCCGCACCCAACTTGATTGGGTCTTGGGCTGAACTTTCGGGTCACTTTATCAGTATTGTTTATTTTCTTCAAATAAATACTAGTATAAATTTTTACTCTGATATGCTCTTAAGGTGATTTTCTTTTTGAAACCACCTAACGTTTCGAGATCTATGCAACTATGTTAGTAGATATTATTTTTGTAAAAAAAAAAGTCATCCAATTCGCTCCAACAGATAGGCATGAGGAAAATTGTCTTCCACTATAACCAAACAACTAAAATGTAATTATAAGGAAATACATTTTACACTGAAAATTATTTTCAGCTAAAAACGATTTTTCGCTAACCCAAATGAAGCCTAAGTAATTTCTCCTTTTACAAGATTCGAACCACTAACTTTATTTGTTTAAGGGATAAAAGTGCTAAGAGTGTCGAATCGTTCACATCAATCACTTGTTATATCCGTATCAGTATATGACTCCACTTTTTATTGTCATTCACCTGTGTTAAGCAAGTATATGGCAAGTGGGAGAATTGGAGTTTGGTGCAGTGACACTACTCCCACTTTCCACCCCGTTCAATTTTCAGCTCCAGCAATTTGGAATTTTCTTTACCATTTCCTCAAGCTATTGGGACCATCCTACCATCTAAAAAAATTATATGGCAAGTGGCAACATGATCTATGGAGCAGTACTAATCATCTGATATTGCTGGCCACCATGTCACGCTTTTAAATTAAACTTTTTGGTCCAGTATTTACATTAATTGAGATCTCTTTAATCCATAGGCGCCGAAGTTCGAACGAACCAACCACACATGATGTTGGGGAAATAGATTCTCCAAGTGAAAACCTCCAACCTAGGAACGGTCAGTATCCGTACAATCTAACATGTACATGACTGTCTCCACTCACTTTGGGTTCTTTTTCTATTGCATGCCCTTATTTTCTTTAATTAATATGGTAATGTTGTTTGATTATAAAATATTGTTGTTAGATCTAATACAAGATGATTCAATTTTTTTATGCTTTCATATCCAGTATAACCTATCTAAATGATAAGAAAATAGTGTTTTATAGCTGGATAATAATATTACCCCTACGATATCGCTTATATATTATACATTATATACTTTAAAAGAATGTGTTCTTCAATGATCGGAACTATAAGTAGTATATAAGAAAAAATATTTTGATTATCTGGGAAATTTCTCTTCTTGTATAAAGTTCACGTCATTAAAGTTAATCGAACATTAGTACATTAGTGTACAGCTAATAATTTCAATAATAATAATAATAATAATAATAATAATAATAATAACAATAATAATAATAATATATATTATTATTTCAGCATTTTATCAAGATGAAAGGAACTTTAGGCCATGTTCTTTTTAATGGAAATGGTGCAGAACAACAATGAACTGAATAGAATAATGAAAAAGTATGCATAATGGATCGAACCGAATGTTAGACAAAATGAAAGACAAAATGTGATGATGTGCGGAATAGAACAGATTGAATTGAAACATAACGGAGTAGAATGTAACAAAATAGAACAACGCGAGACATATTAAACCAAAATGAATTGAAACACGAAACGAAATGCAGTATGGAGATATCCTATAGAACATAGACCTTTGTGTGAAGCATCCGGTACTAGTTGTGCTAGGGAGCTTCATTTATAAATTAATTACATCATAATTCGTCGCATGCAAAAAAGCCATAATTGATGCCACTAGACTATACTATGTAATATCAAAAATTCAAGTGAATTTCATGGGTTGGCTAGTGGTCATGTACTGGTACTTCAATGGATTTCCTTGATAATTAAGTACAATAATTAACTCTTATTTTTCTCGTCCATTTTTGGGTTGGGGGTGGGTGGGTAATGAGTCTACATACTGAGAACATGACTACTGACATAAGTTTAGTTTTGTAATTTTTTTTTTTTTTAATTTGGTGCCAGCAAGTTTAGTTCAGTAATCCATACAGTTTCAAGTACATAAAGTAATGTTTGTTTATGACGAAACCTTAACACGGCAAACCTCGTAACATACCAAAAGTAGAGTTAGCTCTCCCATGTTCATGCCATACAGGCGTACTCTTTTTTTGCATAGTTGCATTGTCTTGATCTATTTGGAGACAATATTATTGGCAAAATAAATATAAAATAGTAGTCAAATGGGAAGTTATTATTATTATTATTATTATTATTATTATTATTATTATTATTATTATTATTATTATTATTATTATTATTGGGGTTTTGCCAAAGAGTATGACATGTCTTCTTTCTTGGGCGTGATATCTTCCAGCGTACGTATCAATATATAAGTTGTAGCTTACTTATTATCAGTGAGCGAGACGACATACACCGTACTTATTTATTAACTATTAAATAGCCAAATTGATATTTTAGATTACATACATACGGCTTTTGTTCAAAAATGAAATAGCAACCATATTTACAACTAGAAGAACGTATTCAAATCAACAAATTTTTCTTTTTTTTGAAAATGAAACTAGGTCTAACCCAAATTGAGAAAAGGCGGCCTAGAAGAAAACAGGATCAGGAACAGTAGTGCAACTTGTCTAGCGGGAAAAAAAATTCAAGTAAAAATTTTCCCTATCTAATCGATCTCCATTTTGCCAAAAAGATTGAATTGGTTAGGATAATTCGAAGTTCTATATGATGTAAAATGCATGTAAGCGCAATTTTAATAACATGGTCATGACCAATTTTTGTATTTCAATCTAAGTTGTTTGGTCGTGTCGTTCCGTTCCACGTCATTCCTTTGAAAAGAACTGAATATGAAAGACATCACTAATTATCAAAAAAATGAAAGACATCACTTTTTTTTATCCCAGCTAATTAACCTAGCTTAGTAAAAGTTATTTAATCTTTCCTCAATATATATATCGAGAGTTACAGCTGTTTCTTGGTCATTTGCTCTAGAGAACAAGATCCGATAATTATGGATTAGTATAAAGAGTAATACATAAGTAGCTATATGTTTTAATCATATAGTATACATTTACTAACCAAGGAGGTGTGGTTCAGTGGTAGGGACTCATCCGTCCTTAACCAAGGTTGAGGATTCGAATCTCACCTTGGGCATAGAGCAGCTTTAAATTCCTTGGTATACAAGAAGCTGAGAAAAGAAAACACCATGGCGATTTCTTGCCATGAAAGCCATCATATACATATTTTCTAAGATACACTATAATATAATACTCCCTTCGGTCCATAGAAATCTTTATACTTTCTTTTTCGGTTTGGCTCATGGAAATCTTTACGTTTCCTTATATGGTATTGCTTTTCAGGTTCATTTTCTATTTTGCCCCTCCTTACTTCTCACCCCATGTGATCATGTTCCCTTAGTCACACTCTCTCTCCTCCCTTTCCCACCAAAATCCTATCCACCCACTCTCTAATTGTCCCCACCACAAATACATTTTCTCTCTCTTAAACCCACAACACCCATGTGCTCTTCCAAGGGCATGCTTGGAACATTTGTGCCCAAATGCTTTTTCCTTAGTCTTTGTGTCATTCTCAAGTGTAAAGATTTCCACGGACCGGAAGGAGTAGCAAAGAGATCTATCAAAAAGATCCCTCAGACAGAGAGACAGAAGCATGCAGAGTTTGAAGATGCAACTTTTAACTGTACATAATATAATTTATGCCAAATAATCATTGATAAATGAAAAAAAGGTATTGAGGGTCATCTAAAAAGATTAATAAAAACAAAGGTATGTGTACCAAACAAGCATACAAAACAATTCTCCACCAAGTAATAATATTTAAATAAAAAAAAGGAAAGAAATATAAGAAAAGAATAGGAAAATTAGTTTAACCACCCTTTCAAATGATGCTCTTGCATTTGTGCTTATAGCTGGTGCTCGGCCAGTACCCCAGATGAACCCAAAAATGCAAGCTTTTCCTTCAAAACAGATGCTGCAATGAACACCCTTTGTCAAAAGAAATTCAATAACACCCAAAAAATGTAGACTGACAACACACTCACAACATCGAAAATTTATCATTAATGTAGACTGACAACAGACTCACAACATAGGATCAGGAACATTAGTGCAACTTGTCTAGCGGGAAAAAAAATTCAAGTAAAAATTTTCCCTATCTAATCGATCTCCATTTTGCCAAAAAGATTGAATTGGTTAGGATAATTCAAAGTTCTCTATGATGTAAAATGCATGTAAGCGCAATTTTAATAACATGATCATGACCAATTTTTGTATTTCAATCTAAGTTATTTGGTCGTGTCGTTCCGTTCCACGTCATTCCTTTGAAAAGAACTGAATATGAAAGACATCACTAATTATCAAAAAAAAAATATATGAAAGACATTCACTTTTTTTTATCCCAGCTAATTAACCTAACTTAGTAAGAGTTATTTAATCTTTCCTCAATATATATATCGAGAGTTACAGCTGTTTCTTGGTCATTTGCTTTAGAGAACAAGATCCGATAATTATGGATTAGTATAAAGAGTAATACATAAGTAGCTATATGTTTTAATCATATAGTATACATTTACTAACCAAGGAGGTGTGGTTCACTGGTAGGGACTCATCCGTCCTTAACCAAGATTGAGGGTTTCGAATCTCGCCTTGGACATAGAGCAGCTTTAAATTCCTTGGTATACAAGAAGCTGAGAAAAGAAAACACCATGGCGATTTCTTACCATGAAAACCATCATATACATATTTTCTAAGATACACTATAATATAATACTCCTGTCAAAAGTTTAGATTTCTCCTCCTTTACCAGCATTGCATGTTGACTTGGTAGCTAAAAGTAACCAAAAACCTGTTGAATTACTGGAAGTGAATCTTAATAGGGGCTATTTAGAGGTGTAGGAAACTTGAAGCAACATCAACAACTTGATAGTCCTGAGGGAAACAGAAACACAAAACAATAACGAAAACAAGTCGCAGTTAAATCGGAGATCGAATCCTATCTGGTAAAACCCTGCAACATCTCCTCCAGCATTATTCAAGAATATAACGCCTTTCCAGAGCCAAAACCATAAACCAAATTATATAATCTGAAAATGTGTATACGTTGAAACGAGATATGTAATAAACCGCATGCATCACATCATACAGGATTTCTAATCTCTACTTCTACTCTTCATACTAACACAATCCACAGTCGACCTTGTACACTATCAAAATCCAAACTAACTCAAGTTCTTACCACCAACAATTTCAACATCGTCATAATTCCGACAACTGAAAGGAATGTCTATGCACTTCGCCTGAAATTTGTACCACATACATTAACTATAGCCTTGCAAATCGCCTGAAAGCATCTAGAAGCACAACCTGACAATCGTAATTCCAGGACTCATAGTCACCCACGGCCCACTAGTCACCGCCGATCCCCCTCAATTTCAAGGAAGAACTGTAATATAACCACATCAGCATCTAATCTAAGACAAACAGGCCCTCAAATAGGTGCCGCTTTCAATTCACCCTGTTTAGAAAGGGTTTCAAGTGATTACTTAAACAGTGAATCAATACTATCACCACGTCTCCCATGCCATTCTCCTCTTCACACTGATGTTCCAATCGGAAACATCCATCCACCAGCAGAACTCCTTCGCAGAATTACAGGTATATAAAGAAGAGATTCTTCTCCAAAATATATGCTTCCCTTCACTAGTACACTGGATCCTGATCAATTGCAGCTACCTATGGCTGACCAATCATGCCAAGATCTAATTCAAAGGACACAATAAGGTCCCTAAGATACTGATAACCACTTTTTTTCACATAGTGATGAGATTGCATATCACATATTCAAGTGAGGCACAACAATAACAAAATAACACTGAAACAACCCAAAATTTCCTCTCTGTACAAGTCAATGAGAATATAACTCCATTTCCAGGATAGTTTGTAAGAGAAAAACTGGTGAAGGAGTTATATCAAACTAACTATATAACAGTATTACAATATCATATATTCAATTCTTTCCAAAGGTGTTGGCGTCTCCAGCACTCACAAAAAATCTTTCCATCCATACTGTGCTCCCAACTCCCCTCCCCTCTCTCCCAAAACAAGAAAAGGTCCCCAAAAGAGAAATTGAAATGGCAACCAGGGAAAGGTAAATCATGTTGAATCTTAGTATGAGCTTTACACATGGTAATCAACTTGAATTGCACCGTTGTGGTAGGACACCTGCATCAAGTGAAACTATTATGAAGCTGAAAATGAATACATAAAACTCACAAAACAGGACAATAAAGCCTTAAGGATAATTGTATTATTTGAGCAGAAACAGCAACCATCAACAAAGAAAACAGATTTTGCTACTTAAAATAAAAACGAATAATAACCCTTCATATGCAAGCTTAAATCAAGGGACATTATGCAGCATGTTTTCGGAAACAAGCATTTCTTTGAGAAAATGAAAACAAAAATATGCAGTATAATTATACAACAAGGTCAACAAAAGAGTAACATGATCAACTTATGCAACCACAAAGCTTTTATTGAGCAAGCAACAAGGAAACAAACTGAGCAGCTTAAACAATACGCATAAAGTAAGACGGGTCATCATTACTATAAGTGTACAGATATTAAATCAATAGTAAACCTGTTTGATACCTTCCTTATACGTATACCCAATACCAAGAATCTTAATCTTTCACAAGCGTTGACAGTAAATAGTAAGAAAAGTACAGCATCTAGAGATATTCTACAAAATATTTACTACCAGTGATACTAGTCATTGTAGGAAATAGGAATATGAGGCCAAGAAGAACAGACCTAGTAATGATTGTAGATTAAAATAGAGTTTACGACACATTCTTTCTTCCATCTTAATCATATTGTAATTGGCAATTGATGCTTCACAAGTTCACATCGCGCTCATCTTGAGTGCTCAGCCTACAGATGTGAGGTGAAACTAGTAATGGCGCGACAAAAAAGATAACACCCAGGAAGGATCCTGTCGAGGATAGGGTCTGGATCAAGATATACACAACCTTGTCCCTAGCTGCCACTACAAGAAAGATCAAGATGATAAATGCTGAAGCCTCAAGGGTCCACTGAGCTTAAACTTCCAAAATATTATCATTAGCTACTGATAAGTAATTTTTTACCAGGTCTAATATATGTTCTTCATGATGCTAACCAAGTGGTTAAAATATAAAATGTACGAAAAAAATTAAGAGAGAAATAGAGAGACAATGAAGAAAAGATATGTCCACATTTCCCAGACTTGTTAAGGGCTCTATTCTCCTTTAGTTCAATCCAGTCCAGTCCAGTCCATTTAGGTTCAGTTCGCTCAAACATTTTTTTATTCCAAAATGAATTAATGATGTATCTGTGTCATTGAAAAGATCTCAACGTATTCTTACAAATGAGTTCAGTATTGAATATGTTTGGACGAATTTTCCATTGTCAAACGTCAATCTGTTCAAATCAATTCAGTTCAAGTTCAAGTAAAGGCATGTTCTCTTCACCTTCTTCTTACTGAATTGCACAAAACTGAATTGAATTGCTTATTTCTGAAATTTACTAACCACACTTGTTTTTAATAAATCTGCAATAAGAAGAAATAAAACGGCACTTCTTTTTACCAAACTGAATTGAACTTTACTGAACTTAACTTCCCTTATTTACTAAAAGCTTCAAGAGTAAGTTGAACGGGAACAAGGCGTAAATTTAGCTCAGTGTTTTCAGGTGATAACAGCAGACCCTTAAAGAGTCTGAAATTTAGTTAACTAGGGTAAAATGAGAATAATAAAGCAACTTTTTACAGGAAAACAAATCATTCCAATACTGTCTAATATCTATACAATGAGTAGTCCCAATAATTTTTCAGACAGTAGTAGGGTACTAGCATGTATCACGTATGTACAAACTATTTCTTTTTCTTTTATCTATTTATTTCCCACGCAAGCTTTTACTACTATATCATCATCATAAACAATGTAACTAAACATGAAAGGTGCAAAAATAAAATTAAAAGAAAAGGTGAAGTGAAGGTCTATCATAAAATTGTTGCAAGCAAATCATTCTTTTTCTTTTATTGATTTTTGGGTCTTAGATAATGCAAATGTCTAGGATTCACCCGGCTACCCTTACGGGCCTAAGTTAACAACGAGAAAAACCTCTGCCAAGAGGGGTCTCGAGTTACTTACCTAGAATATATATCCCCGATTTCACCAGCTCAGCTACCCACTATGATGGAAGCCGCTTACTAATTGTGCTAATGATCTAAACGACAAAACCAAGACCTTATTGTTTAGCATATAGATTCAGTCTCTTTTTTTTTTCCAGATAACATTGGTATCCAGGCTTTGCTTGACTAATCGCATGGGCTCGTAAAGTGAACAGCCAGGAGATCTCCAGTGGCCTTGAGGAGGCTTGAACATTCCTCAATTAAAGTCTCGGCTGATGTCCTACATGTGACCCCTTCTGTTTGTGGTACTTCCTTGGCGAGCATCTCAAAAACACATGACGATATCATTAATTGTACGTTTTTGCTAGACAAAGCAAGCAATTTTGGAAAGTACAACAGACAATGTTCAATAGACGGCCCTTTCAACTCGGTAGCTCTAAAGTTCTGAAAATCAATTTACAGCAATACATGAAAGTATATAAATTCCAACCACAAAAAGGGTTCTGAAGTTGCATAAAGAATTTGGCACCACCAATTACCAATTGTGCAATCAACACTTAACTGACCCTGCTAAAGAGACAGAAAGGAGATGTTTTCAATTATAAATCATTCCGCCATTTACCAAAAGGAAGAGGAGGTAGACAAACTATTTATCCATAATTAAAGAAAAGTTGGTTTTGGTTGACGTGTACTAGTTATTTGCATGTAGTAAGATATCTGAATGAATATTCCAGGCAACCTAACAATTTTGCATTTTGTCATATGTGAGGTTCTCAACGACTACAGGAAGGCCCTTGGCTTACATTGTTTTCTCAATACGCTAAATTTAGCTCATGAGAAGGGGAAAAAAAAAACGAAAGTAGGCCCCAAAGGAGGTATACCCTAACAAGTCACCCTACTTCAGATGTCTACTTAAGAGTTGAGTCCATCATGGACTACCAAATACTGTATAGTCTTTATTCACAGCAACGAATGCCTGAGGTTGTGCCATTTGATTCTATCTCCAACAAGGAGGGTATGAGACAAAGATGTTTGAGAAGCATTATTATTGTTCTAAAACTGACACTGGCAATCTGTATGTACGAAACTCAGGCCTGCCAATTTGAAGGAGCTCTCAGCAAATGTGGAGTAAGGTTAGATGTTTGATCAATGTTCTTGCTGGAAAGAGAAGTGCAAATGAAGCTGGTTGGGAAATCTTTGTAAACAAAGAGAGTTAGGATTTTGCAGGTATTGTTGACTCTAGCTCTGTAATGATTGTACCATGGCCGATTGGCGGGACAAAACGAACATATTTCATGTCTCTGAAGCACAAAGGCAAATCTTTATTCAAAAGAAGCATCATTAAACTTTTGTATCATGGCAGGAGACAGCCAAACAATTTCATGAACTCAGGATGACAAAACAGCGGAATACCGTACATATGCACCCAAAATGGGAGTTTCATAACAAGGAAGCCAAATAGGAGTTGGTAAGTCCATGCCTCTCAACATAATTTATCCTTAGTCGATCCCATTTAACATTAGTTTGAAGACAATTTGTCTACTAATCTTAGATGGTTAGGGTTAAGGCTACACATATTTTGACCTCCCCAAGTCCCTCAATAGCGGAGTTCACACCTGGTCATGGTGTTTCTACACTTTTGTTAAATCATGGTTTATGTCCAAAGAGTGTATTCAGATAGGTTTGTACACATCAGAGAACCACGGTAGGTATCTGACTTGAGCACTAGCATGCCACAGCAACCCAATGCCTCTCAACTACTTGCATGGAAAATAAGAAGGGAACACATATCAACTACAGTTGAGAAAAAATAAGAACTGACCCTACCATACGAGCAAAGCTTCCCATCAAAATTTCCCATAGAGGAAAAGCCGACACAACATGTGGAAAATGGCCATAAATGACAGTATGAATGAGGAGAAAAAGAAAAAGGATATCAAGAACATGTTTGAGCTAGAGCGTAAACTGACCCTACAATACAAACAAGGATACAAGAGAAAAGCTATAGAGAATTCATCACGATAGCCCATAGAGAAAACCCCACATACACAATGCATGGAAAGAGGCAATAATCACGGATCCAGAATAGAAATGAAGAAGTGATAGAAAAGGTTATAACTAAAGAGTTGAGCAAGAACATAAACCGACCCCTCCCCCCCAAACCCTATGAGCAAGGATTCAAAAAAGAGGATACTGAGGTTTCATCGCGATTGCCCATAAAGATCTGGAAAGAGGCTACAACCATGGTAGCAATGAGGAAAGAAGGAAAAGGACTAGCACCCCCTGTCAAACCCCCAAAAGAGCACATTTTCCATTTAACAAAAGAGTGAAATACCAACAAAGATAATTTCACAGTACAAGTTATAAACAACAGGAACAAGATGTCTGAAATAACCACCCCACACACTAAAACACGATATTCAACCAGCATATGTCAAACACAAATCATAAATTCCCCCTTCCAAACCATATGTTACTTATAAACAAGAAACACTACTCAATATCCATCCATAAATCAATTAAAAACAAGAACAAAACAAAAAACTTTTAAGCTGAGTCAAAGACGAAAGACAAGTTGTTACCTCTTTAGCATCAATCCAAGCTTTCCATAGACCCCGAATACCGATTCCCACCTTGCTGATCCCCCGAACTCGAACCACTATTAGCATTATTATTGTTATTATCACCGCCATCACTGCTTCCCACAAATGCACTAAACGGCCATGGTAACGAAATACTAAACCTCCTCTCCAAATTATTACCATTGTTACCACCCCCTGGTTGTTCCGAACCACTCTGTGTGGCGGCGCCACCACCACCACCTACTCCACCACTCCCCTGCCCACCACTGGCCCTCCGGTGCTCGTACTCCGGGTCATCCGTAGGCAACTCGTACCGACAAACTGGACACGAATTATGGAGCTCCAACCAAGGAAGCAAACAATCAGAATGATACAAATGCTTACAAGGTATCTGTTTGGCCTTCGAATCAACCTCAAACTCACTCATACAAACAGCACAAGAACTCGCATCGGAATCCACCACCTCAGCCGTGATCACAATCTCCGGCAGCCCATCAACAGCTCGTTTCGAGGCCGGTGGAGTCCCATACCGATTCGGATCATTCTCCGCAAGCTGCTGGATCAACTGTTCCAAACCCGGGCCAAGGAAATAATCCCCGAAATTGGGCGGCATTCGCAACCCGGCTTCGGAGGGTTGGTTTTCGACGACAAATTGGACATTGGCGCCACTTGCACGGAGGTTTTGGAGATGAGATTGGAGGAAATCGAAGGGGTTGAAACCGGCAGGTGATGGAGGAGAGAGAGTCGAGAAGTTTCTAGGGTTTTCGAGGTCAATTGTGGTAGAGAATACAATTGGACCACGGGTTCTTGTGGTTGCTGTAGTGGAGAAGAAAGGGTCGTTACTGAAGATAGAAAATGGGTCGGCGAAAATGGGGGATGGTGATGAAAATGGGTTGAAATTAGGGTTAGGGTTAGGGTTTGGGGGGTTTGAATTAGGGTTAGGGTTAGGGTTTGGGGGGTTTGAATTCTTCAAGAAAACCTCCATTGCAATTAGGGCAAGAAAGGTCGGAATTTGGTAAGGGAGTGAGAGTGACAGTTTGATTGCATTGGTAGCAGAAATAGGATGGCATGGTTATGGTTGTAGTTGTGCCGAAGATTAGGGAGATTTGATTCGATTTTGATGAGAGAGAAAATTAGCAGAGAAATTAAGAAGAGGGGAATTTGGGGAAGAAGAGAAACAGAGAGAGAAGAAATGCGAAATTTGTAGGATGGGTGATGGTCCTGATGGAGGGTTGGTTTCTGGAAAGTACCGGAAGAATCATCTACACACGGACACATCCTTTGGCGTTTATAATCAAACTATAGTTCTTCCTCACCAAAAAAAATAACAAAATCAAACTATAGTTAGCCAATCTGGGTTGGACACGTGTATATGAGGGTCAAAGGGGTAAATTCATTTTAATGATTTAATAAATTACTTAAAAAAATCATTAACAACAAATCTTATGTGAGACCAACTCACACAAAAATGAGATCACTACTTAGAAATATGGGGTTACTTATGGTGAGCAGTGACTAGTGACCTTATTTCCTTGAAAAGTGATCTCGTCTCACCAAAAGTTTCAAAAAGACTGTTTTATAGAATTTTTTATGATTAACAAAAACATACTAGTTTTTCTTTTCTTTTTTCCAATTAGGTGAATTGGAGTCCTAATCCAGTTGGTTATCTCGATCGAAAACAGAATGATGTGGGATAGAGTGACAAATGAAGGAGTATATGATAGGAAAAAATTGTCAAAAACCACCTTATAAAATTAACTTTTTTGCAACATCCATTTTATTTAGGTCACTTTATAACTAAATTTTGAAAACAAATGATCGTTTTACCCTTGGTCAAATTTTTTTCAAACAAAAGTCATCAAGTACAGGAACAAAATGAACATTTCTTTCAAATTTTGGATAAAAAGTGGTTTAAGGTGATAATTTAAAAGTTGAAATTTCAAAAAGATAGTCATTTTAGCGAACAATTTTATAAAGTGATTACTGCAAACAAGTTGGTTTTACAAGGTAGCTTCGGCAATTTTTCCTACATATTATAACAAACTATAAAAGTCACATTGACTCCCATTAAATGAAAGTCACTTTCCAACTTACTAATTAAGGGCAAAATATTGGTGTCCACCAATATTACTATGACACAATCTTGTACCGTAAAACGATAAAAAAAAATTGCAACAAACCTCATGAAATTAGAAAATGAATCAACAAAGGTTGACAAGAACAACATTTAAGTAGGTAGGTGGGAGAAGAGAATATAAGACAATTTTATTTGGGAACTGGGAATTCATATTATACATTAATATTGGAAGAGAAAATAAAATAATAAGTCATGGATATGAACTTGCATGAAATGAAACACAAGCCATAAGTAGATAAAGTCATACTGCTACAAGCTAAAAATAAAACAAAATGAGTATGTGCAACATCACTTGAAATGCGTTCTAAGTAAGCCAGCATATATCAAAAAAAAAAATCCACAAAAATAACTCGTCTATAACGGTTTCGCATCAATCAATACACGACAATGAACTAGTTTTAAAATAATTCATGGAACCATTTGTCTCGTACCTTATTAGCGTGTGGATCATACTCGGTCTCTTTTCCGAGGCTATGAACTTTGCCCCGCCCCTCCCCTCCCCTCCCCCCCTTCTCGCCCATGTTACATTATGGGTTTACTCTTAACCATATGCTGCTTAAGCCAACATGCCTTAATCATTGATCAAGAATGGTGTACATGTATTGATCTTAATTAACATGTCGACACTTCCCTATGAACTAGCTAGATCATCATCACCACCACATTCTGCTTTAACACATGAAGAGGTTCATCTTGATCCTCTGAGCCTCCTTCTGATAACCTTTAAACTATCATTCTCAAATCGTTCAAATGATTTTTTTCTTTTCATATTTGCGCAAATCATCGCTCATTTGGCAATTTTTGGGATGAGAACCTACACATGTGATAGGAGCTATCCGAGTTAAAGATATATCCATTTCTAGACTCCTGAATTCATGAGAGCGTGATACTCGTAACCAAAGAAATCCCATCGTCCAGATCCATTCTACTTATTTTTAAGCTATGATTATGTGATAAATGTAGTATGGTTGCTATATTACTGCGACAGAACTATAGTATTACAAAAAACTCACAATAATCTAACAATCCAACTTAGAAAATCCATAATAATACTAAAAAACAACATAGCAGAACAATCTGCACAAGAAATCAAATATACATCAACAAAGGTCAAATAAAAAAAAAAACATTCCCAAAAAAGAAAAAGAGAAAGCGTAATAAAATACGGAGTTGGAACCACAACCCACATTATGCAAAGCCAAACAACAAGCTTAATTGATTACATATGTTCCATGTAATCTATGTGCATATACACTACATTGAACAAACTTACACTTGTTTTTAACTTTATATTTGACAAAAGCATTGTGTAAATCTAAAACTCACGCTTTCTGTACCATGGACTTAACCCTTGTAGTAGATTCATTTTCTTGCTTTTTATGATGATAGTCAGAGTAAAATATTCAATTATTATGAAAATCAAATCATACTATAACTCATTCCTATTGTCTAATAAGAGTGGAGTATGTCACACCAATGCAATTTTTGTGTAATCAAGCGTAGCATACACATATACTATATAAGTTTGACTATTGAAAAAAAAATATCCTTTGATTCTAACTTTCCCATAATGTTCTTTTTTTTTCGGTAAGTACCTCTTTTTTTCTTATGATAACTTTCAGATTTAATATGTTTTTTTTTTTAAAAAAAAAGTCTTTTTACTTGCTGTAGCAAAACTCATTAATTGATCGTCTCCTTGTCAAGATGAAAGTACTTGCTTGCAAATATATACGTTGTTGTTTCAGTGCCCTGAAAGCACAATGAAGTGAAAGTCGTCTTCTTTTTTTTTTTTTTTTTTTTGATTGGTCTTTAAAATAAGCATTTAAAGCTTAAAGCGTGAAAATAATAACTATTTGAAGGATCATAACTGTTTTGATATAAAAATCCTACATAAGATCCAAATATACTTCTTGTTTAACATGTGTCCACTATGGTAATTAAAATGAAGTAAAAGGTGTAGTTAACTTGATTATCAATGTATTTAGGGATTTATCCCTCCCCTTGCTCCGAAGAAAAAAAAAAAAAAGAATTCATCAATGTCACCAAGTATCATTTTACCATAAATAAATAGTAATAAACCAATTATTAGCAAAATCTTACCACAATTATAAAAACAAAATTAACCAAACAATTTCCTATTATTGATAGAATCAATCAACAGTTGGTAAGACAACATAATTGTCTTCCATTAAAGCTTACACCAATTTTGAAAACTTAAAAGATGAGTGGACTCAACATAAGAAAATCCTACTATAGATAACTTTTTAGATTTTTGACAGTTGGTAAAATACACTGTACAAATGTTTTTATTATGTGTATCTATTTAGTAGGATTGGAATGATCGAATAGGAAACTTTGGCCTAACCCTAGAAAATATTTTATTTTTCGGCCGCATTGGTCATCAATCAACATTCAACATTCAACATTCAACATTTTTATTAGCAGCATAGTGACCAAGCACGTCATCAGGGATGAATTTGCCCCAAAACCAGTGCGCCTTCCACACGCCATACATTTCTTCAATAGGCACATTTTTAGTCTCTGGCAATAAGAAGAAGACAACAGTGGTCATGATGACAACAAAACCACCGAAGAAGAAAAAGAGACCAAACTTCATAACGCACAACATGCGAAGGAAGCATTGTGCAATAATGAAGGTAAAGAGCATGTTGACAGAGACGTTAATGGATTGGCCAGCTGAACGTGTCTCCATAGGGAAGATCTCACTTGGGACTAACCAACCTAAAGGACCCCATGACCATGCAAATGCTGCCACGTATATGCAGATTAGTGCTACAACAAGATTAGCATCTCCTTTGCCTATGGAGCCTGTTCCTGAGACTCCAAATTTCATTCCCAAAATTACACCGATGGCTATTTGGGTGACAATCATTTGGAGACCACCTTCAATAAACAATACCCTTCGACCAAATCGATCTACACAGATGATGGAGACAACTGTAGCGAGAACATTGACACCTCCAGTAATCACGGCCGACATCAGTGAGGCGTCTGCTCCAAATCCAATGGTCTTAAATAAAACTGGAGCATAGAACATGATAACATTGATACCGGTAAGTTGTTGGAAGAATGGAATAAGGACGGCGAAGGTGAGCTGAGGCCTATTTTGGGGTTGCATAATGTTCTTCCATGGATTCACCACTTGCTTCGAGTTTTCATAAGCATCCACCAAATCTTGGAACTCCTCGTTCACATTCTCTGTCCCACGGATCTTCTTCAACATGGCTCTGGCCTGCTCTGTGTGGCCCCTGTCGATAAGAGAGTTTGGAGTGTCGGGCAATATCAACGCTCCCAAAGTGATGATTATGGCAGGAACACCAGCGAGTCCTAGAGCAATCCTCCATCCTTTCTCTCCCAACCCCAATACAAAGTAGTTTATCAGATTCGCGCCCAAGATACCAATGGTGATAGCCAACTGGAATACCATGTTCAGAGCACCTCTAATTTGTGCGGGAGCCATTTCTGATAAGTAGATTGGGATGGACTGCACAATATATATATATAATATATATATATATATATATATATATATATATATATATATATATCAATATTTAATATTGTATGTAATTTAGATTAACACAGTGACTAAAAACAATGAATGAATGAAGGTGCAAGCAAGGTGTATAGATTACCTGGTTTGTAAAACCAATGCCTATACCCAATAAAATACGACCAAAGATAAGCATCTCAACATTTTGAGCAAATCCATTAAGAAAGGCTCCGGCAAGGAAGACGACACCTCCAAATAGCATGGACATTTTTCTTCCAAAGGTCTTGGTCATCTTAGAAGCAAAGAAAGAAGCAACAAGAGCTGCCAAGTAAAGGGAGGAAGTAAATAATGTTAGCAACTCATTGTTGAATTTGCAATATTGGTTGCCTTCTGTGGCTTTCTTCTCTGATTCGTACACCGATGGGAAAAATCTCTCCAGGAAGATATCCATGGAGGTGACACCACCTGAGATCCCAATATCATATCCAAAAGTGAGGCCACCAGTTGCGGCAATCAAACATGTTATGATCACAAAGCCAGTAACACGACCTTCATACTGCTTCCCACCACCTTGTACAACTACCCCTCCTGCCATATTATTAGTATTATTAATCCAATCAAAACAAGGCTAAAAGGATGAACAAGAAACCACTCAAAAGAAAAGTAAGCTTTTATAATCTAGGCCCAAGTAAGGTAAATACTAGATATAGGATCGATCACTTTTCCTTTGAGTGTCTCCAGTTTGTTAGTGTCACCCCCTTTCTCCCTTTAGCCTATTACTTACTTAAGGTTAGGTAATTATTTCTAATTTTTGACGGGTTTATATAGTTGATCCCTCCTCCAAGATTATAGGTTGTTTGTTGATAAAAACAAAATAAAAGAATGGTTTAGAATGTTTCTAACCAAAAAACTAGGATTATCTATTTTTATTGATTGCACGACGTTAATTATCACATGATTTATGCACAAATAAGGGCCAACGAATGAAATGTTTACTATATTTGGCAAAGTATATATGGATGTAAGAGGATACATAGAATTTGATCATTTATCCAAGTCATTATTGGTGGATGGTGATTCGCCATAATTAGTTTTGGATTTGAACAAGATTGGATTATATGCTATGGTCATTATCAAACAATAGTAAGATTGTTGTCAACTTGATTCTTCTAAACTTAGCATAAAACTATATGACATCAAATAAAAAAAAAATTATACATATGAATTGATTGCAAAGTAGTCCTAGTGTAGACCCAAATTTGGATATATAACATATAAGTTTATCTATCTATTCCACATATATATACGTGACAAAATTTTATGCTTTCTTTTCTTTTATTTTTTGTGAACAGATTACGAAGCCATCCTATCAAGTCCTCTCTACCTTTGGAGCGACGGAGATAGTGATTGTGTAAAAAAACAAATATTCTCATTACATATTTACTACTACTTTTAGAGAGATTATTAGTTTATCGAGTATTAGTTTATAAAGGTTTACTACACTATATGTAAATATACCATAATTTCATGGTAACACTTCACTTCATGGTTAATACTCCAATATTTAAAAAAAAACATTAACTTCCTTGTTGTGAGAAAAAAAAACATTGAATTTTACTCATAGCTGTTGAGGTAACGCCCCAAATACCAAATAATATTTAGTTGTGTTTTATTTTATTTTAGTTTTGTAAAGAAAATAAAATAGAACAAAAAGAAAAAAAGAAAAAAAAAAGAAGGAAGTTAAAAAGTTGGGAAAACAAAAAGGCTTAAGCCTTTTGGTTTTCTTTAGTTGATGATTGGGAAACAAAAGGTCTTAGCCTTTTGGTCTTCTTTAGTTGTTGATGATTGAATATAAAAGGGGCAAGCCCTTTGTTTTTGAAATGGCCGAGTGATTGAGTTTGGTAGTAAAAGGAAGCCCAAACAAAACGAAAGAAGGGAGAGCCAAGTGAGTGAGAGACAAACAAAGTGTGAGAGAAATTGAGTATTTCTCCAAAGAGGTTTGTTCCAGTTCACGGTTGATTCGGTTTGTTCGGGTGAAGATAATCAGAGTATTCGGATCGGTCATCGGCAGGTATTTGTGGGTGTATCTTTGGTTTTGTGGGAGTACCAAATTGAGTTAGAGTTTGTCAATTTGTACTAATACCAAAGATAGTTTGTTTACTTGTTGCTTGATCTTGTGATTGTTGCCGATTGTACTCTTGATTATCATAGTGGATTATTGTTTAGTGCGTGGAGAACCGCACCGTGGTTTTTCCCCTAATTGAGAGGGGTTTTCCACGTAAAATTGTTTGTGTTGTTTTCGGGTTTTTGCACTTTATTTTTCCGATTATCTGTTGTTGTGATTGTGGGTAAATACCGTAGTTTTCCCCAACAATAGCATATCAGAAATTTTTTAGAGCTCATATATACTCTAGAGTAGAACATGTATTCCAAACCCAATATTTTTTTTAGTGCTACTAAAAAATGACATAACCCGGAAAATAAACAAGACAAAGTTTATAGGTCCATCAACCATAGCTTGCTACTTATGTCTTTAGGTTGCACCGTTATTACTTGACGCGAAAAGTTTCATTTAAAATAATTTTGTAGTATGCAGTTATGATTTTTCATAACAATGTCGTGATTAGGCATGAGTACAGAACTAGTATATCTGAGTAGGAATTCTATGTGTGTTAGTCATGCTTATAAACTTTTCATTTGAAAATACACCAAAACTCGTTGGAAGGTTCGTATCGAAAAATTTAAAAGTTTATTGTGTTGGTTTGACGCTAAACTTTGTTATTCAATCTTTCATGAATTATACCGCAACCCAATATTAATAATAACAATAACTACGACAACCCAATATATCCTGGTGATGGTGAGATTTGTGGAGATTTATATCAATATTAACATGAGTTATAACATACATTTAAGAAAACGCAGAAACTCATATTAGACGATTTGCTTGTGAGACAACTTATATTTGGACATATTGCTTTTGGATTGAAAATGTTACTTTTCTTTTAGAATGTTTTGGTCGTCGAATGTGTTATTTTTTGAACAAAAATATTACTTATGATATCAATTAATACAAACTTATTGGAGAATCCAACTCAAAAAGCTAGCTCTTGCGGCTGGGCTCTCCCATAAATTTATACTGTATCAATTATTATCAAAGCCAACCACTACTCCTCCGTGTCCTCGTACAATGGGCGGTGACACTAGCATTGCAGTGTTCGCCCGGATCTAGAAAATGTCTAGCGCACAGCCTGCTCGCAGGTGCCTAGGTTGTAGAGGGTGGTGGAATGATACAGTTCAATTGTAAGGTATGAGACTTGAGTTCATACAATTATATCGGACAAAAAAAGTTACATTTTAAATAAAATATCTTACTTTTTGACGTGTTCACTTAAAACGGACTTACACAATTTCTACTCCAAAAAAAAAAATCATTTGAAATGAACACTATTTTTATCATCCTGAAGTAATGATGAAAAAAATTAAGGAGGTGCGGTTGAGTGGTGGGGGCTCCTCCATCCTTAGGCCCTGTTCTTTTCGTCGATTCCATGTTGCATTCCGTTCCATTCCGTTTCGTTTCATTCCGCAATCCGTACATTATTTTGTCTCACATTTTTTCTGAGTTATCCACGCCGCGCCGTTCCATTCCGTTTCGTTCCATTTCAATCCGTTCCGTTCCATTCCTCACCGTCCCGTACCATTCCATTAAAGAGAACATGACCTTAGTCAAGAGGTAAGGATTCGAATTTCGTCTTGGATATAGAACAGTATTAAATTTCTTGACCAACTGTCTTACACTAACCCAAAAAAAAAAATGATGAAAAAGAGTTGGGAGGCTTCGAGCCATTTCCTTGACTCACTATTCCCAACCTGCAAGGAGGTTTAACGGCAATCATTCAAACAACAAATTGAGCAAAAAATGCAACGCCATTTCCATCAACGGGGCTCAACAATCGCCACATTACGAGCACTCACCACCACCAACCAGCTTCTCCTCAAATCAGTTGAGTCCATAATTACTAACCCTTCCCTTCAACTCTTTTTAAACTCCTCTGTTTTTCAATGCATCAAAAACCCGCCTTTTGTAAATTTGAAACGATCAATTGGCTCAAAACCCTACAAAATTGATATCTTACCTGACACTAAAAGGGTTGTTGATGGGTTAATTTCTATCTTCACCCAGAAACGTTTCGAGGGCAATAACCAAGAACTGAGTCAACTCGGTTCTAAACTCACCCATGAGATAGTTGAAGCTGTGTTAAAAGGCATAAGGAATTGGAAAATAGCTTACAGGTTCTTTTTATGGGCTAATAATCAAAGTGGGTACTTTCATAATTGTTATACTTATAATGCTATGGCTTCAATCCTATCAGGTGTTCGACAAAATGCCCCACTGAAAGCTCTAGCTTTAGATGTTGTTGATTCTCGTTGTTCTATGAGTCCTGGGGCTTTGGGTTTCCTTATTAGGTGTTTGGGTAGTGTGGGATTGGTAGAAGAAGCTAATGTGTTATTTGATCAAGTTAAGCATGTTGGTCTTTGTGTTCCCAATAACTATAGCTATAATTGTTTGTTAGAGACCATTTCGAAATCGAGCTCAGTTGATCAAGCTGAGATGAGATTGGATGAAATGCGTAGTTTTGGGTGGATGGTTGATAAGTACACATTGACTCCGGTTCTGCAGGTTTATTGCAATGCTGGGAAGTTTGACAAGGCCTTGAGTGTTTTCAACCATATGTTTGAAATGGGGTGGGTTGACGCGTATGTTTTGTCGATCTTAGCTCTATCTTTCAGCAAGTGGGGAGAAGTGGAAAAGGCTTTTGATTTAATTGAGAGGATGGAGGATTGTAATATGAGATTGAATGAAAAGACATTTTATGTACTAATACATGGGTTTGTATCCAATTCCAGTGTGGATAAGGCCCTTCAACTGTTTGACAAAATGCGTAGATCAGGGTTTTCCCAGGATGTTGCCGTCTATGATGTGCTAATCGGAGGGCTTTGCAAGAATAAAGAGTCCGAGAAAGCTTTGCTTTTGTATTCGGAAATGAAGAACTGTGGGATATCTCCTGATGTTGGTATACTTACAAAGCTTCTATCATCTGTTAGTGAGGAAGAGGTAATGGCAAAGTTGCTTGAGGAAACAACAGAAGACCTTGATAACGAATCACTAAAATTGCTTTTTAATTCTGTTTTGACTGGTCTAGTGGGAAATGGTTTAACTGATACAGCTTATAACCTGGTGAAAAAGATGATGGAGGACGAAGCTCAGCATGATACCAGGGTAGTGAACTTTTTCAAGGTTAAGGGTATGGTCTGTCTGAACTCTCCTTCTTTTAGTATTATTGTTAATGCTTTATGCCAAAATGGTGGATTGGACGACGCACTGCAACTCTTTAGAGGTATGGATAAATTTGGGTGTCCAAAGGATATATTACTTTACAACAATTTGATTGATGCTTTGAGCAGTGCGGGTAGAGTGCTTGACAGTCTTGGTCTTTTAAAAGAGATGAAGGATTCAGGATTTCAGCCAACTCACTTTACCTACAACTCCATCTACAGTTATTATTGTAGAAAAGGAGATGTCATTGGAGCTACGAGCATAGTGAAAGAGATGTGTTTTTACCGGCATGAACCATGGATAAAGAATTCTACCACACTCATCAAACAGCTCTGCAAACACGGAAGAGCAGTGGAAGCTTCTAATTTTTTGTCTGAAATGGTTAAAGAAGGTCTTGTTCCTCATTTAGTTCCATACTCTGCAGCTGTTGATGGATTTTTCAAACTTCAAGAAGTGGATTGTGCTTTACAGCTATTTCATGATATATGTTCCCGTGGCTACAGACCTGATGTTGTTGCTTGTAACATTTTAATCAATGGGCTCTGTAAAGCTAAAAGAATGTCAGAAGCACAAGCCGTGCTGAATCAGATGCTGGCTGGGGGGCTTGTCCCATCAGCCGTAACCTATAACTCCCTTATTGATGGATGGTGCAAGAGTGGTAATGTTGATCAAGCTCTGGTTTGCTTGTCTAAAATGGCTGGGGAAAATGTGGAGCCTAATGTCATTACATATACGACTTTGATGGACGGGCTATGCAGTGCCGAACGTCCTGATGATGCTGTTGCACTTTGGAATGAAATGGAGGGAAAAGCTTGTGCACCCAACAGAATAGCTTTCATGGCTTTAATCAACGGTCTCTGCAAGAATGGCAGACCAGATATGGCATTGTCATATCTTTGTGAAATGGAGAAAAAAGAATTTAGAGCTGATGCTTTTGTTTACTTAGCTTTGTTGGATTCTTTTTTGTTGAACAAGAATCCTGTATCGGCTTTATATATATTGAAACAGATCGTTGACAAGGACATGTTCCCAGACCCTGTAGATAAGAATCATGCACTTGTAAAAGATGCAATAGCCAAACTGTCTGATGATCCTCTCACTTCTTCTGATATCAGTACTCTTCTTGCGGAAGGAAGCATCCCAAGTTTGTTTTGATGTTAATAATAAGGGGTTCATCGATCAACTGGTGCAGGTTAAGCCCACATTTTAATCAAAATCTTAGGTTAAGCCCAATATTATGACTCATGTAGAGAACATGGGTCCAGAAGGGTTTGTCCTGTGCGAACAGGAGCTGTGTGGATTTAACTTATTCAGAGCAGGAAGCATGATGTGTTTGTGTTCATATTCATCAGTTGGAATGCTGCTTTACCAATTTTGAGTGATGCATAGCTGAGAAAGGTACTTTTTTTTTTTTATAGAATGTGCTATCCCTAGTTTTGCTGAATTTTGACTTATATGGCATTTCCTTCTAATATGTGGCATTTCTAATGGAGCCAAAAACTACTTTGAAACATAATGGACTAAATCAAAGTCTCTGTGTGCTGCCTAGCATGTAGAACACATGCAAGAAAAAGCCTTGGTCATATTCAAAATCTCATTCTCTTGATGTGCAGGCGTACAGCAATGCTTATTGTTAATTTACCATTATTGTGCTGTAACTATTGCTTGCATCTCTAAATCCTTATTCTGATTCATGACTGTTCTGTTGTCTGGAATTTGCAGATACGAAATGGGTCATTTCCGTATGTAAAAAAGCATATAAAGTGTAAAACATTTAGTGTTCACGTGGTGTTTGCCCTGCTAAGGAACCATGTACCGGGTGGGTGCTTCTCTCATCGAAGTGTCTATGTCAACATCAGCTGCATGCTACCGTCACCCAGAATAGATACTGTCGCGGGAGGTTTGAGAATCAAGGTATATACACCCTTACTCCTAACATTCAAGACTACCAGAGAGATTAGTCTGAAGAACCTACTGGGAAAAAGAAACATTTATGAAAAGCAGGGATTTATCAAAGGGATTAAAAAAAAAAGGTACTAGTAAAACATGTGCACTTCCATTAACGTTTTTTGCATGAAGTCTGAGCATCAAGAAGAGCAACTGAAAATGTCAGCTTCTCTGCTTCCTGCAAATGGTATTAGTGGTGAGGAGGGGGGTTGTTCCAAAAGGGATGTGAGAATGTTATTAAAAAGTTTAGTACTACATACCCTGAATAATGGGGTCTTTTGTGTTTGCTGTGGTACTTTTGTAGTTAATGCTATTCTCTTTTTTTTCCCCTTGGAAAGTAAGTAAAATTTCATCACTTCCAACAGGTTTACAATGGTACTGTAGTACAGGTACATAAAGGCCTAAGCAGCTAAGCCAACTCTTGTAAACAAGACATAACGCAGCAGCTCAAAATCTGAATTGAAGGCATCCAAGCAAAGGGGGAAAACCACAGTTGTGTGCCAATCAGTGATGATCAGAGCAGCTGACATCACAAGACAATAGGCCAAAGGAAACAAAACATGAGTGAGTAGATAGAAGACTGGATATTTTCTTTTGGCCGTATTTGCAGTGTAATTCCTTTTGAACATGGAGATTGGAGAGCTGCTTGCAGTATTCAGCTGTGTGCCTAGCTCGCAAATTATTTATTTTTAGTCCCTACTTTGAAGAGCTTCATTAACGGAAAGTGATGCATTTGGCTTTCTGAAGGCAGATAGTGTGGTGATTATATAACTTGCTCAGGCTTTCGTGAAGCTCTTATACAGGTACTGATAGGTTCTCAATAACGTTTAAGACTTGTCGATGCATCAGTGTCCAACTGGTTTTCTTATTTTGCAGATAAGTTTAGCTGGCCTCCATTATTAATTAACCAGGAAGAAATGAACGACTTATGAGTTCAAGCAAAATTGATGGAAATTGGGTGCTTGATTATATTGACTTCCAGGTATTTGCTAATTTTGCTTGCACTGGAGTATTATGTTTCCTGGTTTTCTTAATCAAATTCACGTCACTCTATGATATGACTATAGAATGAAATCACATATCTGATTCCTAACCTTGGGCAAATTCCTCAGTACTCATTTTAAAGTTGGTCGGCTTTACATAAACTCGTTTTATTGTGCTCTCATAATTTTTTTATAGCTCCTCTCAATTTTTTTGCTCGTCCTATAGCTCCTCTCAATTAGAGGCAAAGAATCATCATGCCCAAACTGATACACATTCAGTAACTCTGACCTATTCCTGATGAACTGAATATGTCCAAATATTGCTGCAGCAAAGAATCTATTCAGCGACTAGGACAGACGATTCCGGGCATAGAAGTGACATTTGCTCTGCTGTACGAATGCCTTGCTTTTTTAGCTGATCTTCTGGCAAAAGAGGAAGCAAAAGAGACTTCAGCACAAGGTTCTGTAAGCAGAAGAGGCGAACATGTGCATGAGAAGATAGAATTTCACTAAATTTTTCATTTGTGTACCAGTACAAATATTCATGAAGCCATTGGAAACGTTTTGATGGAATGTTCCTCAATTTTAAACACAAAAAAAAACACTACAAAAGCCCTCTACCAATGTGGATAATCGCTAAGGGGTTGAACGACAACGGGAGCTCAACAGCATGTTCTTGCTTTTGTATATGGAGCCAACCGTGAATCTTAGAATCCCAACCTCTATTGTACATTGCGCACTTATGATGTTCCTTCTTTTTACCCCTATTTTTATGTGATTAAATCATTTTTTTAGTGATGCATGGGCATTGACACTAGTATTAAATATGAAGCAAATTGTTCAATAATTATAGTTATTATAACATTGATGATGAAGCACAACTACATCATGTGGATTGCAATAAAGGGATATGCTGCTATTCTTCAACTTCCCTTGGTCTTAGCAGGTCATCCAGTTAGTGCTTTCTTGGCTGAAATCGAGTAGATGACCTCTGCAGCTTAGTTCCTGATGGTTGAGTAACTGAAGGCAAAATGCTGCCAAGAGATGTTTTTGTGCAGCTGTTGTTAACGACAGAAACACTCGTGGGTATTTGGGAAACAAATTGTATTTCCAACGTTGAGGGAGTCCTTTTCAGCGAATCTTTCACTCTATCAAGTTTGAAAGAACCCAGATAGAATACGTGTGCAGTAGAGCTTGGTTTGATTCTGTGAAACTCCCACTCTTGTTTTGTTTTTGTTCTTTTCTCGTTTGCGTGTATGGGGCTCCGATCTAGAGTGGTGTGTCCTTAAGTGTGTTTGAGCTTGTTTATGCTTTATCGGCGTATTACTTGGGGTCTATTGAGCTCCGGCATAGGGGTGTTTGTTGAGTTTTCGGCTCCTTTGGTGTGTTGAGCTTTTCCTCTCGAAAGCCTTCTAATGAAATAAAGTCTACTTATTGGGGGGAAAAAACTTCACCCCAAACATAGCATGACTCCTGTTATGGTTCATCGGAGTGATAAATTCATGATCTGTTTTCTGATTCGAAAGAACGAACTGAAGTAACAAACAAGCAGGGGATGGCCTGCTGGGACACCAACTAACATGAGCCTATCAGACACTGCCTATCAACCTATTCGCCATGTATGGTTTGGTTCATCCCCCTCATCTCCTTACACTATGATTTTGATACTACACTAGCTGTATGCCTGTATCTCTAAACATTTGTTGTTCCTTTCTGACCAAAGCTCATGTATTGCAGCATATTCAGGGTGCTTCTTCTTCTTTTCTTGTCCCAGTTTCTGCCTCTGTTAATTCTTTGAAATCGTCGGAGCTCATGAGCAAGATTTCTACATCTTCTGCCAATACCCAGACAAGTCAAGAGAGTTTGCTATACCTTCATGCTAGGCGGACATTGGAAAAACAAGCGCTATAGTAATAGTCTCACAATTGTGCTCACACTGTTGGGAATAAGGATCCGATCCCTCTTCTACATACGTTGTTTGTTGTTTCTAGAGCGTTATTAGCTGCCGCGCAAGCTTTAAGAGCATGATTGGGAGCAACATCAGAGCCCCAAATGGTGCGGGGTCATTTGCTAGGGGTTTGACCAGGGTCACATGGAACGCGGAACTTCCGGAACTTGCTAAGGGAATTGGAACGCGGGATGGTGTTCCCGGAACCCATTTTCGATTCGCGAAACGCTTTTTTTTTTTTTTTTTTTTTTGGGTGCGCTATGGGCTTTGATTGGGATATAGGCGTTGATAATGAAATCTTTTGGGTGGGGTAGCTTCTGGAAGTAGCAAACTAGTTTAATATAACTTAGTGTTTTACAACACCAAGCATTCCCGGGGTATTGAACTTGAATCAATTAATAATCCTAAATACTATGTTATATATTTTGTGTTGGGTCGGGTTTGCATGAGGTGATCTATGTAGTCATCTTTAATTATTATTTGGTTGTTTCACCCTTCCATTTTTATTTTCTCCTTAAATAAAAGTTGGTAGTGTCAAGAAACTACCATAGTATTACAACCCCAGATATCTTCTCCCTTTCTTACTCTGTAGCCGTTTTTTTAAGATACAGTCATGAAATGGATCGGAATGCCAATATCACGATCCAATTGCGTACCAACACGATCCAAAACGCTAGTGTTCCGCGTTCTGGAACACGCGTACCAATTCGCGGATCGCGGGGGTAAGGAGCGAATTATGTTGTCAAAGGAATGTTGTCAAAGGAATGGCTGCTGTATTTTGATGTCACAATGGAATCAGACTCGCCTAATGCAGGTCATGGGAAGTTCACTTCGATCTTAATTTCATCAGAAGGATTAAAAATTGGTGGCCTAAATTGAAGATCGTGCATAGACATAGAAGTGTCAATGGAGTTGCTGACAGTTTGGCAAAACAGGGACTGTTCAGAGAGATTGATTTACTTACTTGGTTGTAATGTATTGTTACCCTGGTATTCTGGTGTTTTCGTCCATGTAGCATTTTCCTTGCCTAAATGGCGTTTTGAGGCAATCCTTGTTGTTCTTATTCTCTTGTTTGGAGAGATCTCTTAATGAATAAAAGGATGCTTAATTATTAAAAAAAAAGGGAGCGAATTATGTTTTCCTGGGTTTGAGCCCTCAAAAAATCACACTTTTCCCAGAAAGTGTTTCTATAGTTTACGTTTGTGGAGTATTTTTGTGTTTGTTCCTATGTAGCTCTTGATTTGTTGTACTCTTATTTGTGTATCTCTAGCTAGTAAAGAAAGACATCTTAATCTCAACCCTTCCTAGAAGGTGGGGGCTATTGATGATGGATACTTATTGGGGGTGCATCTTGGAGAACTTTGAATGAGACTTTGATTTGGATAATTGGATCTCCTTAATAAAAGTTTCTCCTTAATTATAAAAAAAAAAAAAAAGTTTACCTACAGAAACCAGGTATCCAAAGCTTGTTCAGCAGCTTCAACACTACCACTTCTACTTTCAAACATCACAAACATGTCTGATACTCAAGAGTCTTCTCCAGCCCCAAGAGTACACATTCCTAGCTTCAACCTCTCAAATACTCTTTTGATTGACACAGTATTTTCAATGGCGGATCCAGAAATCAATTCAAGTAAGTGCACTTCCTTTTAATTTGTAGGACATTTCTTAAAAATTGTATTTAAAAATAATTGTACAAGTGGTTCCCATGGAACCCTTCTTCTTATATACGTGCATCCGCCATTGAGTATTTTGGCGTCCACTCCACATCCCAAATACATTCCAAGATGTTTTAAATGATACACATTTTTTCATTCAATGTTCAAAACTCAATACACTTTCTGGTTTACTTCACAGTTTTAAATGGTCTATCAATTATCTACGCTTACTTATACACTGTACTTGGTACATTTTGAAACTAGTTTTATTGTATTTAACTCGATTGAACGAATTTATATTGATAATCAACAATCAAAATCATCACTAAAGATATCAATAAATATGGAAAAAATGCATTATAAATTTGATTCAACTTACGAATATATCAATGCTAGTTAAATGGCAATTGGCAAGTGGTGCCATGGACTAGGGTTTGGTTGTGTTCTGTAGCTGAAGATTAGGCATTTGTTTAGTTGATGTGTTTAATTGACATGCGTTCAAAAGGAAAAAATTAAGGCTTTGATTTCTTGAATTTCTTAAATTTGTAGAGTAAAACTCTAGTTAATTCCATTTTTTGACAATTTACGTTATTGCAAGTGTGTTTGATATTTCCAAATGGGTTCTTATAGCTTAGTTTTAACTAAGATATGGCAGTAGGGAATTGAGTTGTTGTGGATGGGAAAACTGAAAGGTAGTAAAGCACTGATGATTGAGGAGATTGATTTCAATACTCAGACACTTTGTGAGGAGTTAAGAGTGATTGAGTTATTTTCAGTGATTGTTAATTGTTTGCTTGCAAAATGATAATATCATTTGGTTATTTTGTTGTTTCACAGGAATAGTGATTGGTTGCTGTTGTATTTGTTTTGATGTTTTGTTTTGTTTTGTTATTGTTTTGGTTGGATCCATTTGCTTTGCTTTTGATTCCACTAATAACGGAAAAAGAATTAGAGGCATCATCCTACTAAATTATTTCTTACTTAATTATCCTTGGATTTAGGGAGGTGGTTTCCAACGGGGCAGGTTTATCGATAATGTTCATCGCACAACTTACAATGATATTGACCATTCTGTTTTCCAATTTAATATAGTTGATGAACCTCCTAGCATGTACGGACTCAATACTAACATGTTTGGACTCAATAATAAAATTGGGAGGCTTATTTTGAAAAAAAATCTTTATTGTTATTCTGTGTTAGTAAGGTTAGGGCGGTATATGTTGCAAACAATGACAACTATTTCCATACTGGTGTAGTTTTGATAGATTTAGATTTTGAATAGTGTTCCTGGAATTTTGTGCATTTTATTCTTTTTGTTGTTGCAACCATGTCTCCCTAAATGTATCGTAATTCAAATGAGTATATGGACTAGATAAGCGAAAGAAAGGATTGGTATCAGTCTCGACATTAGGGTCATCTGCCTCAGCGTGAGAATCTATCTAAGCGAGAGGGTCCACCTCATTGAGAGAGTCATGTCTGCGTTTACTTTCACGTTAGCATTGCGGTCTTTTTCACGCTAGGAGTCAAGGTTCGCATCAAAGACTCAGTTTTATGTATGGTGGTGGTTTATGCATCACTCCCTGGGTTAATAGTAACTATAGCGATGAATATTCTTCCGGTTTTGTTCCTCCGGTTGATAGTAACTACAACCAAGAATATTCTTCCGGTTTTGTTCTTCCAGTTTTGTAGCACATATTCTACCATCAAATGTATTTTGGATCTTATGCATAATGAATCAGAGACTTTGGACTGAACTTTTATCTAAAAAGGTTATGATATGTTGGGTTAGGTTATCATCTAGTATTAAAATTTCAATATACGTTTTTATGGGATGCTAATAAAAGTGAATATGAGTCCTCTCCTTAAATTTAGTCTATCAATTTTTAATCTCATGGAAGTATTCATCTTTAGATGCATCACAATACACAGATGTTTATAGAAACTATTAAGTAGATATGATTTATATTTGGTATTTAAAATCTCAATAGTAATGATAACAATATAATTTACTACTAAATGATGACAAATCATGAATCCATCAAAATACATTATGAAAACAAAAAATATCAGTAATAAATTTGGTTAAATTAAATACTTTCAGGATAATAAAAAAAAAAACCATATGTTGAATTCACATATAAGAGGAAAAAAAGGAAGAAAATAATATTGAAATGGGAAATAACAAACTCCACACGACATTACTGATTACACGATCTTAATATTTTGTTTTTTCTGGTAAGCAACACGGCAACACGCTACTATTTAATTTATTTTTATTTTTTCTTGGAGATACTCCGTACTAATTAATGATTTGTGAAAGTCAAATAATAAGAAAAGTACATAAGTGATAAGACAACGATGTGGATCAACATTACCATAATAGAACTACTTCATAAACCTGAGTCTCACCTCGGAAAAGAAGATAAGCAACAAAACAACAGAACATGTATATAAACCAAGCGTCATTGTTGAACTAAACACACACTTCTTTGCTTTTTGGTAAAGATCTAGTTTAGTATATATTTGTTCGACGATTTAATATTTAATATGTGTGAGCTACTAACTTGATACATCTAAATACATTCCATGATTTTCTTCTTATTCCATGCAAAGGATTTTTGTTTACCATCTCTATTCAAGCTTTAGAGCGGTTTATGGACGGGATGATCCAATAGACCTTAAAAAATGTGTTTTTAGTAATTTTATAAGAATCCGGCTCGTTAACCCAGCTCAAGCACGCTTGATTGCTCAACCCACAAGCCAAAAAATTAAAAAATAATGCAAAGCCCCCGCTTTTGAACAACTCTTATATTCTTCCATTGTAACCTCCCAATGACCTTGGTTCTTTACTTGAATGGAAACCTTCGCACTACTGCATGAATAGAAATAAGACACAAAATTGACTCACCAACTGAATCAGGTACATTCCATGTTTGTCACAAAGTCTCATTCTCGTATGCTGTGGTGCAACCCTGCAGTTGCCGATTGTCACTTACAATTATGATGTCTGTGACTATTGCTCAAAATCCTTATTCCTATCGGCTGGCGCTGCTGAATTTGAGTAAAAATGCATGCTAGAATTTGACATGCGTACCATACCAGGCAAAAAAGAACATCTAGTTCATTTTATACAAGTTACGATATCAGTTCAAGAATCCCATAGAAAACTACTATTAAACAAAGGCATACTCTTGTCATACTCGCTTATATTACGCTGTTCAAAAAGAATAAGAAGATTACATTACACTCCTCGGTCCTGTTTGCATGAGAAATGCAAGTACTAAGTTCCTCAAAATAGTAACACGCATGCGAGCGCGCACACACAAAAATAGACCCATAATAAACCACGAGATTTAGCTTCCAATACCTTTCTTTTCCCCCAGAAACCACAGCTCAGAATTTTTTATTCCACAGAGCAACAATGAATAATGCATTGAGATAAACAAGACAGTACAATCTATGCTTGAATGGGTAATTCTTAATTAATCATTAAGGAGAGATACAACAATCAACAGAAGTTACAGGACAACTATGTCGAAACTCGAAAGGGCATACAATAAAAATGAATTGGACATTCACCACCAGGACTATATCTGTATCCCTTTTCTCTGCAACTTCATGTAGCAAGCAATTTACACCAAGAGGCAACCCAACGCATCTACTAGCTGTTGCCAGATGTTGACACTTCTGTGCTGCAAACAGGACAAGCCTGCACCAACATAAACATGATGAATGAACAAGTGATTTACTATTGATCAAGTAATTATTTAATGAACATGTAAGCTACCAACAACACCTGAACAGTGATAGTCAATCAAATTCAGTCTCCTTGCACAGAAAAGATGCAAGAGATGCAGGCATGCACACCGGGACCCGAATCTAAATAATAAAAACAGCTGTCTTGATCAATTTGAAATAATATCAGCATGCAGTTATCAAATGTGGTACATAACCGATTGATATAAATCCATCAAAACAAGTTGAAACCATCAGTTATATGAGCCAAACTTAAATAAGACATCCAACTTTGACAAACAATTACTTTAGCAGACAAAACATATGTCACATATAAATTACCCAGACATGCTTACAGCGAAACAATTAGTCAAAACTCAGGAAAGTCTCCAGTCACAAGGAGATCAGGGACTGAATATGGATTAAATAGCTGATAATATATGTATAACATCATCCAGCATAGCAGATTTCCACTGGCATTGCATGTTATCCCATCAACTGTGCAATATGCATAAGATCGATAATTGCTCAAAAGCCTGAAGTTCTTCAAAAAAAATCCCAATTCAAAGATGCAACACAAGGGCCAAAAAAAACCAATTCATAGTCCAGAACTCCAGATTGAGCCCATGAAACAATAGCATTCGCTTCCTTTTTTAAAGATTCCACTCCTCAGGCAAGCTTGAATGATATGCAAAGAAATAACTGATTAAACAAATATGACACCAACTCAAATTTGCAATTTCGTACTTTTTTTAAATTATAAACTAACAATAAAATTTGGCAACAAGAAGAGTCTAAGGGAAAAAATGATGAGAAGCTCTCCAGTATAAGTGCAATATAGTGCTAATTCTGAACAAAACAGCGGAATAAAAATGACGCTGTAGAAGAGTACCGATTTCACACTCAATCAACAGAATTGGTGCATTGTTACCTTGTTTATCTTCAACCAATTATTTATGCACTCCGAATGGTAGGCATGCTTGCACGGGAGTGTGGTCATTGCATCACCATCCTCATACTCTAATCGACAAATGACACACCTGAAACAGCAGACAAAGAATAAGACAAAAACATCACGAGAAACTAAGATAAGCAAACCTCTTCCACGACAACTTACGGATCACGATCTGCTTCTTGAGTATTCTGGGATTTGTAATTCGTTGAGGGCAAAGATGCAATCCTATCAGCGGATAATCCTCTGCTCTCTGTACCAACTACTTCACCCAAAGCTAGCAGTTCCTGTGTATATTAAGTTGAGCTCCATTAAGTTAAAAAATAACCTCCAGCAGCGATATGAGACTGCAGAACCAAAATTACCTCATAGGAAAGCTCGTCGGGATCAACCTCCTCCCATGTATCCTGCAAAGACAGAAAATGAAGGATGCATAAACTTCAGGCAAATGAGAATGAGCCAGAGACTAAATGAGCTTCTCCCAATGAATAAGCATTTTGCATGTTGTAAGTTTGTAACAAGAATGATAATTTAGATACCACTGATCCAGGTAAAGCATTTCAAATAAGTCAAATGATTAAGGTCATTGCACTAAAGACAGTTTGCAAACACAAATGCTGCAGGCTACCAGGCACCCCATTTAACTAGAAAGTATGTCTTATAGTTCTGAAGCTACTGAGATGCATAATACTTATACTGCTCAGTGCTCAACGAACAAGGATAGCACGCAAAATAACATAAAGTTAATCAAATAATACACTGAGAACTAATATTCCTCTTTCATCCTCACCCTTTTACATTAAGGGGCCGTTTGGTTGGGGGTAATGATTAAGGGGGTAATGGAGCAAATTATAGTGTAAAATAGTAAGGTGGAGTGGTGATGAGGGTAATGGTTAATGGGGGATAATGGAAAATATGAAGGAAAATGGGGGAAAGTCATTACCCTAGGGGGAGGTGGGTTTCTATTATCCCTCAAATGGGGGTAATCATTGCCCTCCTTCTTACAAAATCTATCCCCCACTACCATACAAACCTCCCATTTTAGCCTATAAATTCATTCCATTACCCCCTTAATCATTACCCCCAACCAAACGCCCCCTAAGTGAATTCAAGACCTGTCCGAGAACTTGATGGCACAAGGTGAAGCGGGTGTTTGACGGTATTTGCAGGAACAACTCATTTTTGTTAATTACGAAAAAAAGCCAGTGGCAAATGTTGTGGATTATAAAATAATAATAGAACGAAACCTGAAAAGAATTTTGAAGCAACAACTGCCCATATTTATTTCTCAAATTTATATATATCACATTAGCCTTTTTCATATGCCAAAACTGCCCCTAGTCAATGACCTTTCTCTTCCCCAAACCACATACGGTCATTTCCCGATTCCCCGATTCGAGAACCATGTTCCTCAAGTTCTCCCTCCTCAAGCTCTCCCTCTACTACTTTCTCATGGTGACAAAGCCTTCCCATGAAGCTGTCAAAAGTTCCTCACCTGCAGATGATCATGGTGATCATATTTATATCTGCCACCACATTGCCAGGTACACTGTCTCAAAATCTAAATCACCCGAGGCGCGCCAACCTCCAATAGCTTTTTGTCACCCAATTCCTACACCATCTACCATCCAATTGTTTCATTCGTTGCCTAATCTAACAAACCCTCCCTGATTGCCTCCCTTCCTCTCTACATACTTCTAGATCAAACTCTTAACCCTAAATTTTCACACCCTAGTTTACAGTTTACCCTTCCTCCAATTTCTCCCTCTTCTATAGGGTTTATCTTCTGAACATTCATATTTAAGCTTGTGAGAGTACATGGTCAAATTTACTCCTTCACAAGATAAACTTAGTGCATAAAGCACTTGAAAAGGAGCCCACTACTCGTAACTAACTCCTCATATTTTGCCTTGCGGAGGCCAAATATTGAAGACTATATAGGTAAGGTGAAACAATTGTGCCAACAAAGCATCCACAATAGATAGATAAGGTGCCACGATCACCTTTCTCATCTATAACATTTTAGACTTATGAAGCAATGCTCCATTGGGATATTGAACATAAGAGCAAGTTCTGTGTGAGGCAACAACTCACTCCGAAACAATGAAAAAGTCATCTACCACCAAAGAAAGCCACCGTAAAACAATATAAAAACCACCTTTTCTCACGGTGAGAGCGTCTCATCGTGAGATTTTCCCCAAACATAATCCTCCCCCTGTTCCATTACAACAGCCACCACCACCCCAACCAGGAAATTGACTATGACAAATTTGGGAAATATGTAAAAGTATCATTTGTCATATTGTCATTGGCCTACAAGTTTAGGTTGGAAAACACTTACTATTTTCCGACACTTGGTATTTGACAACAAAATGGACAAATCAAATTGATGTTTTTACTATGTCATTGGGAAGGAGGGAGTAACAGGAATGTTCATAAGTATCGTAACTACCAATCGGTTAGAGAAGGAACAGCAATTTGTATTCTGTGGTCTATTGAGCAAAATCCGACTTCTGCCAGATTAGAGAGGAGAAACAAGCAGAACTATAAAACCAAGAGATTCACGGGGCACTTGCTACTTTCTACATTAGCAAGTTGCAACAACTGAAAATTCACCAAAAGAACTAGAGTCTTATTCATGAAGATGAAAACACCATCAAGGTATACAGAGTACTTATATGTGAAAATCACTCAAGAGTAAATTGCTTTTGATTTAAAATTAAGCAGTTACACCAGAACAAACGCAGTCAATAAAAGTCTTGTTCCATATTCATTACGAGAAAGGGACACGTGAGTCACAGGAATACAAGGAGATGGCGAGATGCTGTTATCGCAATGACGATATTCAGTTCCAGGAAAGGATAGGAGATACTAATAGGGCATAACCAGCAAACAGAAGTCGCATGGCACAAATCAACATACCCATGCTATACAAGAACAGAATGCATTAGGTATATCAACTTGCTACATCCTAAGGCCTGGTTTGCCCTAGCTTCTACCAACTTCAACCTTTCCTTTCACACTCCTCCTATGCCCCCTCCTCCTCCGCCTCCGCCTCCACCTCCAACTTCTAAGTAGTTGAAAGAGAGGCTAAAAGTAGATGTAGAAGTTACAAATTGTAACTTTTACTTCTAAGCTCACTTCATCATGTTAGAAGTTGGAGGTGGAGGAAAACACGGAGGAAGGATTGAAAGAAATTCAGGATGAAGTTAAAATTGGTAGTAGTTGGGTCAAAAGAGCCTTAAACCACTCTTTGAAAACTATTTAAAGAACTAATAAATACTTACGTTGACTATGTCTCATGTCATCCTTTCCTCTTGTGATTGGCAAGCGGCAGGGAAGAAAAAGGTCTACTTAATTCTAATAACTAATACAGAACTGAAGAACTCTAGATAACCATGGAAACAAAGTATAAGTACTAATAGTAGCAGTACCTGAGAATTATCACCCTGATCTTCCTCCACGTCTTCTATTTCTCCTGCAACAATAAAGTAGTAGTGAGGATAAATCCTTCAATAAAACCAAAGATAATTAGTAAGACCTTATAACTGACCACATTTTCACATCACTTACTTTCAGTTAAGCCCGCCAAAGCCAACAATCTAGCAGCCATTTCTCTCTCTTCGGCATCCTGTAAAGCCCTAGCAAATGCCTCATCATCAGGGAACGCAGTTGGGTCAAGGCCAACAGCCTGAGTGTTGTTCTCTCCTGATTCAGCATGAGCATGAACATCAAATGCGTCTTCCTCATCACCATCATCATCATCATCATCATAATGGTCGATATCATTATCATCCTCATCATCATCATCGTCGTCATCATCATCATCGTCATCATATTCATGGTCATGGGAATCACCAAAATCTTCATCCTCATCATCATGGAAATATACCCCTGTCTCCCACATTCCATAACCAGTTCCACCACCATTCATGCTTAGCATCATGTAGGCTCTTTCCTGCTCAATAATGACCACAAAAACTGATTATAAGTACCAAGAAAAACAACAGAGGAAGGGAAACTGAAACAGAAAAGATAACAATTTCACCAAGGCAGAATATTGGAGAATTTTAGGGAAGAGATGACAACCCCCACTTTCCACCCACCGAAAATAAGAGAAAGGAAACTAGGAAACTAAACAAGAAGAAACCTATTTCTAATGTCCAAATAAAGGGATATGAAAAGAACACGTCCTCTATCTCAAGCGCATTGATATCAGCTTGTAAACCTCACTTCAAAGAACTGATAGTGGTCAAGAGTGTCTCTTGTATTAAGTTCAGTCATGGGTTTTTGCATTCTCCCTTTCTCACTATTTGCATCAAACTACTGCTCTTTTTCAAAGGATCAAGAGAATAAAAGAATACCCCTAAAAAAATGATCCGAATTCGATTCCGCTCTCCCTCATTTAGAAATACAGGTGCACATAAAGGATCCAACCTACGTTTGGGATAAGAAAACTTTAACCTAATAGTCCAAGCACTATCAATCAAGAAAACTTATTCTCCACTTAAACTAATAACGTCACAACTCCTATTTCTTATTAATTCCCCTCTTTCAACTTTGAAGTTCCAAATACAAACTCAATCAGAAATCAAAATCGAGACCCTAATTAAACAATCATTTCCCTAACTACTAAAAATCAACACAACAGCAAACATAATAACTCAAACAAGAATTTCATAAATAACAACATCCACATCATTTCATTCTCATTACTTCCAACTTATAACAACAACAAAAAAACATAAACATACAATATCAAGAGAGAGAGAGAGAGAGAGAGAGAGAGAGAGAGAGAGAGTTGAGTACCTGTTCTTGCAAGGTGCGAGCAAGAGCAAGGTCAGCATCAACCTGACTAAGGTTAGTGAAAGGAGTTCTAGACGAGTTGTTCTGAGACCGATCCAAATCCGTAGCTTCAAGATTATTCGAAACATTATCAACATCGCCGCCATTATTCAAATTCGAATTCGTATTCGTAGTTGAAGTTGAATTTGAAAGTTCCGAATTAGGGTTTGCTGTTGAGGTGGTTTTGATGGCGGCTTCGCTTTCAATAACATCGCCGATCTTCGAGGTTGAGCTCGAGTTGTTTGAGTTCTCATCCATGGCGGCTGAGATTATCGAAAGCTTCCTCCCCTCAATCTGATCAGAATCAAAGAATATTGATTTGAGGAGAGAGAAAGGAGAGAGAAGGAGAGAGGGGAGGCAGAAAGGGGGAGGAAATTTAAAATGGAGGTGTGGAAAAGAGGAGGAGAGAGAAAGGGAAAAGAGATATTTGATTCGGTAGAGCGTATAAGCGTACTGGGGTCTGTGTGTTTTGGGCCGTTGTAATCTACTTTCTGTTTATGTACAGTATGTATGTACTGTAATTTATTTGTTTATGACATGGTTTTGATTCGAGTTTTGTACTCTTTTTGTTCACTTTCGGTTTCTTTCCTTTCTTGTTGATTTGGGGATGGATATTCTCAATTATTCTGCGTAAGCTCAAACTGACGGCCGATGTCAGGGTGGCATATGCCCAAGGCAAATATTGTTAGTAGTACTTGACTAACTAGTCACTCTAGTAGAGATTATCACGGCCATATTCCTATGAGGCTATGAGCATCATGTCATCTTTTGAGAGATTGAGATGGTAATACGTGTCGAATTATTCAATTTTTTCAAAAAATTATATTTTTCACCGCAACGCACAGGACACCATTAGAGGACATAGGAGGCCCACATAGTCAGTTATCATGTTCCTGACAGGATTGGACTAACCGACTGGCGTTTTACGGGACATCACAGGTTTCTGGTAGGCTTGAACGGGCGTTTTACCGAGACTCGAACTCAGTTCCAACAACATAGCCTAAAAACCAAACGCATCGATGAAATCGTAGTTTGAGGATCCGGATGCCCTTCCCGAGGCATCGAGGATCCTCTAGGGTCACGATAGTCCTCCCGGAGAACTTTGAGAAAAAAATCATAATAGGGCTTCGAGAAACCGAAAATTGTAAGGCTATAATCCATGTTTTTTGGGCTTTCAATAGATTCCGAAACGAAGGTGGATATTTTTGCACCACAAGGCTCGAGATACCCTTAGAGGACATGGAAAGCCCCCAAGGTTGGTTCTTGGGTCCGTGGTAGGCTTGGACGGGCGTTTTACTGGACGCCAATTTAAGGGTCGGAACGCCAAAAGCATGAATGAAATCAGAGTTCAAGAACCCGAATGACCTTACCGAGACTCCGAGGTTCCTTTTCACGATAGAACCCCTGGAGAATTTTGGGCAAAAATCAAATCCACGACACGACAAGCAAAAAGTCGAAGGCTATAAATCACGTTTTTTGTGTTTTCGGGAGGCATCGGAACAAAGGTAGATATTTTTGCACCAAATCACACGAGACATCCATTGGGACATGAGAACCCCTCGGGGTCAGTTATCAGGTCTTTGGTAGGTTTGGACAAGCGTTTTACGGAACACCAATCTAAGGGCTGGAATGCCGAGAGCATGGGTGAAATCGGAATTTGGGGACCCAAATAACTTTCTCGGGTATACCGTATACCTGAGGTTCTCTAGGGATCACGATAGACCCCCGGGAGAAATTTGGGCAAAAGTCACAATCAGGCACCGGGAATCCGAAAATCGAAGGGTTTAATTCACGTTTTTTGAGATTTCTGGAGGCCTACAAACAAAGATGGATATTACCGCACCACATTTTACGAGACACCCCTAGGGAACATGGGAGACTCTTAGGGTTGGTTATCGGGTCCTTATTAGGCTTGGACATGCGTTTTACGGGACACTAATATAAAGGCCAGGACGTTGAATATATGAGTGGAATCGGAGTTTAGGGACCTGATGACCTTCCCGAGTCACTAAGGTCTCTAGATCACGATAGACCCCCTAAAGAAGTTGGGCAAGATCACAACCGGGCACTGATAAGCCGATCAAAGGCTATAAATCCATTTTTTTGGGCTTTCGGAAGGTCAGAACAAAGATGGATATTTCCGCACCACATCGCAAGGGACACCCCTAAGGGACATCCATGTCCCCCTAAGGTCGGTTATCGGATCTCAAGTAGGTTTGGACGGGTGTTTTACGGACACCCTGGGTCCCTGGTAAGCTTGTACGGGTATTTTATGAGACTCTTAACTCGGCTCCAACAAGATAGCCCATAAACCAAAAGCATAGATGAAATCGGAATTCGGTGACCCAAATGATCTTTACGGACACCGGAAATTCTCTAGAATAACGATAGACCTCTAGAAAAATTTGGGTAAAAATCACAACTACCCCAAAAAGAGAAAAATCGAAAACTATAATCCATAATTTTTTGACGCCGAATATGGCCACCAACTATCTCGTGCCACCAAACCTTGCCCCTCTCAAAATTAGACATCACTTTCACTTTTATGTTACCCTTTCATCCACTCTATTACAGTTTCATATATTACCCTCGATCCAAACACTTTTTATTGGAGAGATTAGGACGAGGTGCATAGCTAAATCATAAACATCAATTGCCACCGATTTTGCGGTCTTTCTTCCCCACACACAGGACCACAAAAGAAGCTCAAAAACAAAACAATAAGTCAAGTCAATATGTTGCAAGTGGCGGGCCAAAACTAATTTGGAAAACAAGACAGAATAATTTGTAATACCACAAATTGTGGTCAACAAAATTGAGGATGGAAAAAACCATTGATTGATGTAGCTGTGTGTTTCCAACAAAACAACGGTGTTTTCAACAAAGACAGACTACAAGTCATATTCATCTACTACAAAGACAAACTTTCAGATATCTAATATACATTTCCATTTGCTTACATTATACGTACTACTCTAAACTTGCACCCAAAAACAGAATAACAAAAGAAATTCTACTAATACTAAGCATTGCACACATATAGAACTTAAATTTGCTGACTTAAGAATCATCTGGATCTCGTTGCGTAACAAGTCGACGAGAAGATTGGCACCAGCGATCATATGATGGTCGGAGATCAGGCCAGTCTGAGGAACATACAGCAAAGTCTTGCAGCCAATTTCGCAGCACAACTTCTTGTTCCATGGGCGGAAGGGCTCCAATCATGTGCTCCATTATTCTCTCAACCTCTATCTTCTCATAGCTTGACAACGCCGGGTATCTTAGTCCACTGCTTGCATAGCAAAATAATGGAAGCCAAAGTACTAGCAATCTATACTGAACTTGTATCGGAACTTGAAAATCTGCTCGAGCAATGTCTCCGATTAATGAAGCTGTATTGAAACACGAAGTTGAAGATCAGGAAACATTACTTTCCCCTGTAAGGAACTATATATGAAACTAGATTTATATGAACGAACTTTGAATAGTATCCCAGCACCAAATCGATCGATCACAACAAAAGATGAGCCTCACTTTACTTTCACATGTTAGTTGGGCAAACAATGGCTATGTATAACTACCAAGCTTCTCTAAGCAATAGATATGGAAAATATCCAACAATGTATAAGCAATTAGCTTGTTTAAGTAATTGAAAGTTTGAAACTGCTATAGCAAGGTAACAGGGTTATATAATTACCTGATATTTTCATGAGAGAAGCTTGCACCCTTGGATTGGCATTGAGGGAAAGGGAAGCCAAACCCGAAGCAAGGCTCCATTGCACGAGGGCTTCATCCACTGCGCGACATGCCCTAAGTTTGTTTATAATCCACAACAACTCATGAGCTAACTTCTCAGCAGCTACCACCTCTAAGCTATGATCACTGCCCATGTAATCACCATCACCCTGAGAAGAGTTACTCAAGAGCCGCTTTTTCTGCAGTGGCAACATGGAGTCCAAAGCCGGAAAAATAGCACTAAATCCGCCATTCATGTAGGCCGTGATGTAGGAGCCTAAAGGCAGCTTCCTTATTAGACGTGTGGTCAAAGCACCACCCACGCTGTTGGCTTGATCCGCGTGGGACGTGGCAGCATTGTCAAGGGTGCGATAAAGGAGAGCAGTTGTACACTCGAATGCAGAGGATAAGGCCACACGATTGACTTGGAGAAGTTCGAGCTTGCCATCACGAGTGTTCTCATCTAATATCCTATCAGCCATTGCCATCGCAAACTCGTGTTTTCTTGATGTTGCAGGTAGCTCACTTAGTAGAGACAGGATCTGAAAAATTGAGGTGGATTATTCATGCAAATTAGGGAACCACCTTAATGCAACACTAGGCGGCAAAAATGAAACAACACCAAAGCAGAACAAAGAGAGGGTTTGCTTGTAATCTTGTAAGTATGTATGTACCTCAAATATTCACATTAACCCTATTAAATAAGTTGAGATCAAAGCTACTGATTTGCCAGCCTTTTGAAAGAACTTGAGCAAGCATAAGTGATCAATTAATTTAAGTACTAGTTTACTATTGAAGTTCTAAATCTTACACTTTCTTGCTACTTTACAATTGTTCATACAGTTTCAACCACTCGAAATTGGTTTCGGAATATAATCATAAGACATTGCAAATAGACTAATTTCGAGTAATTTTCAAACAGAACATGATTTTCATCATCATCATTTTCTTCTTCTTAGTAATCAGAGGTAGGTGCTACTAAAAGTTCTACATTGCTATTGTTACAAATGTCTAAAAGTTCAGCAGTAGAAGCTAGTACTAAATGATTTGATTTGGTTTTATTCATCACTTTTCTCTTATGATCATAAGATTTTAAGGTGTAAATTTGTACTATAGTAGAGAGTAACAGTGTAAGAGACTTAAGAGCATCTTAAGTTGGTATTTGGCTGGTTTTTAGCTCCATCTGTGTTTCAGTGTTTTTGGTGATGCAATTAAAATTATGAAACAGGGTAATTGGAATGACAAGGTGGAACTTGCTCTGACCATTCAGACTAATGAGCATCTCCCAACTCTTGACATTTGAGACAAAACAGGTTTGTAGGTTTTGCTCATTTTAAATCTGTAAGCCGGGGATAAACTCTATTAGTGGATACCGTAAATAAGAGACGGTGACGACTATAATATAAATGGACATCGATATTAAAATGCTCGATCCGCCAGCCTAATATAACGATATTGGACGAAAAAGTGCCAAAACATAAAGGGAAATTTTAGGGAGGACAAAAAAGATTTGCAGGGAATTAAGCTGCAGGGCGGCCACACCAGAGACATATGGTGTGCATGATGGCCATATGTTAAAAGACTTCCATAACATGTGTAAGCTTAGATGAAGATCATATTGTTTCTGCCACGTGACCCCTTGGGAGTTCCATGGGACCACTCTCTCGCAATTGCGCAGCCACCAAACCAAAGATTTCCCTTTATTTTACTCTATTAAACTTCGTTTGTCTGTTTGCTGCCTTATCCAAAAAAAGAGCACAAAAACAACCAAGATTATAACTTTTATCTTTTTTAGATAACTTCACTATTCCATTTACTCCTAATATTAATTGCAGCCCCCCTAATTTGTAAATTATTTTATTAACATCATAAAACAGAACAAAATAAAAAAACTTAAAGATCAGATGAAGAGAAAAGAAAAGAAAAACATTGTAATCTGATCATCACTAGCAGTATAGTTACTTATCTTCCAAATGTTCAATCTTTCATGTACATTGAAAGTTGTGATTACTACCACCCTCAACAAGGATCAATCAAGAATATCTGAACATAGCTATTTCTCACTACTGTATTATTCAATCATGTTACACTTACACTTCCATGATCTCCTCATATTCATGTAAAATCACATTATAACTGATCTTGTTTACAATTGAGTTAGTTATTCATGATCCTGAATTGGTTGCACTTGAATATTAATATTAGGCGTGTGTTCCTTTTTGCTAAACTGATGTGGAATAGACTGAGATTCTATTCGCCTTAACTTAAGTTCAGGTTAATTCAGTTAAGTTCAATTCATGTGTAACTTAATCACTCAGATAACTTTTTTAAAATGCAATAAATTCAAAATGAAAACTATATCATCGTAAAAATCTCAAAGTATACTTTCAAATGAATTTAATATTGAATATGTTTACACAAATTTTAAATAGTTAACATTTAAGTTAAGAAAATCAATTTAGTTCAGTTTAGTTTATTTTATTGAAACAAAGGAAACCGTACTAGTAATATATTTGAGAAAAAATAAATTACTAGGTTGAACTGAACCCTACTAAATTAAACTCCACTGAATTGAACTAATTACCGAATTAGAGGCAAAGAACACACCCATACTCATAGGCTATTGAAATATGAAGCTATTCACATAAAATAAAAGTAATTAAGATCAATATTGACTTACATGAGAGAGTCCTCTGGTAAGTGCTTGAAGAGACCCTTCACCATCTTGATCACCAGAATGATCATCAGCACCATCAACTAAGAACCCATCAAGTGGAATCAAATCCAAATTCTGAACAGGTGAGTACGAATACGACGTCGTCGTCGTCGTTTCCGGTGATGATGACACCAACGCAAGAGAGCTACTTTTACTGCTGGTAGTACTCGAAGATGAGGGTCCATCACCATCCTCTGTACCGCGATGCACCTGATCATTTCTCCAAGGACGAGGTAAACACAGGCTCAAAGGCGGTGGTGAGGGAGAAGTAGGTTGTTTAAGAGGAGAGAGAAAACCAGCAGAAGGGAGGAGATCAGAGATAAGGCGTAAAGCCCACATAGAGAACCATGACAATAAAAGGAGCATGAACCTGAAATGATCTTTAGCTTTCCATTTGTTGAGTAAATTAAAATTACCACCGCCAGCTCTATTATTATTAGCATAAAAACTGGCAGTTGTTGAGAAATAATTGTTTGATGCAACAGAAAGAAGCATTTTAGTGGCCATGTTTACACTTGACATGAACATGGAGTTTAAAAGACCCCCTATTGCTGGTTGCTTTTTCTTTAGATAATATGCTGTTGCCATTTTTATGAAGTTTTTGATTTGATGGTATAAAGTGAAATGGGCTGGTAAGGGTTTTATATAGTGGTAGTTATGGTGTAAAGGCGGTTTATGATTGGTGATGGTGATACGATGATCATGGCGGTCTTGGTCTCATCAGGGGTTATGTGTTTGGGTGGACAATTTTAACGTTACCACTTCAACCTTCTTCTTTGTCCTTTTCTCGTTTTCTTTTCCTTTTGGGGGAGGTAAAAGGTTTTCCCCCACAATTTTTTTATTTCTTTTTTTAATCTTTCCCCTCATTTTTTTAATAAAAATAAAGTTTTATTTATTTCTTTTTTATTTTTTAATAGTGTTTTACTTTTCTAGATTAAAAAGAAAAGGGATTACGATCCCTCTGGATGCCTCTATGAATTCAATTTTAAGCTTTCATGAAGGTGTCACTTGCAAAATGTGTGTGATGCGACAACCAAAAATCGAACTTGAGATCTTTTCTTAACTGCAGTCAATGCATTTGTTTTATAAATTTTGTGCTTTGTCATTTGCGCCATATACCTCCAAGGCATATAGATAAGAAGTGAGCTAAATTCGCAACTTAAACATGAGGGAAGCCAATTTAAACTTTTGACTCACATACTTTTTGAATGATAAATGAACTATGTTGGAAATTGAGCTTTATTAGCTTAGATGATTTAGGGTTGGGGTGTGGAGGTGTGAGAAGTAATAACTCATTTGTTGATTCTAATTAGGATCAAAGTTGAGATAGACTAGACTTGTAAATCCCAAATAATTATTTGGTCCAATTAAGGCCAATTCTTACATTTAAAAACAGAAATGTTGTGTTTGACAAGTGTTGTCTCTTAATAAAGACAATCTTATACTTGCATCTATTATTGGGGTTCAATTTCATACGATGGAATCTTTTTTGTGTTTGAAAATATCGGGAGGACTCAATTGCTAAGTCTTTTAGAACTAGTTTGGACTATTAGACTTATTAAATTTTTCGTTGTTCGTTGTTAACATTGTTTAATTGTTAACAAACCAACAATCAATTAATACAGATAGTTAAAAATCGTTGGATCTTATCACTCTATTATCCATACAGTTAAAAAAGAATAAAATTCATTAATGTGACGATATCTCAATTAAAACTTGAAATCAAGTACTCTTATCACAAAAATGTGAAAATTAAACCGATACCTTTTTTTTTTATGTATTGATAATGAATACTTTTTTCTTATGCAGTGAAGGAATTGAATTGACAAACCGTAACTTGACCATTTGATAGGGTTCGGGTCAAACTATCCCTAACCCGACTCGATTGACTAAACGCCCGACTTTGATCCAAACCGACCCGGCCCATTTACCTGGTCTAGTATCGGTAAGTCCAAATATGTTCTGCAAAGAAAGATATGGGCTAACCCACTTTGATCCAACCAGCTGAATAGAGCTCCAGGAACTTCAATTGAAAACACCAAAACCCTATTTTTGTTTTCCCACTTTGGAGAACTGGCGCCAAAACCGCCATAAACCCACAAACCCCCGTTTCTCCAAAGTTCTCTCTCCACTACCAACACAACACCCCAATTAATGCAATAATCAAAACCCCGTTGGCTGCCTCTCAACTCTTTATGCTAAACCTCAATCAATAATTATCCAGGGGGAGGTAAATAGCTCTTAATAATTATTGTTTCTGCTTAGCCCCAAATTTCAAAAGTCATCAGTTCAGTATCCTCTCTTATCAATCTTTGGAGAGAGAGAGAGAGAGAGAGAGAGAGAGAGAGAGAGAGAGAGAAACTGGTGGTTTTGAGTAAAAATGGCTTTCTGGGGTTAGTTTTCTCCCTTTTAATTTTCTCGATTTTTTAATTTGAGCTTCACTGATTTACCCAAATTTGTTGGTCTCTAAAACTGCTGTTTGTGATTTGGTACACTGGGGTGTCTTTGTGAATTTCATTGTTTCAAGTTTCAACTACTGTATCAATTTTTGGTGGGAGATTCTTTCTTATGTGTTTTTTGAATTATTACTGATTATTTGAAATGGGTAATGGTAGTTTAAACTGGAAGAGTAAGAAGAAAATTAAGGGTTGTTTTTTTTCATTTAGGAATGGATAATAAGTAAATAGGTATTTGGTGATTGTTTTATAGGGGTTGAACTCAAACCAGGAAAGTCCTTTACTCATTCACTTGGTCAAGGTTCTGGAAGACTCAGGATTTCCCAGGTATGTAATTCTAGGCTACTATGCTGCTGTTGTTGTTTTTGGGTTTTCAATTGTTGTATGATTGGAATGTTGGAACTAATTAGCTGCACTTGATGTAATTCTTAATGATTGCTAGTGAAAAGAAGGTTGGTTGATTTACTTTTTAATTGTTATTAAGATTATCGTTTGTGTGTAAACTTAGGCGACATTGGGCTTTGGCTCTTCGAACAAAAAGAGTGTGGTTCAGTGCAATGTGGGGAAGAAGAGTCCTGTTCTTTTATGCTCCTTGTTGCCCGAGAAAGCAGAGTCATGCCATTTGGATTTGGAGTTTGAAGAGGCCGAGGATGTTACTTTCTCTGTTATCGGTGGTCTTAGTGTTCATCTCACTGGTTACTATTTAGGCAATGTTCGCCGGTCTGCCATTGCAAATTCTGATTCGTATCCTTTTGCAAGCAGGAATTTGAAGGTCATCATTGCTAGAAATGATATATACTTGTATACTGCATTTCTATAGGGCATTATCTTATGGCTCATCGTATTGCATTTGTAAGATCATGATGTATTGAGAGTGTAGTACTTTGTTATCTGTTTCATGTTTTCCTAGCTACAAATTAACATTGGTCATTCATTGTTTTCTCTTATACAACAGTCTACAGTAGATAGGAATGTAATATCTTTTTCCATCAAATTGATAATGTCTTGGTATTTTCTATGTAGGCTTTTCAATGTAGCATGGATGTTATTTTGGCTTTTACAATCCTGTGTTAGAATTGATTAAGTGGGAACTTTTTTGACATAGGCATGTATTGCATTGTATAAGTTGTCTAGAATGACAAAACGGTTTCATCTAGATGTCAAACCTTGGCCATAGTTATCCATTTTGTATGGGTTTGTTGTTTTAAGAAAAGCTTGATTTGGGGATGAGGTTTTTGCCATGAGATTTGATGTAGTCATCAAGTGTAGGAATAAATGTTTGATGAGTGTTAACATGTGCACACCTCTTACTATCGCCCATTTATATATTGTTTGAGGACATTTCCTCTACATTCTTTGTTTTTCCATTAACCATGACATAAGTGAGTCATTTGGAGAAGATATTGGAAACACGGATTCGGAAACATCTGATTTGTACAAAGACGAAGATGAGTATGAGGGTAGTTTCATTGATGACAGTGTAGAAGTCTCTCCTCCACCCTCCCCTGATGGTGAAGGTATGTTCTTGTTCATGCTCTCTCAATTATATGTCTTTGTTTAGGAACTAAGATTGCAATTCTGTCTCAAATTGGGTTTTTTAGACTTCTGACACTGTTTCAGATAATACATCGCATGATTCGCATCTGTTGGTTGGAGAAAATAAAAAGTTGAGCACACAACATTGTGTTTTCTTTTAATGATGGGAGCATCACTGCTCATTTCATTCCATCAAACAACTGACTCAAACATTTACTTGAACAGGCTAACATGAGCACAATTTCTTACTAAGAACAAACATAATGTGGGATATATGACCACTAGTACCACTAATTATTTAACTAAGTTACTGACTCGACTAACTCACTAATATTAATATGTAGGAAACAAATTACCCATTAACTTTATATTAGGAATATATCCAACAAAATTATTTTTTGAGCACAAAGTAACATCATGGTCATCGTCCAGCATGTTGTTCTTCAAAGGTGACAATACCATTGTTGAACTTGAACTTGTTTGATGCAAATAAATGCTTGTTCCTGTTGAATGATCTTGGTAACCCTGATAATAGTTTTCAAAATGCAGCTAATCATCCACCAGAAGAAAATTGTATCTTGTGTAACAGTTTTATGACTTCTTGTTAGCATGAACATGTATGGAATTTCTGCAGCAATTTTAATACAGGAAATATAATTGATAACTTACTTTCCTGAATACATCAATATCTAATTTGATTACTCGTGTATGCTAGTGAAAATGGCCTAGGTTTTGCAGGTCTATGTGATATTATTTTATTTTATTTTATTTTGGCATCATCATCAGTATTATTATTGTTGGACCTGATATAACTACTTTGGTTCCAGTAGCAAGAAAAAGGAAAACCAAGAAGAAGAATTCTGACAACATAAAGCGGGCCAGCAAACGGTTAAAGAAGAAGCTTGTATTAAGTGAATCTGAAGAGGATGACATCAGTTCTCAACAGAAAACTGCCAGCGATGATGTTCTTGATCAAGTTGACGACAGTGAGGACGACCAAGCCCCTATTTCTTCACTGTGTGGAAGTGTTAAGGATGTTCCTGCAGATTCAAAAAGGTTCAAATGCTTTACTCTTTTATTTCTAGAATTCATGCTTTAATTCCAAAGGTGGATCCTGTTTTTAAGTGGCTACTGGTCTCTTCAAAAACATGTTTTATGATTTTTTGTTTACCATATCTGTTCAGTTCCGTATGCAACTATCCTGAAAGATAGTATCATCCAATGTTATCCATCATCATCTAAATCATACATCATTTGAGTAGAAGAGTACTCTTGAATACATATATTTCCCCATTCTACTACTATTTATTTCTGTTTTGGTGTCTTTCTGCATTTTGAAACTTCGATGATCAATTATGAAATAGCTCCCTACTTTATCCAGATATAAAAACTTCAAGACTTGGAAAACAATAATTAAACAAATAAAAATTACAGTGGGCAAGGACATTTCCCTGTTAGGAGTCTGCTCTTTCTTCCTTCTGTACTTGGGCCTTATGTTCTGTGAGTCCTTGATCTAACTCCAGCGAGAGAAGGCTAAGATAATTGGAGAATCCTAGAAAGAAAGGAAGAAGGGCCTTCAGAAGGTTAACATAGTTAGTCTATGAATGAAGAATATGAGGAGAGCTAAATGTTGTTTTGCTTGATGTGTTGCTGCTCTCCATCGTAATACATAGTTGCTTGCTCATGGTTTGGCTGTGCTGATGTTCGCTAGAGTTTTATTGCTACAATTTTGTCTGTATGTTCAGTGTGTGGATGGGAAGGGAAGGTTGTGCCACTGAAGGGAAGATCTCTGTTTGGATGTCTACTTTTTGACATACTACTTGTCCGACTTTTACAGGAAGTTGGATCAGTTTGCGGATTCTATTACCGAGGAAAATAATTCTGAAGAGAAGGTTAAGAAGAAGAAGAAGAAACGAAAGACTAACAAAGAAAATGAAGCCACAAATGACGAGTCTGATTTTGTAATGAAGCCTAGGGAAACAGATACAGATAAAAAAGCCAAGACTCTTTCAAATGGCTTAGTTGTGGAGGAGCTAGAAGTTGGTGACCAAGAAGGAAAAGTTGCTGCTACAGGAAAGAAGGCAAGTCAAATTTTCTTTTGCAGTTTCTGTCTCATTGAATCAACCGGATTTATGAAGAGGTCTGAGCTAGACATGATCTGTTGTTTAATTCCAGGTTAGCATACACTATACTGGTAAGCTGAAGAAAGGGGGCAAGGTGTTTGACACAACTGATGGATTAGAACCTCTAAAGTTTCGCCTTGGTATGATATTCACACTTGACCTCATTGTAGAAACAGTCTTTGTTTATAATTTTTATATAATTTTGTGATGCTTTTCTCCAGGTAAAGGCCGTACTCTGGATGGGCTAGATTCTGGGGTTGAGGGTAATAAAACTTGCTGCAGCAATCTTATTTCTTTTCTTTGTAATGGTGCTTCGGTAGTCCGGACAACATATGTTACTGACTGTTTGTTCTGTTTTCAGGTATGCGAGTTGGTGGTAGAAGAAGGCTCCTAATCCCACCTACATTAGGGTATATTTGATTTTTTCTTTTTCCTAAACCATAATATGGATCTTCTGCTGTTCTACATGTCTTACTCATTGCATAATCTGATAATGTGTTCTGCAGGTATGGAAGTGATGGTACTGACCGTGTGCCCCCAAACTCGTGGCTGATAATGGAGGTTCAACTGGTCCGAGTTCACTGATGATGGAGCGTGCTGCTGCTGCTGCATGTTGATAAGTTATTTGTGACAGATCTTAAGGATGTATTGGGCAATTTTGTAACTTTGTTATTGGCAGATTGAGGATTCATTCATCAAAAGAACTGATGTTTATATAATTATATCTGCTGCACATGTCCATCATCCTTCTTGCTACCCAGTGGCGGAACCAGGAATTGGTCAAAGGGGGGACCAAATGTAATTGTATTCGTATAAAGTTACTTTACTTGTGAAAATTAAGGCGATAGTATTAAGATCCGGGTGTAAAGTAACACCATAAATTAAAATAGTTAAGGTTCAGATGAAGCTATACGGGTATTAAAAAAAATTACTCACATGTTGAACTAAAATGCAAAATCTTCCCTAAAAAAGAATTTAAAATTACACAACTTTAATTATTTTTTTTATAAAATAGGGAAGGCAATAGAATGGGAAGTATGAAAAAATCAATGTAAGTAGGTAAAGTAAGACAGGGAACAAAAGAAAAGAAAAGGTAAGCTGGAATAAAAAGACAAGAAACTAAAACGGTAGGCTGTAAGGGGAGTCGAACTCACGTTGTGGCCTGTGGGTGTAATGTCCTTAGCAAAAGGTTTCCAGCCAGCTGAGCTATGTCAATTTTCGTGACAATAGCTACACAACATAATATATAACTGGTTTTAGAATCATGGGAGGGGCGACAGCCCCTGCTGGCTCCCCCTTGGTTCCGCCAATGTTGCTACCTCTTAAGAACATATATATAAGTCGGAATTGTAATTAACTTTTTCTCTCTTGAACTTTTGCTCCATTTGTAAGTAAAAGGATTAGTAACGATGATATATGTTTAAGGATGTGCATATCTTCCAAATGAAGATGCAGACACTATATATTAGCAAGATTTTGGTTGTGTTGCTTGTCCCTTTGCTCATACGAAGGGATGATTGTTAGTCCTATTTGGATTTGTGATTGATGTTTAGTTTCACTCCTACATTTCAGAAGTCCTTGTCACACATTAGTTAGGGTCAAGAACATGAGAAGATGGGAGCAAATTGAAGTCATGCTTCAATCAAGAGTAATGAAGTGGATGGAATGATAAGGTAAGGTGGGTGGGTGGGGGGGTAAGGGATAAAAACAAAAGGATGGAGGAAGGTGAAGAATTATTCTTGGGTGGTAATAGAAGAGAAGAAAAAAAAAAACACGCAAACACACAAATGGGACGTGGGGATGGCCTAAAGGCTCGTACCAACAACTACTACCTTCAATATGAAATTATAGGTAATGAGCCTTAAACCCCCAATTTAAAATATTGGAGAGTGAGCTCTACCACTTGAACTCCCACCTTTTACTCAGATATTTGTGTGCATAATTAAAAGCATCAACCCCTCAAAAAAATTAAATAAAATTAAAGCCATCAATAGCTTTGTTAACTTTTAGATCATAACATGTCTAAGTTTCATGTGGCTACCCTAAGTTTTTGCATAATTGGTAGTAATCTTGATGTACTTGAATACAAAACCTACACTTAATTTAGATTGTCAAAGACTATCTTAGTTTTACTTTCCCACTACCAATGAGTATCATTTGTTGATTTAATACATCATATTATTTTCTGTATTATATTCTCCCCTAAGAGAAAATAACGAGTTTGTTTTTTCTTTTCTATCATTCATTTTTGTAGAAAAATGACACGTTAGAGGCAATACAAATAACAATGACATGTTAGTAAGACAACCCTATCTCATATCAGTAACAAAAAAATATCAAAAGTTCTTTCTACTAATTTTTATAAGCAATTTTTTAATTGTATAAAATTTTCTGCTTGAAATTTTAGCATTTTAGCATGTTTTCATTTTTTTTTTATTTATTTTTTATTTTTTTTTGGTGAAAGAAGCCAAGGAATTGGCAAGAATCAGCTGGGCGTCAACTCTAAGCGCATAGCAAAGTTGAAGTTAGTCAAGCTCAACCCTCACTCACTATCCTCTCCCTTTCTCCTAAACCCCTGACGTTACCCCTCTCTCTCTCTCTCTTCGCCGCCATTGTTACCGGCGTCTCAATGGCCGGCGAATCAGCTCCAAACCCTAAAGTGTCTAGACCCAAACAAAAACCAAACTCATCACCATCACCCTCACAAATGTCACACCCAAAAGACGACGCTTATCTCTCTACCGTAATCCCCAAACGAATCTCTCTCTTCGAATCCCTCAAAGCTCAACAATCTCTCCACCGTCTCTCCATCTCCGGCGAATCCATCAAGTCTCTCTCTTCATTTTCTCTTTCCTCAAAACAAGTTTTCAATCAAATTTTCATTTCCATGTCTAATTGTTTTTATTTATTTATTGAAGGATTACATTGCCTGATGGAAATGTCAAGGAAGGTCAAAAATGGATAACAACACCGTTAGATATTGCTGCTCAAATTTCCAAGGGTTTAGCTTCTAATGCTTTGATTGCTCGTGTTAATGGTGACCTTTGGGATATGACTAGACCACTTGAAGGTGATTCTGATTTAAAATTGTATACTTTTGATGCTGATGAAGGTAGGGATACCTTTTGGCATTCTAGTGCTCATATTCTTGGTCAGGTATAACCTATTTACTATTTTGCTACTTTCATTTTTTTTTTGATTAATTTGTTGATTATTAGATGTGTTTGATAGGATATGGATAATAATTATTGTTTTGTGTTGAAATTTGTAGTCTCTGGAAATGGAATATGGATGTAATCTCTGTATTGGACCGTGTACTACTCGTGGCGAGGTAAAAAAAAAGTTTTCAGCTGTTTTTATGTGTGAATATTGATTACCAGATTTAGTTTTAGGTGTTCCTTTTTTTTTTTTTTGTATTTAATTTAGATTCTCCAATTTCTGTGACATTTGTTGAATTTGGCAATTGAAATGGATTACCCTCATTTGTATTTAGTTGTCATATGGTATTTCACCCTCTAAATTAGGATTTACGTTTTAGAATGGAAACACAAGCACAATAGAAATGTGACTTTTGTTTCTTTAAATAGTGGAGTATGAAATAACATTAATTTTTGGTCATAATTTCTTTATCATTTTCTTCTTGCTATGTTGTCACTCACAAGTGAGGCATTGAGTTAGTATTTAGAACCAAGAGTGGATTTTTAAAGTTATTAAACTTAATTTATGTCTTTATGATAAAGTTCAACATTTGATATCTACTAACTAACTGCATGCATTTTTCAAAATACCTCATGCAAAAGCCCTCTTACTTGACAGTCACATAACCGCTATAGCACATTGACATGTATAGCACTTTATTTCAATGAAAAATGAAGTTGCATCACTTTGGTGAAATCAAATTACCGTTACTCCTTTTCCAGTCACTCCTTTTGAGTGTTAGAACACCCATCTTCCAGGGACAGGGGGATGACCGTCGTTCTTTTTCAGAAAATACTGCCTTTTATAAATGAACAAGATTTCATAAACCTTTCTTTGTTTCCCTATATTATCTTTGTCGAGTTCCTTTTTTGTTCTTTCTATGTGTTCAGTCATGCTCATAGGTGTACCTATATTTATTGGCTATTGCTAACAGTCTGAGAAGAGTGTGAGTTCTCCATCAAGGAGGAAATATCCATCATTTCCCATAGGAGGAAAAAAAGAATACTAAATTGAGCTTTCTTTGTTTTCGTATCACCTACATGTTTTGTGTTTGGAGCTTTCTTTTCTGCCATCATAAATTGTAGTGTTGATCATTGCCCTGATGTATTTGTAGCTCTGCTTTTTTGTTGAGGATTTTGACATTTAACTGCAAAATTTTGGACAGGGTTTCTATTATGATGCATATTATGGAGAATTAGGCTTGAATGAGGATCACTTCAAACAAATTGAGGCAGGGGCAGCAAAAGCTGCTTCGGTATAGTTTCTATCCTGTTTTAGATTTTTCTAATTATTATATATGTGTCGTCGAGAATTGGTTCGTTAGTTGTTCATTGCAAACTTGTTGTATTCACCTTACTCTTATTTTTGTAAATGAACATGTTTCTAGTGACCTATCATTGTCTCTCTTCTTTCTTTTTGTCCCCCCCCCCTCAAATAAATTGAGGCAGGGGCAGCAAAAGCTGCTTCGGTATAGTTTCTCTCCTGTTTTTGATTTTTCTAATTATTATATTTGTGTCATTGACAATTGGTTCGTTAGTTGTTCATTGCAAACTTGTTTGTATTCACCTTACTCTTATTTTTGTAAATGAACATGTTTCTAGTGACCTATCATTGTCTCTCTTCTTTCTTTCTGTCCCCCCCCCCCCCTTTTCAAATAAATTGAGGCAGGGGCAGCAAAAGCTGCTTCGGTATAGTTTCTCTCCTATTTTTGATTTTTCTAATTATTATAAATGTGTCATTGCAATTGGTTCGTTAGTCGTTCATTGCAAACTTGTTGTATTCACTATTCACCTTACTCTTATTTTTGTAAATGAACATGTTTCTAGTGACCTATCATTGTCTCTCTTCTTTCTCTCTGCCCCCCCCCCTCTCCGCCTTAAAATCTACAATTAAGGCACTGAAAGACAAGATAGTGCCCTGAGCATAAAAGAATCATTTATGTGTATCTTATTACATGTAAAGAGAGGAAAGCTATGCTTCACCATAGTTGCGTCCTGCAAGTTGCATGTGGTCCTTTCCCAGGTGTTTGGATTTTTATTGATGATGCCTGTCGATGTTGTCTCACTATTTTTGTTACTTTTTCCAATTGCAGGAGAAACAACCTTTCGAACGCATTGAAGTTACAAGAGAACAGGCTCTTGAGATGTTTTCTGACAACAGATTTAAGGCAAGCTCAGATAGTTTTGCTAGTCTCCTCTGTCTATCTGTATTTTTTTTGGGGAGGGGGGTTGTGTGTGTGGTATATTTTTCAATTTTTTTTTTTTGTGTGGGTTTGTCCATTTTTTGGTTGGAGCTGTTGCTTGCAGCAGTGATTGGGCAAACTTTCGAAATACTATTTTGATTTCCTAATCTGGTCATCTGGTGAAACTTTATTATACTCTTTTTGATAGTTGTATGAATGGTTTCAGGTAGAAATAATCAAGGATCTGCCTGAAGACAAAACAATAACAGTGTACAGATGTGGTCCTCTAGTTGATCTTTGTCGTGGACCACATATACCCAATACTTCCTTCGTAAAAGCATTATGTTGCTTGAAGGTAAGGCTGAAGAGCAGTTACCTTGAATACTCAAGTTGTATATTTGGATGTATTTCGGGTTTCTAAATGGTATGTCTTAACATACCAGGCTTCATCAGCTTATTGGAGAGGTGATAAGGATCGTGAAAGCTTGCAACGGGTTTATGGCATTTCTTACCCTGATTCCAAACGTTTGAAGGTAGTTTTTGCCCTTTATTGGTAACGACAGTTAAAAAGTTTGCATTTCAAGGAACCATTGTTTATCCTTAATTTAGCATTCTTGTGAGTGCATCTGTACCCTGTGATTTGATTGACACATCCAGAGCTTTAGCTTTATATCGAAGTCCTTCTAAGTTCTTTGTATTCATCTGAATCTGACTGTTCATTTTTTGTTATAAGTCTCTTACTGTTCTTCATGTGTAACATGTATTACAGTGCAGACTGCATAGTGTTATGATATAATTAAGATGGATGTCCATATTCTAACTCCCAATCCGTTTCACATTTCACTTAATTCTCATATTAAGTGAACTACGTATAACTCCCCTAGCAATCAATTCCTTAGCTCAATTCATGTATATATATGAAGCTATGATCGTATTGTTATACAAGTTGAATGAATAAGATATCATCTCCTTCTCTCCATTAAGTAGTCTCCTAGTATTATTTCATAACACGTTATCAGCACCAGTTCTACCAACTGAGAAGAAATCAATCTATTGCTAGTCACAAGATAAATTACTAGAAAATAAAAGAGAACAAGAAAGACAAGTTGATCAGAGCAATTGTCTCTCAAAAGGTATTTTCTTTAATTTGCAATTATCATTAGTAAATTGACACTAGTCAAACATGGTATAGAATTCCCAAATACTGGCATATAATTTGATTTGATATTCTTGGCACTTAGATGATTATCTTTGTGATTTATGCATCGCATTAATAGCAATTTGGTTAGTGTATTATGATTGTCAAGTATTTTGGTTAGTGATACAATATAACATATATATTATTTCTTTGTATAATCAATCATGGTAGCTACGAATTTGACTTGATCACATGATATACAAATATTACATGCTTGTGATAATTATTTTATATGATGCATATAATGAAACTCATGAGAATTCGGAATCAATTGATGGGAAATTGGCTTATGCATATCCTAAGTTCTTTATACATACACAAATGGAGTACAAATCTAAGGTTATGATATAAGTCTTGGGTTTTCATTGTGGCTTGCTTAATCTATTTTCACCATGTCAGATTTACTTCTTAAATTCTTTGTGTATGTGGTGATTAATTTGCCTAACATGTTACTATAAATTTCAATATTTTTGTTCTTTATGATTGGCAATTAGACCTTTCGTATTGACTTATGGATTGCAAATATAATTCGGTGGATTGCATTGAATTTCTGTATACAAATCACTTGCACTATATCAAGTAGATTTTGGAAATTGTAGATTTACTTTCACGTTGTGTAGTTTAATCTCAGTGGACATGTAATATCAAGAACCCTCTTTATAAAGCCCGATTAATTATTTAATACTAAGGTACATTAAATGTACAACTTTATAAAACCATTTAGGTTGACTGATATTATGAGTAATCTTTGTTGGGCGGCGGATACGTGAGACTAATTGAAATCTACTAAGTTTTACTTAATGTGACTATTTTGACCATTACACATTTTTGGTTCATCTTTGTTTATTTGCATGATCATTCAATCTTTATAAACAACTTAAATATAATATACGGTGGACATAATTATACTTGTGCTATATTTATGTATAATAGTCTTTCATGGTTAGAAAAGAAAATAACATGTGCTCTGAACTTGTCGTATCACACAAAACGAAATGAATGAATTTTGGTTAGTAAAGGCATTTACCCTTCCTTGTAATGTTTGGTTCGATACACTTATCTTTAAAGGTAAGTGTATAGATATTTAAGCCCGAAAGGTTATAATTTACAAATTGATCTACTACAAGTTGTAACCAATAAGGCTTAGTATTGAATGAAACCCAAATGAGTGGAAGGAAATATTGATAATGATCTTGAAGATCACAAAAGGTGCATCTCAAAAATAATTTCAACAAGAAATCGTTTATGATGGTAATATTATGACCTGATCTTCATAATTATTAATTGACTGGACTTGATAGTATGAGACCAATGAGATAATAGTACGATAAATAAGATCAATGAGAAATCAGTTGATGATATAATTATCATGAGCAGAAGTTCATGATATATATATATATATATATATATATATATATATATATATATAAATTGACTTGATTTATATTTGCTTGAGCTTGAAGCCCATAATACATAGGGCCAGAAGTCCCATAAGGTTGAGAAATTCAATATAAATCTTAGAATGATGAAACAAATAATTGGCCTAAAGTCCAAAGTTGATTTGGAAAATTTATACATGGTTATGTTTACATACTCTTAAGCCTGGAGTTTGTACTCGTATACAATTTTGTTCACATGATACAATTATATGTGTAGTATTTGTTTGTGATGTGCTTTGTTTTCCATTATTAGTGTGAGGAAAAGGGGGAGAAAGTATGTGAATTTGTTATTATATATCCTCACACATCTAAGCAGTCCGAGGTAAATGTCATAAGATTTTCATATGTATTAGTAAGAAAATTAAATTTATTTTATTTATAAAAATTACTTTGAAATTCAATCTATCCAGAAGATAGATATGTCCATAGAGTTTGAATATGATGACCAAATTGATAAGATGCTCAAGAAGACCAAATTGATAAGATGCTCAAGAAGAGCATAAACTATATTCTCTGAGGAATTAAGGAATAATTTTTTTTTCGTAATGAAACTAAGGAGTTGTCTTGCCATTAGAAAAGAGACAGAAGTTATGTCTTTGTCACATCATAAATATGACCTGAATTACATGTAAAATGACTATGTCAAAGTTGATCGTTTTTAAACAAAAACTAACTGGAAGTTACTTAACTGAAATATTTTGTTGATGTGACGGTTTAGGCCATCCGGGTTTCAAATTACCCGTTTTCTAAGAACCTTGAGTTTCCTTTGATGTTTAATGTGCTCATGCTCTCTCTTGTTATATTTATTTAATGTTTGAAAGGCAAGACTTGAAACCGAGATTGAGCGTGATTCGAACAATACAATTGTAATTTTTTTTTTTTTTTGAATCGAATGACAAGAGATCTTGATAGCAACTTGTATAAATTGAGATTAAGTGGTCTGAAGATCACTTAAAAGACGAGTTGCATTATACAAGTTTATTAAAGAAATATATTTTGATCATTGTATCAAGTATTGATCTCTCGTATGAGACAAATTATATGAGCACAAAGAGAACCAACTGCAAATTACTTATACTCCCTGAAAATCATTGTTCTCTAGAAGAGAACTAGTAAAGTGAAACTCATTGAGAAAATATGAGTTATCCGTGGATTTGAGCTGGGTTTGAGTATAATTTCATGATGACATGCCCCTTTATAACTATCCATTTGAGATAGTTTTCCCAGCTTAGGGGGAGAATCAAAGAGGAAAGCTGGTAAAGCAAAGACATACATTATGTATAATGTTGATCCTCTATTTGAACCAGAAGTTCAGAATATGTTATGTAATGAGGTTCATAAATAAGTGATATATACCAGCTTTATTTCAAACCTCTATATGTTTCAGTATCTATGATTTGTTATAAAGATACATGTTGTGAGCATTGAGATATCTTGCCAATAAAGATTAGAATTGATACACTTGAAGTATAGTATATTGAGTTTACTTTCATTCAAATTAATTGGATATCGGTTCCTAATGAAAGTCTATTATACAAACATGGCAAGATCGTGCAGTTTGGTTGGTATTCGTGAAAAGATATGAAATATAGACAAGTTTTTATATATTATAAATACCCTTGAAGAGGTATGGATATCTGAATCAAAATAGATGGCCTATATGAAAAAGGGAAAAGGTACCTCCTAAGAAAATATTCAGATATCATTTACCAGTACTGATGGATAAATAAAATTGATTATGAGATTTCAACGGTTAATATTTTGATATCGGTATTATGAAGGAATCGATATGCATATGCAAGATGTGATGGACATATGAATGGGGATCATATTTATAAAGTCCACCTAAATGTCGACATATTATTGATTGGAATTGGAAAAAGAGCTCATGGACTTGCAGTCCAACCGATTAATGGATTTAAAATCCAAGCTATATAGTTTGCATTATCGAGTCATATATATACCATTGTGTGTGCATATAGATTATAAGTCATATATCATACATGACATTTTTTTTTTATCTCACTTTATTTGGCATTTGTTTATTTATTAAAGTTATCATCTCTCATAGTGCATGCACACATAGATAAAATATAGTTTTGAATGTTACTACTCATTTTAGAACCAATTAAACATGATTGTTTACTCATGTGGTATGTCAATCCTTGAAGAATTATACATAGTCAGTGAAGGACTCTAAATGCCTTGTTGGATATCAGGATATGTAGACTGGCTTACATGGACATTTGAATAAGTGAAAAGCTCTTAGAGAGCTAATATTGAAATTATATGAACCTCTGATATTTGAAGTTACAATGGTCCATGAATCAATGATTTACATAAATTATTTTTATTTGTCTCAAATAACATCAATGAGAAAGAGGCAAGATATATTGTTGGAAAGCATTCATGATTGGGGTATGACGTGATGCAAGATATAAAACCTCTTGATCTGAAGAGAGTTTTAAATGAATTGATGTTGTCTCAACCTGAAGTTTGAGCATGTGACAAGTTTCATTGACCATAATATCGTTATAGAAGTCTTTGAGAGTTGATGTGAAGATCACATATATTCGATATTGAGATTCTTATGGTCATGAAGTAGTATACTAATGAAATAGGTGATTCTCATGGTCTTGAAGTACCATAGAATATTTCCTCTGATTCCCAAGTCACAAATATTTCATGATGATATGAAAATTATGAGCAGTGATTGATAATATAAATTAACCTCCTCATGAAGGTTTAAATTTATTTTACTAATGACTTCCCGAAGAAGGTCTTGATAAATGACTTGGAATTGTAGAAATTGCTCATATATTGTGAAGTTCTATTGAAGGATGAGACTTTATGCACTTCACATTTTTCCTATTGCTCGGGTTTTTCCCATCGGTTTTTCCTAGCAAAGGTTTTAGTGAAGTAGTGGATGTACTCTTTTTTCCTTCGTTGAGGTTTTTATCCCATTGGGTTTTACCCAACAAGGTTTTTAACGAGGCATCATGACAAGCGTCATATTGAATTAAGTGAGCTTCATGTTAATGTGTCCCTTTGTCGGATATACAATTGCTTGGGATGATATTGAATGAGAATAAAAGTTATGTACACCATAATATTCAGGGGACATATGAATTTTGTTGGAAGCATATTTTCTAAACATGCAGAAATTCATGAAGTATGCAAGTTCAGTACGTTTGTAGAGCATGTGATTCATATTTGAAGAAAAGAAGTGCCTACTGTCCTATATGATGAATATTGCATCTATTACCTAATGCACAGAAGGTGATATCAAATTCAGTTTTGATGATGCATTTCACTGATGTTTCTTTTGACATGTGGTATTGGAAGAATGAAGATATAAGTGTTCAACAAACCCATCACGAAGACATTTCCTACTGAAGATCACAATTGCAACAACTTGAAGATCTAAACTGATATGATCATGAGGGGGAGTAAATACGTGCTGCACTCTTTTTCCCTTAGCCATGGTTTTGTCCCACTGGTTTTCCAGGCAAGGTTTTTAATGAGGCAGCATCCCAGGCGTATTGAAGAATAATGTACTCTTTTTCCTTAACTAGGTTTTATCCCACTGGGTTTTCCTAGTAAGGTTTTAACGAGGCATATTCTTAATTGATGGACATCCAAGGGGGAGTGTTATGATATAATTAAGATGGATGTCCATATTCTAACTCCCAATCCGTTTCACATTTCACTTAATTCTCATATTAAGTGAACTACGTATAACTCCCCTAGCAATCAATTCCTTAGCTCAATTCATGTATATATATGAAGCTATGATCGTATTGTTATACAAGTTGAATGAATAAGATATCATCTCCTTCTCTCCATTAAGTAGTGTCCTAGTATTATTTCATAACACATAGGTTATATTTGACGTGTATTTGTTTTTGTCTACTGCTTGAGTTTTTTTTTTTTTTTTTTCCTCCTTTCCCTGGAGTTAATGGTTTGGACTTTTAGTGGAGTTTGTTAGTTGATTAACATAACAGAGATTACTGTGTACTGCACTGTGCAAGTTGGGTGCCATGCTTGTTTCCAGATATTGTTCAGGTATAATGCCAGGTAATGATATTAAAAGTTTTCTTCACCAGGAATATCTTAGGCAGCTGGAGGAAGCTAAAAAATATGACCACAGGTTATTGGGTGTAAAACAAGAGCTTTTCTTTTGTCACCCACTCAGGTATGCAAAAATTAAAGTTCAATGCAGTGAGTTGTAACATTTCTAGTGATCTTATACAATTGGTTGATGTATCTCTTGAATTTCAGCCCAGGTAGTTGGTTTTTTCTTCCAAATGGCACTCGGATATACAACAAGTTGATGGATTTTATTCGTGGTCAATATAGGGACCGTGGATATGAAGAGGTTGAGTTACTCATTAAGATATACTATTTATTTATCAAGTAAAGAAAATCAAGATAATTATTATATATTTCTCTTTTGCTGTAATGTTCATCAAGAATTCAAGAATATCAGGATAGTTGAATGTGCTTCAACTCTGACTCTGATTTTTTGTGATTGAGCCTGATGGTGTGATGCTTTTATAGGTTGTCAGTCCAAATATATATAATATGCAGCTCTGGGAAACATCTGGACATGCTGCAAACTACAAGGAGAATATGTTTGTGTTTGAGGTTTGTGCTGCTTCACTTCTGGTGCTACTATGTTAATTGTCTTAGAGAGAAATTGTTTTCAAGTGATGGCAGTCGTGTGAGTTAAACGTCAGTGAGTTAAAGCGCACTAAAACCATCCCCTTATCATCATGTTTCTGTAATAGTCTTTTGAATCCTAATTGTCCAAAAAAATAGAGTAGTCTTTGAATCCTGTATTAGCACAGATTGAGGCTGGGAGTCTCATTCTGACATAAGTGTGAAGTCAATCTGTAGAGCTAGAAGTTAAAATGCTGGAAGATTTTCCGGATTTGGGTTGCTGGTTTGACCAGCCTCAACCTGGCTGGTAAAGTACGTGTGTTGTTTTATATAAACTGAATCATCATCGGAAAATAGTAATAATAATGATAATAAAATCGGAAAATATAGTGTCTCTGCATATAGAGTCATCATATTGAATAGCTGTAGTGGCTACAGTAGGTGCTGTGTCCTTGAATTTAGCAATTAAATCTTGCTTATAGGTGAACGCAGCCGGTTTGGCTTTTTAAAAATTGGATTGTATAGAGGCATCATTCTCTCTTTCCAGCTTCCTTGCCCCCCTGCCCCACCAACTGCCAAATAGGCAACAATTGTTTGTGCTTTTCCTTCTAACTTTCCAATTGAATGATAGTTAACTGCAGTATGTACACATGGGGAAGCACCACCGCCCTACCCACCGGTCCCACCCCAAGATATAACATGTGAAATACTCTATAACTTGTGACTCTAGGACCTAGGTATCTCATAATTTCTTTGCTAAAATCAAGAATGAGGTCCACCCCCTGTCACTGAACTTCCATATTTCTTTCTCGGAAATCAGAAGCTGAAACGTGGGCTTAATCCTTCTTCCCTTTCAAAAACTTTCTTGTCCCTCATCAGTCAACAGTTTAAAAACCTACAGCCGAATGGATGAAGCATGCAGCCTCTATATACAACACTCTAGTTTTGTTTTTTGTTTCTTTTTTTTTTGTTGGAACAGCATACTTAAGTCTTTTCCAAGATTGTCAATCAGCGATGACCCCCCTTACGAATTGCGTTCCCGAATAGGCATACCATGCACAATATAGGTAGCAGGTAGCACAATATGTTCCTGTACCTCTTCCGCATACCGAAATGTACCATGTGCCATGTGGCACTGTTATTAATGATGTAAATGAGACAAAATACCCTAAACAAAGTCAAACGTGATCCAGAAGTTGTTCATGCACAATGCGAGGTGATGTATTCCTGAATTTTTCACTGTTAGGATGGAGAGGCTGTTGTTTGAAGTATATTTCCTTGCACTGATTCTATAACCATATTTCGGGTGTTATGAGACGCAACCACATATCATTTAGCCTCGAAGTTAACTTTTGAGGCATCAGGACAAAATCACATGAGCCAGCTGAAATCTTAGAAATTATCTTCATAAAGAGAACTTTCATGATTTTTATAAAACATCCTGGGAACGGGTTTGTACTTGGTCGATGCTGTTTTTGTGTGAACTATGGTAAGTTATGTCTTCCACTAACCCCCCCCCCCCCGGCCAAAAAAATTAAATAAAAAAATGGTTGATTTTCAACTAGTTTGTTGATTATAGATACTTCTTTGGTTGGTGTAGAAGTATGAAGAATCCTATTTCCTTTGAACGTAGCAAACAACTAACTACTTGCTTTGTGAGAGGGAGACAGAGTTGCGATTAGCAACGTGTAGCGGAGATCTTGAGTCAAATTTGTCATCAGATAGGTTTTATGTGGGTCAATACTGATAATTCTAGGAACTTCAATAATTGAATGTCATTGTTGGAGCATATGTTTTATCAGGTATTTTGAGCAAATTTTGGGGCACATATAATCTCTATATATTTAACCAAAAGTATTAACCAATTTCAGATTGGAAAGAAAAACTTACTCGGGCTTTTTCCTAATTAAATTTATAGGTTATACCATTAGTCATTTTGCAAAAGAGGAAAAGTTCTTTGTTCTATGTAGTTGGGATTTCCTATTTGTTATTTTTATCGAGTATTATGTTTTGGAATATTTGTTTGATGTTCATCAAAACGATTCTTTGTGTTGCAGATTGAGAAACAGGAGTTTGGGCTTAAACCAATGAATTGCCCGGGACACTGTTTGATGTTTGAGCACAGAGTGCGTTCTTATAGAGGTATTCCCTTGATATAGCTGGGTTGTTGTACTGTATGATTTTCTAGTATAATCTGTGTTGAAGTCACTGCGCATTGTAGTTTGCCAGAGTTTGTCGTAGTTTAGACAGTGTAACAATGGAAAATTTCTTCAATGATATTGTGCCAACTCACAGAGCTGTAGTTGAATTAATAATAGAAAGGGTGGTGCTAAATGACATTGTAGCTGCTTTTATAGGATTGCCTTATTAAGAGCTTATGATGGTGCTTTTGTATGTGCATGCTCATAGTTGGCACATTTGGCTGTACCCTTATTGTTTCTTTCTTTGTTGGTATTCTCTTTAGTTGCCAAAGTGTCTTCTTCTGATTATTGTTCTTCTTAACATTCTGAATGATATACAGAACTTCCTCTCCGGTTTGCGGATTTTGGGGTGTTGCATCGAAACGAGGCCAGTGGTGCTCTCACTGGATTGACTCGTGTCAGGAGATTCCAGCAGGTACTGTTAGTACATTCAAGAAAATTGTGATGCAACTGCTGGCTTTCAGTTCAGTAGATGATATGTTGACTGTGAATTGCATTTAATGTTTAGGCCTTCATTTACGCTGAGGCCAAGGGCAGTCCTAGGAGGGAATTGAGAACAATAGACTCCATAAATAACTCAGGACTGAAGTCCCTTTATTTATTTTTGTTAGATAGCATGGATGTCTAAGCTTTGCTTGACTAATCCCATGGGTCCAATTTAGTGACCAGGAAAACCACCAGTGACCCTGAGGGGACTCAAACCTGAGACCTCTGGAATCGATCTCAGAGGTCTTTCAAGTTGAGCTACCCCCTCAGGGTTCTCACGACTGAGGTCCTTTACAATGAGTACCTCAATTTGTAAAGAGAACTTCCACAATGGAATATCTGAAACTCTCAAATTATTGTCCAGTAAAGCTTGTATGTTATTATCTTTTTGTGACTCTTAAGGAGTCTTGTTCATGGGGTTTTTGACTTATGGTATAGTGTAGAGTATAATCTTTTGGCACTCTTGTTACTGCTATTGGAAAACATTGCCTGATGGATTGTCTCTTAGGTAATATTATTGAGTTCTAGGCAAGCTGCTATTCTATGATCTTATATGCTGAATGATTATGTTGGCTTGATGCACTCTTTCTGTTCTCAATGCTTAATGGCTTGTTATAGCACGATGTGTTATTATTTCCTGACTCTTTGATGTTTACAAATGTGACAGGACGATGCTCATATCTTCTGCAGGGAGAACCAAGTAAGTCGGGTTTTCTGAGGATTATAAAGTTGTTTCTCTTACTGTAGCTGTTGTTTTGAATAACAATTTTGGGTTTAATGTTCAGGTAAAGGATGAAGTCAGGGGAGCATTAGATTTTATCAACTACGTATATGACATATTTGGCTTTACCTTCGATTTGAAGCTGTCGACCGTATGAGAGCCTCTCTTTTTCCCTCTTCTACTAAACTTTATTTGATCCATCAATATTGATGTATGACTTAATGAGTATTGTGTTCCTAATTGATTATGAATTTTAATTCTGTCTCATCAGTGGTGCTATTTCAATAATTTGAATTCCTAGACTTAGTGCTAGTAGTCTACTACAGTACTACTGTTAAAATCAAATCATCTTTCTTCAATATCCTAAAACATGAAACAAACAATTCTTTGATAAATTCTTTTCAACATGTTTCATTTTAATAGAAGGATGGCATGTTTTATCTCAATTCTGTATCTGTAGTAATGTTGAAATTGATGGGAATGCTAACTTCATTAATAATAACAAGATATGATGTTCACTTCACTGTTGGTTATTGTTTTGTTCATTTCCTTCTCTCATGGGATTTTATCATTTTAATGAAGACAACCTGATTTTTCTAAATTATCATGAATCCAGAGACCAGAGAAATACTTGGGAGGGATAGAAACATGGGACAAGGCTGAGGCTGCACTTACAGAAGCTCTGAATGAGTTTGGTAAGCCATGGCAGGTAATATTATAAAACCCAATGTATCTGTTTCCTTTTAACGATAGATCTCAAAATGCTCTGTCTCCTTCATCTCCCCACTCCCAAAAGAGAAAAGAGATTTGTTTTTCTTTTCTAATGTACGCCGCCTGCTGCTCTTTTGGGCTATGTCACCGAGAACTTCATGAAGGTAACCCTGTGGTGTATTTTCCAATACGTGGAAACCTTTTATGTTTTAGCTTTTTTCCTTGCTTTCTGTTGACCTGATCTCTCTTTTGATTGTGGTATCTAGTGTTCAGTTTACTAATATAAGGTGTTGAAGGGGAAATAGTGTATATGCCAGATTTTAGTGTTTGTTTTGTTATCAGGAGGTCAGGGCTCTAACAGGCTGAAGCACTTATTGTTTTTGGTACCTGTCAAATAGTCGTACTCACATCTATTTTGTTATGCTCAAAAAGGAAAAGAAGATGCATAGATAGTTAACTTAGGATTTTCAAGTTTCATATTGTAACTGTTCTCATGCAGTGTAGATAGTTCCGTACATAATATTCTATTGTGTTTCCATTGCCATTAACGTTTGTGCTCCCTGTAATTTAGGGAAATGCAACCATATCCATGAAACATGTTATCCTAGACCTAGTCGCGTCCTTTGTTAAACAGTAACTCACAGATTTAGTTTTTAGATAAGAGAAAATTTTATTAATCTAATATTGAAAGAAAAACAAAGGGGAGGATAAGGTATCCTCAAAGAACAAAAATAAAGTATCTACAAATCACGCTAGTGGCGTTGAATGACCGTGAGTGGCACCCCCTTGAAGGCACCAGCCGCCTTCGCCCAAAGGGAGGCCAAATAAACTATATGTTCCCGAACCAAATCGATACTCTTTCCCACATCAGAGAAAACCCTCGAGTTCCTCTCTAACCAAGTGCACCAAATAATAGCTAAACAGGCACACCGCCACAAAATCCTGCCCTCCTTCCCCCTTCACATAGCAGAAAATCGCAGCTGTAGGAATTGCCCCACAGTAGCAGGGCACACAAAAGGCTCCCCACACAACAGCCTATCCCACAGAGCCCTCGCAAAACTGCACATCACAAACAAATGCAAACAACTCTCCCCGTCCTGCCGACACATCACACACATGCTGGGAAGAAGACACATACGTGGCCTGCGCCGTTGCACCATATCACTAGTGTTCACCTTACCAAGCACCAAAGTCCACACAAAAGCACGAACCTTCAGAGGAACCTTGGACTTCCAAATATAAGAGGAAAGGGGAAAATGAGGAAATGAGGAGAGTAACTCACAGATTTAGTACATATTCAATTCTAATACTGGGAGCTTCAATTCAAACAAAACATCCTTTTGATTGTATTCTAATGCTCACTTATCTTCTGTCTTTGGATGGGAGTTGTTTGACGTGGATTTGATTCTTCGTAGTTAACATGGTCAGTTCTGCAACTTGATAGATATCGTAGTATTGAAAAAGAGGCAGAAGCTAGGTCCATTCTCTGGCCATGCATATTTGTTGAATACTTGAGCAGCTAGGGGGTATGGATAACTAAGCGTTCTTTGTGGGTGTAAACAAGCTGAGTGTTCAGTGAGTGGCTCAAGCTATTTTCTTTGGTGCCCTTTATCCATTGCTGTCTGCAACTACTCATTCGTGTATCATATGTGACACATAAATGAAAGAGATTGTGCATTTTATGGGGCCAAAATAGATATCAGTGTCTCTTTGTGGGTTTAAACAAACTGAGTGTTCAGTGAGCGGCTCAAGCTCATAGCATTTTCTTTGGTGCCCTTTATTCATGGCTGTCTGCCACTACTAATCCGTGATTCATATATGAAGATAAATGAAGGAGATGGTGCATTTTATGGACCAAAAATAGATATCAGTGTCTCTGATGCATTAAAGAGGAAATTCCAGTGTGCAACATTGCAGGTTTGTTTTGTTTTACCTCAAGATTGCTGTACAAGGCTTGTGTGTGACTTGGAACTATCTGACGTGGTCATTGTTTTTGCAGTTAGATTTTCAGCTCCCTTTGCGATTTAACTTGTCATACTCAGCAGAAGATGAAGCTAAAAGAGAGAGACCTGTTATGTTACACAGGGCCATCCTTGGCTCTGTGGAACGAATGTTTGCTATCCTTTTAGAGCACTACAAAGGAAAATGGCCCTTTTGGCTAAGTCCACGTCAAGCCATTGTGTGTACTGTCTCAGAAAGATCTGCGGCTTATGCTCTTGAGGTAACGAAAAAGATAGTCAGATCATTTCCCCGTATTTCACCGTGCTTTAGGTTCTTATCTCATGTTAATTTGTTTGTCTCTGGACAATGATACCTTTATAAACAAGGCGTACGTTCGACATATTTGATTTCGAGTGGTAAAGTGGGTCAAAATCGATCACTTTGAAAATAGGGGATGGTTTTAGAATTTTGAAAAAGAGGGAGAAGAGAGAAAGGCAAAATTTTGTACCCCATACACCTCCTTTCAACTTGATTGTCATATGCATATCTAAGAACCCTGTTTAAAAAATAGAAATAGATATTTGGTACATTCTCCAAAATGCATGTCTTAATTTTGTGGGTATTTAATATACCTGTTTATATGTTTGTAGGTGCGGGATCAGATCCACAAGGCTGGTTATTATGTTGATGTAGACATAAGTGACAAGACAATCAACAAAAAGGTGAGCAGTTTTTTCTATCTACATCACTGTTGTTTAAATGCTGTTGCTGTGCTCAATGCTGGAGCAAGTTTTGTAAACTGTAACTGTTTTATTATTTATTTTATTATTTATTATTATACAAAGGATGGATAATGATAATATTAGCTTATTTCAATTGCACTCAAGTTAGATTGTTAGATCAGTGTGAACTGCTCGTTAAGATCCACTGAAATTTTGGCCTCTGCAGGTGAGAGAAGCTCAGCTGTCACAATACAACTACATACTAGTTGTTGGGGAGAAAGATGCTGAAAACAGGGTGGTATGTTGTGTTCTCAACTTCTCATCACCTTTATTGGTCCATCCTTTATTGTATTGCATTTTGTTTCCTTTCTTGAACTGTGTTAGCATTGCGAAGTGCAATATCTCCTAGTTCCTTGGCGTTGCCTCCCATATATTCTTTCCATGACCATTATTTCATGGATTATGATAGAATGTGCTTTCAAAAAAAATTGGTTTATATGGCCGAAGGTTATTTGCATTTGGCACATGCTCTATAAATTGCACTTGCATCTGGAATCTGGATGTCATGGTTTGCTGCCCCTACTCACCTGCTAGGCTGGCACTGCTGACTTTTAGGTTGGAAAGTGCCAAACTTTGGTTTCGTCTTCCGTATGGTATTTTACATATTACTGTCCACCTTCCTGTTCAAGCTAGCAATTGACTTTCCTGGTTAAACAAGAATAGTGCTGTGACTGTGATCTCGGCTGCCTGGAATTGATCTCAATGAGCTTCCTGACTTGATATCCTTTGGTGTATTGTGTGTAGGTGACGGTGAGGGTGAGAGACAAGAACGATCATTCCCCTATGACCTTGGAGGACCTCCTCAAGCATTTTAAAGAAGAGTTTGAAGCTTTCCATTAGTTTTCTGACTAGAATGTGGGGGAATTCTGCCTCAGCATTACATGGTGGTTGCTTTTGCAAGTCTTGAGTAACAAAGTTTCTTCTAGATGAGGTTCTGTTTGACAAATCCGTGCTTACAAACTGAGTTCAAATTCATTTTTTCCAGAAAATTTTGGGAGGAAACTGAAACAGATTGATTAATTTTACGAGTTCAACCCTCATTGTTGTCTGAACATTGGATATACGATTTGTTGTTTGTGTTGCTTTTCTCGATCTCCAGTTCTTGGCATTATATTGTACCTAATGCAACTCAGAAGCAAGTAAATATCTCAAATACTTGTGCATGGTAGCATGGGGTTCTTGATGTACTTGGCATGCTTTGATATGTAGATTGCATCGAGTAGGTGAATGCCACCATGTGTAATTGGTTGCAAGATAACCACAACCGCACTTCAAATGTGAACTATAGCTTTCAACCGTATCCCAGAGCTCATAAAATATAGCATTATAAGCTGCTCTTTGTAATCTGGTTTATTTTAGAATCTTCACTGTAATGTTGGTCAACCAACATGGCCATGGTATAAAGCTTCCGTGTCACTGCGATCCAAGCGATGAACCTGTGGATCATAACAGACAGTACTTCAAGTAATCCCATTACTAACATCTTAATACGAACCCCCCCCCCCCCCTAACCACGGTTGATCAAGGTGCATTAGTCATATGTAGAGCTGGGCAAGTGGGAGGGTCCCCTACAGCCAGCCCGACCAGACTCGGTTCCCATTGGGTATTTGCCATTTAACTATTTAATTGACCGGGTTATAATGGGCCAATCCCACTTAAAAGTTTAGTGGGCTAGAACGGGTCATAAATGGGTCATAAAAAAATAAACTTGGAACGTGAAATTATTTTCCCCTACGCTTCTCTCTCCTCTCACCCTCTCTTTCTCTCTCTCCTCTCACCCTCTCTTATGGATCTCACGGCTCATTTCACAAATAAACAAAATTGATAGGAACCTGAAGCTATCAAATTCTCTCTCACGCAAACAATTTCTAAAAGGCAGCGAACCGAAGCTCGAACAAAGCTGGAATACCCAAAAAAAAAAAAGGGCCAGAATGGGCTGACCTAACCCATGACCCGACCCGTTTAAGATTTGGTCTGACCCGACCCGCCTCGGCCCATTTATTAAATGGGCTGACCCGGCCCGTTGCCTGGGTCTAGTCATATGCTTGGGATAAGTAATACATGACAACTCCAAAACATGCCTGCCTACTTAATACTTAAATACCAAAACTTCTATAAGATGGTTTTTCTGTAATTTTGAGATGAGGATCACGGTCACCCTATATTTTAAATAGTGACTGACTTACTCATATTGAAAAAGGGGAAATGAAACAACAAAAAAAAAAAATGAAGCATAAAGGAAATGATCAATAAATAACCCTTAAAAACTGAACATTAGAATTATAAATACATTTGTGTTCTTTCCTAGCATATAGAAGTTATGGCGCTATTGTATACATTATAGCAACTCTTTTTGATTCAACACCCTCTACAGCTTGCTCTTGATAACAATCCCAAATGCAGCGAGTCACCTTGGGATGCAGATCTCTTTGGTTGAAATCTGGACTTTCTTTTCTTGAGTCGTGCAAAGGAATTGCATCTTTGATCTGAGGCCACCAGCTCAAACCTCTTCTAATGAAGTTCAGCTCAAAGCGAATCTCCCAAGGTCCCCCTTCTCTTTGGTTGAAATCTGGACTTTGTTTTCTTTGGTTGCACATTGGACTTCCTTTTCCTGACTTGTGCAAACGAATTGCATCTTTGAACAATTGAGCTACCAAAGCTCTTTAATGGGACAATAGTCGGAGAATATGGCAAACACACCAAGTCGATATCTACATCACAACTAATGCCAAAGTCGGGAGCATATTCGTTAGTTCTAAAATTGTAGGAACCTAATATTGCACGTACTGTGAGAAATAACACACCATCGTACAAGCACAAGGGCTTCAATTGCTTGCTACGATGAAATTCAGGTTTCTCATATGGGATTAAAAGGTTCAGAAGGATAGCCAGTCATACGATCATGCACTTGAAGGAACTCGGGGATAGGTGGGAACAAGAATGCAGCTGGTACCCATTGTAGTGGTTCATTATAATCCTTCAACTTCCAAATATGTATATCATACACACAAGCAAAAGCATATTAGATATGACCTTCTGAAACTCCCAAGCAACAATGTCGAAGAAAAAGCTCTCCTGGTGAGGTATCTGGCAACTTGACAACTTGACATGACTCTTTGTTGATGTCGAATATCAACATATGGTCGTCAAAGCATAAGTATTTACCATCCTTCGAATGTGATTATGCTCGGGTAACCCAATGAATCCGCCCATCAAGGAAGATGTGCTTTTCAGGAAATATTCCTGAAGCAAAGCAATGAAATTCTCTAGAGACTCTCCATGTCTTTTAACTTAGAATTATAAACGACAAAGGAACACCGATTAGTATCATCTTGAGAAAGATGAGACCTAACTAGCACAAAACACAGGCCATGTGGATCAAAATCGAGAGCAAAGGCTTTGTCAAAGTCTTCTCGATAAATTTGAAGAGATATTTGGTATTTCTTACACATATTTTTATAGGGGTTTAACCCTTTAGGAGGGTTCAACGAAATCCATTCCCTCGTAGCTGGGTTGCATATATAAATTACCAATGGCAATTGTTTATAAGAGGCTGGAATTTCATCAGTGTGTTTCTCGCCATGGTACTTAGGGGACCTACAAGAACTTGTGTTTAGACTCCGACAACATAGGATACCATTCGATGAGCTAACCAAAGCCGTTCTTACCGGAAGGAAATTCAAAAGATTGTTCGACACAACCTTTCTATCTGAAGAAGTGTAGCAAGCAGAACCGCAACATTCAAATGTTTCTTGCGTGAAAATACCCATAGGGTAACCACATGTTGTGGACCTCATCAGTGCATACATCCGTTGAGTTTGAGTTCGATGGCCATGAAACTGTATAGGATAGGGATCGTAGGATGGATCTGAGGTTGATGTGCATACATCCGTTGAGTTTGAGGTTGATGGATCTTGTAGGGAGAATAAAAATCCCCTCTACCTTTCTTTGTAGGGAGAGTCTCTTCTTTTACTTGAGCCCGTCAGCTCATTAAAAGTTAGCTTGCCCAATGCGTGTGATTTGCGGGCTATTACATACGTCCTCGTAGCAAAAATAAAATAAAAAATGTTCGTATCGAATTGACCCACGGAGGGTAAATACTAAATGACGGTGGTGTTTAATCTTTAATGATTCCGTCAAAACACTTTTAAAGTACACTTTGCTTTGTGTCTGTCAGTTTGTGTATTTCTTTTTTCCTTTTTTTCTTAATTTTTTTTTCTTTTCAATAGTCGGGATCCCCTTTCTTTTCTCCAACTCCAACTCCCACTCCCACTCCAACTTGGGGTAAAAAATATATATATAAAAAAGTTATATATAGATTGAAAGGTCTGGGAATTAAGCACCGAGATTGAAAGCTTGGATTTTGCTGGCGAAGGAGCAGTTCCTGCTGAGCAAAACGCCCAATATTTTTTAGCTGATTGCTCACTAAATTATCTCTCATCTATTAAGTCTAGGTCCCACAAATTCAATTTCTCCTCCCAAATATATTCTTGTTCACCCCCTTTTTATCCACTCCCCCTCCATTTCCAACTTCTAAGAAATCAAAATAATGCTGGAAGTGGAAGGACTGCTACAATTTGTAACTTCTCCTTCTAGTCCAATTGTAGTTTTGTTTCAACTTCTTAGAAGTTGGAAATAGAGGGGAGAGTGGATAAAAAGGGGGTGAGCTAGAAACAAATTTAGAAGGAGAAGGAGAAGGAGAAATTGGTAGAAGGTAGGCCAAACGCGCACTAAGATTACTAAAAAAATCATCAGCTACAATATCAAGAGGTTACAAGTGAGCCAACTCATAGGCCGCTCTATTGTCACCCTAGCAACGAAAGACCATACAACTGAATCAACGAGTGGAACAGAATCAAAAGATATCATCAACTACTAAATGAAAATCACTAAGACCCTTCTCTTTTTCCTTGAGAGCTTGAACGATCCCTGATTGTCATTCTCCACAATAATGCTCTGAAATTTATTCAAGGAAGCGAGTTCTAAACCAAAAAAGATAGGTCTTCTACAACGTGACTTTTGTTTCCTAAGTAGCCTCAACCTGATATGTAGCACAGATGATCTCCTTCGCGATACCGTCTAATAATGCCAAGACCCGTTCCCTTGTCCCCAATCAAACCTGGGATCCACATTGATTTTTACATAATTGGCATCTCTTGTCTTCCATTTTCCCCTCTGTTTCACGACACTACCAGGAGCACTGGCATGGTCTTTCTGCATATCTGTCACAATCCTGTTCCTATCGACATATATAGACAATAACTCCACCAGGATCCCAAGGTTCCCCATCAAAAATTGCACGGTTCCTAGCTCCCCATATAGCCCAGCAGTCCAGCACATAGTTAAAAACCATTGCCAAACTGTCTCATCCATTTGCTCTAACAGCTTCTTAATTCAAGCATAAAAGAAATATATGGTATATTGAAAACAAGGGTTTGTTATGAGATAAATGCTTTGTTTGTCAATTTACCCTTATTGAAAGGGGTAGGCGTGTGAGGAGTATAGCTGTAATAAGAGGGAATGGGGGTAAAGCTATTGTCATTTAATCACCAAATCCATAAAGGGTATGGTTTCGGCCCTTGAGGGCATAGATGACATCTGTAGCCTGGACAGTCTTGCGGCGAGCATGCTCTGTGTAAGTAACCGCATCTCCAATGACACCCTTCAAGAAAACCTTGAGTCCTGCTCTGGTTTCCTCATACATTAGATCACTAATTCTTCTGACCCCTCCTCGCCGAGCCAAACGGCGAATAGCTGGCTTTGTGAGCTCCTGATAAATGTTCCCCTTGAGCACCCTCCTGTGCCTTCTTGCTACTAACCCTCTTCCCATTCTTGGCAACCTAGTCCACGTTCGGCTGCACCTATATCAAAAGCATACAACCTTGACTTAGTGAGTTAAATCAAAGTTCAAATTCGCATCTTGGTATCATTTTTCGCATTTAAACTATGGCTACCAGATTTTGCAACCTCAGACCAATTACTTTGCCAACCTAATTAACAAAAACACATAAAGCAGTTCAAACCTATACAGAAAACAAAAAGGTGGTTGGTCATCAGTTGCATTTATTTCGGTACAAGTTGATGAAATTAGAATTCACGCTCGTACAAACTACCTAGTAAATTAAAATTTGAAAACTCCAAAAAGAAAGTGACGAAATACCTTGGTGTAGAAAACCATGGTAGCATCTTCTAGAGCAGATAAGTTCGGACGGCAATTTAAAACCTAAAACAAATTTAGAAATATAAGTAAAATGAAATTTGAGATTAGTTTAAAGAAAAAATGAAAGCCGATGAAAAAGTCAGAACCTATACTTTTATTAGAACCATCTCAATACACAATCTGATCTCCTCTCTGTTGTGGACGTAGCCAAATTGGTGAATAACGAAAATCTTTGTGTTGATTTTTTTTGTTTTGTCAATCTTTTCTTGCATCCGTTATAACAAACTGGTATCAGACCTTCAGATTTGTAACCTGCGCAAGAAAGATGTCTGAGATAAATACCAAGATAGACAAATTCACCGGGAGCAATAGTTTCACAATCTGGCAGATAAAGATGCGTTCCTTGTTAAAGCAACAAGGACTCTGGGCACCTTTGATGAACAGTGCAGCAAAATCTGGATCTGATGATGTTGATATGGCTAGTCCAGAGGAGAAGGTTCATTCAACGATCATGTTGTGTCTGGCGGACGACGTCATTACTGAGGTCGCGACTGAGAAAACTGCTACTGGTTTGTGGTTAAAACTTGAGAGTTTGTATATGACTTAGTCTTTAACCAACAAGTTGCTTTTGAAGCAACGTCTGTTCGGTCTCCGTATGCAAGAAGGCACGCCTCTTAGAAAACACATAGAACAATTGAATACGATTCTTTTAGAATTGCGTAATATTGATGTTAAGGTGGATGATGAGGATGCTGCTCTAATACTGTTAGTTTCTCTACCATCATCATATGAGAATTTTGTTCAGTCATTTATCGGTGGTAGAGATACTATTAGTCTGGAAGAAGTAAGGGCTTCATTGCATAGTAGAGAATTGCGCCATAAGACGACTGGTAAAATTACAGAGAACCAGGCTGCTGGGTTAGTAGCTAGTGGGGGGTAAAGGACATGGGAAATCGGGCAAGAAAAAATTCAATAAGAATAAGTACGTTTCTAGAGGTCCTAAACAAGACGACATCTGTAATTACTACAAAGAAAAGGGACATTGGAAAACCGATTGTCCTAAGAAAAAAGCAAGATAATCAGGAAAAGTAGCAGCATTTTGCCGCTGTTGCAGAAGATGATCATAATTCAGAGCAAGATATGGTGTTAGCTGCCAATGAACAAACACATCGCGCTGATGTGTGGGTTTTTAATTCAGGGGCATCTTTTCACATATATCCGAAGAGGGAGTGGTTTTCAACTTATGAGCAGGTGGATGGCGGTAATGTTACTACTGCTAATGGTGCTGCAAGGTTGTTGGGATCGGCTCCATCAAGATCAGGACACATGCTGGAAGAGTAGCTACTTTGAGCCAAGTCCGGCACGTTCCTCATATGACTAAGAATCTGATATCACTTCCACTCTTGGATGAAAGGGGTTTCAGTTTCAAGGGAGAAGATGGAGAGTTGTGCATCAGTAAAGGCTCGTCTATTGTTCTGAAAGGGTTCAAACATAGTACTTTGTACATAGTACAAGGTTCTACTGTTACTAGAAGTGTTGTTGTTGCATCCATTATAGAAGACGTGACCAAGTTATGGCATATTAGACTTGGGCATATGAGTGTAAGGGGGATGCAGATTCTGTCGAAGCGTGATCTTCTAGATGGCCAAAAGGTGAAAGACCTTGGGTTTTGTGAACCTTGTATTTTCGGGAAACTTTATCGCAGCAAGTTTGGAAAGGCGATTCACCGAACTAAGGGCACTCTTGATTACATCCACTCAGAATGTTGGGGTCCTTCACGGGTTGAGTCCATGGGAGGGCGTCGTTACTTTATATCTATGATTGATGATTATTCCAAGATGACTTGGATAACTGCGATGAGTAACAAGAGTGATGCTTTCAAGAACTTCAAGCAGTGGAAGGCATTGGTGGAGAATCAAGCTGGGAAGAAGATCAAAAGGCTGCAAACTGATAATGGTTTAGAGTTCTGTTGGAGAGATTTTGATGAGTTCTGTAAGGATAAAGGGATTGCTCGACATCATACAGTACGAAGGACACCACAACAGAATGGTGTAGCAAAACGAATGAACCAGACTTTGTTGGAGAGGGCTCGATGCATGCTCTTCAATGCTGGATTGCCCAGGAGATTTTGGTTAGAAGCGGTAAGCACAACGTGCTATCTGATAAACCGTGCACCTCATACAGGTATAGATTGCAAAATACCTTATGAAGTGTGGTCTGGTAAGTCCCCAGATTATAGTAATTTGAGAGCTTTTGGATGTACTGCTTATTATCATGTAAGTGAAGGTAAGTTAGAACCAAGGGCTACAAAGGGAGTATTTGTAGGCTATGGAGATGGGGTTAAAGGTTATAGAATTTGGTCACCATCAGAAAAGAGAGTGATACTTAGTAGAAGTGTTGTTTTTGATGAAAGTTCTATACTTAACTCTGTTGTAAAGTCTACCACTGTGCAAGAAAGTGTGGGTGTTGATAATCAGGTGGAGTTTGAGATACAACAACGAGATGATGAAGAACAACCACATGAAGATGTTGCTGAACTCCCAGATAATGGACTGAGAGAAACTGAAATATCGCAAGCAGCAACAGAAAGTCCTATTCCACCAGATCAGAGTCATGGTATAGCTTATGATCGTGCAAGAAGAACAACTAGACCTCCAAGGTGGCATGAGGATTATGTGTACGCAGTGGAGGTTGCTGAAGAGGTGGATTCTTATGAACCATCCACCTACAAAGAAGGTGTTTTAGGTAGTGAATCAACCCAATGGCTTGCTGCAATGGGTGATGAAATGGAGTCACTACACAAGAACAGAACCTGGGAACTAGTCAAACGACCATCAGAGAGGAAGATTGTTACTTGCAAATGCATTTACAAGAAGAAGGAAGGAATTACACCTGCTGAGGGTATTAAGTATAAAGCTCGAGTAGTTGCAAGAGGGTTCACTCAAAGAGAAGGGGTAGACTACAATGAGATATTCTCACCAGTAGTCAGACACACTTCCATCAGAGTGCTACTAGCAATAGTTGCACATCAGGATTTAGAACTTGAGCAACTAGATGTCAAGACAGCTTTTCTTCATGCAGAGTTGGAAGACGAGATTTATATGACCCATCCAGATGGGTTCCAAGTTCCTGGTAGAGAAGATTGGGTTTGCAAGCAAAAGAAGTCCTTGTATGGACTTAAGCAGTCTCCTAGACAATGGTACAAAAAGTTTGATAGTTATATGATTGAGCTTGGCTACAACAGGAGTCCGTATGATTGCTGCGTTTATCATAAGAAGGTAGAAGATGACTCTTTTATCTATTTAGTCCTGTATGTAGATGATATGCTCATAACTGCTAGGAACAAGGACGATATACAGAAACTGATGGGTCTTCTTAGTGTAGAGTTTGAGATGAAAGATTTGGGTGCAGCACAGAAAATACTGGGTATGGGGATTTACAGGGATAGAGCACAGAAGAAGCTTTTCATGATACAGAAAAGTTATATTCAGAAGATATTGTCCAGGTTTGGCATGTCTACGGCAAAACCCTTAAGTACTCCAAGTGCAGCAAACGCAAATTTGTCTCTTACGTTTGCACCACAATCTGAAGCTGAGAAGGAGTATATGTCTAAGGTTCCTTACTCTAGTGCAGTAGGTAGTTTGATGTATGCTATGGTCTGCACTAAACCTGATCTGGCACATGCTGTTAGTGTGGTTAGCAGGTTTATGGCTAATCCTGGCAAGGAGCACTGGCTAGCTGTGAAGCGAATTTTTCGCTATCTGAGAGGAACATCTGATGTTGGTCTCATCTATGGAAGTGATATAGAGTGGTTGGTAGCTGGATATTCTGATTCAAATTATGCTGGACATGTTGACAGTAGGAGATCAATGACTGGCTATGTATTTACTCTTTGTGGTTCCGTGATCAATTGGAAAGCGACTTTGCAACCTACAGTAACATTTTCTACTATGGAAGCAGAGTACATGACATTAACAGAAGTTGCAAAGGAAGGGTATGGCTGAAAGGGCTAGTTGGAGATGTTGGTCTACATAGTGATCAAGTTTTAGTATATTGTGACAATTTGGATAGCCAAGGATCAAGTCCATCATGACAGGACCAAACACATTGATGTGAGGTATCATTTTCTGAGAACTGAGAAGCGAATTAAGGTGAAGAAGGTTGGCACTGCTGACAATCCTGCTGACATGTTCATTAAACCGGTTCCTCATAGCAAGTTTCAACATTGTTTGGACTTGTTAAATATTTCAAGCTGTTGATAGCCTTTCGGGGCATTCTGGTCCCGTAAGGGCAATCTGAGCTCCTAGACTTAGGGGCATTCTGAGCTTTTCGGGGCATCTGGGCCTTTCGGGTCAATCTGAGGTCTTGGACGTAAGAGCATTCTGAGCTCTGATGAACAATCTGATACAGAGGGAGAGTCTGAGTACCGTTGGCATCTTGGTATGCATCTGGTACATCTGTTGTCTAGAGAAGATTCAAGTAAATTTGGAGAAATGTAGAGAGAGAAAGTCTGCTTCTTCTTCCCCAAGTAAACACTAACCGCTCCCTTGTTGGTGATTACTTATCTCTTTTATGCTGATTTCTTCTGTTTTCTTCTCTCAATTTCTATTTCCTTGATCTTATCAACTCTTGAGCTTCATTTTAAGCTCGTTTTTGGCTCTAATGGCGGAAATGATGGAAATGGGTTCTATGACGTTTGCTGATACGCTGAGAAGGAATCGTCATCTTGATGCAGGTATGAAATTACAATTTGTTCCTTCGGTTGAGAATGATAATTCTGGGATTAGCTTTGGGGATTCTAAATGGAATGAGGGATATGAACATTGGAAATTCTCTCTTGTTGGCTATGTCTTGCAATTGAAACCTTCTGAAAATGCAATTAGGGGATATGTTGAATCACAATGGAAGGAGGGTGGGGAGGTTGATATACATTTAATTGAGCCTGGAATTTTTATGTTTCGGTTTACTTCAGAGGAATCTATGCTGAAAATTTTCGAACATGGACATTGGTATTACAATAGTAGACCTTTGATTTTGAAACCTTGGAGTGTGGATATGGATATTAAAACCATGGATGTGACAATTGTGCCAATCTGGGTGAAGCTTCCGTATTTGAAATATAATCTCTGGACTGTGCTTGGGCTGAGCAAGATTGGTAGTGCTTTCGGTAAACCTTTATGCACGGATGGTGTTACAGCTGCTAAGTCTAAACTTGAGTATGCTAAATTATGTATTGAGATCAAAGTGAATGCTGCACTACCTAAGAGTTTGACTCTTATGTGATCCTGTTGGTAACAAGTATGAGCAAACTGTTGAATATGAGTGGCTGCCACAGAGATGTTCCAAGTGCAAAGTTTTTGGGCATTCTGATACCAGATGCCAAAAACACCCTGCTGTCTGGAGACCACGCCAGGTGCAGCCTGTACCTGCTGCTATTGATGTTCCTGATAGGGTAGAGCCTATCCCTGCAAGTGTGGAGACTATTTCTGTCCCTGTCCCTGTACAGCAACCTGAGCCAGGATGGACCATTGTAGGCTCTGGAGGTAGACCTATTGTTCAGCTAGTGGTGGAGCCTATTGTGCCTAATGTACACAATAAGTTTGGTGAATTAGGCAAGTCCTCAGATGCTACTCATAATGAAGCTTCATCTTCTCGCATAAAGCAAAACAAGCAGAGGCTTCCTCAAAGTGACAGTACCCTTTGTAGCAAGGGTGGTGGGAATCAGTAGAAATCTGGGGGTTGTAATTCTGGATGAGTGATTTTGGATTTTGGAACATCAGGGGACTTAACCTCCCTGATAAACAAAAAGAGGTTAAGAGTTTTATTTTGCACAATAAGATTTCTTTTTTGGGAATTGTTGAATCAAAATTACATAGTGCAGTTGTAGATAATGTTGCTCAGTATTGTGCTCCTAATTGGTCTTTTGATCATAATGCTTTCAATAATGTGAAGGGTAGGATCCTTATTTGTTGGAACCCTCAAGTTTTTGGGGTTACAGTGGTTTCTAAATTTGCTCAAATCATACATTGTGATGTTGAGAGATTGAGTAGTGGTGACAGATTTTTTGTCACTGTGGTTTATGCTTATAATCATATGGATGAGAGGGTCTCTTTCTGGTCAGAGTTGCAAGGAATTGGCAATAGTATTTCTGGTGCTTGGTTAATTGCAGGAGATTTTAACTGTATACTTAGTAGTGCTGAGAAGAAGAATGGAAGGCCTGTTAATGGAAATGATACAATTGAATTGCAATCTTTCACAGCTCAAGTACCTGTTTTAGATTTGAAGTCAGTTGGTTTATTTTTCACTTGGAATGACAAGAGGCCTGATGATAGCAGAATGTACAAGAAATTAGACAGAGTTATGATTAATGGGGATTGGTTGACTATGTTCCCTAATAGTTTTGTGGAGTTTATTGCGGAGGGTATTTCTGATCATTGCCCAGCTATTGTGCAGACTGCTGAAACAGTGAAAGCAAAGTACTCTTTTAAATTCTGCAATTTTTGGGTGAAGGATGAGAAGTTTCTGCCCATTGTGATTTCTGTATGGACAACTGTGGTACAAGGTACTAGGATGTTTAGTATGTGCAAGCGCCTTAAGAGCCTCAAGAAGGTTCTCAAAAGTTTTCATAAAGAGAACTTTGGTGGTATGCAACAGAGAGTGAATGCTAAAAAGCAGGAGCTTTTTGTTCTGCAAAAACAGTTACAAACTCATACTGATCAGGCTTTGGCAGCTAGAGAAAGAATTGTTTTCAGTGAATTTAGGATATTATTACATTATGAAGCTTTGTTTTTGAAACAAAAATCCAGAATTCAGTGGCTCAAGGCTGGAGATCAAAATACTGCACACTTTCATGCATGTATTAAGCAGAGAAGAATGACCAATTCTATTGTATCCGTGCACAATAGTAATGGTGTGAAACTGACAGCTGCTGTAGATATTAAAAGTGAGCTGCTTGGTTTTTATGAAGCCTTGCTGGGCTCATCTTGTGAAGTGGATATGATGCCTGATGATGTTTATGCAGCTGGCCCTGTCATCTCTGAGACTAGTTGTAGAAATTTGTGTGTTCCTGCCTCTGCTGAAGAAGTCAGATTAGCTATGTTCAAGATCAAAGATAGCAAAGCTCCGGGACCAGATGGTTACAGTTCTTGTTTCTTCAAAAAAGCATGGGATACTGTAGGCCCTGATGTGGTTTGCTGTTGTCCAAGACTTTTTCTGCAAAGATAAGTTACTTACTCAGCTCAATGCTACAACAATTTCTCTGATTCCTAAGGTAGCTGTTCCAACCTTGGCTTCTGATTTTAGACCCATTTCCTGTTGTAATGTGCTCTATAAATGTATTTCCAATGTCATTGCTGCTCGGTTGAAAAATGTGTTGCATGAAGTGGTGGGGAATCAGCAGGGAGCTTTTGTCAAGGGAAGAAATATTGTGCATAATATTCTTCTAGCTCAGGAATTACTTGAACATTATGATAGGAAGCATGTTAGTGCTAGAATGGCTGTAAAAGTGGATCTTAGGAAGGCCTATGATTCTATTGAATGGTCTTTTCTGTTGCATTCTCTTGAGAAGCTAGGTTTTCCTGCTCGTTTTGTAAAGTGGGTATCCTTGTGTGTTACTACTGTGAAATTCTCTCTTGTTGTTAATGGGGAGCTTTGTGGGTATTTTCAAGGAAAGAGAGGGCTCAGGCAAGGGGACCCCCTCTCCCCTTATCTGTTTGTATTAGTTATGGAGGTGTTATCAAGGAGGCTCTCTTTGCTGCAAAATGATAGGTCCTTCAGACATCACCCTAAGTGTGGGAGGTTGAATATTACTCACTTGAGCTATGCAGATGATTTGTTTTTATTCTGTAAGGGTACTCTAAAATCTGCAGCTAGTGTTCTTGAAGCTTTTAAGGAATTTTGAGAAGCTTCAGGATTGGTTGCAAATCTTGGAAAGTGTCAAGTGTTTATGGGAGGGGTCTATGCCTGTGTTAGGGACCAGATACAAAATTTGTTACAGATGGAGGGTGGTCAGTTACCTGTAAGATACTTAGGAGTGCCACTCACTTCTAAGTCTCTATGTTCTGCTGATTGTATAAGCTTGGTAGAGAGAATTACACTGAAGATTAGAGCTTGGTCTAGCAGATTTCTCTCATATGCTGCTAGGGCTCAGTTGATAAACACAGTTCTGTTCAGTCTACACAACTTTTGGGGATCTATCTTTGTGCTACCAAAGAAGGATATTAAAAATGTTGAAGCCTTATGCAATAATTTCTTATGGAGTGGACAGGAAAATTTCAAGCAGGCCCTTGTAGGTTGGAAAGATGTTTGTCAACCAAAGCTGAGTGGGGGACTAGGGTTTAAAGATCTTTATACAGTTAATACGGCTCTGATTTTGAAACTAATCTGGTGTGTAGCAAAGAAGACAGATGTGTTATGGGTGAAATGGGTGCATGAAATGTATTTGATACAGGAGACTTTTTGGGAGATTCAGGTGACCAACTCTCAGGCATGGGGGTTCAGGAAGCTACTTAAGCTGAGGAGTGAGGCCCTTAGATGTGTGCAGATACAAAATGGAGATGCAATCTGGTCAGCTGGTCCCCCACCTTTCTCTTCAAAAGCTGCATATCAAACTCTTCACCCTGATGCACCTGAACAGCTGTGGGCAAGGTTTATTTGGGGTAGAAATTGTTACCCTAAGCATTCTTTCACTGCATGGTTAATGATGCAGAAAAGGCTCTTAACAAAAGACAGGTTGATAGCTAGAGGAGGAAGTATGAATGACAGATGTGTGCTATGTGGAAATGCAGCTGAGAATCATGAACATCTGTTTTTGTCATGTGAATTTGCAAGACAAGTGTGGGTGCAGATTGAGGGTTTTTTACAGTTCAAACCTCCTCCTTTGGACTGGAATTCAGTACAGGCGTGGGGACTTAGATTCATTCGAGGTTCCTCAGCTTACAGATCACTTTGCAAGGCTGCTGTTACAGCATGTATATATCATATATGGGTCTCAAGAAATCATGTTATTTTCAGGAAAGACAAGCTAGCTGTGGATAGGGTGACAGCTAAAATACGTTTCGAACTGAGAGTTCAGTTGAGCAAGATAGAGAAGATTAAAGACACCAAGAAGAACAGAGATTGGTGTAACAGAGTTGGCATTCAGCCAAAGTTTGTATAGGAGTTATAGATACTGTTTGATGTATAGGGCTAGTGTTTGCTTATACGGATGTATGTCTGCAGGTTGAACAAAGGGAGGTTAGCTAGCTCCTTGCGTCAATGTTGTTTTGAGGTATGCTTTACACTCTTATCATTTTGGTAATATATGCTCACATTTTACAAAAAAAAAAAAAAAAAAAAGATTCAAGTCAAGGTGGAGATTTGTTGAGCGTGCCTTGAAGTCTTCAGTTTGTGAGACTTGAAGCCTTCAGTTTCTATGCATTGAAGTCTTCTTCGGTTTTCTGATGTTACATTATGTTACGTAAGGTCACATTATGTATGTGAGGTTACGGAATGTTACACTATGTTTATTTTTTTTTTCTGATTAGGCTCATTATATTAAGCCTAGTACGTTTAGGTGAGGAAATTAACTCTAATTTCCTACTCATATATATATTTTGTAACATGTAGCACTTAGAACCATCTCAATACACAATCTGATCTCCTATCTATCATGGACGTAGCCAACTTGGTGAACCACGTAAATCTGTGTGTTGATTTCTTTTGTTTTGTCAAACTTAACGAAAGCACCCTTTTTCACTTGTGCTATTATGTAGTAGTGGCCTGCCTCTTCAGACCCTTGTGGAAAAGGATCGACGCTAAGTGATACAGAACTTGCATGCCATTGACTCTTGTAAACTGTAGCTGAGGGAAACAAAAAAATATTATGTTTCCCTTTTCTGTAGACAGTCCTTGGTTTGAGATATTAAGAACTAGGATGTCAGGACAATTTGGTACTGTCCTTCTAAGTCTTTGGTGCTGCCTTGGTAAGGAAAGAGCTGAAGGTAGACAGCCTTCTGGCCTTCTTTCTGTTTATGTTAATAATATATAAAATTAGATACAAAATACGTTTACTTGATGTGAAATCGCTTTCTTGAATGGTGACCTTAAGGAAGAAATTGATAGAATATCCTCTCTTATTGCATCTATACTTTGTAATATTCTCTATCTGTACATATTCTATGCCTGTACACATTCTCTGCTTGTACTATATATTGTTATCAATACACGAGGTAAACCTCAAGGGATTCAATCCTAATTACATAATATCAGAAGCGTTTTCCTAACCCACTCTCTCTAAAATTTCCCCTTTCCCTCTTGCCATCATCCCTCTCTCACTGTCTCACCATGGATCCACCACCAGACCCCCCTCTTAATCCTCCTCCTAACCTCCTCCCAATCCACCACCAAACTCTCCCACCCTCTCAGCCCACGCCACCAATGTTGCCAGTATTAAAATTCATGTCCCCATTTACTCTGGAACAGTGGCGGACCCAGGAAAGCTAAATTAAGGGTGCAAAAAAAATGAAAAAATACCCAAAGTAAGGGGTGTCAATTTCACCCGCATAGGCGATTTAGATACCTCAATTTTCCATTTGAAACAATAACACAAACTCCAACCCCTCCTCACATCGACAACAAAAAACAAAAAAATAAAATAAAAAGAATTAAAAAATTAAATATAAAACAGAATTATAGGTAATGTTTAGACGTAATAAGAGTGTTGAGGAAGAATCACAATGGAACTTTTATTTTATTCATAAACAATGGCATAAACACAATCCTACAACCCTAAACAATTTCTCCAGGGGACCGGATTATACTTTTATAACAACTCAATAACCCAATTATACTTTCTATTAACAACATAAATTAACTAACAAAATCAGAATTATTTGCAAAATTCAATCAATCAATTGTACAAAGAAAACTTAATTATAATCTTTACCCTAATTTATACAATCAGCCATTAACACTGAAATTGGAGGTCTAGCCATTTAGTAACTAGGGTTTAAGAAATAAGAATAATAATTGAGCAAAAAAAAAGACAAAAAAGAAATTGCCTCTGGATCTGATGGATAACTCGCCTGAACCATGTCAAGCCTTAGGAGCTACAAAAAAAATTTCATTTTCCCAATTATTAAAGAACCACATCAAGCCCAAGGATAAAAATTTTACACCAAATTGGAGATATGTAAAACTAATCCAAGTTTATCAAGTAACTTGGATCACACAATCAATCAAATTACAAATATAATTAGAAGTTTAGGAGAGAGAGAAGACAAACAATTTGCTGAGCTTGGAATTGGACAACATCAAGGCGACAATTTGCTCAACATCAATTTGCTGAGCTCGTTTTGTAGCTTTTCTTTTACACTTTTAAAATCAAAATCCATCAATTTCTTTTCCTCTCTCAAACCAGAATGGTGTTTAGAATTTGGTTTTTAATCCGGTGAACATGTTGCGTTTGGGTTGAGAGAAGGAGACGGTTGTCTGACTTTCAATCTGTCTGCTATCTTTGCCCTCTTCACGTGCGTGTGTTCCAGCCTATTGTACATTTTCATTTTACCCTCACCCTTGTTTTATGTCATCAAGTTTTTTGAGTGGGTGCAATAGGTAATATAGTCAAAAAATAAGGGTGCAAAGGTAAACTCAAAAAATGTTTTCCCAACAATTTTTTAAAAGTATGAGGTCAGTTACCATGAGTCCACCCCTGCTCTGGAACTCCAAAATCCCAACTACGCTAAGTGGCGCGAACTTTTCCTTACCACTCTTTGGCAAATATGCTCTTCAACGTCATGTTGATGGTACCGCTCCGCCATCTCCTCTCGACTCCGATTGGCAACAAATGGATTACATTGTCCTTTCTTGGCTCTATAATCCTATCTCCCCTGAGATCTTTGATATTATTATGCAACCTCAAACTACTGCTCATGTCATATGGGTTGCCATCGAGAACCTGTTCCGCGATAACAAGAAGAGTCGCGCAATCCAACTTGAGGCTGATTTTCATAATTTTCCCCAAGGTACTATGAATATGTACTATGAATATATCCAAGTACTGCACTACTCTTGTTCTTCAAACCATCAGGGGCCTCGACTCTAATTTTGGCACCATTGCCACTCTCAGAGCATCTCCAACCCAATTCCAAATCTTGGCATGTATTTAATACAAAAATCATTTTCTCTTTTCTCTCTCCTCTCTTGTGGAAATTTGGCATGAACCACTCCAATGCACATGTTAAATTTGGCATATGAAATTCTCACACTCTCTCCTATTTTCTCTCAAATCCCATACTCTCTCATACTTTCCCAAAGTCTGCCTCGGTTACCGTAATTTGGCAATCTTGATCAATTGCCAAATTTTTGGCAATGACTTGTATTTCCTTGTATTTGGCAATCCCACAAAATACACTCCAGTATAATGCATACATGTCAAATTTTTCTTGCCAAATTTGGATTTGGCAAGTGATTTACATGGGTTGGAGATGCTCTCATTCCCATGCAATCCCCGTTTCCCTCTTTCACTCAAGTCCGCTCCGTGTTCACCTTGGACGAGGATCGTCGAGCTCATACCTCGTCCTCCTCCTCTGTCACTACTGCCCTCGCCGCTGCACACTCCTCCCCAACCCAACCTCCACCACACAATAGCCCACTACCCCTCTCAACCTCAACACAGCTGCTCTCTCCACTCCCAACTTTTCCCACTCACAACACCTATCACCGCAATCATCCCTGACGCGGTCGCGGTGTCCGTGGGCGTCGTCACTGGCGGGGTGGTCATGGCGGTGGTCGATCATAGTACGACCCTCCCCAGTGGGCGTCCCCGTCCTGGTCGTGGTCCTACAACTCATATCCCAACCAATGGGGCACCAATAATGCTCCCGGCATCCTCGGTTCCGCTCTTCGCATTCCACCTTCCCATCCACCTCATTCTCTCTTTGTTTCCCCATCTACTGGTCATGCTACTCATGCTTGGGATCAAGCTTCCTTGGTCAGTGCTCTTGATGACATGTCCCTTCGTGCTCCTCCCAGCAATAATTGGTATATGGACTCCGGTGCAGTGGCTCACATGACCTCCCATCATGGTAATGTTCATTCTTTTCATTCTCCTAGTCATAATTCTTCTATGCATGTCACTGTTGGTAATACATCCTTGCTCCCTATCACTCACATTGGCCGTACTAACCTTCCCCTACCCTCTACTTCCCATGCCTTAACTCTTAAATAATCTCCTTGTCACCCCAAATCTCATTAAAAATCTGGTCTCAGTTCGCAAATTTACCAATAAACTCTCCATTGAATTTGACCCCTTTGGTTTTTCTTTGAAGGATCTTCGCACCCGGAAAGAGATTCTCAGGTGCAATAGCTCCAGTGACCTCTATCCGCTCCACCTGGCAACTCAGTTAGCTTTCTCCGCTTCCACAATTCCATCCTCCACTCTATGGCACCGTCGTCTAGTATTTCATGTAATAAGGATGATTTACCTCCCATTTATCATGCATGTCAATTAGGCAAACACACTAAATTGCCTTTTTATTCTTCCAAGATAAGTAAAAGTATAAGTAAAAGGAAAAGGAAAAGGAAAAAAAAGAAGCCAATTATGAAGAACAGAGGTCTCGAACTCGGGATTTAGCTGAGGGGACCAAATTTTCACGCCTATACCAACCTTGCTAGAACTAAGTTATGTTTTACCTTTGCTATAAGCACAATATAATTATTGGCCTGTGCCTGGGCTCCCCCAAACGCCCCCTCAGTTCCGTCCCTGCCGACTCTTATGATTTCTTACGCGAGCTAACGGAGACCGCCCACACCTCTCCTATTCTCATTCTCGTTCCGCCAACAACATACCCGCCTATCCATCCGGAACCACCGTCCATCCCCATCCCTGGCCCAATACCACCACCTCCCAAGCCTGCTCACAACCTCTTCCAATCTTCACCTATCCCAACCAGCACCTCGCCAGCCCCATTTTCTCCACCTACCAGCCCGCCTGCCCATATTACCGAACCTCCTGCAGTCCCCCCACCACCTCGTATCCTCTACGTACCCTTCCCCGCTCATCTAAACCCAACACAACCAATGCTCATAACATGACAACGTGCAGCAAGGCTTGCATTTCTAAACCCCGTTCCATCTTAAACCTTCACGTTACACCCACCGGCTCACCATACCCAAAACCTACTGTACCGCCCTCAAGGATCCAAACTGGCAATATGCTATGCTAGATGAATACACGGCTCTAATTAAAATAATACATGGGATCTTGTGCTGTGTCCACCGAATATCAGTATTGTTACTGGCAAGTGGGTATATCGTCACAAAATGGATTCTGATGGTAACCTTGTGCACCACAAAGCACGTTGGGTGGTCCGAGGGTGTTCTCAGCTTCCTGGCATTGATTTTGACGAACCTTCAGCCCCATCGTCAAACCTTCCACAGTTCGTACTGTATTCAGTTTGGCTCTCTCACACTCTTAGCCCATACATCAACTTGACGTCAAAAATGTCTTTCTCCATGGCACCATCGATGAGGCTGTTTACAGCCAACAACCACCTGGCTTCATCGACCCCTCTCGCCCCAACCATGTCTGCCATCTCAACAAAACCTTCTACGGTCTGAAACAAGCTCCCCGGGCGTGGTTCCAACGCTTTGCCACCTTCATTCAGTTCATTGGTTTCGTGGCCTGCAAGTCGGACACATCCCTGTTTGTGTACACGCATGGCGGTGCAACTGCCTACCTTCTTTTAGATGTTGATGACATTGTTCTCACCGCCTCATCTACTCCTCTTCTTCGTTGCATCATTGAGGCCCTTGGTTGTGAGTTTGCTATGATTGACATGGGGCCCTTTCATTATTTTTTGGGTATCTCTGTAACTCGACACAAAGGCGGTTTATTCCTCTCTCAACGAAAATATGCCGAGGAGCTCCTCGAGCGTGCTAGTAGGGCAAACTGTAATCCCAGTGCCACACCTGTTGACACACAACCTAAGCTATCTAACATTGAGGGACCCATGTTTGCCGACCCTACTCTGTATCGTAGCCTAGCCGGCGGACTACAGTACCTGACCTTCACACAACCTGGCCTCTTGTACGTCGTCCAACAGGTCTGTCTTCATATGCACCACCCTAGGGAACCTCATATGCAGCAGCTCAAACGAATACTTCGTTATGTGAAAGGGACCCTCACCCACGGCCTCCATCTCACCCCAGGCTCCATTGACTCTCTTACAGCGTACTCAGACACTGATTGGGGTGGGTTCCCTGACACACGCAAATCCACCTCTGGGTACTGCGTGTTTCTTGGCGACAATCTTCTTTCTTGGTCATCAAAACGACAGAGCACCACGGCTCGATCTAGTGCTGAAACGGAGTACAGGGCTGTTGCCCAAGCTGTGGCAGAAACCTGCCCATGAGCTACATTCCCCATTAACGAAGGCTACCTTTGTCTACTGTGACAGCATAAGCGTTGTATACCTATCCTCTAATCCTGTGCAACACCAACGCACAAAGCACATAGAAATAAACATCCATTTTGTTCGCGACAAGATTGCTCTTGGTGAGGTGCGCATCTTACATGTTCCATCATCTCTTCAGTATGCAGACATTTTTACAAAAGGTTTACCCAACTATCTTTTTCACTCCTTTCGCTCCAGTCTGATCGTCCGACCTCCTCCCGCGCCTACTGCAGGGCGGTGATAGAATATCATCTCTTAGTGCATTTATACTTTGTAATATTCTCTACCTGTACATATTCTATGCATGTACACATTCTCTGCTTGTACTATATACTGTTATCAATACACGAGGTAAACTTCAAGGGATCCAATCCTAATTACAGAGATATATGTAGAGCAACCAAAAGGTTCAAAAAAAGAAAGAGAGCATTAGGCCTATCACCTTAAAAAGGCCCTCTATGGGAGTTAAGAAGCTCCTAGAGCTTGGTCCAGTTAAATTGACTCTTGTTTTATTGATCAACACTTTAGGAGGAGAAGAATGAGCAAAATCACAATCAAAGGACATGGCATTTTAGATGTGTTACTTGTTCTTCTTCTTTTTTGATATGAAAATGAAATTTGAGATGACGGATTTGGGGTTGATGAATTATTTTCTTGGATGGAGATTGAGCAATCTCATGACGCAACCTTCATCTCTCAAGCTAAGAATGTGGAGTATATTCATAAGTAGTTTAAAATGCAGCACTTTAATTATTCATAAGAATGCGGAGTATTTTCTTGGATATGGTACCTGTTTGATAGCAAATTTGCGTCTCAGCTGTACACCACATTCACTTTGTAGCATTTTAAGAAAGATCTCGTGAGGATCATCAAAAATGCCAGCCATATAATTTTTGAGAATATCTAATAAAAAATTAAAAAGTGTTAGAACATTAAGATTTTCAAAAAAAAAAAAAAAAAAACTTAAAAAAATAAATAAAATAAAATCTTTCAAGATTGTAGTCTCCACATCCAAAGGTTCCTTAATAGGTGCATCTAACAGTAGCATTACCGAGGCCATCTAATAGATAAAGCAACCAGGATTTTCACCTACAAAATAAAATTAACTAAATAAGAAAATAAAGAGAATAAAATTAGTAGACGATAGAAAAGAAATATATAATTTTACTTACATGTATGTCCCCAGTTGATTCTACAGATCCTCAGACCTTGTATTAATGCATTCAAGAAACATCTATTCTCTTTGTTAGTGATACCTCTCTATTAATTTTGAAAATAGATCATAAGTTAAAATATGATTTTTTTTTATTTTTTTTTTTTTTGGTGAGACAAGCAAAAAAACAAGTTAACAATGACATTCTATGTAATTTAATCTATTTGTTACTTACGTAAGAAGATGACGGTCGCGCACGACAATCACCTCGGGAAGCTCCTCCGAGCAAGCCATAATGTGGTACCTGTAATTCACGATGAAGATTAGTATCTGTAATTCTTGATTAAGATTAGCATATATCGGGTAAATTATCTCAAATTAAAATTTCCTAAATCCATGAAAGAAAACCAATTCAATTCCTATTTAGTTCAAAATTTGCCTGACACATTCATTTTCCGGGGTATTTGAGTTCACCAAAGGGATTCTAATGTGTGAAGCTAAGACGAATCTTAGACAGCAATTGACCACAATTTGTTGGGTGTCCCCCTCCTATTTTTTGGTTGGTTCGTGTTTCTATCCGAGAAAATCTCCTCCCTCCAAAACTATAAATTGAGGTTAGGAGAAAGGTTTTAAAAAGAACATAGGGAAGAACACATAGAAAAATAGAGAAAATTCACAATATATAATTGAGAGAAATTCATTTTTAGAGTGAGAAAGAGAGCCACATATAAGTGAGGTTATTTGAGAGATCCTTTAGTTTTTACCAGAGATGATATTTTTGTAATCCTACTATATTATAGTGGAAGTTTATCTAGACTCTATGTCCCGTAGTTTTTTACCTTCGAATTTGGAGGGTTTTCCACGTAAAAATTTTTGTGTCCTCTCTATTTATATTTCCTCATAATTTATTTTTAGTCTGTTTTAATTACACAAAGAGGGGAAAGTTGTTCCGTAAATTTCCCGTTTTTCTCAACAGTGGTATTTGAGCTTGTTGGTATCATCGTACGAACGAACTGAAGTCGCAAACTATCAACTTCATGTTCAGCCTTCAATTCTGAACTAATTAAATAGAGACTACGATGTCCTATAGCCAAGAAGAAAATCCTCCGAGCAGAGGGCACCCAACCGTACTCCATAAACCACAAAACTACCAACCCTCCAAAGATGAAGAGATAATCCTCACAAAAAGGAGTCAAAGTAAACCTCACAAATGGAGTCAAAATGAACCTCATTAAAGGAGTCAAATTAACCTCACAATTGGTTTGATCAAAATCTCACCAAAAGGAGCGATTAAAACCTCACAGTGGAGCGAAATTTATTAACCTACTAAATCAAAAGGACAAATAACAATGGAAAATAGAAAAATCTAATAGAAAGAAGGGCTTATCGCTGATACATGACCAACGACAGCCCCAATTTTATACCGTATAGAGCTTCAAGAGTTGAGAGAAAAGGAAGAGGTGGTTTTTTGAGAGAAAAGAGAGGCTAGGGTTTACTATCTATTTTTATTCTAACCTTCTTAATTCTTAGAGCTTCCACTATGGTGAAGGTATAAAGCATGCAAGAGGAGAGAGAAATGGAGTTGAGGTGATGGTACCATAGTGGTACACATGCACTAGATGAAGGTTTAGAGGAGAGAAAAGGGGAACATTGCCAATTGACACTCTGAGCAAATAAGTGGGCAACAAAATGAACCAGGCAGATTGTGACATGTGTCTCCACTTTTCAGATTTTATTTAACTTAAAACAGCTCAAAATGCTGTGTTTTAACTTGGGTCAGCTCAAAACTCCGTGTTTTAAGTTATTTTCAGCACAAAAAAAATATTTATTGAGAGGCCCCCGCTTGACACGTGTCAGTAGCTGGCTGGCATGTCAGTCGGTCTGACGCGCGTCAGGACAGCCAGCCAACAACTGACACGTGTCATGCACGTTTTCATTTAGTTTGAAATGGCCATAAAAAAATTAAAAAAAAAAATCTGAAAAATCTGAAAAAATCACCAACGGATTTATTTTATCTCCCTATATAAATAGACACCCATTTTGCTATATTTTCACACATTCTCAAAATATCGTATCTTCCTATATTTCATATAATTAACCTTGTTTAATTCTAATTTTTCCCCTTTAAAGTCATTTTTCATCCACATTTTTCCCACTTAAAAAATATCATAATTATGGATCCTTACAATCCCAATTACGAGAGAAATCAAAACTCACAACAAAATCAGAATTTCCAACCAAATCCAAATTTTGTACCGAATCCCAATACCCGTTTAAATCTAAATGTCAAACACCCTCCAATTGATCCATCCTTGTTAAATCATCCTCAGTTATCTCAACTATTGGGATTAATAAATCAATCATCCCAAAATATCATGCCTCATCAAATTCCGAGTATTTTAAACACTCCAAATTTATTTTCTACTCATGGAAGTAATCAAAATTGCTATGCTTCCCAAGAGAATTCATTTCCATTTCCTTCCCAAAATCATTTCTCCGTTTCTCCAAGTACGTATTATTCGACTGCGAATTTAAATCTATCATCCCAACAATCCACTGGATCTCGCAGACCTCTTGTTGGTGAGGGTAGTACTTCGAGGGCACTATTTCCAGAAAATGAAGAAAATCATATAAACCCTGATGAGTCGGACGAGGAGGAGGCGGAAGAAGAAGATGTTATTTGCACCCAACGCAGTCGTAATCGTCCCGGAAGGGGTTCAACCAGAGCACAACCAATCAAATACACCATAGTCAAAGACGAAGCTCTCTGTTGGGCTTACATCCATTGCGGTGGTTGTGTAGAGAAGGGAACAGATCTAACGAGGGGTGGCTTGTGGGAAGATATAATTCAGCAAATGAACAAAGCTCGGGTTGAAAACCCGAACAAATTTCCTAACCTAAGAAGTTTAGATAGTCTGCAATCTCGGTGGGGAAAAATAAACAAATTTGTGGGCAAGGTTTTGGGTTTTTACGAAGAAGCGAGAAGAAACAAGACGAGCGGGCAAAATGAAGACGATATCGTCACTTCTGCTAAAAGCATTTGGGAAGTAACATTCAAAAAAACCAAACACCGTGCTTTCAATCTCGAACATTGTTGGAATATTTTGAAAAATTATCCCAAGTGGTCCGTTGATCATTATCAATCTGCGGATTCCAAAAGTGGACATAGCTCAAAGAGATCAAACCCAGAGACACCAACAAGTGAGGATCCTGATACTCGTCCAGATGGCGTAAGTAAGTCGAGAAAGAATGGTAAAAAAAACTTATTCTTCTGATGAAAGAGGTTCAATAACTTCCTCGATCGACGGTTTGTCTATTGAAAATCGAGAAAGGGCGAACCATAGAGCTGAAATGCAAACACAACTTATAGAGTTTTCGCAAAAGAAGGAAGATAAGATCGATGAACGAATTGCAAGAAGGCGTGAGGAGAAACAACGTGAGCGAGCATTGATGCGTGAGCAGAAGAAACGTGATGAAAGATTTTCCACATACCAAATATTGGTGGAAAAATCGGTGTTGACGCAGAGCGACATGGAGCTGTACGTTAAATTGCAACAAGAATTTCAATCTAATTTCTAAGAGTTTAACTCTATTGTTTTAGTTTAAGTTTAAGTTTTATGTTTGTGTTTAGTTCTACTAAGTTTGAATTTAAATGTTGAATGTTTTACATTATGTGCTTAATGTTTAATTTTAATGTTGTAATGTTTATTTAAATTTTTATGTTTCGAATTAATGTAATAGTTTCTTGTTTTATTTATAAAAATTATTGTGAAATTTGTTTGTTTATTTTGGTAATCTATCTATGAATCGTACTAAAATAATAATATTATAAAAATATCAATGTGAAGATATTATTGCTCTGATGTAATAATTTTGGTTCAACTTTTTATACAGACTTTACATATCATCTTTTTCAGCTTTTACTATTTCAGTAGGGTTTGTCTTTATTTGTGAATGGACATTTCACTGAAAAGTATATCCGAATTATTGAACTACATGTAATTATTTCAATCTCTCTATTATTGTACTGGAATGTAGGAAGATATTTTCTCTATATAAGGTGCTATGTATCAGAAGTCCATCCTCACCCTAGAATTCACATCCATTCATCTTCCTCTTTACTTTTTTAAATCATCATATCTTCATTCTCAATTCAAACTTATTACCAATACAATGTCTTATTTTTCAAACTCAAATTCTAACTCAAACTCAAACTCAAACTCTTCTGATTCAAGTACTACTGGATACGATGTTGCTATGCAAATGTTAATTCAAAATAGTGTTGAGTGGGATATCGAAGAAGATGAGATGTATGAGAAACAAGAGGCAGTCCTCCGCTCTCTTGCCCCACAAATAGATCGTGTACTTAATAATGATACACCCCGATCTCGAAGAAGAGTTATTAGAAGGGATTGTGTATCTGCACATGATATTTTAATAAGAGACTACTTTCAATCAAACCCAAAGTTCAATGACGATATATTCCGTCGAAGGTTCCGCATGAGACGACCACTATTTCGCCGTATCATGGAAGCCGTAGGTTCATCTGATGACTTTTTTTAGCAAAGTCGTGATGCAACAGGCAAATTGGGTTTAAGTATTGAACAAAAATGCACGGCTGCTATTCGTATATTAGCATACGGCATGGCATACGACGAAGTAGATGACTATTTGAATGTTGCTGAAACTATAGCAAGGGAGTGCCTAAAACATTTTGTTAAAGGTGTGATACGCGAATTCGAACGTGAATTCTTGCGGAAGCCAAATGCGGAAGATACAAGAAGACTACTTGCTGAAGGAGCCGATCGTGGATTTCCAGGGATGATGGGTAGTATCGATTGCATGCATTGGCAAAATTGCCCACGTGCTTGGCGTGGACAATTTCAAGGAAGAAATCACAAAGCGACGCTTATCCTTGAAGCCATAGCCTCCCGTGACCTATTGTCTATGGATTTGGCATGCGTTCTTTGGCACACCAGGTTCGTGTAATGATCTAAATGTACTTGATCGTTCTGACGTGTTTGATGATATATGTAACGGTCGAGCTTCACCTGTACAATATGTGGTGAACAACCATACATACAATATGGGGTACTACCTTACTAATGATATCTATCCAAAGTGGGCCGCTTTCATACCATCAATCACTAAACCACAAATCGCAGAACATTAATTGTTTGCGAAAAAACAAGAATCAGCAAGAAAAGATGTCGAGCGTGCTTTCGGTGTTCTACAAGGTCGATTTCATATAGTGAAGCGACCAGCTTTAGCATGGAGTAAAAGAGCTCTAGGAAAAATTATGATTGCTTGTATCATTATGCATAATATGATAGTCGATGACGAACGTGATACATATGCATATTGGGTTACAAGAGATTTTGAAGAAGTGCCCAATCAAAATCAAGCATCTAGTAGCACTACACCAAATAATATTGATCCTATACCTTCCGATCACACCACTTCTGATCAACGTCCTGCTGATGAGAGGTCGAGTATAGTAAGGTATATGGAAAATAGAGCTCGGGTTCGGGATACCGATGCTCATAGAGCGCTCAGGGATGATTTGATTAGAAATATTTGGGAAAAAGACGAAAGGGAAAATCGTGGGAATTAACTGTTTAAGCAGAGATATTTAATGCTTCTACTAATGCTTTATTTATTTTTTTCCCTTTTTATTTCAATGCTTAATATATTTTTGTGCTCTTTTATGTCAATGCTTAATGTAATTTTAACGCTTTTTTCTTAATGTAAATTTGTGTTGTTTATGCTAACCTTTCCTCTTTTAATAAGGCTGCTGTTATTGCCAGGCTTAAAAATACTAATGCCAGGTCATTAATTTTTTGAGTTGACAATGTAGCCCTTCATATTAATAAGGCAAAATACATATTCTCTCCCATACTATCTTTAATTGCCTTTTTTACAAACAAAAATTATGGAAAATATATTAGGAGTAGGGATCCAATAATTCCACTAATTTAGCATTAATTTTGGAAGGGAGATTGAATTGAGAATAATATCACATTATAAATATATTGCTCTCATCCTATTATAAGTCATAATCCATGGCTCTTTGATCTCCATGATTCTGATATCTTTTGCTAAATATATTCATCCTCATGTATTATTCTAATTATATATGCTTACTATAGCCTTGTACAACGTAACTTCTCTAATCAAATTGTTAGAAAAAGAAGCTAACCTAGCAAGATCCTTTTTATCCAAAAATTATAACTTTGTTTGAAAAATTGCTAGCAAAATTATAAAAAGATTTCATTAAATCGTTTGAGAACTAAAATAATGGTTACCACGAAATTTAAAAAAAAAATATTATAGCACTTAATTATAGGCATCTTTAATACTCTTGACAGAGCTTCATCATTATTGTCTTACTGATTAGGGCGTAGCACACTATTTACATTTGTTTGTTAAGGGGGAGACACACTCTTTACGTAAGGATTATATAACTTGTAAATTCTAATTGCATCCTCCACAATACTGTAATAGAAAAGCAAGCAAAAAATCAAGCAAATAATGTTTGCATCTCATTAATTAATTCATAATTGTCGTTGGTAAATAACATGCCCAACAACCCAAGCAATTGAAGTTCTTGCATATTCAACTATTTTATTTTTGGATCTTAGATATTTTGTACCAATGAAAATATTCTTTGTAAATTTGAAAATATTTTATTTGACTATCATTATGATTAAAATAGATAGATACTCAATAGGTAAATAAGCTAAGAAAGCGTAAATAAAGCCATACTACAAAAAGAGAATGATTTAGGTTGCCTAATTAATATAAAGGGCTAAATTGTCTTCTCAAAATTTTTTTGGCCTGGCATTAGTGGATTTTGGCCTGGCAATAACAGCGGCCTTTAATAATTGCTACAATAGTTTATTGATGTTATTAACGAATCTACCAATCAATTATGAAACTTAATTAATAACAAAAATAACTAATCAATAACAAATTTAGCTTTTTAACTAAAATGAGTTTAATTATAAATAGCGAATTTGAATTATTCGTTAATACGAATTAAATAATTTTTTTATTTTGTGATTAACTTTCATATTATTCATCCTCAATATATTAACAACCATTAACTACTAATAGACAATAAGTTACAAAAAAAATTATTGTAAAATAAAAATTGTAAAGAGAGAGAAAATAAGGTGGGGTAGATCAAAAAGTAGGAGAGAGAGTGTATATATTGAATGCACCATAATGAGTAGAGATTAAGAAAGGAGACAAAAAAGAGAGAAAAATGCTACTTTATGAGGTGGAAGAGAGAGAAATTGGTGCAGGAGATGCACCATTGCTCATGCCCTTATACAATACGTCAATACAAATATAATGAAAGACTTATTTCACCAAGTATTTACAAAGGCAAAACATCTAAGTATAAAAGTTTAACACCTAAAGGCATAAATTCTAATCTTTCACATACTCTAAATATGGTAGATAATATTTAGTGAATAACAATAGAGTTTAACTCATAATTTTGGTTAATGTCGTGCATCACACAGGTAATACTAATGGTGCATTCTTTAAAGCTTACACGGTCATATCGGTTCAGTTTAGGTGTCAATTCAGTGATTTCCAATTCAGCTAAGTGATGTTCAATTCAGTTCATTGGTGTCAAATTCAGTTCAGTTCAAATAAGTTCAATACTAAAAAACGCACACTAATTAGGCTTTAGTTCAGATAAGTACTTCTAATGCTAAATACCCCGTACCTCTTATGGTGATGAATAAGTAAGCTATAAGAAAATATCACCAAACTATTAAAAACTCCTCTTTATTGCCGAATTTCTTTTAGAGACCGAATAAAAGTGAACAACTAATGTCATTAGATATAGATTAAAAAAAAAAAAAAAAAAAAAAATTATGTTTGCCCTTGAAAAGTGCGCTTTTTAATTTCTCTACATCATTATTGTTATTACAAAAAAACTATTTTTTTTTGCTTTGTGCCAAATGTTAAGTTACCTCCGTGCATCGCACGGGTACTAAACTAGTTCATGAAAAAACAAACACCAAAAAAATAACATAGTAGATGAGAATTTTTTTCTTTTACGTTTTTCCTTTTTGGTTCTATCTTCAGTTGAGAAAACTTGTGAAATTGAAGGAGTAAGGCAGAGGAAAAGAGCATGAATAAAACCAGAGGGTCAGGGATTTCCACCGGCGACGTCGTCATCTTCCATTGTCATTTCATTTTCATGTTCTTCCATCTTGCCTTTTGTGGTTGTAGGTTTTAATCGGGACAGCTTTTTGGATTTTAGAAAGAAAATGAGTCAAAATAAAATCAGATTTTGTTTGCCTTGTTTCCCAAGTTTGGATGCTTTATAACATCATTTTTTGAGAGTGACAAACTCACAAGGCTCCATTTTTCAGTGTCAATAAGAGTAATTTTTCACTCAATTTTGCCAAGGTTTGGGAAAATGCCACGCACCCCCATGTAATTTGTAATCTAATCTGATCTAATCTGATCTAATTTAATCTAATCTATCTAATCTAAAATCTACTAGTATTGAGAGTACTATCTATCCAATCATTTAATTTACGAATATTTTCATTTAGGTGCTCTGAGGTTTGGTGTATTATTTTTTAAGTTATATGTGGTTTGAATAATTTCATTTAGGTGACACTAGGTTTTGTAAATAACTTCACATAGGTGACAGGTGATGACGGAGGCCAATTTCCGTTAACTTTTGTTGACGTGTGAATGACGGTTATTCTTGATGACCTCGATTAATATTGATTAACGTACTAAAATATGGTTTTAAGTTATTTATTTTTTTACGACAATTCATTTACAAAAAACCAGATTTCCGACAACACAATTTAATTGCCAAAAAAAAAAAATAATATTTTAGCACGTTAATCAATATTAATCGGGTCATCAAGGATAGTCGTCTTTCATACCTTAGCAAAAGTAAATGAAAGTTAGCCTCCGTCATCACTTGTTACCTATGTGAAATTATTTATAAACCCTCGTGTCACCTAAGTGAAATTATTCAAACCACATATAACCTAAAAATAATACGCGAAACCTCAGCACCTAAATGAAAATTTTCCTTTAATTTAATACATTTATAGATTTTAGGGCAGCGGGGATGTAACAAGTGTCATTTCCGTCCTGATTGACTTATATCAAGTCATTAATTGAAAAACAAATAATAATCATTAAGGACAAATGAGAAGAATTAATGTGGAAGATGTTAATTAATTTGATTAAAGTATTCTCACAATAAAAGCATACATTTACACATTAATTACATTTTGTGTTTACAAGTATTTGGCCTTAAGAATATATATATATATTGTGTCCAAGTGCATGCGAAGAGAATGTATGGTTTAGTTGTATCAATTAAAGCTCTTTTCTCCTAATTTTAATTTAATTCAATTCAGTATTATTTTATTCAGTTTAATTTAATTCAATTCAATTCAATTCAATTCAGTACATACAAGAGCTTATCACTTCCGTTTCAATTTCAATTTATTTTCACAATAATATGTAGAGAAAACAATGAAGGCATAGAGCAAATTTCACTATGGCCATTACCATTATAAGGATACCAGTCAAATGTCAACTGATTTTGATTGATCTAGGATTGGTGTGTCCCAAACACATACTCCTTCTGTGCCATAAAAATTTTCAGGTCAAGTAGCAAAGGAACAACGTTACAAACAACATGGAATCCAACTTTCAACGTGAATATGGGACCTTGTCAAAGTTGGGCACGGCTAGAACAAACTTAAATTGCAACCAAACACCATGTCAGAAGTTCTGTAGACGAACATCCATCACACCAGCAGTTAGTTTAAAGAAGTTTATAATCCATCACAAACAAGGATTTAAAGAATCGAAGGACCACAGATATTGCAATCTTATGCATCTGAGTCAGTTAGCAATATTAAATGGCCTTGACCAATAACTCAAGTCACACAAGTGCAGGCAATCAAGGCCTTTCACATCCAATAGTACTGTTGAATGATCATTATTTGCAATTCGACGGAAAGCGCGCCACATGACTTACCATTGGCTCCCAACTTAAACCAGAGGCAGTTTCAAGAGTATGCCTGACAATTGTTGGTTCTCGTCGGACCCAATGCGACTGGAAATATCTGAGATCTCTGTGTTGGAGGTCTCTGGCATCTCGGCAATACAAGTAGTTGTCGTTGGATCCTTCTCTTGAAGCGCATTTCCGCACATTACTTTCCATGCAAACATTAGCCTTAGAATCAAAATGTACATGAGCAGTTGAGCACCCATCAGAAGGAGCTTGGGATATATTCTCATGTTCCCATGGCCAATATCTCAACACACAAGCCATATTGCATATGTCTTAGCTTGTAATTGCTTGCACACTTCTCTGACCATTCCAGAAGATCCTATGATTCTTTTCTTCCCAAAGATTATAAATAATAGCATCAAACACTGCTGTTCTAAGCTGGTTAACTATACGCACTTCCCTGTAACATATCTCTGAAACCACCACCAATCTGCCGCAATGTTCAAGGTCCTGCTATTACTTCCAAACCATTTCAACATGTTGTGCTAAACCGCATCAGCAATGGGGCAAGATAAATCCCTGCGATCTTCAACAGCTGCGTCTGACTTATCGACGGTACAGCTTATGCCTCAAAATCCCTTAAGCTTGCTCAAACAGCAGCACCAAGGTATAAAGCTTCTGTTACCCTGCAACCCGAGCAATGAACCTCTCGATCATAACATTAGTACTTCTAAGTTATCCCATTACTAGCGTCTTAATACCACCCCCACTCCCCTAAACACGGTTGATCAAGTTGCATTAGTCATATGCTTGGGATAACTTATACATGACAAATCCAAAATACACCTGCCTACTTAATAATGAAAAAGGGGAAATGAAACAACATAATAAATGAAGCATAATAAAGGAAGTGATCAATATATAGCCAGTAAAAACTGAACATTAGAACCATAAATACATATGTGTTCTCCTTGCCTAGCATGCAGAAGTAATGGCGCTACTGCGCTAGTGATACATAATACTCCCTCCCTTCTTTTTTCTCCTACCCACTTTCCTTTTACATCCGTTCTTTTTTCTCCTACCCACTTCCCCTTTTAGTAATACTTTGATTACTAAAAGACCCATTTGTCCTTACTTTTTCTTGTCATCATTACTTTCCAACCCCACTTCTAACTCACACTCTCTCTCATGTTAAAGTAAGGGCAAATAAGGATTTTTTGTTCCAAAAGCAATTCTCATTAAACTCCGTGCAAAAAGAAGTGGGTAAGAAAAAAAAGAACGGAGGGAGTACAAATATTTTTGGTCCAATACCCTCTTCAGCTTGCTCTTGACAATGATCCGAAATGCAGTTAGTCATCTTCTGGATGCAGATCTCTTTGGTTGAAATCTGGACTTTGTTTTCTTGACTCGTGCAAAGGACTTGCATCTTCGAACAATTGAGCTTCCAAAGCTCTTTAATGGGACAATAGTGGGAGAATACGGTAAGCACACCAAGTCGATATCTACATCACAACTAATGCCAAAATCGGGAGCATATTTCTTAGTTCTAAAATTGTAGGAACCTAATTTTCCACGTACTGTGAGAAATAGCTCACCATCATACAAGCACAAGGGCTTCAATTGTTCGCTACAACAATATTCAGGTTTCTCATATGGATTCAAAGGTTTAGAAGGAAAGCCAATCATACAATCATGCACTTTGAAGAACTCGGGGATAGGTGGGAACTTGAATGCAGCTGGTACCCATTGTAATGGCTCGTTATAATCCTTCAACTTCCAAATATGTACCTCATACACACAAGCAAAAGCATAGTAGATATGACCTGAAACTCCCAAGCAACAATGTCGAGAATAAAGCTGTCCTGGTGAGGTATCGGGCAACTTGACAACTTGACATGACTCTTTGTTGATATCGAATATCAACATATGGTAATCATAGTATGCGTATTTAGCATTATTCACTTGTGAATACGCTCTGGTAACCCAATGAATCCGCCCATCTAGGAAGACATGATTTTCAGGAGATATTCCTGAAGCAAAACAATGAAATTCTCTAGAGACTCTCCATTTCTTTAACTGGGAATTATAAATGACAAAGTGTAAGAACCCTCGCCTTTCGGCGCTAATTGAAATATTTAGTTGGAATTAATGGTTTTTAAATAGTACGTCATATGAAATTTGATTAATTGTGCTAGGGTAAATAAGCAAATAATGAAGTCGCCACCAACTTTTAAGGAAACAATTGGAAACCAACAAAAGTGCACCCAATTCCTATTGGGAATTGACTCATACCCAAAAGGGCCAAAGATTGAGTTCGGAGGTGTGGGTACGAAAAAGATTAAACGAATCCTATCTAAATTGCCCGAATTAACGACCTCTACTAATCTCATCCATGTTGATTCATAATTCACATTGCAAGGTTCCATACAAGTACGGTCGTCCAAGATCCTAAATTAACTAGGTGGGTTGAACAAACCAAATTACTAAAGTGATTGCTTTGCACATATTATCCAATTGCATGCATTAATTAACAAGTATAAACCAAACCAATAATAAGATAAAGAATTAATTCTCCACCTTACCGTTCTTGCTAAACGCGCCAAATTGCAAATGCACATCAATGAGATTGTTAAGAACTTCAATGAAAGTAAAATAAGAAATATATACAAAATAATAAAAATACGCTAATATGCAATCTAGAGCTAATTGAATTTCGATTGCTCTTGTATTTGCCTTGCTCTTGGTTGTGAAATTGCTCTTGAAAGAGGCTTGACGAATGCTTAAATGATTGATTAGGGTTGCATGAGAGAGAGGAGAGAGAGTTAGGGTTCTCTTGAGAGAAATCCCATAATAAATGAGTCTTGGTCCCGAAAAACGGAGTTTAGAGGAGTATTTATAGGGATTGGGCCGAAGAAAATAGGACATTAGGGTTCCCAGGCCAAAAATGGTGCCCAACGGCCCCCTGGAGCGCCGCTGAAGGCTCAGCGGCCCCGATAGTGCCGCATGGGCTCTGGCGGCATGCCGCTTGGCCCGGCGACCCTTTTTACGGCCTCTGCTCCCACGAAAATGCCGTTGGAGCGCTCGTTTGAGCTCCGATTGGCCTGATTATTGGTGCGTTGGATTCCTTGTTCAAAGGGCTTTCTTTTGACATATTGGGGGCTCAGATAGAACAAGTATCCTATGAGTTATGGCCCAAACACTAGAGATGTGTCTGTTTCAGCGCATTAATCAATGATCGAATCATATCTTTTTCGTTTCTAATGGGATTTTGTCCCATAATACATCATTGAAAAGCTAATTCAAAGGGGAATGCAAGACATGTGGGATAATAATCCAATTAATCCTTGCATGGCTAAAAATAAGTCTTGAACCGTGATATGCGGGTATGAGAACATCGTTTTTAGCCCATAACTTCATTAAATCATAACTTTTGACCGCGGTGTCCGATTGGGACATATGAGATGGCGTTGGAAAGTTTATGGAAAGGCCTATTTGTGGATAAGGAAATTAATGAGATTCTGAGTGAGGATGGATAAAGGGGTTTCAAATGAGCATAATTACGTCGAGCATTGACATTCGTTTCTTTAACATGATTATAGGTTATCATCATCGGGCGTTGCACCAGGAGGGGCACATTTGGGTGTCTACACAAAGGAACACAAATCAAGATTATTTAGAGAAAGATGAATGCTAACTAGTACAAAACTTGGGCCATGTGAATCGAAAAAGAGAGCAATGGCTTTGTCAAAGTACTCTTTGAGGTGAGTTCGGTATCTCTCATAGATATAGGTGTTTAACCCTGTAGGACGCCTCAACGAAATACATTCCGTCGTAGCAGGGTTGCATATATAGATTACGAATGGCAATGTTTATCAGAGGCTGGAATTTCATCAATTTGTTTCACGCCATGCTTCTGAGGGAACCTACAAGAACTTGTGTCTAGACTCCGACAACATAGGATACCATTCGATGAGCTAACCAAAGTCGTTCTTTTCGGAAGGAAATTCAAAGATTGTTTGACACAACCTTTCTATCTGAAGAAGTGTAGCAAGCAAAACCATGCTTAAGGTCGCAACATTCAAATGTTTCTAGCGTGGAAACACCCATAGGGTAACCTGACGTAGTGGACCTCATCAGTGCATACATACTTGCAAAAGTAGGGTCCGAAACAACACTATACCACCTTTTACAAGTGCACTTGAATGCTGAGAGGGGCTTAGGAGCCAAGCGTGACAATATGTTGTCAACAACAAGATCATTACCCAAATCCATGAACTTGTCTTCTTCCATGCTGTATGTAAAGGAATTATGGATGCAAGTAAAGTAAGATCACATCAATTTACACGCAACGAATTGAGCCTACATAAAAGGCAGTATCAATGTATTCATGATGTAGATAAAGAAGAGTGAAATAGATTCACATAATAAATTTGCAAAACTTGATGATTTCGATCACTTGTTGGCTTCTGTTTCCCTCTTACAAGGTAGCAAACCAAGGAGATTGATATATAGGCACCCGCACCACCACCGGAACAAGCATCTTAAGCGACCTCAGAAAACCACGGCAGGAAAATCCTACTAGTACGTGAGTACTACTTACGCCATATTATCAGATAACTACAGTCAAGCTCAAGTGAAATTGAGATAGGAAACTAGGGCTCCACAATCCTAGAGTATAGAGTCTCTCTTCCTCTCTTTATTTTTACCGGGTAAGGACTAAGGAGGATGTGCCGTATCTTGAAGTTGACCTAAATTTTTGGTTTAACCACAAGTTCACCTAAGCCCTCTGAATCTAAACTAGTCAGTTTCGCACCGGATCGGCCCACAAAAGGGGAAAGTGCTCCCACTAAGTATATTCTTCATTCACAAGATTTAAAATCTCGACCTTAAGGGGTGAGATCGCTAAGGGATGAGATCATTAAGGGATGAGATTGTCGAGCTACTCACACCAACCACTTATTAGTAACTGACTTACTATTTTGATAAGAAGCCGAACACGGTGTAGACAAACCGTCCTCGGCTTATTTGTTAAATGAGCATCAAATTGGTTCTTGCACTATGCTTGTTAGAAAGCAAGCTTTGACAGAGGATGTTTGCAAACATATCGTGATTATGCTAAACGAGTTTTGGGGTGCTCTTACTCAACACGCTTAGTAAATGAGTATCAAATAAGTGATCGTTATCGTCTCGTTTATCATCGAGCGAGCTTTAACCGGAAGCGCTCGCAAGCAGCTCACGAGAGATATGGCTTACAGCCCCACTGAACATTTGGAGGGGGGGAGGTCATATTGACGATTTTCACCAAACACCGTCAAAAAAAATTAAAGAAAAATAGTAAAATAAACATAGCAATGCGCTTTGACAAATACTTGCACACAACTGAACCATAGTCTTTAGACGCTTTAGAAATTTTCCTCTGATATAGAACAAATTATTTAGCATCAATGAAGTCCATCAATTTTAACTTAAAAGGTTGGGGAAGAAATGTTCATTGATGAATGAAAGTTCGCATCATCAACCTCAATCATCAATAAAATGATCATAAAGATTGACAGACTCATCCATGAAATTGTGGCACAAACAAAGACCATCAAAGCAGAGACCCTGAGACCCATCTTCAAAATATGTTCTCCCATGATTTTCTAGCATGGACAAGTGTAAAAACCATGTTTAGTTATTATAAAAAAAAAATGCGCCATAATCATGTTAAACACACCAATCTGAGAAAAGAGGGGGGGGAGTTTAAAATCCACCCACGCCCTAAACCAAGAGTAAGATCATGCAGTAATCATGTCACACTCACCATACTGACAGGGTGTGGAATTCGGAAGACTCCTGCCGAAGCTAATACCCAAGCTTCCAGGAGCCAGGGTCTTACTAACTAAAGCAGCAAAAGGTATACAAATAGGCACAGGCACTATAAAATCGTAGTTACAGCAGGTCAATCAAAGAAAAGATAGAGAACGCTTCTCATTCATACTACCATTAGGTTTCTGTACAACAGTACAATCAACTTCACAAAATGCCCAGAATCTATTCCAAGGCTACATCAAAATGTATAGACTAGCTGCATGATAGTGCCAGTGGGACAAAATTTGTACAAATTAGGATTAAAGTAGAAGCCTGGACTCACTTTGTTATAAACTGATGAGATTGTAGCATTGAGGGAGCATCATCAAAAGACTGTCAGATAGTTTCAAAAGACATTGGACCGGCACTCACATTGAACATAATTAGCTGCACGGCAGAATGCAATAGCATTAATTTTTCAGAAAGCAAAATTTGTAACCATATCAGGAAATAGAGATGATCCTTACCTTAACTGAAAAGTTGGATAGCAACAAATATTACTCCGTATCTGAACGGGCTGTATCTTTGCGCTTCGTTCCTTTCTTTTTCTTCCCAACATCAGATCTGAAGAACCATATACAACAACACTTCAGTTTTTATATCACGCCACACCCGTAAAAAGGACAGCTAGGCAGAACCCACTGTTTATTTTACACAGCATCAAGGATCCCCTTCTATATACACTATAACATATCCATTATGTCAACTTTATTGCATCAGTCTTTTGACCATCTAATTGTTGGTGAACATGTGCCTGTCTGTAGCTGTGAAACAACCGCAACCACATTACCAAGAGGACAACCTAATCAGCTACTTCCTAAAAGATCATCCTAGTTGCCTTCTAGTGAACTTAGTATCTATTTCGTCATTATAAGTTACTAAACCCCAAAAAAATTGTGTTTCCTTTTGAACTATTTTTGAGGTTAACATTGACAAACACAACTTTCCAGTTTCCACGACAGAACAGACAAAAAACAAGAGGAAGTCCGAATAGGAAAGGCGATCATCCTGCAAAAGGAAAGGAGTATAAGATATGAGGATTACAATTAACTATCTGACTTACTTGGCAACATCATACCCGAAATCTTTGAGAACTTCTGTTACAGCATGAACAGTCATCTTCTTCACCTACAAGAACCAAATCAATATCAATACCACCCAAATGTAGTGCAAGTACCTATCCCAGCTAGGCGTGTCAACGGTGCAACCTGAAATAGCACATGAAACAATATACTTCTAAGAGCAAATGACATACCTCCAACTTATCCTCCTTAGCCCTATGATTTTGGGGAAGAAGACGGAACTCCTCTGAAAGCCGGATACATTCATGAATGTTCTCTGGCGATACAAAATCAAGTGCCACCTTGATGCATGACTGCAGACAGTGACAGAAACTTGGCAATTAATACCAGTTGCCAACTTACAATGAAAGCTCATGTTATACAATCTTTTGGGGAGAAACTAAAACACTAATACCCAGAGCAAATTTCAGAAAGCAGTGTGATTGCATGAGGGAAACCCAGCCTTGGGACAGAGGATTCTACCTTCAAGTTTCTGACTTGGTGAGGACAGCCAGCAGGAATGAAGACTGCTTCTCCAAGCTTCTGAACAAATGTCCACGGCTCAATCCCTAAAACAGAACACACAATTCAGATTAAGTGAGAAACAAAGGAGAGAAAGATAAACACACATGAGTGAGAGTGACTGACACTCAGGCTGAGTAACAGCAACTAAGAGAAACCTGCATGCAAATGAATGCAAACATACCAGATTCTTCCTTGAGCTTCCGTTTATGCTCCTCAGTCAAGTAGAACGTCTGATCATGAATAGGGTGAATGACCTACACATTAAAATAATGTAAAACGACGTGAAACCGATAAATTCTATCTGAGGGCATCACTTTTAATGCCAAAAATACAACTAGCTGTCCGGTCCACATGATATCATATGCCTACATTACACTAGGCAAAAACGAAACAAAAAAAGCATGCAATGATACACATATCAAGAAGAGTATAATTACACCTGCTGCAGTGGAGCACAATGAATGTGCCGGAATTCTCGATAGTGTTTCCTTAGATACTCTTGCAGCTTAGGGCTGTCTTCTCTCCGGAAGATGTCCCACAGAGCACCTCCATCCTTGTGCTGGAAACCATCAAAACTCCCAAATGACTGAGCTGAGGCTCCATTCCCCATACACTCATCAGGATCTACTTTCCCTGATTGAACATGGACATTGGTTTCATTCGTCAACCCAGACAGGCCATCTACACTGCCTGAGCCACCAGAACTAACAGATGCAAGTGCTGCAGCATCATTCCCATTATACATATAAGGATTTGATTTCCCCACTTCAGCGTTAACCATGGTTTCATCCAACTTATCAGACACACCTTCAACTGTTTCTTTGCGCACCAATCCACTCTCTGAACCGCCAGAGCTCCCATACATATCATCTGAGCCTTTATTCCCACTAAACTTTTCAGTATCTGCCTTTTCAACTTGGACATTGACAACAGTTTCAACGATCTTCGCAGACATGCCTCCCACCACTTCGCTATCTACTTTCTCCTCTCCTTTGCATAAATTAGCGATATCATTCAAATTTTCAACCTGCAATGCGTTGTTACTCAGTTTAGGTTGTTTATCAGACATCCCAGCTTCAATTTCTTCACTGTTATTCCGATCAATAGGAATCTCTGACAATTCGCCAAATTTTTGTTTTCCAGACCTTTTCTGGGAAGTGGCTTGCTTCCCCTTTTTCTGAACAAACTCAATTTTATCCACAGGCAACTCAATTCCAAAGAATTCCCTTTGATCCTGAGCAAAGTGAATTTTCTTCAATTTGAGAACATTTTCAAGTTCTTCAGCAGTTAGCTGGACATCAGCTGTATGTGTCAAAATATTGACCTACAAATCCAATTAACGAAATAGCATTTAGTACAAAATGAATACATCTCAAACAATGCACACCAACCCTCATTGTCTTAACAGATTTTTCCATTCATAATAATCAAGGGTGAAGACAAAACAAAACTTAGATATCGCAACAGAGATTTCTAATTACACACGTTTTCACTTGATAAGAAGTTTACAGTATGGCCAAGAGGGCTTATTGAAGGACCTAGTTCTATATTTCAAAAAAGAAAACAGTTAACAACCATTTCAGGTTCAATCTTATACCAACCAGGGTCAGCTCAAAATAGAATAGATGTGAATTCAGAACCACCCACCCACCTCCCCACCTCAGCCATTTTGGAGAAACCAAAACAGTAGGAATGATTAAAAAATATCGTTGGGGAACCATTGACTTACATAAAGCTATCTGGCTATAATCCTAAACAAAGCAGCAAACAAGTAAGCCAAAACTAAAAGAATTGTCAATCATCATAAACAAAAACGAAAAGAATTTTCAATCCAAAGACAATGTCACATACGCACACATTCAATAAATTATGTGAGTGGTCCTATACCACTTCTTAACAATAAGACAAAATGTTCTCAAAGCTTATATATAACAATAAGAAAACAGCTCACAACCATATCAGGTTCATTCTTAAAGCGACCAGTGTCAGCTCAAAATTTGCATATCTTCAGTCAAAAGCATTGCTCAACTACAGGCAGCAAAAATATCCAGCACAAAATTAATATATGAGCCCTTTCAGTTTCCACACACTAATAGCTGACTTCCATCATATTTTTGACCAAAAAATATTCAGGCTTTATTTAAGGAGGGAGAAGGAAGCCAAATGTCAATATATGTATTACCGCATCAGACATGTCACAATGAAGCTTGGTAACAGAATCTCCACGACCCAACTCTTGAGGAAGTCCATAAGCAATATATGTTTTTGGGCCAAGGTCTGGCTTCAATGTGTTTTTTGGCCACTTCGCGGCAAGGTTTAGAATGCCTTCCAAGGGATGTGTGTACTCCTTAAATGGCAAAGCATAAATGAATTCGGCACCATGGCGTGGCAAATGCTTTTCAAATTCACTTCCTGGTGGCCAATCTTTCAATTTCAGTATGACAGGCCAGTTAGCACGGTCAAACCTTGTCTTGGATTCTGGATCTGAATCTGAATACCCGCTAAAAAATTGGTGAACATTTATATCAACCTACAACAGATTGAAATCAAACATCACTAACAAGTACAAATAGCAAAAGAAATCCATTGACAGAAAAAGTGACAAATGGCATAAAAAATCAAAAGAATTTTGAAGTTCACCCCAACTTGGTTTGAGCAAAATAAAAAGGACTAGAATTCCATGGTATTCCATTCAGGCAGCCTACAGTCCAAATCTAGTCAATGTCATCACGGTCTAGAGGTAAGGCTTCAGGATAGACGAAATTCTTATTGGAGTGTGAAAGAGCCACTTAATGTCTACATGCACCCTTTATTGATTCTCAATGAGCAATTTAATATCAATTCTGGGGGTATGAGAGAATAAGGTAACCCTGAACCAAAAGCAAGGATAACAAAAAAGTAGCCACTAATGGAACTATAACATTGAAACACAAGGCCATAAACTAGACAAAAGCAGCAGATAAGTAAGCAAGAGGATCACACAAACAGAAAGAGCTAAGAGAGAAAACCATTCACATAAGTTGCAATGTGTTATCAATCATGAAATTACTTGTATTTATAACATTGCCCCTTTATAAGCAGCTTTCCATTGTAACAGTTGTACAGAATAACTTGAAAAGTGTAGGGTAACTGCAATGAAGGAAGAGAGCAAACTATGACTCATTCCATTCAACATAGAGATTCTAAAGGTAAAATGCCAATTGAAAATTCCTGGATCAATATCAAATCTCCATTGAGAACCAATTAATGACGCATGCCAAAGTTGAGTTTCCCAAACTCAAGAAGTAACAGGAACAACTTTACATACAGCACGTCATCCAACTTTCAATGTGAAAATGCAGTCCTGAAAGGAATGGACGTCTGCCGGGAAAAGCTAGTATTTAATGCACCCCAGATCATGTCAAAAGTTTGGCATGGCTTTAACAAACTTATAGATTGCAATACAAAGGAGTCATCCACAGATGAAAATCCATCACAGCAGTTCAAAGAGGTCTAGAAAGTAGAAACCATCACAAACAAGGATCTATAAATTGAAGGACATCAGCAAAGCTCACTAATGGCAATGAGAAAATCATAAGCAAAAGATACCACAAAAAACGCAATTTTATACATCTGCATCAGTTAGCAACACTAAATGTATTGAACAATAAACAGTACATCACCCACCTCACACCAATCCAGGCAATCAAGGGCTTTCACATCCAATAGTGTTGAATGATTGGTGTTTGCAATTTGACGGAAGGCACGCCACATGACCATTGGCTCCCAACTTAAACCAGAGGCAGTTTCAAGAGTATGCCGGACAATTATTGGTTCTCCTCGGACCCAATGCGACTGGAAATGTTTCAGATCTCTGTGTTGGAGGTCTCTGGCATCTGGGGAATACAAGTAGTTGTCGTTGGAGCCTTCCCTGGAAGCACATTTCCGCATATTACTTTCGATGCCAACAATTGAATTAGAATCAGAACATGAGCACCCATTGGCAGGAGGCTGGAAAATATTCTCATGTTCCCATGAGACTGCTATTTGATCCGCCTTCGTCAGTAATTCCGAAACGCAACCATCTGAGCATATAGATTTTAGTTCAAGAAGGCTGCCACTGCAACCCCCTTGTGGACATGGTATACTACCATCGTCATTTGCCTTTAACTCAAGTTTTTCCTCTGCCTTAGCTTTGCCACTAAGATCATTGTCATTTTCTTTCAACTTAGATTGATCCATTACTTGACTACAACCAGGTTCTACCTCAGCTTCCCCACCAAGATCTGTTGGACGACGAGAGGAGCGTCTAGGTTTTATCTCTGGTTCTGCTTGGACATTAGAATCTAGGCCGTGCAAATACTCAAACCCTCTGTCAATAAATTCCATATTCACCTCCTCCTCACCACCTTGCAGCTTCCCGGCACGAACTTCTCGACAGCAAGTAAGACACAAATCATATTCACACTTTGGGCAACTTCTGAGAAAATCGACAATTGAAGTACTGCAGTTGTCACTGTAAAACACATGAATGCATCAAACGCCAAGAATCAATAACAGATCATTTGAAACATAAAACTTAATATTGCAAACCAGTTTACCAGTATACACGCTCATCTTTCTGACAAACAGCATTTGGCAATTTTAGTTCTGGTAATGCTACACCTGCCCCAAAGAGAAAGGAGCAAATTAATCAATATCATGTACAATTCCCAGGGTGCAGGTTAAATAAAGTACATGACCACACATATTCTTCCGGGACATAGAAACAGCCCAAAAGAAAATTTCTTTTTGCAACTGTAACCAGGAATACACTAAATCAGGCCACAACAGAATATTGAGAAAGAGGCACCGCATTTTAACTAACAAAAGTGAATGTAAAGTCAACAAACAGAAGAACTGTTACCTCCCTCTTACTTCAGATAGGGGTGGTATATACCAATAAAGAATAAACACGAATTGTAGAAGGAATCACAAATTAATCTATATCAGATATGGATCCCAGGGTAGCAGCATAAACAGAGAACATGAAAACCACACATACTATTCTCAAACAGAAAAAGGGTCTTAAAGAAAACCTCTTTCTACACACATTAACCACTAAGAAACCATACTAGGCAACAAGATAATATTAAAGCAGAAAAAAGGTATACCTAACTGAGAAAAGTATATGCAACGCCAGCAAACAAAAGGACTGAAGCTCCCTCTTACGCAATATTACCAACTACATGTCACAGAGTTCTAACCTAAAACATTGTTTGCATAATTGCATGTGAGAAACACAATGCATATATGAGATGGAGCCATGGCATATAGATCCATCTCACCAACGACATAACTCATCCAGCCACAGGATACCAGCCCAAGTATCAGATAAATGCACATTAAAACATGATAAATACAAACCAACAGCATACAAGAGACAAGATGAAATACCCTGAATTTTAGCCTCAATGGCCTTTTCCATCATTTGTTCTTCGTTGAATTGCTTCAGAAATGGCAACATACTCTTCAGCAGATTTTTAGAATGCTGAATCTTTTCTTGCTCGCTAATCTTGAATACATCCTTGAAAATTTCCTTCAACTGACACAGCAGCAAATGTCAGAAAATTAAAATCACATGGAGTAAAAGAAGACCACCGGAATGAAGCTTGTAACAAAAGAAAGGGACAAGACAGCTAACTTTGCTGGATCGTTCCAATCGCAAGCATGCTTTGCAGTTGCAATTCTGAAGACAGAATGGGCAAGCCTTCGCAAACTCCTCCTCTGTCATTCGGGGATACCTGAGGGAGACAATTGGACTCAGGAAACTTATAGCATGCTTTGTTCATTGGAAAGGTGTTTTCTCAGACAGACAACTAGCATCAAAAGACAAGGCAGGCATTGTACAAACATAATGCACCACATACCACAGTTCATTTAAGAGTATTGCCAAAATCAATAGGAGAACAGATATGCCCAACGGATATAAGGGCAATAACAAATTAAACAATGAGTTGGGAACAAGGGCATCAGTGAAATACTTCTTCAGACACCAAAATCAAACACACAATGAAACAGTAGCAATAATCAGTGCATTGACACTAAAATTACGTGCAGTGCTTTTTTGTTTGAAGAAAGACAGGCACAGGAACAAATTACAGAGCTAGTTGGCTTCATATCCAGGCAACACACAGCAAATAGATACAGAACCTAGCACATTAGGAAAGAACAGGCGAAAAGAGCAAACAAAGAGAGAAAGACATACCAATTCTGAATGCAGGGAATACAATATCGCTTGGTCTTACAGCCGGTGCACCTGACAACTCTTCCCTTATCATTCCTTTGGCACTGATGGCACATAGTGGAATCAATCTTAATACCCTGCCCAAAAATAAAACCACGTCAAAAACAAAAAACAAAAAAAGTTTCATTCTTTGAGTAACCCACAAAATCATAACCCAAAACGAATTCAAAACCAGGATAAAATCAATCAAATGAATAAAACTCCCATTACATTTTCATCAAACATATCCGTATGCTTAGACTTGCGTTTTTTCTCCTCAACAGCATGATTTGTAGCAGTACCACTAGCACTAGCCCTAGTCATCCGCCTCGGCCTTCCAGAATCAACAACAGGCTCTTCATCTTTGTTCTCAGCGCCATTTTCTCGAACACCTGGTGTGCATTTTTCAACCCCTTTCTTCTTCTTCTTCTTCTTCCCATTTCCACCATTCACCTTACTCTCAGTCTCACCTTTCTCCTCCTCATCCACCTTCTCACCTCCTTCTTCAGCCTTCTTCGCCCCCGGCTTTCGACCCTTTCGCTTCTTCCCAACTTCTCTTACCCCTATATCTCCTTCATCTTCGTCTCCGTTTTCACCTTCATCTGCTTCTCCTTCTTCAGCTTTCTTCACCCCCGGTTTTCGACCTTTTCGCTTCGTCTCAACTTCTCTCTCCCTTTCTTTTTCGTCTCCGTCTTCTCCTTCGTCTTCTTTCTCATCCTCAACACCATCAACCTTCTGCTCAGTCTTACAACGCCTTGAGTAAACACTCCTCTCAGAAAAATCCTCCCTTTTTTTCTCAACAGCAACCCTTTTACCTCTTTTTTTAGGGTTTTCAATCTCATCTTCAACTTTAACTTTCTCATCACTTTTCTCCTCACTCTTATCTTCCCCAATTTCCTCACTCTTTCTCCCCCTTTTTTTAGGGTTTTCTTCAATTTCCTTTTCCTCAACAATTTCCTCTTCTTCTTCTTTCACCTTCAGCTCAGTCTTTTTAAGCTTCGTCCTCTTCTTATAAACAATATCCTGATCCCCTAATTTCACTTCTCTCTCTTCACATTTAGCTGAACTACCACCTTCATCCTCATCTAATTCACTTTCTCTCTCATCCGATTTTAAGCCCTTTTTCTTGCGTTTATTATTTTTCTTTTTCTTTGAAGGGCTCAAATGGTAAGAACACATCTTTTCGCCATTGGCTTTGCCCCTTCTACACCTCCAACCCTTACCATCGTTCCTTTCGCACCTCTCGTCATCATCAATACCCGGAATTTCGCCATTGTTGTTGTTATTATTCTCTGGGTTTTTGACTTCCATTGTTGTTTTTTCGATTTGAGAAACAGAGAGAATAACTACTACTAGGGTTTATGAAAAGTGGGAAATTGGAATTGGAATTGGAATATAAAAAGAGTGGTGTGAAAAAAAGGGGGAGAATTTGAGGGGATTTCAAAAAGGTCCCGCCAAAAATAAAAGGGAAAGTTTTTATCGATATTCGAGGGATATATTGATAGTGGGTGACTGTTGGGTAATGTCTCTTGGGTTCTGCCAACTACTGGACTAGGAGAGAGAGAGAGAGAGAGAGAGAGAGAGAGAGATGGAGGGTTTTTAGGGATTGTGAATTTTGTAATGGAAATATTGTGGGGTAACAAGACTGGATTTTTGGACTTCAAAAGAACAGAAACAAAAACAAAAAACAGAAACAGAAAACAGGAACTGGAAACTGGAAAGGCGGTGTTGTTTATAAGATTTCATCCCTTTTGGAGTTTTGGTCATCATCAATGAAAAGGAAAGCTTGAAAGTTTTTCTCTTTTTCTTTATTCTACGAGTGTTTTTGTGTTTCTTGGATGTGTTGACAGGAAACGAGGAAATTGAATGGTTGCACAGTCACGTTCACAAGCATTGTATTTCAGCAAAAGGAGGAGTACACGATACACAAAATTTAGAATCTGTGATCGAACTGACCAGTTTTATTTAACTTCTTTCCTTAAGGAAGAATGAATAGTAGTTTTTTTTCCCTTTTGTAGAGGGGAGAATGTAATTTCATTGATATTCAGTATTTGAAAATGTTGAAATCTGGGAGGATTATGTTTCATGTAGAGTCGATTCTGATTTACGAGAATTGGCGAGGACTTACTCCACCAAAAGTGGGGTCATTAGTGTGGTTAGCATGTTTGAGGGGAATAGAAACTAATGATATGTTGTCAAAATTGGACTTCCATTGTGCAACTGATATAACGTTTTATTATTTGTGAGGAGAAACGCAAAAATACTCACCATCTTCTTATTCATTATGACTTTACACATTGATCATGGATTTATGGTAGGGCTTGTTGGACTTATAGAATGTTGCTTGGTGCCCTACACTCCATATGATGCATTTCTTCTGTCAAAGGCGGAGTAGCTTTGATTCATGTGTGCGAATTGGGAAAAATTGGATCACTATTTGTTTTAATGCTTGCTTAGTCGGTTCGGAAGGAAAAGAAACGCATTGATAATGAAAGGGAATAAATGCTCAAATAATGAGGTGTTATTCCTCCTTTTTATCCTTGACACATCATCAAGCAACAATTAATAATTTTGGCACTAAAACTCTTATTGTGGACAGTTACAACTTTCCTTTATTATGTGGATATTGTGGGGCCATCAAAGCTGCCCAAACCATTTGCTCTCTCATCCGTAATATAGACATAAGAGTTTTCCTATTATTTATTATCAAAAGAAGAATGATACATCCACTTAGTGGATTACCAACCCACAATCTTATTGATAGTTGAAAAATGGGTAAACATAAGAGCTTGCAAGAGCAGTACAACAACCTACAGGCTGTTGCAAATTTTGTCTATATTGGTGAAGCAGTGAAAAGCTACGTGCTAGCTAATTTGGTAGTTGTTGGCTTGTTACAAAATTAACCATTAAACATGTCCTTATGGGTAAATTAAAGCACATGATTGTAAATTGTAACCCTCTTTCAAAAACTTCTTAGAAGTTGGGTAAGATAATAATATTGGAAAATGTTTGTGTTAAGTCAAAGTGATTTGGGTGTCTAAAGAGTGAGTTCAGTTGTTGTGTATTTGTAGTTAAATGTCTTTTAAATATGAATAAAATGAGAATTAATCATCAAAAGGTAAATAAATTATGGAGCAATGTTATACTGTTAATTTATTGCGAGTAAGCTATTTTGTAGTAGTAGATATTTACGAGGTTAGAGATTGATATAGTTCGATAAATGGAGTTAAAAATTGTGCGAATTGCTTTATTTTAACGCATACATAATGGAGTAGGTTTTTCCAATCTTTCTACCAGTAGCCAATAGGTACTGGAGTAAAACCAATTACGTGATTTGATAAGCTGGAGTTATGGTGTATTATGATTTTGATGAAATAAAATGTTTACCTAAAAGTAGCACTCGACTACGGCTAATCCTAATATAATTAGCAATTACTAGTACAGTAACTTATTTATAAATGGTGGTTTGTCTTTGTCCTGACTCCTGATGAGTGTAAAGTACTACTCCAAGAACAGGCATATATGATATATGGTAGCCATTCACATTTCTTTTTATTCTACCAACAGTGTTGGTAGGAGAAACCGAGAAAGGAGAGCAATATAGCGGGTACGTCTGTACTGTACCATTACCACAACCCCAATATCAATATGCGCTAGAGATGAGAGAAGCGGGTCTAAAATTAGAAGTATATTACAGACTACAGTACTCTTTTTTGGGCTTTTTCTTTTTCACTGAACTGAAATCTATTATATGTTGAATACCAGTAGTAATCTCCGATAGAAAAGTGTATCAAATCACTGAAATGAATGATAATATTTGAGAAAAAAAGTATATCATATAACTGAACTGAACTTATCTAAACTAAACCAGTTACTAACTATTGAGTTACTGAAAAGAACATACCCATGTAAATTACAATGTACCATATGGTCCATATTCCATAACCCATAAGGATGGGGAAGGGAGAGAACAGAGAAGTCGAGAACCCAGAACCACAAAAAGATAAAATAAATTGTACTCCAAGTTGTATTTATATTGATTTGATGAGGATGAGAAGATTTGTCTTTCAGTCCTTTGCATTTCAGCTGCTACTGACAGTGTACAGTGCTCGAGAAATGTGTCAACAGTAGTTTGACAATACATAGGGATTTGGAGGGAAATTTAAACCCTCTTCCAAGTAAAATTCAAACCCTCTTCCAACTAAAATTCACAACTAAAAAATAAATGGATAATCACATTTCTTTCGTATGATGGAGTACAACAAAATAATATGAGCACAAAAAAAGGTTAGAAAAGAAGAGTAAGAATTTTATTTCATAGTTCAACGACAAAAATTAAATCAAATAAAATGAGGAAAACTATTTCTTCGATTATCAAATATGAGAAAATGGTGAAATCTTAAAGTTTTTACTAACTTCGATTTTTTACTTAGTTACTTTTCATATATATAAAGTGAAACATCGGCATAATTGAACTTTGAAATTACATCTTCTAATGCTCGGATATTCATTTGAGTCTATGACCACTAATTATGACACTACTAGTTATAATCTACAATATTAAAAGCCGATGATGTATAAAATTAAATTTAAATAGTTTGAGAACCCTAATTTCGCCTTAGCTAAGGGGGCGGAAAATATATTCGGATCATAATTCTTTGTTAAATCAACGTTTCTTTTTTAGTTAATATTGTCAAAAACAGAAAATTAACTTCAGGCTGTTACTCCACATTGTCTTCCTTTGACCCTCACAAAGTCACAAGTCTCAACCGTCGAGCTCATCAATCTGCTAACAGAAAACTAAGACTGATTTCAGTTCTATAAAATTTTGGTTATGTCATTTACCTATGGCAGTATATCAGTTTAAAATAGAAGCACAGAGTAACGATTCTAATCCTTGCCCCCAAATGTCCGAGGATGAACTTTGAGTTCCTTTCCCTGACTTTTCATTCTTGACCCTGGATATCGGAAAAAAAAAAGTAAAAACAGAACAGAAAGGAAAACCCAAAAAACACGAGAGCACCACAAGTCCAAAACTTGCTCGGCGGAACTGGAAGCTATTAGATTCAGCTTCAGCGTTAGCTGGAAAAAATCGAAAAGCTCATTCCTCATATTCCATTGATGATTGTCAAAACTGAACTATCCGAAAATATATTAGATCCAGAAAATTCACCCCACTTTGAAGTTCATTGCAAAGTGTGGGGACCAAAATATTCATGTAGAATCAAAGGTTGCCCTGTCCTTCAACAGGTGATGCTGAAAGAAACTTCCTTCATCGGGTTTGTATTATGCCAAACTGTACCAAGAGAGAAAACCAAAGATATAGCAGAGTTACTCCGACTAATTTAGCAGACCCCTCTGTTTAAAGACATCGTGCATAGCAACACCGATCTTTGCTGGGGACTCCACGACTGTCGCTCCAACTTCTCTGAGGGTTTTGATCTTGTCTTGTGCTGTCCCCTTCCCGCCCGAGACAATGGCTGCAATGCAGAGTTGAAGAAAATACAATTAGATTCTCTATGCAGTGGTGAATATTGATGTGAATTTTTGTTAAGACAATAAGTCAACCTATACAATCAAGGTAACTACTTGAAGTTAATTGAGTTTGAATAAATATGCAATATAATTAAAACCAACCATGTTTAATGTAGTATTCATTTAGGCTTCAAGTGCAAAATTATCCTTTCCATGTTTTGGATATTTTGCAAATAAGAAAGGAGAAAAATAAAAACAGCATCGAGAGGAGACATAGGCATGCCACCTTGTCTTAATGTAGATCTCTAGAAAAATCCCTTAAAAAAAAAAAAGATGTCTAGACAAAAAATGCAGTACCTCCAGCGTGACCCATGCGTCGGCCAGGCGGTGCTGTTAGTCCAGCAATGAAAGCCACAACAGGCTTTTCAGTTCCACTTTCCTGTTCCAATCAAAGAGCACAAAGTATATTAATAAATAAATAAAAGTTGAATACAATAGCCTACCATTCGAAAGAGAATGCAGTTAGTATTTTAGGAGGTGTCAAAAAACTTGTGACTTTCTAATAACTCTAGTTTAATAACTGTGCAGCTTACCCAACCACAAGTGAAGCTGTGAAGGATAATTGTATTTTAATTTTCAGTTCAAAACCTCAAGTTATATACTTATATTCTTTATGGAAAGAACTATTGTTGTCTAGGAAGGCAAATAAACCTAGACAACTAAACAACTAGACTAGGACAGGAGTAATGCATGGCGGATGAGTGAGTAGGCGAAAAGCCTCTGGTACACGGGAGCCAGGGAGGTAGCAGCTGTGCTGAGTGATCCCCGATTTCCATCTCAACACACAATGACATAGGATACAACTACCCTTCTGAAAACCAATTTTTGTGTTCGCTACCTCTCACGAAGTGAGTGCAATTCTGTCAGGTGTTTTACCAAGCCAACATAATAACTAGCTCTTTTTAGATCTCGGGACATAATTCTTGCAAAGAAATTGTTCAATCACACATAAACCAATTTCCCATGCCACAAGTAGCACATATACCATTGCAAAAAATTTGAAATTCACTAAAGCAAACATTATTTTTATCCCTCTTCACTAAGACTTTGTGCCTCACATATTCATCATTCATTCCAAATGCGAGTTCATCAAAGAGGGGATTCCAAGAGGGATTCTATTGTGTGCACCAAGACAAATTAAGCCAATACTAATCACTTCACATCTTTTAGTTACAAACACTCACCTTAGTCTGAATGGACAATAGAAGAATGACATAGCTCATGCCACCTTCTGGTGTTCAAGGAGGAAAGTCCCTTTTATGGCTGTTTTACTACAAGCAAGCTAAGTAGAAAAGGATCCTTCTTTACTAGAGTATATAATACCTTTTAAATAGTCAGGCGACAACAGTGACATAATTCTAAAATACAGTAGAGCATGTAACTGAGCCAAATAATCCCTCCTCCCCCTCTTAAGGGAAGTCATGCTGGCTCACCTTGATTAGAGCAGCAGCATCCTCTTCTGCAGTACCCCCTATTTCACCAATAAGAATGATACCTGCAATGCGATTGCCAAGCAAATTAGGCTAAACCATTTATACATAATTACATATATAGCAGACAGTCAAAGTGGCCAGAAACTGGTTTACAAAAGTACAAATCTCCAGGCCAATTTTCATTCTATCACCTCAGTATGTATTGGAACCGACATCTTTGCGGTAAAAATAGCATGGACTTCAGGTAGCTAATTGTACCCTAGAACAGCCCTAGTACTCCTAAGCTTTAGTTACACATAAGGTCTATCTCTAGAAGGTGTTGTTATATAGAACTTGGAAGGCAGTCATTTTCTCATCAAGTTTGGGCTGGAACAATGAGAAGAGAGCAAGTCATGACGAAGATTTGTGGAAGCCTAGAAAATGACTAAATGAAATGTGAGAATACTGACTTCTAAATTTAGAAAAATATCTCACTTTTCACACAACATAGGCCTAGTTCCTATCACTATGTCCTTTCTAAGGTTTCCAAACCCATACATGAAAACATGGTTAAATGGCTAAATAAAAACCATTTTGATAAGAGTTGCTGTTATCTTTATCTTTCTTCCAAAAGCCGGAATTTAGTTATACCTAGCAATGTTTCCCTTTGCACAAATTCTCAAACTAGACCGCCCTTACATATGTTTTGGTGAGACCTAATATAACTCGCCCTTTGTCAGTAATCAAAATAGTGGATCAAAGAGCATCAACATAATAGCAATAATTTAACAAACCACGTTTAATAAGTATATTAATATCTGATTTTGAAGTGCAAGATTCAAATTATTATCATTATCATAATATTCGTCTTTGGATTTTTGCAAAAACCAATAAAGATCAATGGGTAAAATAGATAGTGGGTAACCAGCTTAGTCAGAATTGGAGTTTTTCAACCCATATATTAAGCAGCCCGAGTTTGGGGTTGAGCCTTCTACCAACCTCTTTATCTTAGTACAAATACAAACACGACACAAGCCAACATTATTTCTAGCTGTAAGGCATCAAAAGCGAGCTAACAAAGTTCTTTTAAAATGGCAACTTAAAAATACAAATTTAATGATTTTACTGAACCGCTATGTACACATGCAGGGGACGATGATCAAAGTCCTCTACATTATAAAGCTATATCCATATGTGACACACCGGTCCTCACAAATACAATTTATCAATCGAAAGAATATCCAGTCAAAGCCACTACTAAGAGCGAGAAGTAAGCACCAGCTCACAAAATTACCTTCTGTTTGTGGGTCAGCAATGAACTTTTCAATGCAATCAACAAAATTTGTCCCATTGAAAGGGTCACCACCAATTCCTACACAAGTGGATTGCCCAAGCCCAACAGCAGTTGTTTGGAAAACCTAAACCAAGATACAAATATTGTCAGAGATAATACTCACAGAAATGTTTCCCATTACACATAAAAAGATTGCAAGCATGTAACACAAGCAAAAATAGGTCAAAGTAACTTCAACTGTTTAACATATATTTTCCGAAACTGCCGCTCCATATTTTATTAATGCCGGGAAAACACCAAGGAGAGGAGGCAAATAATAAAGATTGTTCGGAGTTAAGCAAAGATATTCAAATAGTTGGTGCTTAATTTGTCCATATAGAGTCTGCTAGGTGCATTTCTTCATCCTCAATATTGAAGAAATTGCACCATTGTCAATACAATTTATGGAACAAGAACGACCAACAAGCTTCCAATTCTACATAGAATGAATTTCACCTCGTTTTTTTTGTTCTTTAATTGAGATAACTTGTGAGAAGAAACAGAATGTAGAGGAAAAAAATAACAAAAGTTAATTTCAGTAAAATAGTACAGGTAAAAACATGATTAGGCTACAAGCACCCGAAAAGGCAATTTCACAGCAAGCTTGATTTCAAGAGATCAGCAACAGAGGCAATATGCAGCAATGATAACACAACAGGGAACAGATTCTCACCGCTTCATATGTCAATGTGCCAGAACGGGAAACAATTCCGATACGTCCTGGTTTGTGGATGTAGCCAGGCATAATACCGATCTTGCACTCTCCGGGTTTGATGATGCCAGGACAATTGGGACCAATTAGCCTGGTTTTTGATTGGCTATTAAGAGCAGCTTTAACACGTACCTGGTCACACATACCGGAGGAATTAAGTGGCGAAGAATATACTCTTGCTAGATATTTGATGCAACATAACTGAATGGCTAACAATATTCCATATAACAAAAACAGTTGGCCTATTACTGACAACATATGAGATAATGATATATATATATATATATATATATATATATATATATATATATATATATATATATATATATATATATATATATTTGTAATATCTGCAGCTCTAGCTTCAGTTTCAGAATAAGAGATCACAAACAGAAACATGGTCTACTAACGAATCCATTATAGTAACATCAAATGCTGCTCTTGCCTCACTTTGATAACAAAAGAACAAATTTAAAAAATAAAATTGAAAACAGATATCTATTACTACTTACTAGAGAACAAAAACAATTACTAATATGGTCAGGATAAATTGTATTTATATCTAAAGCTCTGGTTAACCTTGACATGATTACCAGACAAGGAGGGGGGGAGGGAATCATAAATTCATAATAGAAATCGCAAGAGGCAAGAGGCTAATCATCCAGTGTCATATCCAGAGCATAACAAAAGCACAATGCAAACATGAGATGGTACCAACTACCAAGAGTCCCAAGATCATAATAGCACAGTTCAGCTCCATGAACTGTTAAATTAGGTTCTTGGTAACAATGGAACAGTAGCCAAGAAGGTTATCTGTTAATGAATATTTTCTGACTTATTCGGAAAGAGCCTAACTGTAACAACGAATACTGTACACCACTACTCAGGATGGGGTAAAAGAAGAATTGATAGACTTAACATTTATTGTATGGAAGACAGTATGCAGCAACAAAGTTGAGAGCCACATTCCAGGAAGTCATTCAGGGACAAACATGGCATAGACTTGTATGAGTTCGAGCATAAGGTAATATACATTCTAATAAGTTGCAACTCACAAAAGTAAACAAAAGTAAACAAAAGTAACATCCTAATCTTGATTCCTTAATAATAACAGTAAAACGTTTTACCATGTCATGCTGAGGAATTCCTTCGGTAATGCAGACAATCAGATCTAATTCAGCTTCCAACCCTTCCATGATTGCTTTAGCAGCAAAGGGTGGAGGGACATATATTACAGACGCATTGGCCTTTGTTTCAGCCTTTGCTTCGGCAACTGAGTTGAAAACTGGGAGTCCCAAATGCTCAGTACCACCCTTCTTTGGTGTCACACCACCAACCTAATAACAATAATAAAGAACAATCAAAACTGAGATTGGCTAAAAAAAGGTGAGCAATTGATAAAACCATTGCAATATCAAAGATGAAAGTAAAATCTATGCTTGTTCAAAGCAATAACAATGAGTCATTTATGCAAAAGCTAGCAACTATTTGAAAATTTAAAGACAAGTAATCTGAATGACATCTTTAAAAGCAAATTACACCGACCAAGACAGCCGAACTGCCTTCGCTCACCTAGCAGTCTAGCACACAAGAACATAAAACAGCACCAATAGTGGGCTGTAAATCAAGATTCAAGACCCTATCTACCAAGTGTAATGCATTAATTTAGCTATTAGTCTAAATCTGAATCGTACGAGAACAGCTGTAAGAAACTGAAAATGTAAACCTAATCGCACTACCAGACAACTCGGCACCACTGCAGGCTACGGCAAAAAAAAAAAGCTTAGGGTCAAAAGAAAGAGGCTACAGAACAAAACAAGTCCCCAGCCAAACCGAATCATGTCTTTCTAGTACCCTTACCAAGTCCATTGGACCCAACCCAATTACCTGCATGGTGACTAACTAATTGCAGCCAAAACTGGCCTACATTGCGGTGCAAAACATTCTTTAGTCTTCTCCACAATTTCATCTAATGAGCTTCTAGCTTCAATTTCTTTCTACATTACTTGAAATTACACTTGTACTCAGTAGTCCTCAATGTCTTCATTTCAATTGCACTTAATTTCGGCATCATTTCGACTGCACTTAATTTCAGTCTCCTAGTTGCTCCAAATTCCCGAGTTCAAGTCTACTAGTGTAGTAGTGTTGTAGAGTGAAGAACAAACACAACCAAAGTAATAAACAAGCACAATTATCTTCAAGACCTATTTACAAACCTGATTAAACACCACAGTTTAACTACACACTTTCTCACCTCTCTTATATGCCCTAAAATCACAAAAACACCATTCCAAACATAGATTAAACAACAACCTAACACGGCGATCTCTTACATTCAATTTCAAATCAAAACAACCGAAACTTAACCTAATAATTCCAATAATAACTAAAACAAATTCAAATCTAAAATAAAACACAAACCATTTCAAATTCGCAATCAAAATTCAAAAACAAAAAAACCTAAACAAAATAACAAAAAAAATGGGGGCAAAAGCGTAAGAGGAGAGAGAATGAAAAGAGGCACGTACCATTTTAGTACCATATTCGATGGCTTGTTCGGTGTGAAAGGTGCCAGTTTTACCAGTGATACCTTGGCAAATAACGCGAGTATTTTTATCGACGAATACAGCAGGTGGAGGGTCTCGAGATGAAGATGCGAAATGCCTGGTTTGACCAGTTATAGATGTAGACGATGAAATCGATGGTGAAATGGAGGGTTTTGGAGAACAAATCTTCGATGACAAAGTTGCTACTAGCCTACTGGCTTGTCTCGCCATTGTTGTCGAGTGAAGCTAGGGCTTCTTTTTTCTCTCTCCTCTCGGCTTTCTTTGTCGCCGATCTTGCGGGCGTTTGGGTTTGGGAGGTTTGAGGAAGGGGCAATTATACGGGAAGGTATGGCAAGTTTTGTGCATATTTTGACTTATTTATTTATTATTTTCGGACATTAATTCATCAGATATTGATCAAAAACAAAATAAACATCAAATAATCCAATGTATATAAATGGAGCTAATAACAATTGCCCGATTGACCAAATTGGTATATTTAGTGAGTCACTCACGACAAGTTGGTATATTTTTTAACTCCGACGGCATTATTAATAATTAGTGATGCAGAGAGAGCAATATGTCCCATGTCCCAACGCCCAGCGAGAGCGCCATGTCCCATGTCCTAGCGCCCAGCGAGCCATGTCCCATGTCCCAATGCCAAGCAAGCGCCATGTCCCAACTCCCAGCGAGCATTATGTCCCATGTCCATAGGTGAAATCGGAGTTCGTGGACCAGGTTGACTATCATGGGGTACCAGAGGCCCTTTAGGGTGAATGATAGACCCCACAGAGAAATTCGGACAAAAACGACACACGAGCCCCGGGAAGCCGAAAATCAAAGGCTATAATCCACGTTTTTGGGCTTCCGGAAGGCCCCGGAAAAAAGATGAATATTTTTGCACCACATCGCAAGGGACACCCATAGGGTACATGGAAGGCCCCCGAGGTCCGTTAACGGGTTCCTGATAGGCTTGTAAGGGTGGCTTTACGGAACACCAATGTAAGGGCCTCAACACCAAAAGCATGGGTGATATCAAAGTTGGGGGTTCCTGATGACCCTCTTGGGACACTGAGGGTCCTCTAAGGTCATTATAGACCTCCCGGAGAAGTTTGAGCAAAAATGACACTCGGAGACCCCGGGAAGCCGAAAACTTAGGTTATAATAAATCCACTTTTTTTAGCTCAGGAGAGGCCCCCGAACGAAGGTGGATATTTTATCACCACTTCGCAAGGGACACCCCTAGGGAACTTGCGAGACCCTCGGGGTCCGTTAACAAATCCCTGATAGACTTGTAAGAGCGTTTTTACGAAACACCAATGTAAGAGTCTGAACACAGAAAGCATGGGTGATATTGAAGTTCGGGGATCCTGTTGATAGTGTTGACCCTCCTGGGGCACCAAGGGTCATCTAAGCTCATGATAGACCCCCCGGAGAAGTTTGGGCAAAAATGACACCAAAGTCCTAGGAAGCCGAAAATGTAGGCTAATCCACATTTTTTGGGTTCCCGGGAGGTCCCCGAGCAAAGGTGAATAATTTCACACCACATCGCAAGGGACACCTCTAGGGGACATGGGAGACACTCGGGGTCTGTTATTGATCTCTGATAGTCTTGTAAGGGCGTTTTTACGGAACACCAATGTTAGGGTCCGAACATGGGTGATATCAAAGTTTGGGGATCCTAATGACCCTCCCGGAGCACCAAAGGTCCTCTAAGGTCATGATAGACCCCCTGGAGAAGATTGGGCAAAAATGATACCAAGGCCCTTGGAAGCCGAAAACGTAGGCTATAATCCACGCTTTTTTGGCTTCCGGGAGGTCCCGGAACAAAGGTGAATATTTTCTTACCACATGGCACGGGACACCCCTAGAGGACATGGGAGGCCCTCGGGGTTACTTATCCGGTCATTGTTAGGCTTGGAAGGGCATTTTACGGGACACTAGTGTAAGAGTTTAAACACTAAAGGCATGAGTGATATTGAAGTCTGGTGATTCAAATGACCCTCCTGGGGCACTGAGGGTCTTCTAGGGTCATGATAAACCCCCCAGAGAAGTTTGGGCAAAAACGACAATCTGGCCCCAGGAAGCCAAAAACGAACGCTATAATCCATGTTTTTCGGGTTTCTGAGAGGCCTTGAAACGAAGGTTTATATTTTTGCACCACATGGAATGGGACACCCATAGGGGACATAGGAGGCCCCGAGGGTAGGTTATCGGGTCTTTAGAAGGCTTGGAAGGATCTCTTATGGGACATCGGAGGTTAATCCACGATTTTTTGGTACCGAGTATGGTTGCCCACCACCGCGTGCCACCAAACCTACCCAAAGCTCTTTCTACTATTATAGTTAGGTCTCTTAATTTTTCTCCAATTTCTTTGAAGTGATTTCTAATTCTTTTTTTGATATTTTTTCTATTTTTTTCCTCATTTTTCAAGGTATTTTTTCAATTTAAAATTAAATTAAATAGCTACCTTGTGTGACAAATTTTTTAAAAATATTTTTTCCATAACTTAATAAAATACTTGAAAAGTTTGAGGTGAAACTTTTGGAAAATAATTCTCCAAATTCTCAAAAACCCCAGTATGAAAGTTATGCAATGGACATGTCTACTCATGTCAAAACCATTAAACCTTATAAGACTCTTTAGGGGGTAGTTGTTTAAGAGTGTACTTGTGGGCAAAGGAAGGCAAGCGACGCGACATAAAGCGCCTACTAGGAGCTGAGTAGTGCCGTATCATGCGTCATCATTGTCGGACACCCACGACACCTCAGCTCAAGCACCATCCTCCGCGAGTAGCTATCCATCAGTGTTCCCTGGGATGCGGAACACTGAGCGGGCATAGGTCCGAAAAGCCTTAGTTGTCAATTCTATTGTTTTTCGCTCAGTACGAACATATATGATCTCCTTCTGCTGTCTAATTGTTGTGCTAAATATAAAGCACTTGAATTGAGTTGGGATTCTCTTAATTTCCTAAATGAGTATTGAATCTCCAACCTTAAAGTTATAGGTGTAGCGTGTGGATGGTCAACCATTGAGTTTCCAACTTATGCTCAAGAAGGTCTCCACTCTCCAAATAAGGAGTTAGATATTTTTCTAACTAACTTTTAAATTAGATAAAATTCAAAGAAGCAAAATGAGAAAAGCAATCTTATCCTATATTTAGGAATGGGAAGGAGTATAAGAATTTGAGAGGCCGGATTCAAACTCCCTTTAACTTTAGTGTATCCTTCAAATTGCTGGAATTACTATTTTCCCAACCCTTTGCATATTTGTTGATGGTGGATAGGGTTGCTAGAACTGTATTGGATAACCGCTTATGTGTCATATATATCTACAACTGAAAATTCATAAGTTGATCCAGCGTAATGAGAAAGTACAATCATTTTTAGAGTGAGTGCATGTAAATTTGGCATTGTCATCTTTTTATTAGTTCTTTAAAGTGCAAATTCTAATTTTCAGCTCACATCATCTCATAATCAAATGGTCTTATCCAAATTTTGAAAAGAAACATAAGTGCATAAAGGAAGTGACTCTACTTGTAGTATTGATTTCTTGAAGCAGGGAGTTTGGAGAACTAGGAGTGTCAAAGTGAGGTAATTGAAAAAGATTATGTGCAATAAAAAAGTTCAAGATTTTTTCATTTGAGTACATCTAATCTTTATCCGTTCAAAAAATGATCCAAGGATTGCAATCATGTTTTCTCGAATTAACATAATCTAATATAGGAGCTATCTTGTGTCTATATTATAGTTTGCTTATTTGAATTTATCTAATAATTAACTATACTTATTTTGTCAATGTATAATACTTGTATTTTGATACCATGAGAAACAAAACATACACTTGTTTATCATGTGAAGTATGAGTAAATCTTCTAATGCAGAGATACTCGTGTTAACCGTGTCATCTCTATTCAGTCAATGTAACCACCATACCCCAAAAATGTAATGTTCAATGGGCGTACACACCAACTCCAATTAAGTACAAACGTTTCATACAATTTACACAAGCATACTAGCTAGTTCCTATCAACTTAAGAAAAGTATAACATATATATACAAGCTACCTAAGGATTGCTAATATTTACTCTCTGCTGATCAGTAAGAGGTGTGGCATTCCTCTCCTTTGCCTTGACAGCCTATAAAACAATATATCAACATGTTTAGATGTCTAAAAAAGTTGCTAAACCAATAGCACAAATGAATATTCCAAGAAACAGGAAACAAAACCAACCTGATTTTGCCAATTTGAACGAACAGTTATTATAACGAAGAATATTGACTGTATGGTTGAGCCTAGTAAAATTCCAAGCAAGAGACCCTTTGCGCTTAGGGGAAGAATGAACCCAAGCACAACAGCTAAAGGAATTCCTACTACATAAAATGCTCCAACATTGACATAGGCTCCAATGTGTTGCCATCCACTTCCTTTAGCCACTCCTATATATTCATTCAGAAAACGAATAATATAATTAGATAATACATTATGACATATATACAATAATATCGTTAATTAGAACAAAAACTCTGTTGTGAGGCGTCCTCATGCATGAGGTATATCATCACTTTTTTGTTTGGAGGCCAGATATCACTTTCATGTATGGTGATATATTGTTTGGGTCATGATAGACCCCCCAGAGAAGTTTGGGCAAAAACGACAATCTGGCTCCAGGAAGCCGAAAACGAAGGCTATAATCCACGTTTTTCGGGCTTCTGAGAGGCCCCGAAACGAAGGTTTATATTTTTGCACCACATGGAACGGGGGGGGGGGGGGGAGGGGATACATAGGAGGCCCCGAAGGTAGGTTATCGGGTCCTTAGTAGGCTTGGAAAGGTCTCTTATGGGACATCGGAGGTTAATCCACGATTTTTTGGTACCGAGTATGGTTCCCCACCACCGCGTGCCACCAAACCTACCCAAAGCCTTTTCTACTATTATAGTGAGGTCTCTTAATTTTTCTCCAATTTCTTTGAAGTGATTTCTAATTCTTTTTTTGATATTTTTTCTAATTTTTTTCTTATTTTTCAAGGTATTTTTTCAATTTAAAATTAAATTATATAGCTACCTTGTGTGACAAATTTTTAAAAAATATTTTTTCATAACTTTAATAAAATACTTGAAAAGTTTGGGGTGAAACTTTTGAAAATAATTTTCCAAATTCTCAAAAATCCCAGTATGAAAATTATGCACTGGACATGTCTACTCATGTCAAAACCATTAAACCTTATAAGACTCTTTAGGGGGTAGTTGTTTAAGAGTGTACTTGTTGGCAAAGGAAGACAAGCGACGCGACATGAAGCGCCTACTAGGCGCTGAGTAGTGTCGTGTCGTGCACCATCATTGCCGGACACCCACGATACCTTAGCTCAAGCACCATCCTTCGTGATTAGCTATCCATCAGTGTTCCCTGGGATGCGGAACACTGAGCGGGCATGGGTCCGAAATACGTTAGTTGTCAATTCTATTGTTCTTCGCTCAACACGGACATATGTGATCTCCTTCGGCTGTCTAATATTTGTTGTGCTAAATATAAAGCACTTGAATAATTGAGTTGGAATTCTCTTAATTTCCTAAATTAGCATTGAATCTCCAACCTTAAAGTTGTAGGTGTGATGTGTGGGTGGTCAACCATTCAGTTATCCAACTTATGCTCAAGAAGGTCTCCACTTTCCAAATAAGGGGTTAGATATTTTTCCAACTAACTTTTAAATTAGATAAGATTCAAAGAATTAAAATGAGAGAAGCAATCTTATCCTATATTTAGGAATTGGAAATATAAGAATTTGAGAGGCCGGATTCAAACTCCCTTTAACTTTAGTGTATCCCTTCAAATTGTTGGAATTACTATTTTCCCAACCCTTTGCATATTTGTTGATGGTGGATAGGGTTTGCTAGAACTATATTGGATAACCGCTTATGTGTCATATATACTTCTGAAAATTCATAAGTTGATCCAACCTAATGAGAAATTACAATCATCTTTAGAGTGATCTTGTGCCTGTAAAATTGGCATTGTCCTCTTTTTATTAGTTCTTAATTTAAAGTGCAAATTCTAATTTTCAGCTCACATCATCTCATAAAGGAAGATGTAGTATAGATTTCTTGAAGCAGGGTGTTTGGAGAACTAGGAGTGTCAAAGTGAGGTAATTGAAAAAGATTATGTGCAATAAAAAAGTTCAAGATTTTTCATTTGAGTACATCTAATCTTTATCCGTTCAAAAAATGATCCAAGGATTGCAATTAGCTCCTCTTATCTAATGTTTTCTCGAATTAACATAATCTAATATAGGAGCTATCTTGTGCCTATATTATAGTTTGCTTATTTGACTTTATCTAATAATTAACCATACATATATTTTTTTGGTGCAATTAATTAACCATACATATTTTGTCAATGTATAATATGCTAATATTTTGATACCATGAGACACAAAAAAATTTCACTTGTTTATGTAAATTGTAAGTAATAAATCTTTTGGTGCAGAGATATTAGTGCTAATTGTGAGTAAACCTTTTGATGCAGAGATATTCATGCTAATCGTGCACACATCCATCTCTACTCATTCAATATAACCACCATACCCCAAAAAGGTAATGTTGAATGGGCGTACATATATACCAACTCCAATTTAAGTACAAACGTTTCATACAATTTACACAAGTATACTAGCTAAGTTCCTATCAAATTAAAAAGAAAAGAAAAGAAACATGTATTTACAAGCTACCTAAGGATTGCCACTATTCACTCTGATCTGCTGATCAGTAAGAGGTGTCGCATTTCTCTCCTTTGCCTTGACAGCCTATAAAACAATATATCGACATGTTTAGATGTCTAAAAAACTTGTTTAAGCAATACCACATGAATATTACAAGAAACAGGAAACAAAATTAAACCAACCTGATTTTGCCAATTTGAACGAACAGTGATTATAACGAAGAAAATTGACTGTATGATCGACCCTAGTAAAATTCCAAGCAAGAGACCCTTTGCGCTTAGGTGAAGAATGAAGCCAAGCACAACAGCTAAAGGGATTCCTACTACGTAAAATGCTCCAACATTGACATAGGCTCCAATGTGTTGCCATCCACTTCCTTTAGCCACTCCTATATATTCATTCAGAAAACGAATAATAATTAGATAATACATTATAACATATATATAATAATATCGTTAATTAGAACAAAAACTCTGTTGTGAGGCGTCCTCATGTATGAGGTATATTATTACTTTTTGTGTTTAGAGGCCTGGTATCACTTACATGTATGGTGATATATCACGCCTCATGTATGAAATCGCCTCATATAAATTTTTGTGTATGTAATTCGAAAATGTACATATATTTCAGCGTATGTAATACTAACCTGACAAAACCATTACCAAGCCATCGGTAATAAAGGAAAGACAAAGGAAGGGAACCAATGTAGAGAAATATCTAACGACTTGGCTATCATCTCTATAGGCGTATCCTACTATACGGCGAAAACAGTACAAAACTACACTTGTAACAACTGCCTCAGTGACTCCTAGCAGTGTCACAACCCAGGCAGTTGTTCGAGCTGATTTTGGACTTCCAGCACCTAACTGATTTGCAACTCGGACACTGCAAAATAAATGCACAATTTATTATCAAGTTGATACAGTTTCATAAGAGACTTTGATAATAATCATATAGGGTAAAAGTTTGCGAAACATTAATAGTACTATTAGAAAGAGATAGTAGTACCTTGCAGCGATTCCTAACCCAACTGGTATTGCTAAGTGCAACGTTGACATGCTAAGACTAGCATTCAAAAGAAAAACGTTGTTAGTATTGTTGTTCGTTTCACATAAGTGTTATCTTATAGTAACAATAACAATAAAAAACAGTACTAAAAGAAAAGAGAATTGTCCAAGAATATGTGTTTACCATATAGAAAGCACCGATGTTTGAACTTGTGGATTGGGTAAACGACGTGCTGTTAACATCAGTAATTCAAGGGCCCACCATTTCAGGCTGGTTCAAGGATTGTCAAAAACAATTAAAAATATATAACTAACCGCCTCACATTACTCTATAAAACGATTGCATTGCATTACTAGTAAGTAAAAGCTAGTTAGGAGTATGTAAAATAGTGATGAGAAATTTACCAAACCATCATAGCAGAAGGAAGACCAAGACGAAGGAATTCAGGGACACCATGAAAGACTTGATTTGTGAATGGCGCTCGAGTTTTCTCACAATTGGAAGAATACATTACATAAACGCAAAGACACATCGCATTTAGGCAATTCCCTAAACTCATTGACAAAGCCAACCCTTGAATACCAAGGTCCATTTTGAAAGCCAAGAACCAACAAGTGAAAGTGTTGAAGACAAGAACAAGTGAAGAACTCAAGAGCAATGGCAACTTCAAGCTTTGGCATTGCAAAAATCGCGCTAAAGGATAGTATAGGGTTGCACCTACAAGTCCAGGGATGCGCAAAATACAGAACTTTCGCGCTTCGTATGAAACTAGCGGGTCTTGGCCAGCCATGACGAGTAATTTGTCCATGAAAATCCATGCTACACTGATGAGGATGCAAATTGGGAGAAGGGATATCATGCTAGAATAAGCGTAAGTCCCAAGCTTTTGATATTGCTTTGATCCATAAGCTTGTCCACATAGAGTTTCCAATGCACCACAAAATCCAAGCTGCAATCGTGTAATATTATCCAACCAAGACTTCATTAGGTACAAATATAGTACGGTTGAATACAGTAGAACCTATATAAATTAAAACTCGATAAACTAATTAGATAATACTTTTTGTGAGTCCCGTTATTGAGATAATTTGCTAATTAATAATTACTTGATAAATTAATAAACCTCTTTAAAGTAATACAATTTTATGCTCCCAACAATATTAATTTACACTTGCATTTACAAAAACTAATAACAAATTTAAGGCCTTGTTCGGGATAGTTTCCAGTTTTAATTTTTAGCTTCTCAAAACATATTATATTTAAATTGAAATTAATATCAAATCATTATTTTCTGGTATATACATGCTTAGTTTTGAAAACAAACAACTAAAACGTAAAAACTACATTTTCTGGTTTTCAAAACTTGGTTTCAAGTTTTCAAAAGAAGGGAAAACTGAAAATTGGCAACCATTTCAAACCGGGTCAAGTTTTTCATCAGTTAAGGTTTAGATCCTAGAGATTATATACCCCTAATACAAATGTCTCTACTTATGAACCTGGGTGAGTATAGGATTGTAAACAAGTCGAGTCGAGCCTAACTTTGCTCTATTCAAGCTCGGCAATAGATCTGGAGCTCGATACTATGTTTTAAACTCGAGCTTGAATCGTTTCAGCTCAATAAGATAAACAAGTCGAGCTCGAGCCGTTAAACGAGTCGAGCTGGAGTCGAGTATGTGTATGATCAAATGAATTTAAAAAATATTTTAGTTAAATTATGAGTATATAAATATCGATCTTATTAACAAACTAGATACTAAAATTAAATAATCAAGCTTTAAACGAGTTTCAACGAGCTTTAAACGGGTTTCAACGAGCTTTAAACAAGTTGTTCGGTACAAGCCGAACATAGTTCAGCTTGAGCTTGACTCATTTATTGAAAACGAACTGAAAAATTCTGCTCTAACTTGACTCGTTTACTAATAAACAAGCTATGACCGAACTTATTCGCGAACGTTTTGCAAGATTGAAATTTGTGAGAGTTAGGCTAAACAGGCCTAAAATCAAAAGGAGAACTTACAAGTAGACTGAAGCCAGTGACGTCAGTGATGGAAGTGGCAATAGCCACAGCTGACAAAGGAAGTTGACCAAGATGTCTAGCCATTGTTACCACCACAACTGGTGTTAGGCCTTGAAGTATTGCCACAGTCACCATTGCACCTGCAAGGCTGCTCAAATCTTTCAACTCTTGCTTCCAACTTTTCCACGTCATTATTACTTCTTCCAATTTTGTTCTCCAATAATAGACCTTTGCAAATGACTATGCTTTTGCTCCACATTTATATATGTCGCCTGATGTCAAGGGGATTAGCTTAATTAAATAGCAGCTTAATTACATACATGTAAACGATAATTATATATATAATAATGCACGTTTACTAATATTGTCCGTTAAAATTGCAAAATTAAATCTAGTATTCTTATTCTTATTCTTGTAGTTACAGAACGTACGTACTAGAGAGATTTGATTCACCATTTCATCTATCGTGGATGCAGCTAATCATGAGTGAGGAGAAATTTGGTTCACCATGTTAATTAGTACTCTCATAACTGTTATAACGGAATCGGTCTGACTCCTTCTTAATCTCAGATGTGATTGATTCAAGACAACTAATGCAGAACAATAATATTGAAAAAAAACTAAATTGCACAAATAGAGAACAAGACGCACAGATTTACGTGGAAAACCCCTAATTTGGAGAAAAACCACGGGCAGAATAATAGTCTTTTACTATAACTTGAAGGAGATTACATACGGGAAACCTTCCCAACAGAACTGTGTCTCTCAAATCTCACAAGACTCTCTTAATGAAGGAGTTACAGACACCCTCATACTTAATGCTCACATAAGAGGAACATCCTCATCTTGATAGTGGTGGCTCTCAAACACACCCTTAATGGTGTTTGTCACACCTCTTGATGGTGGTGTCTTTCGCACACACCCTTAATGGTGTTTGTCACACCTCTTGATGGTGGTGTCTTTCGCACACTCTAAACTGAATGTCTAATGGGCTATATATATAGGAGATAGGAAATAAGGACTATTTTCCTATCCTAGACTCCTAATCAGACTAGGACTAATAATGAGTCCGTGCAGAATACGGAATAACATAACGTAACATAACGTAACACCGTATAACCCAATATACCCTAACATAGCTTAACGTACAGTAACGTAACCAACCGTAACACAACATACGGTAACGTAACCTACTGCAACCAGAAGACTTCAAGACATTAATCCCAACAATAACTACAATGATCAAAACTCAGTAAGATATGATATCGGGAAAATATTATGAGAATATATTTTCCCCATCTATTTAGGAAACAAGATATATATGATATTATATGTTTAGGATATTATACTAGTGATCTAATGTATTTAGGAAACTAGTATATTTAGGATATATTAATTGTGCTTGGAGAATAAGTTATTGTACTCTATAAATACGGGGTCTCCCCAGTTCAATAATAAGAAGCAATATCATGAGCTTATTATATTTTATCATGCTATCAAAGCTTGTTCGATCCTGAGAACCTAAACACAAAAGCTTCCGCTATGCCGACAGTCCGCCACCGGACAACCCAAACATCCCAAGACCAACCTACTTGATCGATTTAAATTTTTCCCCCCCCTTGATATGATGGCCTTCCACGGCACTATTGATGGATCTAAAGTGATCCAATATGACTAATTAATGGTTATGATGAATGAAGACTCGCACGAAGTGGGCTTCAAAAGATGGCGGAGCTACTGCACATTTTTGCAGTAGATGGGGAAAATATATTCTCATAATATTTTCCCGATATCATATCTCTAACACAGTATGATATCTATAATGAATGCTATGTGCAGCTTTATCCTAATGTTATAAATTGCACTCATGCTCACTCCAATGACAACTCGATACATATGCACTTGTAAAAGAAAATCATTCTCTTTCTCTAAAAATTTTCTTCGACAACTGCATATATACATGCCATGTTTTTATTAGTGGGAGCAATTTGCAACGTGCCTTGAGATGAGGATGCACATAGCACTCTTCTTTATACTTTAGGCACATAACAATACTTAAAAGTGACTAACATGTCCTTTACTCATCGAATTCAATATTTTTGAGCATCAACCATAATCAACTTTATATAATGGCGCAATTTAATATATAAAGCAACAAAATATTGTCAGGATTTGGAGTTGCACTCACCTTTTCTGCATTCGAGTGTTAAACTGATATTTCTTCTTTTGTCAAAAACTCCTCTCGATTATCTTTCTGAGTTTCCAAAATAAAGAATCGAAAGTATATATCCAAGGGGAAAGGATCAGTAGGTTGTTTGATCAATTTGAAGAATGTTATACCAACTCACTTTGAAGAATGCTAGCTTACAATGTAGAATATCCTTAGACGATGTTATTATGAGCAAAGGTGTAGGTGAATATTTATATTGTGATTATAAAGCTTAATATTGTAATAATAAGTTTGTGTGATAAAATGTTGTTGGCAAATTCTTGTCATTTAATAGAGCTAGCTAGCTAGGTAGTGACAAATTCTTCGATCATGTATTGCTCCACGTTTGCTGAGTTGTGCATAAGATGTAATGCCCTTCCTAGAAGGTAACCAAAACTGACCATGTAATGCAGATAATAGGCTATGAGAGGTGTTTAAGGTTTGCCTTCTAACTAAGGTGTAAGCCTGGTGGTTGCTAATTATTAAGCTATCATTCAATGTACTATATAATGACCCTTGCTAGTAGCTATAATTATTATAAGACTTCTCTTTTGTCACGTACTAAAGAAGAAAAAAAAATCCGATCTGTTTATTTTTCAGATAAAACGGGTATCCAAGTTTTGCTTGTCTAATTCTATGGGTCCTAAAGTTAACGACCTGAAAAATCTCCAATGACCTCGAAGGGACTCGAACTTGTGAGCAAAATCAGGTATATTTATGGATCTCTCTATATTTGAATGCTCCTGGAATATATTTTGAAAATACGGAGTTTATTTGATTAATTTGAATCCCTAGAGAATATGATTAATATAACTTACACACATCCTATAGCGTTGTTAATACTTAGGATATATTGACCTAGGGGTTAAGATTGAGATGTTGGTTATATTAATTAAGTCTCATATTTGGATCCTCGCTTCCTCATGTGTATATAAATTATACTGGTATTTGTGTCTCATCTAAACCCAACAAATGATAGCGTAGTTAACTAGTGGGCATTCAATCTTATATATAGTCCTAGTGTTTTTTCCTCTTATTAAGGCCGAGGAAGAAAAACTAGCATATATTATAGAGATAGTGTAATCTAGAGTTTCCATAACACTAGGAATTTCTACCTATAAATAGGGATTGATTACATCAATAATAATCAATCATTTTATTATCTCACATGTTAGGGAATATTATTCTAGTACTCTCAGGAATATTATTCTACATTAGCATATATGAAAGAGATTGTGTAATCTAGAGTTTCCATAACATTAGGACTCCCTACCTATAAACAGGGATCGATTATATCAATAATAATCAAGCATTCTATTATCGCATATGGTATCAGAGCAGCTACTTTCCCGGTAGCCTAAAACCCAAGCTTCAGCTAAGCCGCCGGATGGAGGTTAAACCATATTCCATTTGTTGGACTACTCTTTTTTTATTTTTTTTTTTACAACCCACACAAATTAGTTATTAGTTTCCTTGATTAAATTCAATTCCGTTGATCTCCACCACTAAATATGGATTCTTGATCTTAATTTCTACCCTACTCCCAAAACTCAGATCACGTCAAGTTCACACGTCCCCAACTCTATCATTCGCCGCCTGCAGTCCTGCTGGCGCCGACTGTTGTCCCGCCGCCTGCACTCCTACCGTCGCTGACCCGCCGTTTGTCGCCTGCACTCCTGTTGCCGCCAACCGCCAAGCGCTGACCCCTACTATCGCGTGATCTGCTGCTGTCAATCCCTATAGTCTTCCGCTGACGCGTACTTCTTTCCCCTTGCTCACGGTTGGCTATGAAGCGGGTGGCAGCACAAGCATTTTGTTTCGGCTAGATTTCATACTTGGTTGTTTTTCAATTATGTCTTTTGTAACCTCCAATCGTAGCGTCCGTTCATCTACCGCCACGATTGCGGGGGAGTGTTAGGGAATATTATTCTAGTACTCTTAGAAATATTATTCTAGATTAGCAAAATATACTAGAGGTTGTGTAATCTAGACTTTCCATAACACTAGGACTCCCTACCTATAAATAGAGATCGATTACATTAATAATAATCAAGCATTCTATTATCTCACAAAAATTTCCTCTCTGCTTTTTTTTTGTCAAATGAGAATCAAGTCATGATCTTTGCCAGAAAATGGGAAGGGAGAACAATCTTCTCAACCCAATTTTCTTATTAGAAAGATTCATTATTGTTTGGCTTCTGAATATGACTCATCCAATTGCCCGCAAGGTTCAGTTCTCTTTAAATGAATGGTGCGAAAGGGTGAGGAACGGAACGGAATGGAACGTAACGACGCAGATAATGAAACAAAATATGGATAAAATCAAGTACAAAATGCGAAACGGAACGTTAGAACGGCACAGAACGAAACATAACGAAATGGAATATAACGTGGAGACAACGAAAAGAACGCTTGTTTAATTTGGTTGACACTTATGATTGACATATGAAGTGCTAATCTTGAGAAGTATACTTTTTCTTCTTGTTTGATTGATCAATAAACCCTAAAATTGAAGTTTTTGCAGAAAGTAACTTTCTTCATAATGAAGAAAGGTGGTTACTAATTTCCTCCAAAATGAAGAAAGATGCTTAATAAACCCCACAAATTAAACTACAATTATAATTTTATAGGTTACTAATAGAGACATTGAAATGAGTCTCTAGTCTCCTTTTATTAATATACTAATCTGTAATTTTATTCTCCATTCCAAATCTCCATCACAACATAAAGGTGATCTATAGCATCGGCCATTTAGTTTAAATGAGCACACTAAAGAAAAGGTTGTAAAGCTGGTACAAAACAGAACGTGTGACATTGTTTGTGGAAGTGTCCATATTTTCCCAGCCGACCAATTTCTTGATAATAAATGCTGAAAATGGCGATGGATTTATGCTATTTGGGTTGCCCTTCCTTTTGAGTAACATTACACTCAGTCTGGAAGATTGTGGAGAAGCAGTGATCATTACAGTTACATGCACCCATTCCAATCAAAGTAAGAGGATTCATCATTCATATGTAGGGATGACAATGGATCGGATTCGATACGCATTATGCTAAATCTGAATCCGCTCTGAATACTAAATAGATTCTCAAATTACATCCGAATTCGAAAAACCTCCGATTAGGAAAGATTCGAATTCGAAACTACTCGGAGTTGGTAACCTCTAAATCCGATCCGAAATTTAAAAAAAAAAACAATGAAAACAGCTTTTTTGAAAAAAAAAATACTGTATCACTTTTTTTGATGGAATATGTACATGCCCGATTGGGTCAGATAATGCATTCATTTGGTGATGATGATGGATTTTACGTAGGGAAATTCATTTTGATCACGGTATAACAAAATTGACCTTAGCTTGTGTTAGAGTTAATACCACTTTTGAAGACTAATGTTTGGGGTAGTTTTGATTTAGAAGACTTATGTTTCATTTTTTTGATTTTAAGGACTATTGGATGGAAATCATCCAATTGCTACCTTTTCCGTTAGCCCTCATGAATTACATTAGTTACTTTGACACTAACAAAAAATAAAAATACAATTTGCCAAAAAACACAAATCCTTAATTCAGGCCTTACCAAACAGTCCATACTCCATTCCCACTCTTCTTCCTTTGCTCCCAACCCTTCTTCTTCTTCTGCTCCCAATTTAATTCCAAGTCTCTCAATAAAAAACAATAAAGGGACCCAAGCAGCACAAGACATGAAAATTGAAAACAAAAAACACGAATCTAATTATTTGATTGAGAAAAATGGACAAATTTAACAAGTGGGTGTACTTATAACCCAAGAAAATCTCAACAACCCAAACCCTCCACCAATAGAATCAGCAACCACGTCTACCACCACCACCCACCACCACCACCACCACCACCAGCTACCCCTTTGCCGAGGAATAAAATTTTGGTCTGAATCCCATCGAAGATGGAGAACTGAGAAACAATTGACGCGAGAGATGTATGGGTGATAGTTTCTGGGCTTGTACTGGCTGGAAGAATTTTTGAGGAAAATGGGAAGGGTATTTGGATTTTGGCAATGCATTTTTTTTTTCAATTGTCAAAATAACTAATGTAATTCAGTTAGTTATGGTTAATGGAAAGGTAACAATTGGATGGTTTCCATCCAATAGTCCTTGGAATCAAAAAAATAAAACATGAGTCCTCTAAATCAAAACTACCCCAAACATTAGTCCTCAAAAGTGGTGTTAACTCGCTTGTGTTACGGCTTTGTAATTGGTGTACCACGATTTTTTAGGCAGCCCTCAACGTGAGGCGCCTCAAACAAGCATGACATTAGTTAGAAGTAACTTTATGTTGAGACGGTCTCTTTAGAGACCCATTATAAATGGACGATGAGAATTTGGTTTTCGAAAAGCTTTTGCTTACAAGAAGTATTGTTGCTGGTCACCATAAATCATAAGGTATCTGTTTTCAGAGACTAGAGCTTAGTGAGTCAATGAAACAATAATATACTAGTACCCTCAACATGACCGAGTCAAGATATCGGTCAAGAACCATTCATACGCGTACAGTGTGCACATGTAACATGCTAGTAATATTCATGATGATCCACTCGTTGTTAGTGGCGGATGTAGAAATTAATACTCCAAAATTTTGTTAGGATATTCTAGCAAAAATTCCCAATAAATTATACAAAAAATAGGATAGTTTAGCACAATTTTTCAAAAATTGGAAGGTCGAGGACGGTAATGTCTCGATCTAGATCAGATCCGTCCCTGCTCGTTGCTCATTGGTATGAGGCGTTGTTGTCCTCTCCCTTGCCTTAACAGCCTATAAAACAACACATCTACATGTTTAGGAATGTGACATATTGATACGAGACCTTCCTACTATGGTAAGATGCTGATCACTTTTTATTTTATAGAAAGGGTAGGGTCACTTATTATAAAAAAATGACAGCTAAATAATTCTATAATAAGTGACCTACGATGATGAAACAGTCTCATACAACTATACAAGGGTTGCAAATAGCCAAAAAAAAGTGGCAACAATATAACAACACAGAGTATTTCAAGACAGAAAAACATGACCAACCTGAGTTTGCCAATTTACGCGAGCGGTTATTGTAATGAACAAAATTGACTGCACAGCTGAGCCGAGTAAGATTCCAAGCCAAATGCCCTTTGCTTTTAGGTGGAGAACGAACCCAAGCACAATAGCTAACGGGATTCCTACTATGTAAAATGCCCCAATATTGACATAAGCTCCAATGTGTTGCCATCCACTCCCTTTAGCCACTCCTTTAAATATACATATATTTGTATATAATATGATTAATTAAAAAATTAATATATACGGGCAAGTAGCATTTTTTTTTTAATTATAATGAAGGTAAAAAGAAAAAGACACTAGAAGCCAATTGTATATAAAACTAACCAGATAAAACCATGAGCAAACCGTCGGTAATAATGGAAAGACAAAGGAAGGGAACCATTGTAGAAACATATCTAACAAGTTGGTTGTCCTTGCTATAAGCATATGCTACTATTTGGCGAAAACAATACAAAACTGCACTTATAACAACTGCCTCACTGACTCCTAGCACTGTCACAGCCCAGGCAGTTGTTCGAGCACGTTTTGGGCTTCCAGCACCTAGCTGATTTGCAACTCGGACACTGCAAAACATTATTTGTGATAATTAATATCCATTTATTAGCTCAATTAATACCAAAGTACGTAGTGATTAATGATATATATTGGAATAAAGTGCTATGAAAGAGAGATACCTTGCAGCGACACCTAGCCCAATTGGTATTGCTAAGTGCAATGTTGATATGTTAAGACTAGCATTGAAACAAATGACAAAAATATAAACTTTGTTAGTATTGTTATCCTTCCGTTGCTCTCTTTGTCCCATAATTACATTCTCGTTTACTTTTGAATAGAATTGCAAGATATCATTTTGACCGTTGATAATTATAATATATAAAATTAATCTTATTTTTGTTACAATATTTTACTAATTAATGGTCAAAATTTGTGAACTTTAACTATCAAAAAAACAAACGACAACGTAATTATAGGACAGATGAATAAGTGTTTCATTTGGGGGGAGGTGTACACGTATATATAGTTTGTGCTTACCAAATAGAAAGCACGGATGTCTGGAGCTGTGAATTGGGTAGCCGATGTGCTATTAATATCAGTAATTCGAGTGCCCACCATTTAAGGCTGTTGCACAAATTGGCGAAACAGTTAGAAAATACAATTAATTATAGAACAAGTATAACATTGTGTATTGGTAAGAAAGAACAAGTGTAACATTCCTAGCTACTAGAATGTTGGACCTACTATTAGATGGTTGCACAATTATTCATAACTACAACACAAGAACTCGTATTAGCCGACTTCAAGGTGAATCACCTCATACAAGCATGACGCCATGCTTTGTTATAGAGGGGACCTCGTCTTGAGACGGCTTCACAAAATACTGATTGGCCTTATAATTACTCTCTAATCCATTATTATATTCCAAATTTTAATAGATTCTACCAAACTTCAACAAAAAGTACCAAAAATTTTCAGCAATAACTACTTTGAGAAATCAGCATAATTGAAGAAGTTTGAGTCTATAAACACCTATCCATCTTTCTCTACATTATTGCTCCATAATTTTTAAGAGAAAACGACCATGAAGGCGAGAAATAGAGAGGACAAGTATATAAAATAGGAGTAGTGTATGTGATGTTATTGTTAGGTCAATAAACACTATTATCAGTCTAATATTAAAAGATTGACAGGAAAGAGTATATACCAAACCAACATAGAGGAAGGAAATCCAAAACGAAGGAATTCAGGGACACCAAAAAACGCTTCTTTAGTGAATGGTGCACGAGTTTTCTCACAAGAGGAAGACCACATTGCATAACCACAAAGGCACAAAGCATTTAGGCAATTCCCTAAGCTCATTGACAAAGCCAAGCCATGAATACCAAGATCCATTTTGAAGGCCAGAAACCAACAAGTGAAAGTGTTGAAAACAAGGACAAATGAAGAGCTCAAGAGCAACGGCAAACTCAAGCTTTGGCACTGCAAAAATCGAGCTAAAGGGTGGTAAAGAGTAGCAGCTAGGAGACCCGGTATGCGCAAAATACAGAACTTGTGCACTTCGTGTGAGACTAACGGGTCTTGGCCTGCCAAAATGAGTATTTTGTCCATGAAAATCCATGTTAGGCTTATGAGGATGCAAATTGGGAGTAGAGAGATTATGCTACTGTAAGTGTAAGTTCCAAGCTTTTGATATTGCTTTGCTCCATGAGCTTGTCCACATAGAGTTTCCAACCCACCACACAAACCAATCTGCAAACATGTTTATCCAACCAATCACACTTAGGTATGTACATGATATAAACTACTAATTGTCATGGAAAATGTACGTGTTCAAAAACTCAAAATAAAAAACAAGAAGTAGCATAAATATATTTAATGGGAAACAAATGTTAGTTATGCAAAGGCCTAGGGTGTGTTATTTTCGACTAACAGGTATTCTAAAATGGTTTAGTTTAAATCCAGTTCAGTGATTATGATCAGTTTGATGACAAGATTTTTTTTGATAAATTTTAATAATTGAGCCTTAACAAGTGAAACACACATATAAGATCAGACAATTGAGGTTCCGACTCAAAACCAATTGTCACCTCAAATTATATTTATGATGCTCAAGGCCACTAAATCATTTCATGTGGAACACAAACCCCCTTCAACACCTCGCCTCACGCAAAGACTCATCACAGTCTGAAGCATGGACCAATTAAAGCCTACTATAGACCAACCACAAGCGCGTGGGCTAATAAGGGGTCACGTAAAGTTAGGATAAAACCCGCTCTGAAACCATGATAAATTTAAAAAATTGGGCCTTAACAAGTGAGAACACATATAAGATAGGAAGGTTTCAAGTTTCCAACCAAAAATCAATTAGCAATGCGTGAAGTAACCCACTTGCTTATATATATATCAAAATTGCTTAACGTAAATACAAAATTACTAAATATAAATATCTTTATCATAATATTTCCCAAAACACCCTTTTTACATAAAACACAACTCTCTCTCTTTAGTCCTTTAGCCCTAACTGCTCTATCATCTTTCACAATGGGTTTTTGCCGCTGGTCAAATTAATTTAATTACTCCGTACTAATCTCCATCGTGGATTGGTATGGTATGGTTTTTCATTTCCCAGTATCTCCACCCACTACCCTAATCAATATGAAGCTTTGGTATCAAGTTGTTTTTAATATAAATTTAACATTTAATTCCATGAGGACCATGACTGCTAATATCCTTAGAGAGAAAGACAAGAAGAGAGAAAAAAGAGGTGCGTCATGGGCGGTGGTTCGTTTGTGGCGATCTGAAAGTTCGGAGCAGTGGAATCTGTATTTTGTGGTGGTTAGTCACGATTCGGAACTGCAGTGACCTTCGTTGCCGCCATCTCCTTCGCATGGAGTAGTCGCCCGTAGGTCGTCGTATTCTATCTCATGAAACCCCAACGGGATTTGACAAGAAATTAATTTGGGTTGCCTTGAATCAATTAATTACCTTTAATTTCTGTATTAATAATTCACTGTTTTGGGGTAATTTGGTTGTTGCTGCAAACAAACCATCCCTCCGGCGAGGAGGGAGAGGGGATTTTGGGAGAGAAAATGTGGAGTTATTATGTTATGGGTATTTTGGGAAAAAAGATTTACGTTAAGTAATTCTGAATTTACGTTTAGCAATCCCCATGTGTATATGCTCCCGGCCTTTTCATGTGAGACATAAACTCATTTCAACATTTCTCTCTCTACATTATCTTGTGTGGACTTAGTTTATAGTGGACCAAAGATCAAGTCTTTTTAAAAAATACCTCCCATGTCCCTAAAAGATTTGGACTATATTTTTGATTCACCCTTGGTCTACGGTGGACTAAGTCCATACAAGATGAGCTGTTCTCTCTCACATATTGCAGTTTAATTTAGTGGTGTTCAGTTTAATTAAGTGAAGTTTTGTACGTTCAATTCAATTTAGTACTAGAAAAGATCATACACACCAGAAATAAACAAGTTACAACTATATAATGCAAACAAAAATATGTAATTTGAGGTGACAAATGAAATTATAGTAAAGAAAAGGCTAAAAAGTTGTTATGTTTCCTTAAAATTTAAAGAGAATTTACATTGCATATATATTACTGTATTAGTTTATTGTTCTTTAGTGCGCTAAGTAATTTTCAGTTTAATTTAGTGGAATTTAGTTTAGTTCAGTTTAAATCAATGAAAATGAATAAACCAAAATAAAAAGTTACAACTATAAATTATACTTATCATGCAAACAAAATGCAATTTGAGGTGATGACTAATGAAATTATAGAATATGCTAATAAAAAGATGCTCTTTAGGCCTCCTTAAATCTTTAAAGACATGCAACTTACAAGAAGACTGAAGCCAGTGACGTTAGTGATGGAGGTGGCAATAGCCACAGCAGACAAATGAAATTGACCAAGATGTCTAGCCATTGTTACCACCACAACTGGCGTTAGACCTTGGAGTATTGCCACCGTTACCATTGCACCTGCAAGCCGGCTCAATTCTTTCACTTCTTGCTTCCAACTTTTCCACATAATTAATTATTTTAATTTCTTCGAGCACGATATGGATATTATTAGTAACGTCTTTTCGTAATTTTTGTGAAACGATGATGTAATTTCCCTCACATTCATATAAATGGGCATGAGCATACGCTTATATATAGCCCGAGCTTACATGCATGTAAATAATAAATTTATATACTGTGCACGTTTACTATTAATACTACCGAGTATTACCCATTAACAATGCAAAGTTAATGTTCTCTGATCCTTTTCTCACATCGTGTCTAATTGCGTGGGTATAACCTTTGGAAGTTTAGTAATAATATAACTCGATTCTTATAATTCTCTCAAAAAATAATACATCGATTCAGTTAAAGTTGTTAGCATAATTATCAAAAAAAGTAAAAAAGAAGTTAAAGATAGTATCTATGCTTATTCTTATTCATTATTAATTAAAGTTATATAGATCAATCATTTTCTGATGAGGCGGACTCATATATAAAGTGGTCAAACGTATTCCTCATTGTCTAGGTGTATCACCGTACCTTTTCCACCCCATATGCTACTTAATTTTTTGTATCACTCTTTTTTAGTGTACTAACTGTTTAAAAAAGCAATAATTACCTTCTTTTTTTGAAGGGGAATTGCCACAAATTTATTACCCGAAGGTGTCACTTTTTTTTACTCACATGCATGTATGTGTTTACTTTTAATTTGTTCCCAGTTACATTGATGGATAATATGTCGTCTCATATGAGTATTTGCACAGAGAATGAATGAACTAAAGAACATTAGATTTACGAATCCAACTAATTAATCACATGTTAAGAAGTTGAAAGAGTAGTGTTTGCATGAAAAGATCAAGTGGATAATATAGAATTGAAAAGTGGTTGATTGGATTCACAATTGACACGGTATTCTAATAACACTTGTACACCTTTTTTCAAGCATTTTGCAAAATATATTGTGTCCCACCTCCCCAAAGAAAAAGAGGTAGTCTAGATTCTGATATGAGATTCTAGAAGAACATTATCGCTATATTCTCTTCATTTTAATTTTTAGTTTTGTTTAGCTCAAGGTAATTTAGTACATTTATAGTTTAAATTCAGTTTAGATTTCACATCATCATCATTTTTTCGATAGGTTACATGAAATAGATATGGTGATGAATTTGTTGGTGGCAAATAATTACTCACTATAAATAGGCTTTTTTGTTGCAATTACAACGGTGTAGCCTCGTTGTAGTTTTCAATTATGACGGTCTTAGTAGAGTTGGCAAAACGAGTCGTTTCATTCGAGTCATTTCGAATTCAACCAAATAGGATTAGCCTTATAGGTATTATTTGGTTTGGTCTAATTTTTTGTAGTTGCTTCAGGCTTGGTTTGATTATGAGTGACATCAATATTATGTGGGCTTGGAGTATTATGACAAAAATCAATGTTGACTCAGGTAAATATCGAATATGTCAATTTGGATCGGTGGAGATTAGGTTGTTTTAATGTTCAAGTTGTTGGTTCCTAATGGGATCGAATCCAAATCAAGTCTCCATTACTAATGGTTTTTGGTATACCTTACAAAAACATGGAGTGTCTTTAATGAGTGACTTCTTTGCATGTTCTAACTGTGGTTCTTTCTCTTTTTAAGAGATTTTTTTGAGGTATTTGGACACTCTTTCTAGCTGGTGGTCATGCCTCGTTTAAGCACATGATTGTATTACATATCCTTCCCAACCTTTCTTGGAAAAAGAGTCATGGTTTTGAATGCTGCTAATTCTAGCACAAAAACTCATTTAAAGCGGTTTCATATGAGTTTTTATGATTCTAGACGTGTATTCTTGGTGTTCATGACTAGCTATTATAAGTTGTAGATGGTTCTGTTTTATTAATAATTTGCTACCTTTGTTTTAAAAATAAAAGTTCTTTTTTTCTCTGTTTTTGTGAAAAGATGATAGTTAGACATCAAGAAGAGGACAATTATTTTATAGGTTTAAGCCTTACGTCCACTCAATATAGACAAATCAGCAATGTTAGTAATTATAAACATATGCTCCTTAAAAACTTATTCTTGGGAATTGATGATCCAATCTTTGGAAGTCAAATGAAGATCTAAGCAAAGCAAAGAACTTGGAAAAGGATGTTTACTCGTTAACTTTAAGCGCTTTTTAGATGCGGATATAATCTTTATAGTGACGCAGATGGTTTGCAGGAGCAAAAGCGTGATTTAGGGTAAAACAAGAGATGCACTGTGCACGATTAGCATGAGGCACATATGATTTAGCACGCCTTTTAGGCCTTTACACCACACGACATGGCCACGCAGGAAACACGAGTACGAGTACGAATGAGTGAGTCTGGATCTAGATTTTGAATTGAAAGCATGGTCAAACATGATCAGACACGACATGACACGACAAAAATGGTTAATATTTCAAAACAGCCTAGGCACGACACGCATGACACGAGCACGACACGAGACATGCATGAGTACGGGCACGACCCGTGCCAGCCTTCGGATGAGTCGGCACGACATGACGCGGGCACGAAGCACGACAACTATAAGCACAGCACGACACGACACTGTTCCAAAGCACGAAGGTACGACACGAGCACGACAAGAAACCATCTTTAGGTAAAACATTATTTGAGTTTTAAACCGCTAAAAACTCTGGTTCACCGGATGAAGACTTGTGGTAAATTCCCTTTTGCAAATCTCAGTCCTAATTAAACCCATTTAATTAAACGTATTGCTCATGTCAATTCATTTAGTTTTTTTTTTGATACGAGGAACCCGCAGCCACTACTCTTTGAGTGTGCACTGGATAAACCCCGAGTGTATGCAATAGCCTGCAAACCACATACACCAGGCAAACCAACAAGAGAAATCTTGTAGACAGGCTCAGCAAAGGAGGCTTAGTGGGATTTGAACCCATGACCTTTGCCATGAAATTCAACCCCACAACCAACTCAGCTACCCCTTTCAGAGCGTCAATTCATTTAGTTGAACGATTGAAAGCTATTAACAATATCTAGTTATATTTGTACGATTCGTTTTTGTAGTCGTGTCGTGTCACCTTTTAACAGCATTACTGTAATCACTCACGTCTGATGATATAAAGTTTATATCAATTAATTATATATGTTCCTTAATTACGCGATGATTCAAATGCTTAATTTAACTATGCACACAATGGGCATTAGATTCATGGTGTCTTGATACATGAAACTTACTAGCTTAAGGTTGAGACTTGAGATTAATAGAATCGGGCCAATATGCTTGCTAGGTGCCCCAACTATTTAGTAGCAGTAGGCTCCACAATAGACTATTGAAAAAGGAGATAAATAAAAAAGTGAATTGCTATTTACCGCCCAAAATTACTACCTACCGCTCCTGAAAAATACAATTTTGCCCTTTACTTCCTCACCCTCTCTTCCTCACCCTCTCCTCCACACCCTTCACCCTCTCCTCAACCACGGTTAATCACGACAGCAATGGCTAGTGGCAGCGGCGGCGGAGGCGGAGGCGGCGGTGGGGTAAGTTTTAAATATATTTTTTTTTCTCCGTTTTTGTGTCGGGCGTCTGCAAATGGCGCCTCACCCATGGGTGAGGCGCCTGCCGATCTCGCCTGTCCCATGGGGCATGCGGAAAACATTGCCGCCTGCCCCATGGGGCAGGCGAGATCGGCAGACGCCTCACCCATAGGTGAGGCGCCATTTGCAGACGCCTTACCCATGGGTGAGGCGCCATTTGCAGACGCCTCACCCATGGGTGAGGCGCCATTAGCAGACACCCGAGACAAACGGAGTAAAAAAAAAAAAAAATTAATAATAGTGTTATTATTATTGTTATTATTATTATTATTATTAATAATAATAATATTATTATTATTATTATTATTATTATTATTATTTATTATTATTATTATTATTATTATTGTTATTATTATTTTAATTATTATTAGTGTTATTAGTATTAATTAATTTTCGATTTGCTACATTATTGTTGTTGTTATATTAATAATAATATTAATAATAATAATAATAATAATAATAATATTATTATTATTATTATTATTATTATTATTATTATTATTATTATTATTATTATTATTATTATTATTATCTTTAGTAGTAGTAGCAGTAGTTGTTTATTACTGATTATTTTTTAATTAAAAATGTGAAATGATAGAGGAGAGGAGGAGCCGGTAAATCGATGCCGAGGTTAGTCAGCGAACTAGGTGGTTCAGGACCGCGTCACACGAGGAGAGGAGGAGCCAGTAAATCGATGCCGAGGTTAGTCAGCGAACTAGGTGGTTCAGGACCGCGTCACACGAGGACGAGCGGGATTGATGCCTCTGTACGGAGACAGAGAGAGGCAGTTCGGATGAGGGAGATGAGTGACCGTCACTTATATCGCGGTGATGAGGCTGAGGAACCCGATTACGGATCGAGTGAGTTCTACTCCGGGGATCAGTCCATGGACGAGGATCAGATTGGCGTCAAATCATCCTCCGTGATGTGGCGCGTGGCGAAGGGCAGAGGCTGTAAGTTTGTTAGTACTGGGTCGTCCAGTACTAGCAAACGATCTAGAGCGGAGGACGACACTACGTGGCTTGTTATAGGGGATGTGCCCGGCGGACCGGCGGATGATAGCGTCGTACCGAGCTTCCTGGGCCACGTAGCGTCTCGTATGTGGATGGGAGAGACGAGGGGTCTCTTGAAGTGTCAGAACCGATTCAGTGTCTGTCAGCGGCTGAGTGAGTGGCGAGCGGAGATGTCGCCCGAGGTGAGGGCCCAGATCGAGGGGACTGGGTTATCACACCTGACAGACATTATGTTCAGACATATCGACTTCCCCCTGATATCTGCATTCGTTGAAAGGTGGCAGCCGGATACGAACTCGTTCCACATGCCGTTCGGAGAGATGAACATCATGTTGCACGATGTATGGCATATTCTCCGGATTCCTGTAGAGGGACAGCTCGTTTCCAGTGAGGGACGGGATGGCCAGCTGCAGGCGACGGCCATGGAGGTTCTCGGGGTCACCCAAGATGTACTGATGCATAGCCACTGGCAGGGCGGTGGGGTCCTCACGGAGTCGGTTTTTGACCTTTGCCTTACTGTTGACCGAGTCGAGGACATCCAGGCGGTAGGTTGGATGTGGTTACTTATTGGATCCACCTTGTTTGTCGACAAGAGTGGTAACCGTATTAGACCCTCCTGCGTGATGGAGGTGAGGGACGGTGTCGGAACGGCGCATGAGTTCTCTTGGGGATTTGCTGCCCTCGCCTTCCTATATCGTCAGCTCGGTATAGCTAGTCGGGGGGATTCTCAGGGCATCTGCGGATGCCTAACTCTCCTCCAGGCATGGATATACGAGTACTTTCCCTGCTTCCGACCTCATCGGGAGCGGATGGTTGTCGGGGACGGCGAGGCTCCCCGTGCGTGCGTATGGAGTGCCCAGGCTGAGGGCAAGGACGTGGTTCGACTGCACTCCTTACGTAGACGCTTGGATCAGTTGCGAGCGTCAGAGGTACGTCATGCAGTTATCGGTGTTCATGATTTATTTCGTCGTTTGCTATGTTTTTTTTACTTCACCGTAACTTCAACATTTCTACGTAGGTGGTGTGGCTGTCGTATGGTTCTGACCCGGTTACATCTGTACCCGGAGCAAGCGGAAGGTCCTCGATCGGTTATGGAGGAGTATATGAGAGATTGGCGGGCTGCCAAATGATGTATTACTTATATGACCCTAGATGAATTTGTTATATATTTATGTTGGAGTTTCATTGTTATTGTTATTTATTTGTGTTATTGTAATTTGTTGTTTTTTATTTACCTTTTTTTCACTTGTTTTATTGTAATTTGTTGTTTTATTTACCTCCAATAATCACGAAAAAATATAACATGCAAAATATAACAATCACGCAAAACATTCAATTACGTCAACCTCGCTAAACGATCCCAATGTGCTCTTCGCCTAACATACATTTGCTCCCAACCAGCGACACTATCAGAACGGGAAGTAAACCATGATGCGCATATCGGAGGAACTGGGAAATCTGACCCTAAATTCAGACGGATATAATGCATGTAAGAATCACCTAAATGACCTATGACAAATTCTCTAGTTGGACGTGTAGCAGTCGAAGGTGCTTGCAACGGTAGCACAGTGGAACAAGCATATAACCCCCTTCCGCTGCCGTATCCGAATAACATAATCGCTGCATTGAAGAGGTTGGCAATCGGGAACAAATCCTCAAGTACTATCATCCAGTGATCATCGTGACACGCACCTCCGTCCCACATAATACGGCGGTAACCAGCGTCGACCTCGTCAACGTATATGTTTTCGTACAATGCTCGGTTAGCTAAGATTTCGTTTGCAATGCAAACTCTCGTCAATCGCCATTGCTCTTGGTCTCCGAAAACGTAGTCCGCAATGACACGGAAACCGCAATTACCATCCCCAACCACATCGAGATATCCTTCAATGAAAGGTATGATGATTCCCGGAATTTTGTTAACATGATAGAATTCAGTTATATCTATTCCGTGTCCATCTGCAAGACAATATAATAGAAAGTCATTAATAGTACTTATCAAAAAGTACTTAACAACATTATGTACATGTTAAAAAATTATTTCATACCAGTACTCCGCACGACGTTACTCGATGAGGATGAGCTACGACCACGCCCGCGGCTCGAACTGGATGACCTAGGGCGACCACGACCCCTCTGGGAGTACTCCCATGAACTAGGATCACGTCTGGTAGAGGAACTCCCTCTCGATCGACCTCTGACTGTCGTGTTCGCTTCCGGCTCGACGTAACTCGCTTCATCAGGATGAAGCTGCTCATTGATAAGGACAGATATGTTGCGCACAACTGCCCGGTCGCTTAAGTTAACCTCGTCGACGAGAGAGTGAAAGTATCGATGGTCCTCAGATGGATGCTCAGTCATGTCAAGCGTAGCTATCTCCACTGCATCACTAATAACGAGTGTTCGCCAAAATTTGTGGACACTATTCAAGCTAATTGGCGTGCCCGTATCCGTGGCCGTTTTCAACTCACACGCACACGGGATCTGATGAGTGGATCTCAATACACAACCGCAACGATCAAATACTTGGTGACTCAATTCTCTCATCCTCTTCAGCTCATCCGATAATATTCCTAAGCAGTAATGGGAAACATACCCGCTCAGATAGTTGAATGGGAAACCCGAGTACATCACACCTCTTCGTCTTCTGCACTCTTCAAGTGTGTACTTGATCTCAGTTAGTTGTGACTCGATTGACTTGTTGACCTTATTCCAAACATTGTCCAAAGCTCCAGTTGAGGAGTTCAACCACTGTTTTAGCGCGGCATGTGCACTCTCCACCCTGCAAGTCGTAGTGTTGCCAAGGTGTAGCACCTTATTCGTCCACGCAGCTACAAACATCTCTTTGTATCTCAGCCAGGTCTCCTCTACATAGGATATCACGTGAGGGTAAGAACTCCAAGTATCCTTCATCGTACGCATTGCTCTATCGTACTCAGCTTCTGTGGAAGCTTCCATGATAGATTTCCACTTCCCGTTCTTGAACCTCTGCGCGACGACCTTATTTTTTCCACAAAGTCTGTACACTTTGTCTTCAACGACTTTGTTAATGTGCCATGTACAGAGCAAATGGGCACTCTCGGGAAATATCTCTCTAATAGGTGTCATCAACCCTAGCTCACGATCGGTCAAAATTGCTGTTGGGTGTACATTATTTCCAATAAGCATCCTCAACTTATCTAAGACCCACGCATAGCTTGCCTCAGTCTCATCCTTCATAATGGCATAAGCTATGAGGAAGTTCTTATTGCTTGGAGTCATCCCCACTATCTCAAGAAACGGCATCTTATACTTGTTTGTTTTGTACGTGGAATCTAAGCCAATCAACCAAGGAAAAGACCAAAGTAACTGAATTGATGTAGGGTGTGCCATGAACACGTGAGTTACCTCATTAGTAGCTGGGTCGGCTCTTGTCCAATGTACGTACTTATTCTCCACAGCTAAATGATGAAACTGACCAATGACATCTCTCTCTTCAAAATCAAGTTTCCTTATACGATCTCTGTAGTTGTACACATGCCGTCTAGTTGCATTGTCCTCAGAAAATTTTTCCTTAATAGCGGCCAAGATAGCACATGGCTTTGTTTGTGCCGAAGTCATGTCACGAACGAGTTGCTTTGACCCAGGACTAAGACCACTCATCTGGCGATATCCCTCAGGAAACACAGCAAAGTCATGGTTGTGCGTACCCCTAATCCCAGGCAATGTGACAATCATCCAACTATTGGACCCATACACTTGCTCAGCTCTTAACTGGAACGTACATTTACAAGCCTTTGTTTTCGTATTCTTCCGAGCAGCAGTATCTAAGTCTCTTAATTTCCCTCTGTAGCGTTCACCTCGATTGCATCTTAACAATGTTACGCTTCCATTGTTCTTGTGTGACGAAATTATCAACTCAAACCCGATAGTAAGGGCAATTTGTTTTGCCCAATTAATTGCATCTCTATCACTATCAAATAACTCATCAGTGACGAAATGCGTACTGTAATCAACACCATCACCACCGAACCGCTCCAAAGGAACCTAACGAAAACAACGAAAACAATGTTAGCTTAATCTTAAATTCAAACGTCTATCAAAACCGACTGAACCAAGGGACAAGCGTCTGAAATTTCCGCCTGGACCATGGAAGTGGCGGAAATCACGGACGCCTACGCCATGGTTGAGGCGTAAATCTCAGACGCCTGAACCATGGTGTAGGCGTCCGTGATTGACGCCTCAACCATGGTGAAGGCGTCCGTGATTTCCGCCCCATCCATGGTCCAGGCGGAAATTGCAGACGCCTGTTCCATGGATGAGGCGGAAATCACGGACGCCCGTTCAAATTCTGCTGAAAAAAAAATTTACCTCGGCCACCGTCGACGGCACTTTCTGGTCGCCGGCAGACATCCGCGGCCGTTGCTTGAGTGAATGTTGATGAAGGTTGGGTATGAGAGTGGGTGGTAGAGAGGGAGAATTGATGTGAGAGTTAGAGAGGGAGAGGATGGGTGAAAATGTGAAGAAGGGCAAAATTGTAATTTCTAGGGGCGGTAGGTAGTAATTTTATGGCGGTAAATAGTAACACCCATAAAAAACAAGGTGAACCCGGCGAATTCTAGTAATAGGAATTTGGTAATTCATATTTGACTTATTTGCTTAGAGAATATATATATATAGTACCACTTGCTTCATTATATTATTCATCTTGACACTTATTTTTTTTGAGGTCAAATTTTATAAAATTGACTGCAAATCTGCAATCTATAAATAAGTGAGCTATGAAATGACATAATATTTATAAAATTTATTTTGAAACATACATTTTAATATATTACTTTCTTACAAATTTTCCTTTATATTATTTTAAATATTATTGTAGTTAAAACATCATCTTAAAACTGTCAAAAATCAAATGTAAGTTGACAACTAGTATATAATATTGTTCATCAGGCTTAGCTTGGTCTATTGATTATTCGATTCAGTGGGCTTAGGCCCCACTAGAGTTCGAATACCAATAACCCCTCCCCTCTTATAACTAATTGACTATGAAAATAGAGGGAGGTCACTCAAACCCCGCCCTTAAAAAAAAGTATATAATATCGGTCGTTTGGTGTCCGTTTGACCTAACTCCTACAATTTCAACTTTTCCTCCCATATTTGTTCTTACTCACACCATTTTTATCCACTCTCTCCTCAAATAAAGGTAGAAGTGGAAGGAGAAGGGAAAACTATAATTGGTAGTAACTTCTCCTTCTGATCTAATTGTAGACTTATCTTAACTTCTTAAAAATTGGAGATAGAGAGGAGACTGAATTAAAAGGTAATGGACAAGAACAAATATGAAAAAGAAAGGAGAAGTTGAAGTTGGAAGAAGATAAGTCAAATGGTTCATTAGCCTTAGAAAAATCTCCGTGGCCCAGCTCGTATTCCCTAATAACAATAAGGAATAATTTATTTATTTTTTTTGAAGTGTAGATTAGCAAGAAATGTAGAACTTTTTTTTTTTTTTTTGGTTACAAAGAAATGTAGAACTTTTTTTTTTTTTTTTGTTAGGAAGAAATGTAGAACTTTGACTGTGCATAAACTTTTAGGCTTTCATTTTCTTGTATTTTTGGTGGGGCTGAAAAAAGAGAAGAAATTTCAAGTGAAATATCTGGGGTTGGCGTCCAAAAATATCTAAACATACGTGTCTAGTAACACTACACCCATCTATGAAATTCCAGTCTGAAATCAACACAAGCCTCAGGGTACTGTGTAATTCATCTTCATCTCACTGCTGTGGTCACCAAAACCATCCATCCAATGGCATCTAACACTACCCTTCTTCTCTCTCCAACACTAACACTACCACCATTCATAAGAGGAGAGAGAAACTCACTTACACTTCCAACATCTTCACACAGCATATTCACTTCTTCTCAATATGGTCATCTTTGTTATGATCATCTGAAGCTATGCAAAGCTGCTGCTGCTTCATCATCTTCATCTTCCTCCTCCTCTTCATCATCGTTGGGTTCGTTGATTACGGATTTTGACCTGTATGATCTGCTTGGGATCGACAGCTCGTCCGATCAAATGGAGATTAAGAAGGCATACAGGTCCCTACAGAAGAAATGCCATCCTGATATTGCAGGTCCTGCAGGTCATGACATGGCTATCATCCTCAATCAAGTCTATGCTCTCCTGTCTGATCCCATTTCTCGCTTTGCCTATGACAAAGTATGTCTGTATATACTTGATTCTAACTTGTTAAAATCTTGGAAAACATTAATCTAACTTGGCTTAAGTGTTAGCAATTAGCAATTGCCTGGAAACTGTCTGTTAGATTAGTGAACCTCTTGATGCTGTGTATACTTTGAGGGCATGTCATTAACTGTATGCTCTGAAAAACTTTGCACTTTCTCTTATATAAGAGCTATAGATTAATTTGCTCGTTCTGTGATAGGAACAAGCAAAGACTGTAGAGCTGCGAGGCTACACAGGCAGGCCTCTGTACTCTGCGTGGCTAGGTCCGGAAACTGAAGAGAGGGCAGTATTTGTCGATGAGGTCAAGTGCGTTGGCTGCTTAAAATGCGCGTTACTTGCTGATAAGACGTTCGCTATTGAATCTGTTTATGGAAGGGCTCGTGTCGTTGGTCAGTGGGCTGATCCTGAACACAAAATTCAGCAGTCCATCGACGCTTGTCCTGTCAGTTGCATCTCGTAAGCACACCACTACAACCTTTCTCCATCTGATTATGTACTCCATAGGATCTGAATTTAGCTATATGATGAAGAGTGAGGACTAATCAACTGATATAATACGTATGGTGGAAAATAATCAGGATGGTGGAAAGATCAGACCTTGCAGCACTAGAGTTTATCATGTCCAAGCAGCCAAGGGATACTGTCAAAATAGGGGCCAGCAATACTGGTGGTACACGAGTGTTCGATGTTTTCTCTGAAGTGAAAGTTCTCCACAAACGACTTCAGGAATCAAGGAACAGAAAATCTTATCGAGATTCTAAGGTAATCATATCGAGATTCTAACAGTTGTTGCATTGTCTGTTGAAGCTTGACTTGATGAATATACCGCGTTTCAGTATTCTGAATTGCAAAGTGAAGCAAGAATGTCAGCCATTCAAGCAATCAGATCGATCTCAAACTGGTTGTACTGGACATCACCTGTATCTGAGACTTCAGCAGGTTTAACACTTAAGGAGGTGAAAAGATCTTTTGAGCCAGACATTGAAAAGCTCAGAGATGCAGCAGCTGCAGTAAGGAGACATGCTACTTCAAAAACAGGAGACAAAACAGGACTTCTCCCTCAAACAACATTGAAAGACGAGTATTGGGTTCCATCAGCTCCCGTGCTTCCACTGGAAACCAAAGACGAGTCAAATGATCGCAGCACAACACAAACACCATCTTTTGAAGCTGGTGAGAAGATTTATGACACAACACTTGCCAGAAAAGAGGCTAACCAGAGAAAACCTCTTATTTCCGGCATCTCTTTGGGTTTAGCTGTGGTTGCAGCAAGTATAGTCAGGTTGCAAATAGCAGGAGAGACAGTTGGAGGGTTGGAAGACCATATAGGTGGTTCGTTTGTTCTGCAGGTCGTAAACAGTTCTTGGTTACAGGTTATTTTAGCTGGAATTACTTGGTATCTTATAGGAGTGGTTGTCATACAGTTCGTAGAGCGTCTCATAAGCAGGGGCAAAATTTAGTCCCAGCTATGTAACCTAACAATCTCAGTAGAAGATAGTACATTTGTAAAGAAAAAAATATATATATACAGACTACTCTAATACATCAAAGTTTACCAATCAAGCAATCACATCTCAAATGTCTTTTTTTTTTTGAATTATTATTTGTAGGTTGGGACAGTGCATCTCAAATGTTTGCTACTGTGTTCTCTTCATTTCACCTTAATACTCAAGTTGGATGCCAAGTATAACATGAGTATTACAATTGAAATTTAGCATCAACGTCGACAATACACTAAACCATGGTAGGAGTAGAAGACTTACCTTCTCATTGGAAGTACAGTTTAACATCAATAAAAAGTACATCACTCACTGTCACATAAGTCCATCAGGGAGAACCCTGAACTGCGCAGAGCCGCAGGGGTTATCAAATTAATATTACACTTTCTGATAAGAGTTGCAATCTGATAAGTTAACAAGAGCAATGCCTTCCCTGACCTAACAGGAATGACAATAACAGCACCTTCAAGAGGTCCTTAATAGCGGTACTTAGTGGAGTAATCTTTCGGTGCAATCACAAGACCTCGACCCTTTCGTGCTCCACGATAGACAGTCTCAACGATGTCTATGAATTCCTGCTTGTCCTTGAGGGCCCAATTGATCTTATTGTTGTTACCAGTTCCAAGATCTATCATTATGTGCTTGTTCCTGAAAAAGAACATTACCGTGGATGGGTCATACAGCTCGTACATTGTGTTGAAATCAGGCACCTCTGTTATGTCTACAAGATATATCACAGCGAAATTCTTTGTTGTTTCCGCCACTGAAGCCAATACTTCATCCATCTGAGAGAGAAATCATAATTTATTGTCAGGCATACGAGTTTATGACATGAAAATCAAAGGAAAGAGTAAGCACATCTTAATGATATTAAGACATATTTAATTATATGAGCATGGTTTCTTATCTAAAAAAAAAGCCCAAGTGACTTAACTCCCCCCCCAAACAACCAACCCAACACAGAATACAGAGAGAGATGAGGTGAGGAAGATTGAGCCTCAAATGCCCATCTACTTACACAAAGGAAAGCAAGGTACTAAATAAAATGGTTATTGATGGTCATAGTTTCACTTTATGTTCCATATAAAGTCAACTCTTTTACCCAAACTTTAAGATGTTTGCTCAGGTGTTCAACAAAACAAGTACCAAAGCATAATCAGGGGCTTTGTGCAAACAATCAACTTCTTATGTCGAAGTGGGATAATTCCCCACAAATATGCAGCAAAGAAGAAAGAAAGTGAAGAAAATCTACGTTTTGCAACTACTTATTGGGCCCCTCTACAACATTCTTTGGGTCTGGGCAGAGCTACTTGGAAATAAGCTTTATTAGATTTTTGGATAAACTGATAAAGGATCAGATGGGACTTAAATTGTATGACCTAGACAAAGTGAAACGTAAAATAGGGATCTACTATCTCTTTCAATCTTTCAAAAGTACATACAGAACATCATAGATCGAATTATACAAAAAATGATACCTCAAATAAAACTAGAGTTAAACTGTTGAAACAATGACAACTACCAGTGAGAACCAGCACTTTCCTACAGTTTTTTTGGTGCACAACTCATGATGTATATAAGCCTTATTCCTAACCAAATAAACATAGACTGCTTCTGAAAAGCCCATAAGGGTAAATTCATGGAAAGTACTAATAGTCCGAAAACTAGGCTTACAGAGCAATCATAACAGTGGCAGCATCATATAAGAATCTAATTCACAGATGAAGCCTGGACAGCAGAGTAACTTAATCTGACCAGCACACAGCCAGACCGTCCAGAAAGAAAGAGGCTCAACCCCATCCAATCCTCCAAACCCAAGGAAAACCTTTTCTGTCCTTACTGGTAACACTAGCGTCGTCCACTCCAAAATACAACTCGCTGGAAAGTCTCCACCAACCCCGACAAATCACTCCCCACTCCCCACTCCCTACTCATTCTATCACTGAATTTCATCCCTGATGCAAGGATAATAGGTACACCAGTGAAATATTGTAGCACTAGCTTTACCAAAACTAAGATATAGACAGCCTACATAAGAATAAGATAGAGATACCAGTTGCCAAGCATAGCAACAACTATTACACTGATAAGCCAAATTGAGATATCACACTACCCCATTTCAGAAGCATTTGTTACACCAGGTTATCAACTACCAGCACCACCAGCAACTCAATTGCGGGAGAATCCATCAATACAACCACAAGACTAATGACGTACACAGAAATTATTTCAAGTCTCTTTTCCACAAATGAGATGAGACCTTCTGAGGGGATCATGGGTAAGTGGCCAGACAGATCAAGAACGAACACCTGCAGGGTCCGAGCAACATATTTGCAACACATGCAGGGTCCGAGCAACATATTTGGAACACCCACTACACCACAATTCTCTGTTATGTTATAGTTCCTTCGGATTTCCCGGTTGCCTCCTTTCTTCTATGAATGTGGGCTTGTGGCCCTGCTAATTCAATCTATCCCCAAAAATCCCTATCAACACCAAAAACAGCCCCAACTTATCCCCAATTTGGTAAGGAGTGTATCAGGGATATGGGCCTGTGTACTTAGGCCATAAAAGATCAATCTTTGAATGAGAAATCAAAACATCATTGCAACAATTGAAAGGGCTACCATGTTCAATTTCGGGTCCAGAAATTGAAAACCTAAAACCCTAGCGACCAATCGCAAGTAAGATGGTAAAAGAATTGGGCAATTGTAACCAAGCAAAGCACTCGCAGAAATAAAATTGAACCAGATAGTTTCAATCACATCAGTCAAGAGCAAAAGATTCGATTTTTCAATTATTAGTTATTACTAGAGCAGAAATTAACAAAGTATATGAATTCAATTAAAGTCGTAGAACTGGAAACAAATAATTAATATGTGGGTACTAAAGAATTGAAAAAACAAGAGCTAGGGTTTATGGAGAGAGAGAGAGAGAGAGAGAGAGAGAGAGAGAGAGAGAGAAAGGGAAAGAACCTGCATGCAAGTTTCGTCCCAATCATGGCCGAAACGGATGATGACGAGACGTTCTTCTTCAGCGAGGATGGCTTGATCCACTGCCCATCCTGAGTGCAGATGAGGTAGCAGGTAAGACATCTCTCTCTCTCCTCTCTCTCTCTCTCTCTTCTCTCCTCTCTATGGAGCAGCTGCTTGTTGATAAAAGTTGTTTGTATCAAAATTGTGCTTCTGGAATAGCCTAATGATTTTCTTGTTGGTCGTAACAGCAGCCTTAAGGCTAATGGTAGAAACCAGTATTTTGCTGACGCTAAGGCAATTTTATTCTGCGGCCCGTAGCTCGACTTTGCTAATTACCTTAACACAAAAATTTATTACAATATTTCATAAACATTTTTTTATTAATATAAAATTATTGTAATTTTTGGCAAGACAATGAACACATTTTAATATCTTAAGCTGTTACAGATTTTTTAGGGTTCATTCTTTTCTATTGGAATTGGTGACTAGTAATTGGGAGTGGCTATCGACAGTTTTGGACAACTCAGCAGTGGCGAAAATTAGTTCAAGTGGGTTTACTCCCTTAGAGTAATATATAGGACAATTCTTAAATATTGTAAAAAATAATTGATAGAGGATTTCTTTTTAATTTTTTTTTTCAAGTGATTCAATGGAATACTCAAAGCCAAAGCATGCATCCGCCACTGGGCAACTAGGAAGTTTAAGTGCAAATTGGGAACATTTAGAAGCAATTAGGAGCAATTGAAGACAAATGAACAACGGTTGAAATGAACATCCCTTACTACTAGGGATGTAAATGGATCGGATTCGGATCGGGTGGAGCATCATCCGCTCCATCCGCTCCATCCATCTAATCAACCCGCTCCATCCGTCATCCGTGAACCATTCAATCCATATTCAATCCGTCCGTCATCCGCGGATTAGTGGATGGATCGGGTACTTAACGGTTTATGGACTGAAAACAATAAATAGACCCAAATATAATAAAACAGTTAGTAGTCAAACAAAATTTCAACTCATATACGATTGTTTTACCTTGTAACAATAAAAATAACACAATTTAGTTTAAATAATAACAATAAAAATTAGAAAACAAGTAAAATTAAACTAAGATGTAAATATATACATAGGTTGGATATCTTTTTTATATAATTATATTACACTTTTATATCTAAACAGGTGAGTGATGGATTTGCGGATTGGGTTAGCGGATGAGAAATCTCATCCATCATCCGCTCCATCCGCCATCCGATCTATCCGCCATCCGCTCTATCATCCATTTAATCGGGTTTTAATCCATATATTCGATTCGGATGGAGCAGGTATCCGCGGATCATGAATCCATTTACATCCCTACTTACTACTAGGGTCTCTAAAAGGGCAAAAAAAAGAAAAAGAAAAAAGAAGAAGTTAAAGTCCTTAAAATCTTAAAACCCAAGTAGCTAGGGGCATATAAGTTTATTACTCAGCTGTTAACTCACTTTAAAATAGAAACACAAATTATCTTGTTATTTTTTTCAGTTGACACTATGGGATCTACCATCGACTACAATAACTATCTCTACGCGCTGGTTTATAAGTACCTTAAAGATTGGGACAGTTACCAAAAGATGTAATGTTGCTCCATATCCAAGGGACAAATTATCTTGTTATAAAAGCACAAATCCTACCAACTTTGTGAACATTAGGATTGTAATCTCAGGATTGGACTTTGGAAGCTTGTGTTTCTATAGCTCAGGTTGTTTGTATTTTTATGTACACACGTATTATTGGTCGACTCTTCCAGGTTGTTTGTATTTTTATGTACACACGTATTATTGGTCGACTCTTCCAGGTCGTTCTACTTCTACTACCAAACAAATTAAAACAAACTTGGGTGTAGCCAACAACCATTGTCCTGTGTTCTCTCTCTAGCTAGGCCTGATTTCGTTGCCAAAATCTCAACAATGGCCACACCACCCTCATCATCATCATCCTACAAAGAATTCGAAACCCGAAAACGCTCACCTAACCCAAAGACAGCAGCTTTGTTAGTAATCGACATGCAAAACTACTTCTCATCTATGGCCAACCCCATCCTCGCCGCTATCATAGCCACCATCCGTCTTTGCAGACGCGCGGGGATCCCAGTGATCCTCACGCGCCACCGCCACAAGCCGGGCGATGACGGTGGCGTGCTTGGGGAGTGGTGGGATGGCGAGCTCATCGTCGACGGCACCCCCGAGTCCCAGCTCATTCCGGATGTTCTGGCGTCGGCGCGTGAGGGTACGGATGAGGAAGTGGTGGTGGTGGAGAAGGACACGTATAGCGCGTTTAGGAACACGCGCTTGGAGGAGCGTCTTAGGGAGATGGGTGTGAAGGAGGTGATAGTGACGGGGGTGATGACTAATCTTTGTTGTGAGACCACTGCTAGGGAAGCGTTTGTGAGAGGGTTTAGAGTGTTTTTTTCTACTGATGCTACTGCCACGTCATCCATGGAGTTACATGAAGCTACTCTTAAGAATTTGGCTTATGGTTTTGCTTATCTTGTTGATTGTCAACGTCTCACTAAAGCTTTGACTTTGCCTTAGCTGGCTAGTAGTTATCCTTCAATTCGTGCCTGGGTGCGTGCGTGCGCGCGTGTTTTGGTGATATGTGTACATAAATAAAACGTTTATGTAGATTACTCACATCAAGCTTTTTTTCTCAATGATATTTGTGGAATTTGTTTGTATGAACTTCTACTTGTATAAGTTGGAAGTGTAATTGCCTAGCAATTATGTCAAGTACAATAAAAGAATGTTTTTACAAATAATGTGATTTCTGTGACTACTTGTATGACCAACAATTTTGCTCTACCTAAGTGACACAAAATGTCCTTGCCGTTCGAAAAAAAAAGTTAAGGCTCGGGGTAGGCTAAGGCTAAGAGCCATTGGGAAGATCATGAGGGCGGAGTAGGCGGCATTTTTTTGTCAGCCAAGAAATGCTTCACAACCTGCAAAGCTTGCCTTGGCTTAAGCGTCGGAACTTGGTGGCCTGCACCCCTTACGGTGACAAACATCAGTCCTTCATACTCGATTGTCCATCCTCCCACCTATATATATGCAAGCAAAAGATCAACTCCATACATAAGATCAAAGTATTGCTCATATATTTTCTAGCCTTGTACTTTGTCACTGTGAGCAAATAACCTAAGTATGTACACTTTTCGATACGAGACACTACCTGTGTCCCGCTATACCACGCTGTCCACTCTTGCTTAGTTTTGAGTCGGAGCTTCCTTAGAGTGTACCTTGTTGATGTTACTGGAATTCTCCCATCAGTGTCTCCACTGAAAGTACAAAACATAATTCTTCATCAATTACAAGCAGTGAATACAGCAAATATAGTTGCCACAATCCATTTGTAAACGAAGCATATGAGAGATAAATTATGGTAATCAAATTTGCGATACGAAAAGTTGTATTCCAAATCGGAGGGTGAGGGGGAAAGGAAAATTAGGTCACCTGATTATCCATATACGGAGGCCATTGGCTATCAGCTTTCTTATAGTCGGAAGCATTGAGGATGGCGAATCACTCCAAGAAGTTATATTATCACTGTATGATCATAACCATCAGTTAGCATTTCAGAATACAATAGGCCATTTCTAGCCCTGTATATGATGTTATTCACACGTACTTGCAGTGAGTCCATGGATACGGGAGTTTGGTGACATTGGCATGTAGTGCTGCTTGGACGTCTGGCCTATTCATATATGCATCAGTGTAGTCTGATAAGCAAGGATCATACCCTGCTCTCCTCTGCCACCCTTGCTGCAACAGAATTGCAAGCTTAAGCCATCGCTTAGATTACAAGGTAATAACATAGTTTGATTCATTAATATTTCATAGACATTGTTTATCAGCAGAATTCTAACTTTTCTCAGGGACTGATAGTCTGATACCATAGCGACAAATTCTCTGACATGGAAATGGCGTAAGGTAGCCAACAACCAGACAGACACTAGTTGGAGCTCTGCCACAAGGGATCCCTTCAATTTTTAGCAATGAATCTATGTAGTATGTTAGCAGACTTTACCTAGTTGGTCATTTCTTGATTTCGTTCTTGTTATACAAAGAGTAAGACACATCTGACAGGTTCTTTAAGTGTCAACTTGTATACATGGTCACATTTGGTCTTGACAACTTGTGATCACCAGAGGAGGGATTGAGATAAAATACTTACAAATCTTGAAAACAACCGAGGAGAAATGCCATCAATAACTGGAGGCTGAGTGTTCCTGCGAGCTCTAGTCTGGTTTTCGACACAAATTGTGGAGTACAAGCTGTATATATCAATGAGCTGGTACTCGGCAAAGTATTCATTCAGGGCCTTATTGCAATCTTTCGTCAGATTTTTCTTGCTAAAGTTGCAGTTCCTCTTAAGATCATTGTAAATGCGATCCGAAATCACAGCATGATCCCAGGCATAATCCACCATCCCTCTCTGATCTGTCTCATCATCTAACAATGCATTTCCAAGCTGACAAATAATATCATTTTTAGTTACTACCAAAGTGGGGAAATCACCAATGCCTATTAATACAGTTTCATGCATTCCTTTTGACTTGCATAGCTTGAATCAGTGGGAAAAATCCAAATAGGCATATGTAGGAATTATCACTCATGTTTGTAAAATAGAAAGCCATTTTCGTTGTATAAGAAAACCAAAGTGATGTATTTTCTTTGCATACCATGAAGCCTTTCAAATTGATGTGGTTTTCCTTGGAAGTTATCTTATTGCTGTTGAGAATGATCTCAGCAAGTTGTGGAATATAATGCCCTTTAGGAGAAGGGAGAAAAGTAAGGCAATGCTGAAGAAATAAACAGATATCATAACATTTTTATTCAATATGCGATGGTCCTTTTACCTGAATAGCTCTCCCCAGAAAGATAAAAGTCATGGGACTTGAATTGCGGGAATCTTTTGAACCAGTTGACAAGAAAAGCATATGTATCCTTAGCTGGTGATCATGAAACGTAAAATACGATAGCCAAGTCAGGAAGTTAAAAGCTAAAGATTTGCAAGGAAATGCGCTATACAGCTGACAATTAATGAGATTGTGCCAGGAAAATTGCCTACGATGGTGTCACCAAGGCCACTGACATCGCTGCTGGTATTAGTGTAAGAAAATCCGACACCAACCGGAGATTCCAGAAACAAAAGGTTGGCAGCTGATAACACCGAAAGAGTCATGTTAATACTGAGTTTGTTACATGATCTAAATGATGAATGTAATTGACAACAGCAAAGCTGTAAGGTGACAGCCAGAGATTGAACAAATAAGCACAGAATAATACACCTTTGGAATGATTACTCCCTGCTGAGGCTGCTGTGCTTATTGTCCTATTGTTCAGAAGTACTTAAATACTAAGACTGTACATATCTTGAAATTTTCAGATATGTACCATAAAACTTTCTTACAAAGTTTCATATTCTGATCCTTTCCTTACATTAACGGTAAAGTTTAAATCATTAAACTTCTCGTTACGCAGATTAACTAACTAAGCAAAATACGACTACGACGATAGCACCTTTAGATATAAATTATGAGATGATTATATTATCATGAATATATGACATAAACCTCATTAATGTGGAAATCTTCAATTGGAAAGGATTCATTTCCATTTGGGTTAAAATAGAGGCAGCTTTTCCTCCTGATTGGGGGCTTTTCCTCTCTCATTCTCTCTCTACATCTGCTTCTCTACATAGACCTTTGTCTCATCTTCCAAAAACCTAACTTGACCATCGGAGAGGGGATTCCTCACCCACCCCCGAGGGTAGTTTGGCTTCTCTTGCAGGTGATGTTGAAGGCCCCACTCAGGATGAAGTACCGGCGGGCGGCGGCTACAAGGGAATACTTCCCCCCGAAACACCTCCCCAACTTTCTATTACTTTCTCACCAATGTCTGATTGAATCTCTTACCAGTATAGAAGTAACAGCATATCATCAAAGCAAATCTCCAAAGTACAGACATGCTAACTCAATTGATAATATGAGTATTTTTCTTGAATAAAGAAATAAAAAGAAAGGATTTACCTCTATTCCAAGCATATTTATTGTGCTTTAACTTGGGCTTATTCCCCTTTTGAGGAAAGAAAGGACCCAGTTCTTCTGCTTCTCCATATCCAATTGAAGAGCATCCTGGCCCTGATGATCATATCAATTCAACATACAGGATTGCAAATGAGAAATTTGGATGTGAATGTGATTATGTTTCAAAATGTCCACAATCATCTCCAAGATAAAACAAGAAAGTCCAATTTGTACTCGCTAGAATCCGAGTATTCACTGAAGATGCTATTTGGGTGAAATGGATCGATAACCTGTTAATTTAACTTATTCAGACATGGTTTCATCTGCAGTCTGCACAATGACCAAATAGAAGTTGCCATTTCCTTCATCTTATACAGTATAAGGTAACTAGAGCACATCCATTTCAGAAGTGGACAGTGCTGTCAGTGCATACTAACTGAAATTTTCCTAATCTTGATATTTTATTGTCTAATAGCTGAAATAAGCTATCGGTCATCAATCATGGGTCTGCTCTATCATTTATTTGTTTGAAGGTATACATGCCAAGTTCACTCTATGATTTGTTTGAAGGTATGATTCACTCACACTCCTAGACGTGGGACATCGCAATTGTTACCAAGCCAGACAAACACCATATAATTAACCTGATGAGACATCGATGATGAGATTGCAAACATTGTATATGTACATTCAGCATACACCATGCATAATAAAATTAACATTATGGGACATTGATGATGAGATTGCAGACATTGTATATGTACATTCAGCATACTGCATATATATGATAATGATGTATGACGTGTACCATATTACTTGATAATGACCAGTTATGTACCTCCATTGAGCCATAGAAGAACAGGCTTTTCTTGAGGTTTCTCTGTAGCTTCAAAGAACCAATAGAACAGTGCCTTCCCATGATTTTCATTGACTATCACATAACCTGCAAAGTGTCTAAAACTCACCTTAGGTTGCCCTGGAAGATTTTCTACAAGGTCTGCCTTTTGCTCTGCCAGTATTTTTCTGCTCAAGTGGTCTCCCGACCGAGAGGCAGCCGAAGCAAAGGCTATGTTTGTTGCCAACAGCCATAGCCAACAGTAGGTGCAGAGCAGAGAAGTCATTTTGGAAATGATATAAATAGAGAAGAAGTTTATGTTGAGAAACCGAAATGATGAATTTAAGTAGTAATTAGTGTGCCTTTCATTCCTATATCAATTGTGCTTGAAAGTTAGAGTGTACAGTTAGTTTATAGTGAAGGATGTTCTGCTGTTATATACAATGATGAACTTGTGTCAAAGGGGTTGTTATTCTAAGACCAAGTGGAATATTGCAGTTTTCAGGCATTGCCTAATCATGCAAATTCAGATTTTGTTTTGTTGGCTTGGAAATGAACTTTTCTTTATGTCTTTTTAGTATGAGGTTCAGTTAGTAGTTAAGGTTGAGCCATTAATTATTTAAAAGAGGTCCCAAGTTACATTTTCAACTTTGATATAATAGGCCAGTAATAAATGTATTACATGAGCATGATTGCCATTTTAGAGAAATAGGATAGAAGCTCTAAATAACCTTTGTTAATGGTTATTATTGGTTAAGGTTGTCAACATCTTTATACATTGACCATCTCTCATGTATTAACGATAATGGTTTTTTTAACTTGTCATTTGTCAATGATATTAACGGTATATTGGGAAATTATGATTTTTCAAATGGCGAAATCCACATAAATAATGAAATGAAATATTAATTGTCTAATGAACCCGTTTTCAAATATCCTATAGATAGCAGATTATAACAAAAGGTAATTTTGTATGACGCGTGAGACAAATAGATACTTGTGAAAAAGGGAATAAAGAAGAATAATTTGAACAGATGCTCATCATTTTTGCTATATATATACTTCAGATCTGAAGTAGGAAATTATATGCTTATATAAAGCTTCCCATAATGAGCATAATAGTCAGGTTGCTATGATTGCCATTTTGTCAAGTTTGTTACAGTAGCTTGTAAGTTGCTTCAACATCCAGAAAAAAAAAAGGGTGCAAGTTTGGACATCTGAAAGTTCACTAGTGGTTAGAAAAGAGAGGGAGGTTGAAATGTGGGCCCAGTCTTGTTTGGTAAGTGCTTTGTTTTGTGGTTAAACTACTTTGTGAATGTTTGTTATTGAAGATGAACAATCTTGCCAACTTCATATCAACCTTTGACATCATTACATGGAAATCATTTTGGTTTTGACCATCAAACAATAAGAGATATCATAATCAAGCATTTGTAGGATTTTAAAAGCTTCTTTAATATCAGTATACAACAAAAGATACAACTATGTGATTGAAAGCTTCACCTTCTAGACAAGGTTGCTGTCAAAAGTCTATGCTGCACTTATTGATCAATTTTCTATCCATGAATACATCATTCTTTTTCTCTTTCTGTGAATAAAGAATGCTTTACAGTTATGAATGAGAAATAATCTAAACCAATTCTTGATGAACATTTTGGTCAATGAAGAATAGAGAGCTTAGATTGTGTGATTTAGGGTAGGGATCGGGAAAGAAGAAGATATGCTTGATCAGTGTCTTCAGAAGGGTTGAGGCGGCATTTTTCTGTTGGCTAAGAATTTTCTAAGCATCAGAAGGGCTTCCTTTGGCTTGAAAGTCGGAACTTGGTGTCCCGCGCCTCTAACTGTGACAAACATCAGCCCATCATAGCCGATTGTCCATCCTCCCACCTTGAAAATTGGAGTTGAAAGATAGATAATCAAGAAACAGAATGTACTATATATGACTTTCAGACATTCTAGAATTTCCTTACAAGTTTTAGAAACCATTAGTGATAAGGATGTACAGAACACTACTAGTACCTGTTTCTTGCTGTACCAGGGTGTCCAATCTTGTACAGTCTTCAACCCCAGCTTTTTGAGCGTGTACCTTGTTGCGGTCACTGGGATTCTCCCATCAGTATCTCCACTGAAAATAGTCAATGTATGGTTTACATATATAGTCATGCGCCTTATGATCTAGTGATCCTTCAATGACTTGTGTACTAAAATATGGAGTAATTTTCATCAAGAACTTATACAAAATAGGATTTGATTAACTTGCCTGTAAACCCATATCCTAAGGCCTCCAGCTACAAGCTTTCGTAGAAGTGGAAGGATTGAGGATGGCGCATCGCTCCAAAATGTGATGTTCTCACTGTTGGTTACAAATTCAATAAATCAAATTATTTATCAAGAAGCTCATACAAACTGCATTCTGCTGATAGACTGAAAGGCTTTGGGTCAAGTTCATTACTTGCAGTGATCCCATGCGTAAGGGATTTTTGTGACATTGGCATGGAGTGCTGCTTGGACATCCGGTCTGTTTAGATATTCTTTTGTGTAGTGATCTAGACAAGGATCATATCCTGCCGGCTTCTTGTGCCATTTTTCCTGTAATCCAAAATATCAAACTATCAAAACATAGATAAAAGTAACAACATTCTACACCATAATGTAAAGTGATGCTTAATTCACCACATTTCCACTAAATTTTCCATTTCAGAAGTTTGTATTGATGAATGATGATGTGGCCTTCCTAGGAAAGGACTATCTTACTTCCCAGGTTTGAGCCTCTTCAAGGCTACTGAGGTTTTCCTCTTTGTTAACTTCAGGGCCCATGGGATTAGTCAGGCAAAGCCCAGATACCCATGTTATCTAAGCAAAAGAAGGAAAGGACTATCTTATTATGTCTGGTCTAACATTTGCCATTCCACCCTGTTAATCAGACTCTGGGGATCTGACTTTGAATTCTAAGTATTTTGACATGGCACTTGAGTCAGAAACGCACAAATTTTCATACAGGAACTGGAGACAAGTTGTTTACAAGTTCACATCATCTTATTCTTACGAGTATATGATGGTGTTTAGTGTTTACCACAATGGGGAATTTGGTTAATAATTGCACCTGTGATCCTGTTCAAACGTGTCCCATATTTCCTTCCCTTCCTCCCCCAAATAATTTGATCTCAATTTTAGAAGGATCTAAGAATCTTATCATCTTTAGCATAATGTAACACACAGACCTAGGTTTTGTTCCCTATGAATGTTGTTTACATCGGTGCTGCATGCCAATGAGATCAGCGTGAGTAGCATAGCTTGAAAGGGAACTTATTTCTTAATAGAATCTTGAGATGTTTGTTCTAATTCAAAGGGAGGGAAATTAAGGACTTACGAATTTGGAGAACAAGTGGGGTGCAGTGCCTTGAATGACAGAAAGCTGCCTTCTGTGTTTGCTGCCAGTAGTTGTGAAATTCTCAACACAATCTGGTGCATACAAGCTGTACATGTCAATGAGCTCATACACTGCAAAGTACTCATCGAGGGCATTCTTACAATCCTCTGAAATATTTTGGAGCTTGAAGTCACATTTCGTCTTGACATCTTTGTATACGCCATCTGATATAACAGCATGGTCCCAGGCATAGTCGATCATCCCTGCCTGATCTGTTTCGTCGTCCAACAATGCGTTTCCAATCTGCATTTCATTCCACGCATCAAAAAGCTTATGCTAATGATTATTTCTGTCATTCTTTTTCTTTTAATTTTGTAGAGTCAGGTTGCACCTTTTTTTTTTTTTTTAAATTTATTATTTATCACAAGAGTCTTATTGTAAGGTATGTTAAACAATTCATTTGGATACTTTAGCTTGGAATTCCTCTATTAAGATCCTTTGACACACTATTGCATGGAAATTTACAAAAAGTATGAAGAATAATCTAAAATGCTTGAACATTCCATGGCCCAAAGGAAAGATATATATATTTTTTTTTGATAGAACAAAGGAAAGATATATTGATCAAATGAAGAAAGAACATGTTCTTTAAAACCTTTCTGGATGTAGAATTTTTCTTCTGTTAATAGCTTGATGCAAATAAAATTAGGAATAGGATGCTTACCATGAAACCTTTCAGATTAATAAAATCTTCCTTGCAAGCCTTCTTGTTGCTGTCAAAGATGAGCTCTGCAAGTTGTGGAACATAATGCCCTATAGAATAAAATTTGAAACAAGCAGCAAATCATTTATTCATAAATATTGAGTTAATTCATAAGTTCTATTGCACATAGACTTTAGTTTGATGCTACTTGGTCTCTATACATACCTGCATAACTTTCTCCAGCAAGGTAGAAGTCATGGGACTTGAACTGCGGAAATCTTTTGAACCAGTTCAACAGAAATGTATATGAATCCTTCGCTGCTTAAAAAGAAGTACAATAATTAATACAGAATGCAGTCAATCGACATGCTAAATCCTGGTGCTGAAGATTCTATGATATGTATGATCACACCATCATCTTGTTACTTAATCTCTTCAAAATTGCTACTATTATTGTATTATATGATTTTTGGGTAGATACATTTGTCCCTTATGAGAAAGGAATAATGATTTAGAGGTGAGCAGGAATTTTGATTTGAGAGATCACCTGTAACCTTGTCACCAAGTTCATTGATGTCACTGCTAGTGTTGGTGTAAGAAAACCCGACACCAACCGGAGACTCCAAAAATAACAGATTGGCAGCTAAGAATCAAACAATACCATTGTCAGCAATCCTCAAGTCCATCATTTTCTTTGCAATATATACAAGGATGTGGATTTTATTGTTCTCCCCCTTCCTTATTTTTACCTCTGTTCCATGCATGTTTGTTGAGTTTTAACATTGGTTCACCTCGTTTCTGAGGGAAGAAAGGGCCTAATTCTGCTGCTTCACCGTAACCAACTGAAGAGCAGCCGGGACCTGCAGGGAAAGGAAAAAAATGAAATATTGGTTTCCTGTTTACTTACAATGCATCAACTTTAATCACCACATCAATGCATTTTCAGCTCGAACCAGACATTATAGATAAGAAAGTAATTCATCAGTGATTTCCATTGATTATTATCTGAAAAAGAATTGCATATAGTCCCCTATGATGCACAAAATTAAAATGAGTAACTTGGAGTTTAACTTCTTTTTTTTTTTTTTAAATTTCCCCACCGAGGGAGGGGCTGATGACTGAGGAGCAACGTCAAGCTTCGAACTCATCAGGGTGTGCATCTTGCTACCAACCCTGAAAACTTCACCAACTAGACTAATGGACACTCACTATCAAATAGACTACCAACCCTGAAAATTTTACTGTTGTAAACTCATTAACAGTAAAATTTTTGATGCATTTGCATGCTTTTACTAATCCTTACACATGCATGCTTGAAAAGATTTACTTTCCCTTTTCATCTACTTTGATCTTCTTTTTTCCCTCTTCAGTGTTTAATGTGTTTTCTTTCTTTTTTTTTTTTTGGGAGGGGGGTGGGGGGGGGGGGGGGGCGGAGGGACCACAGTTGGTTTTGGCATCAACTTGTCTCAGTGATCATAATGGCCATGACTTGGTCCAAAATGATGGCATTCAGATATATTGGACATTATGTACCCATCACAATAACCCCCACCCCCAACTTGGTAGTCAGTTGTGGACTTGTGGCCACAGGTTAACAACATTGTCTCAGCTGGAGAAGATTTTGCCTGATGTTAGAGCCCTATACTGGAAAGATAAGCATATAAAAAACGAGTGTGTTCTTTTCCATTAAACTGAAATGAATTCAACTGAATTCCACTGAGCTGAAGTGAACCGAACCGAACCGAACCAATTACAACACACACATGCAGTGAAGCCTATTGAAGATTCAGGTGTGTGGTCATATATTCTTATTCCCCTGTGAAAATACACGTGATCACTTATGCAAATAGCTATTGGTTTGCAAAACTGACAAAATCCAATATGCAATTTAAAAACACTGGCAAGCATCCCAGAAAAAGGAACTTGCAATGATGAATTTTGTATTTGTACGGTGGTTAAATATGAAACGGAGGAAGGCATGCTGAATTCATTAATTATCATATGGACCACAAAACAAGCCATGTTCACCTTCATACTCAAGCAATCATTGCCTACTAATACTAAATCATCTTCGACAGCTTATGCAACCCCCCTCCCCTCCCAAAAAAAAAAAAATTTTAAAAGTGGACTAGCCATTACAGCAAAATCGAACCCGGGCCATCCCGGAATTCGGGTGAAGTGTTTGCCGCTCCCACCTCAATCCCATATAGTTTAAAGTTAAACTACATCCCATATTCTTTGATGGGAGCAAGTGGCAGCCGAGGGAAGATATTGATTTTGATGCAAAATTGACCAGGTTAACCATTAATGAGTATTTCACTACCAAGCTCTTACTGCACAACCACTTCCATAACAAAGACATTCCTTTTCAGAAAAAAAAAGTCATTACTAAATTGAAATGTATTTAACATATTAAGCAGTATTGTACCAACAAATCGTCTACCACAGATATATGGAATGTGGCTAATAACCATTCCCAAATATTTCATGTGAAGCTTATAACTAAAGTTAATTATAGACCAATTAAACCAAATAAATGACTGCTGGCATGCATATTAGGATAGTCACTATAGAAAATGGACAGAATGGTGATGAATGATAAAGAAAAAGGGATTTTCAACGCACCAAGCTCTCTAATTTATCCTAATTAACAATAGCAATAATGCATATTAGGATAGGGACAGACAAATGACAACAACTAACAGTTTTTGGATGCATGCCATGCAATTATACATTATCACAAAAGGACCACGTAACCATAAGCAAAGACACTATGTCAAGTATCAACAACGAAAGTTGACTTAACTTTGCTTATATTCGGAATAATCATGTTTGACTAAAAGTTAACAGGCTGTTAACTAAACTTACAATCAAGAACACTATTTTTTTCTTCCTCTGTTTAACCATTCATAACATATTAACGGAGAATTGGATTCACATAGGATGATCTCCTTTTTTTCTTTTTTTGGAGGATGACATTTATTACTATGAAAAGCTAAAAAAGTATTGTATAAATTGATTAAAAGCACCTCCATTGAGCCAAAGAACAACAGGCTTCTTGTGAGGTTTATCAACAGCTTCAAAGAACCAATAAAACAGTGCCCTGCCATGGCTAGCATTGACTGTGACATAGCCAGCATAATGCTTGAAGCTCACTGGAGGCTGCCCGGGCAACCCGACAACGAGATCTGCCTTCTGCTGGGCTAGCACGTCCGGGCTGAGACCCAACGCCGCCACCTCCCCGACCAGCCATAGAAAGAGAAGGAAAGAGAGACGACCCACATACATAATTGATGTACTGCAGGATGAGGAGAAAGCCATTGTATTTAAGCCTGTCCTTAATTCTCTCTCCCTCCCTCTTTCCTAGAATATCATACCTAGGATGGGAGTATATATTAGCAAGGTTAAGCAATCATAATGATAGGAGTATAATTGAGGAAAGGACAAGTAGCTAGTAATATACAGGACAGCTGAGATATAACTGTAAGAGCAAGCTTGATAAGGCACCTTATCCTATGGAGATGGAAGACTACTGAGAGAGAGAAATCAATTTATTTATTGTTTATGATTTTATTTCATCAGGCAATTTTGGATATATGGAAAGATATGTTCTGCAAATAACTTTTCTCTAGAAGCAAAGGCTGCTTTTAAGGAATTTCAGTCTCCATCATCATTTTATATATGGTTGGTTATCTTTATGCCTTCATTACACAGCCAGTAAAGGGTGGCAATAAATCTGGCTGAGAACTGATAAATAAATAATATAAATTCATGAAAATTGGGAGTTAAATTTTCATTCACACGGATAGTGGTCCCTAAGATAATTGCATGTTTTTTCAAGGGAAATAAAACCTTTTTGTTTTCCTCCATTCCAATTAAATTCTCACACCTCAAAATAAAGGATTCGTTATATTTTGACCATAATACATAAGTATGTCATTAGTCACTAGTAATTATGAGCCAGTATTCATGTTAAGAAAGAATCGTGTGCACCTATTGCACGTTCGTTAAATTATTGTTAGCTCATGGGAGAATCATACATCAGCATAATCAAGATTCAAGGTGATCCTACTATTATTATGGGTTTGGTTAATAGGAACTTCCTTTTTCTTTGGGCATAGCTAAAGAGCACCTCCTAACGCACAACCTTAAGTCCTTGGGTGTTCCACGTGAATTAATTCGTGTAAGTGCTTCCTAGGAGGCTAGAACCCATGACCTGGCGCAAGTGAGTCAACTACCTCTTGGGTAAATGTTACTCGTATTTCTTTTAATCTACAACCAAAAAAAAACTATCGAGAGGTTGTAGATCAACAATAATGTGACAACTAAATCCGGAAGGACTAGCGAGAATAGAAGTCATTGCTTGATAGGTAGCTTATTAACTAGGTAGGACCAAGCAAAGGAGAGCAGAGTTCAGAAACACTATAATTGAAGGATAGGAAAATGAAATGAGCATATAGGAAAATGAAATGGGTCAATTGCTTTGAATAGCATCCTTTGAACATGGAGGGGTGGGGTTTGGTGGGGGCTTATGACACCAACAATGTCGCCAGTTTAGACGTTACCCCTGATTATGACCTGTAATTTGGACTGCCAGGGTCAATTTTCGTTTTAATTTAATTTTGTGATAGAATAGATAAGTAGATACCAATCTCAATTATTAAGGAACAAGAAAAGGAACTTTGACGAATTACAGGGATACGTTAATACGTACTAATCCTGCATTTTAACACTATGATGATATTGAATGCATGGAGCCTTGTATTCTGGAGTATCATTTGTTTATTATGACAGATCAGAGAAATCTGGCAATTCTAGCAATCCATATTTCGGGCAAATATACCCATTTGATTATCCCCCAATATCCTATTGCTTTTGCATTCTTTCAAGAGAACAAGAAAACACCCAAAAAGATAAACTTGAAACCACCGTGCAAGCTTAAACGTGTGTATAATATGTTGCTTCGAGTCACTCAAGATACAGAATTAAGACGAGGTGTATGTACTTCATAACGAGTAGGAAATATTGTGATGCAATGCAACTAAACTTAGTTCATGTATATGGTTAATTCGTTCACACTTTTTCTGGGTTTCCAGATTCGGCAAGGACCATGTACCTAGTTTCCTTCCCCCCACCCTTTTTTTAAAAAAAAGTCCTCGTAAATTTGTCTCATAAAATGAATGCAAATAATATCCAAATACTACGAGTTTACGATTGTGCGGGTTGGACTTCATTCCCAAATCAGAAAAAACACATCTTGCAACATCTGCAATTACAAAACTAAGTTGGTAGTAGCAAGTAATATCATTGCAAGTTTGTAAGGGCGATTTTAGTTCTGGACTAATTTTGGCTACCTATCATACTAGGTGGGAGAAACTACTCACTAGAAGCACTTTACCCATTCGTGAACAGATCTGGTGCAAACATGATTAGTCTTTGTCCAAAGGACTTGAGTAAACCTAATTTGAACCAGCTCCAACTTTCAGGGCCCAGGATTGGAAATGGTTTCAACCAATTCCAAAGTTTAGGACCCGGGTTCCAGGTGGACTTGTCAGGTCCGAACCAATTCCAGGACATGGAGAGTATATTTAGAAAGATTTAGTCATTTGGTCCAAGTCCACACATGATCTTTTCATTTATAATCATGTGATAAACTATTATCTTTGGTAATTTAAATAATTCGCAAACCAGAAGTTTCCAAAAAGGAGTGATAGCTCATATAACAGAAATGTATGACTAGAGATGGCACTGGGCACGGTTAGCACGAGGCACGGCACGACCGAGCACGCTTTTTACACGGCACGGCACAGATACGAATGACCGACCCTGGGCTGGGCCCAATCCTAGATTTTGAAAAGAAAGCACGGTGGGGCACAACCAAACACGGCACGACACGACATGGCACGATGAAAATTTTAATATTATTTGAAAAAAGCATGGACACGGCACGAGCACGGCACGACACGACACAAGCACGAGCACGAGCACGACACGGCACGAAGCACGACAACTATAAGCATTGGCAAGAAAGCACAGCACGAGCACGACACGAAGCCATCTTTATGTATGACCATCATTAATCATAATTAAAACCAAAACCAAAACATCATCCTAGTTAGTGTATAGGCTCTAGTGTTAGAAGAGGCATGGACGGGAACCACTGAGGGGTTAGCTATCTCTGAGATTTATTCCACAGGTTCCAAGTTCGAGTCCCCTCAGAGCCACTAAAGGTTTTCATAGTCGTTAACTTCAGGGCCGATGGGATTAGTCAAGCAAAGCTTGGCTTGGATACCCATGTTATCCAAAAAAAGCTACATATACTCATCTTCCATTAATGGAAGGTACTTATATGAGATAATACCAAATCTGGTATGTTCTAATCCAAAACTGAAACTTAGTAACCATTCAGCTAACCAAAAACAAAAACAGTCCACCATTGAGCTTGTGGACTCTAGACACTTACCAAGGAACTGTTTATGCAAAAACTATGATATCTTGGTAGTCCATTGACCAACCAATTTGCAGATCACAAGGGGAAGCAGGCTTAAAGAAAAATGTACAGTTCATAACCTCGAAATTTGGTTTCTTACCCTATACTCAAAGCCACAAAATATAATTACAACTATAAAGGTCAATTCATGGTAGTTTCATGAGGACATAGCTTAAAGGGTGATTCACTATTCCTTTTACTTGTGATACCATTATATCATGGCCAAATTTCATGATTAGGAGTAATATTTATTCGGAGAATGCTTTATCTACCCGGTGGGTAGTTTATCCGGGTGATATGGATAAGAAAAACAAGTTTATACATTGGGACTCAAATAATCTATTTTCAACTTAAAATATGAAAAATTAAAACTCAACCAATCATCGATGGACACATCACCCGGGTAGACCACCCGGTGAGTAAACTTATATTTCTCCTATTTATTCCCCCTTTTATATATTGTATTTGTAAAATTCAGTAAAATGGACATATATATTACGTGAGAGCATGCGTGCACATACTAGTTGACATGTGCATGAAGACACAGAATTAAGGAAGGAAAAAGAAAGTAGGGGCCGCTAATTAGAGTTTATTTGTGCATTGGGAAATGGGAAAATGAAAGTGACAAATTGCCTTTGGAGAGTAGAAAACAAACGAGAAGAATGGTCCCAAAAAGTAGCTTTTGTTAAAAGGATTTTCAAGGCATATTCATGGCCTTTATTTGTCTGCTTGGAATATCTGATCTTTTTGAGCAGTTTTGGCTTTATGGAAGTTTTGCTGACTTCTACTTAAATTTCCAACAGAAAACTTTGGGTTGCACAGGATCATAATAAAGTATGAGCTTTATTGCCTGTGGATATCTGTTAAACAAACAGAAGATGATGGGCATATGGGCAATTTTGAATCTATAACCATTGGTGTAAGTGAAGATGTAGATGTTAGTTAGACAGGTTCGTAAACTTCTCGAAATTTGAACCAATCTGTAGTATAAGTGGATAATGTGATTATAAGTCTATTCCCAGAAACTCATATGAGGCGGCCTCGTGCATGAGGTGTCATGTATCAGGCCGCCTCATAAGAGAGTTTTTGGAATACTTGTGCAAGGTTCAGGGTCATGTTCATCTCCCTTGCATAAGTATTCGACTTGTACTCACATGAGAATGAGGGATTTGATAAAACGAGGGGATGAGGCCACCTTGCATTAGTGTTAAATTAATGCATTGTCTAAACCTATTGTTATTTTGAATTTTAACATACCAAAATACTCCCCCCAACCTAAATGTTTCTGTTTAGATGTCAAAAATACTTGTCATGTTTCTTCAATTAGCATAATAGAGCATAGGGAGGATCACCAATATCCTTTTATTAGTATAGGAAATAAAGCTACACATATACTTTTCCTTTTTTTTTTTTTTTTTTTAATAAGAAAAATTTTTATTAATCAAATCAGAAAAGAATACAAAAAAGAGGATAAAGTATCCTCATAATGGGTCAAAAGAAAACTACAAATCTCGCCAATGGCGCTGTACAAGGGTAAGTGGAACACCCCTAAAGACCCTTGCCGCCTTGGCCCAAAGGGAGGCCAAGTAAACCACATGATCCCAAACATTATCTATAGTCCTCCCAACGTCGTGGAACACCCTGGAATTCCATACTTTTCCTTGTTTTTCACTCTTTAAATTTTGACAAGTATTTTTAGACACTATCAGTCAATAGATTTGGTGGGACTTCATAAAAGTTTATAGCAATATAAAACATACCTTTCTACTCTTAACTTTCAATGGTAGCAATTCTTTTCTGATATACTGATACTTCAGTCACTTGTATCAACTTCCTGCACGCAATAGTATGGTATTTTCTCATGACACTTCAACACAAGTTTATACCAAATCAATTCACCTCTTCTTTTTGTTTTTTTTTTCTTTTTCTTTTTCTTTTTTGGTATTTTCTTTTCCTTTTTTTTTATGGATCACCTATTTGGAGGGGGAAAGGTTATGTATCTTTACCTTGACAAGACTCTTCCTAACTGAAAAGTTCAGAAAACCATATCAAGAGGCTGGAGGCAACACCCCCACCTTGGTGACCTTTGGCAAGGTAGAAAACCGTATCAAGAAGCATTTGATATAAATCAACAATAGTTGGCTCAAAACATGACTGTTCCCCCAGTTTCATTTGGCAAATATGATCCTGCTCCTGCAGAACATTTTCACAACATATAAATATAAACCAAAACGTTCCCGTTTAACTGAGAAGATTGATAGCAATCAAATTTCAATTCTTCGGACCTGCAACCAAATCTGTAATTTTGACCACTTCATTGATGAAGGAATGCTTATCTTATACCCAGCTTGTCAAAGGAAATCAATCACCATCAGGAAGCTTTATTAGAGTGGGAACATCCTTCCCTCTTCTCTCCCTCTGGCCTTTGCCTCTGTCTTTATCTCCTATGTAACTCTCTATCTTCTTTTACTTTTTTCTCTCACACACAATTGCGGTAGGGCTAATAGAATCAACCCCACCTCCGTCGATCCTCCTCTTCATCAACTGGCGTGTACCATGATGGCCGCCGTTTGGAGTTACTCAACCTATAATTAAGGAGGATCTCTTCATCAGAAATGGCCCTGGTGGCCACAAGAACAAGAGATTTCAGAATGGGAGACTCAGAAACACCATTAACAGAACTGCTAGTCTTGAACCAGAAACTACCAAACCTCCTCATCTTTACGGCATCTTCGCCGCCAAATGAAATATTTGGGATATACGTTCTCATATCCTTCTCATTCAACGGGAAATCATAAGGGCAAACCATGACATTAGGAACCATGTCCTTAGGGGGATGGTTGGCAAAATGAGCGAAGGCTAGTGGATTCCGCCGCTCCAAAATCTCTCCTCTGGTCCCACTTTTGGTGCTTTTCAAAGGCTTGCTGAGCATTTTCCAGACTCGATCAGAACCTCTCTCGACAATGTGCTCAGTAGAATGATTAGTTTGAGAATTACTCACACCATCCCAATATTCACGTGTATCATTTCCACCACCCCAAGGCCGAGCATTTATCACAGTGCCATCGTACCTTGTGATCAAATAAGAGTTATGCGCATTAACTCTTGGGTATCCTGGAATGTAACGGTAGTATGCGGGAGAGTAGACCACACCAGGATAAATGGCTATAACGGAACCAATGTCAGCTTGGCCTTCTACAAATAAACCTTGTCCCGCATCCTTGTGTTTGATTCCAGAAGGTTGAACTGTGAGTGAGAAACCTAGACGATCCTTCACAGTCCTATTGACATCAGCAAGCTTCAAGGGTTTTGTTTCAGGAACACCTGCACTGGAAATAATTCACTAATCAATATACTCAGGGAATGAAATGCTAAGTTTCTAACCGACTTGGAGAATGCTTCCTCGCAATGAAGCCGGTCAAGAAACCAATGACCATATGGTCATAAGAGAGTAACCAACGAACAGGACATTGCACTACAAAGACTTTAACAATTCTCCTTTTTTCCTTTTTTTTGTTGCAGAGGCTCAGAGGTCAATAGGAATTGAACCTTACGACTGTGGGACAATACTCCTAACTATGGTGCATCTCTTGAATCCTGGGTTTTCTTAGTTGAGTCACTGGCTACAGATGCTTCTGATCATCTGATGTGAAGAAATAAGGCACAGGCTTGTGAGGCTATTAGGATTTACCAAAGCCTTCTCTTCCTCGTTTAGTTACTGCACAAGAGCTGACACAATTATCCAACTGAGTTGATGTATTCCAATTATTTAACAATAATAAATCCATGAACCGAAGACCCTGCCCCCCTCTTTTCACAGCAAGATATGGTCTCTCCTAGACCAATAGTGCTCAAGTATGTCATCATCATTCAATTGCTAAGACGAAGGACTTTCCCATGGAATCGTGAATTATCTATTCTTCTCCAAAATTAGTGGTGTTAGTGGGCTAATAGGATTCCTAAATAGTAGGAACTAGTTGGTTTCCCATGTTTCCCATTGGTTGCATATTTTTGGATAGAGGTTCACTTGGTTGTAAGCCTATAAATAGGCATTTACCATTGAGTTTGTTTAAGCAATCAACAGTAAAATATTTAATCAAAAATGTCTTAGCAAAGCGGGAATTCTCCGTGTGATGGCGCCTAGCCGTACTAGGCCCTCCACTCAGTACTCAATAAGGAAGACGGAGGTGAGAGATAGGAAGAGGGACGTGTGATCAGTGGGGGCTAACGGAGGTTGTCTTTGGCTTTGTGTCTCGGAGTATGGGTCTACTCGTGAGTATACTCTCTCATTGAGTGTTTTCTCAAATGCAATGCCACTGAATGCAAGTAAATCAATGCCTCAAACTAAAGTACACATCCCCTATTTATAGACAATAGGGATCCGTTGAGCCAATAGGTCATAGCACATATTTCAGGGGTCATGGGTAATGTGGGACAACTGCCATGGGCGTGGCCTAGAGGTGTGGTGTCCGTGTAGGATAACAGCTGGGGACGTGTCCTAGTTTCTCGTACATGCGCTTAGTAGACGCCTAACTGCTGGGACGTGTCCTGGATGTGCGTCGGTCAGTGCCTAGCTTTTAGGGACGTGGCTGACTAGCTGTTGGCAATCCTATGTCAGCTCCAACTGAATAGGGACGTGCTATAATTTAGGGAGCACTAGGGCCACTTCAAAAACCGTTGGCAACTACTCGGTCATGGGACATGTCACTGCCCATGATCTCAGTAACCGTCAATAACCGTCATGCCAGTCAATGGACGTGGGCATGCCATGCCTTGACTTCAAGTCATGCTGGAGTATGTCTTATCACGGATAACCACCCACTAAGAGTCCTGGCTTGACTGAGGTCAACCCATGATCTCCTTCTCATAACCGTCCAGGGACATGGGGCATTACTCTTGCACGTGGACAAGGTAATTGCCAATGTCAATGGGGTGAGTGCCCCAAGTCGTGGGTCACTCCCCAAGTAACTGTCACTAGGTCGTGGGTCAACATTAATCAACGCCACTCCCTATAATTTAGGGACGTGAGCTAACTGCCTAGGTAGTGGCCTCATCCACTACTCAGATCATGTGTAGCCCATTAGCGCCATAGGTAACCGCTCGATCATGCGCCTACCAAGCATTCGGGCAGACTAGTTCGTAGTGGTGGGGAGTGAATTTGGTAAGCCTGGTGTCCACTACGAATGATCATTGATAGAGACTTTCTGTTGTTGCTGGCCATCCTTTTTTGTGCCTGGAGTCTCTATTGAATGCTCAAGTCTGTTGAGTGCTCTGCTTGCAACCTCTTCCAATTTTTCTCATCCTTTGGTTTCTCCAAACTCTTCATCCAAAACATGATTACAAGGGCTTACATTCTCCCTTTTTCCTGGGCTTTTGTTCTCCTCTGTGGAATCCTTACTAGCTTATAGGGATTCCAGATACTAGATTGCTTGTTTATATTGAATGGAATCCTTTGATATGCATCTGGGCACTACGTAGTATGTAGGATGGTGGCTTCATCCATTTCTGATAAACAAATATGGAGATCGAGAGAAGTCATCTCAGATAAAATGGCAAGATGGATTGTCAAAAACAATCAAGGATAGCAGAGAGGGGTCATGTCACTGTAGAAAAAGTTTTGCTCAATTGAGCTGGATCACCAACAACTATCCTTTTTTTTTTTTAGATTAAAGGATCACCAACAACTATCTAGCAGCAGCAGTAGGTTTCTAGTTAGATAATGGCTGAGAAAACCATTTATTTCCTGGGTTGTGCTACTGGAGACTGTTCCACGAGATTTCTCAAGGTTTTGAAGGCATGGCAATGAATATAGAGTAGACATCGGTGCTTTAACTCAGCAAGTTGAGGCAGAGTGAATGATGGTGAGGTTCAAGTTCCTCAGATTGTATGAGGACACAGGAGCTACAAAGACTATTCATGGCAATCAGTGGGCACCAAGGGAAAAAATTCGAAAAGATTATCTGGATAAAAAATACTGTTTTTACAGAACAAGGTGCTGAAGGTCCAACCGAGGTGGCGAAAGCCGCTAAATACAGTGATTTTTAGTCAAAGGCAATGAGCGTTGAATCTAGAATCATTTTATAGGGGTGTCACTTTCAATTTGTCTACAATTAATATTCTTACATATTTAAATCATTATGAAATTCCATCCAATAACTAAAAGAGCTTTTATCCAATACTCTGTAACATTTTATTAAAATAATCAAAAATTAATCGACTTTATCTAAAGTCAACAGAAGGAGCAAAGAAAAAGTATAAAATTAAAATAACATACTGCCAACAATTATGTATAATGAAATTCATTTTGTGCATTGCAAAAAAGAGGTAAAAAGTTGAAATTATTTAGTTGGCCTTTGTTACCAAGAGACTGAATGACATGTCTGATAACTAAAACAGAAAGATAATTAAAAGTGTAGAAAATAAATTAGGAGAGAGAAAGGAAAATGAAACAAAGAGCCAACTGCAGGCATCGAACTGATGACCAAAGCATGCCTAGGAACTTTATGTAAGTGCTGCTACCAACTGAACTGCATTCTATCGGTTTCTATGGCCTGCAATACTAGTCAAAGACACTACTAATCAAAGAGGTCCTTTGTTGGGAATTGCAACTATGTGAGCTCATGCAGAATTTACTACTCCAGAGCTATTAACAATACTTAGAAGACTTTAGGCTGAATTCTATCAGCAGACCAAATGTGTGCCTTATCCATTGGGCTCAGCAATGGCAGAAACATGTGATCCGCAAAATCTCACTTAGCCTACTCAACCTCTGTGTAACTGACGATCTACGATAGGGAAATGGAGGTATGGACCTCCTTAAATAGTGTCTGTTCACCATTTATCGACTAATGATGATTCTTGGGTTTGGGTAGGGAATCCTCTGGAGTTTTATCCTGCAAATCCTTTAATTCATTATCTTGGGCTTCCATCACAATCACCTCATTTCCCCCAAGCCAAAGTCATTTGTAGCTGTAAAGCTCCCTAGGTACCAGGCAAGCTGAATACTCATAACATGTTACAGCTGCGGGGAGTGGCAACCAGTAAGGGTTAAGTCTGCGAATGTTTGTGTATGTTGTGTCACCTTGGTAGTGAGACTTGTTTGCACTTGTTTTAGAATAGTGATTTTGCTAGAACTTTGTGGAATAAGATTCTTAGTGAAGGGAAAGAGTGTTTTGTTTTCCCTGTACGATCATTTAGCACATGCAAGTTTCATGTGTGGGGTTGGGCAGAGGAAGGAGCAGAAAGTATTGTGGCGGTTTGACAATCTAATATTTTGAGAACTTATTGTCCTCGTAAGGTGAAATTCTTTATTTCTCTTCATTAATACAATTTTTCAAGTCAAAAATATGAATCATACAGGTCTCTAGCTACAATTGAACCTGGTTCCCATAAATTGGTGAAACAAGATGGAGAATAGTCTGAAATTCACATTTTGTTGGACCATTCCTTTTTACACTGAAAACATTAATGCGACATAATGCTTCAGACAAAACAGCTCAAATTCAAGAAGCCAGAGAATACTCACCAGATTGGTTACTAGCAGAGCTTCCAGCATTGCCGATAGCAAAACTTAGCCCACTTCGACGGTGGACACTATTTGTTTGTGCCCCTAATCCAAGCGGTTTTTCCAAGTTCTGAACGGGAAGAAGAGTTTCATCCATAAGCATGCACAAGGATTTAATCTGGGAGTGAATATTCTCTTGAACTTGTTTCTGTTGGTCAGCCAAAGAAGCTTTGCTACCCAGATCAATTATCTCCTCTATATCTGCCTCATCAGCATCCTTCCCCAACAGATTGTAACTGCACATAAGAAGAAAAAAATTAAACTTTAAGAACACTTTCATTCTACCCTTCCGCCTCTGAATACTTCCATTGAAAGAAGATGCATTTCATAAGTCAAGTCACACAGTTTGTGTAAGATAACATGTCAGATAAAGCCAACTCAACTAGAACCTTAAGACTTCAGAGAGACCTGAATCAGGATCCAAGATCCCTGCCCAATTGTTCCATGCACTTGCGTATAGTAGGAACAGGTTATGGAGTTTGTATGAAAGAGTTATATCAGCTCGTATCTACTGCAGTGTCCAATGGATGTGGTTCTAAGTCGACAAATTTTCAAATACAAAATTACCTTAAATGAAGTGGCATAACTCCTGTCCTGTCCACTTCATGGTCAAGGGGAATTGGACAGTCTTAAAGCAATTACAAACTGCAAATTCTTAAGTTTTAGGTGTAAGATATCATCTTTCAAATGCCATGTTATACTTATTGATTAAATTCAGATGTTCGTACACACATATAACGAAGCAGTTTACTTGGTACCAAAAGCCTTCCTCTCAAGAGCCTTTTCAGATTGGTGTTACCCAAGTCCTTATAGTCAGTTGGAAGTAAATAGTCAGTATTATGATATTAAAAATAAAAAAATGATTTTGCGCCATTAATCTGCCATAAGAATCCATGCAAGAAAGCTCTGACTGAGTTTTCCCTTACCCATTGTTTCTTTTATAATTATCTCCCTAGTTTAATTGTTTTTGCATGCCTAGTTCTTGTATGCTCTATTGTTTCTTTCTATCTTGTATATGTTGAGTTTTGGCCATGAGTGACCTAATTTACTTGGTGGCGAGCTCTTCAATTATCCCCTATTCATCTTTCCGTTGAAATAATTTTAAAGAGCTGAACCAACTGTCCAACTCTATCACACATCAGAAGCTAAGAAGAGGCAATGCGCTTTGATAAAAAGAGAAAGAGAAGGAGTCACATGTGAAGTTGAAAAAAGCACATTAACGGTGAAGAGCTGAGGCATTAGCTATGTAAAATGGAAATGGATCCTCTCTATTAGCGGATTCCTGCATTCCACATTACAAAACTTAACCTAGTGTCATACTTCCATTTTTTCCACAAAGGTAAGCTGGGGCTCTAAACCAGTCCAACCATCAAAGTGTCGTACTATTTTAAGGTGAAAATAAAATGAAATAAGATCATCAAAAGGGCTATTACGAAAATTGCGGGAATCTCTCTAACAGATAGAATCCACGTCCATATAAATAATGCCAACTCCACAGACTCAATATATGCAAACGTGGAAAAATCGGGAGCTAGAAGTTTCAGAACTATCATGTCATGCACTTGTATTAAAGAAACGACATAACATATCCCTACACCAACCTTGTGTATAGGAAGAGGCGATTTATATCTGCTTCAAACTGAATATGCCTTGGATCCTTGGCAAACGTGGGACTTCTGGCAAGAGTTTTCACAGCCTGAAATAAGAATCAAGAGAGGATGCACCATCAAGAGGCAAGACAATAAGAATGATAAGTACATCAAACATTAGTGCAAGTAAGGAAATTTTTTATCAGGAACTGGTACGATGGAAGGTAGTCAACTACAATCAGACTTGACCTAGACTACTTTTTCCAGAAAAATATGTAGGAAGAGTATGAACAATCTGGAGATGAGTGGATTCCAGAGGTATGGTTTGTTAGTTCTAAATTTTGCACTGTTAAACTCATGACTATGCATATTAATGTATCGGCCAAAGTGGCAAATTGTGCCCCATAACTTATGTCAGTTGTGCAATCCACACCCCTAACTTTTATTGTAACAAATCACCCCTGTAACTTCTCCCAGTTACAAAAAACTTATTTACCAGCAGAGACTTCACAGAAATATCATACTTATGGGCTTATGGCACAGATGAAATGAACTGAAAACAAATTGTTTCATGTGAAGACGCTGGTGATAATCGATGAAGTTGCTGATGGACTAAATCAAAGCGGTTTATCAAATTGTGTGCACTTCTTTTTTATTACAAATATTTAGATGGTCGTCGTACATCAGACCAAGGGTCAAAAGGAAGCAGTCTTTTTGTTCACACAGAGGTAACGTTGCGTACAACCTACCCCCCTTTACCCCGCCTGGGCGGGAGCCTCTTTGGAGGCAGTGGGGAAATATTAATGTTAATGTTGGTGATAGTCGATGAAGCTTTAATTTACTTTTGTTCATTGTCCACCTCAGCAAGAGGTTGAGGTCTGTTACAAAGATTGTTAGATAACTGACTAGTTAGCTTTCTCCTCTTTGCTTGCATATAATTATAAATAGTCTCATCTGTACAATCTACATTCAATCATTCATCATACAAGTTGCCCCCAAACATCAATCTCTCTCTCAATTCCACTTCTTTTTTAAAACTCTAGCTGATTTTTGAGCAGATCAATATGGTATCAGAGTGAATCCCCAAGCTCAAGTGAATCCTTGGTTTGTTCTTCACTACTTTCTTCTTTGATTGATTACTTTGTTTCAGTAATTGATCTAGCTTTTGCATTATCATACTTTTTGCTTTGATTCATCTTCCATCAATTAGATTGTCTCCTTCAATTGCTCAATTCTTTTCACAATCACATAAATTTCCATTCTCATCAATCCCTTTGATCATTTTATGTTCTCCTGCGATTCCACATCAAGTGTTCAAAGAAAATTATTCATATATTTTCACAAGTTTGGTGAAGATGGTGAACAGTACAGTTCAGCTTGATCCTTCAGATGTTTTGTACTTGCACCCTTCTGATTATCCAGGTATGATGCTGGTTTCTACACCAATGGTTCAGAAATTGCTTCATGGAAGAAAGAATTGTTTGTTACGTCTTACGTTAACAGCTAAGAATAAGCAAAATTTTGTCAATGGAGTATTCGAGTGGTTGTTAAACCTGCTGCAGATTCTACTCAATTTAACTGATGTAATAGCATGGTTACATCCTGGATACTTAATTCTCTTGTATTGTGATTCTGCAATTAATATTTGGACTGGGAGCTTGAAGATAGATTTGGTCAAGCTAGAGCTCAACTGCAACAGCTTCAGAAGGATGTTTGCTCGGATCCTCAGGGAGCTGGTGACATTGCTTCTAATTTCACCAAAGTCTAAGATGGTGAAAACCTGGAATGAACTTGTGGAGCAGCTCAAATTTTGGTTAAACATGAACGAGATCAAAGACTCAACGCTCGTGAGACTCAACAACGTTTTAAGGCCATGAATGAGGGTTACGATTTACGAACCAAAAAGTATTTCATGAGGTGTTTTGTCTTTGAGGATTTTGAAGGAGAAGATAAGTTGATGAGGCAGGTAGCTATTAGAGCACAATCTCCTCAGAACTTGAGGGGTAGTTTAAACTATAAAGAAGAGCTGTGGATGTTCCAAAATGGTGGTTGGGTTTCCTCTCAACAGCTCCATACTATTGAGATATATCAACAAAAGACTATAGAATATCCTATACGTCAAATAAACTAGCTAACATCTTCCAGTACGTATTTCAACTCTTTTACTTACTGTACATTATAGAGCTTCGTAACCCTGAGGGGGGTAGCTCAGCTGGTAAGGCTTCTGAGAAGTATTCTAGAGGTCCCAGGTTCGAATCCCCTCAGGGTCACTAGGGGTTTCTTGGTCGTTAACTTCAGGGCCATGGGATTAGTCAAGGGAAGCTTAGACAGACACCCATGGTATCTTAAAATAACATTAAACACCTTCTTTAGTTGCCAATCTCGCTCCCATCACATCGACAACATATACGAATGTGGTGGGCTCTCTGTTAAACTATTTCATTTGGCTATCAACAGAAATAAGTAATACAACAGAAAGGCAATATCGGAAACCCCCAAAACAAAAGCCAATAACAGTCGCAGCAAAGGAGGCAGCCAAGTAAATGCAAATCATCAAGCCCTTCAGAAATTGTTCTTTCACCGGGATCACCCATGTAACAGACAACAAATCTCGATGGTTTATGTAATTCGACAAGCATAGGATTCTTCAAGGAAATGTTTTCTAGCCATAAAATTTGTTGCTTCTACAGAATCTCACCCGTAAAAGGGAGAAGATGAAATACCCATTCGAACAAAATGGAATTTTTTAGAAACCAACTCATCAGTTTGATCTCTAATTGAAATTTTTCTTCAGTCATTGTTTTTATATACCCCACAGTAAGCAGTTCTCATTATATTTTTCCTCAGCCAAACCAAACAGATATCAAAACAATGTAATAAAATAAAGGGAAAGGACTTATAACTGTTCTGTCTTCTTCATCCAAGCCTAACAAACAATGAACAATGCAACAAATAATGAATAAGCAAATTTGACAAAATGAAAAAAGAAAAAACAAGTTCTAAAGTTTCTTATCAAATTGATTAAAGCACCAGTGACAAATCTGTTTATATCCACATCTTTGTTTCTCTCACCATTTTCATAAATAACAAGAAATTTTAGTGTGATACCCCAATAATTTCCTAGTTCAAGCCATTATACGATCGGCAAGTTCACATTCACATTGCATTTGCCCCAACGAAATTCAATTTTAATTAGACAATCTCAAAAATATATATAGAGATATAAACGTAGTGAAATCATCGCATAATGGTAAGATTGCGAAGTGAGAGAATAGGATAACGGGGAGTTACCTCTTGAAATTTGGTGAAGAGAAACGCCATTGGAGGCACTTTGTGCAAGCAAAAGCAGCGACTTTCGACTCTCACAGTCACAGCTGAGGTTTTGAACCGGGGTTTGGGGTTTTACATGAACACAGAGAAAGCCTAGTAAAAATCTTCCGCTTTTTTCCCTCTTGGTTGTTCAATATCTAAGTACGAGGGTAATATTGTCCATGTAAGCAAATACTGGTCAATAACACTTAAATATAAAATAATAAAACAATAAAATCATAATCATAATCATAATCATAATCTTCTCTATATATATAAAGCTGGCATATTTCGTGAGTTTTGAGTCATGCCACATCATTAAATGTATTATTAGAATAATTTTTAAAAAAATAAAATTGAGAGTTTGACTTGGGATGAATAACTAGAGTTTTATAAGTGTTATAACTTAATTTTTGTCAAAAATTCAAAAGCAAATGTAATCTTCTACACATCTTCAAAAAAAATAGTATTTGTACCATCGTATTCGCATCGAAAAATACTTCAAAATAAGATGCATTTACAATATGTTTAATCTTCACGTATAAGATATAATTTAAAATGTATAATATTGAAGAATAAAATAACAAGAAAAATAATAAAAAAATATATATTTCTTAACCCGTGCATCGCACGGGCATCATTACTACTATCTATATATTAGAGGCATTTTCTGACAACATTGGACGCGTCCACCTAAGCGAATCTTTTTTAAAAATAATAATAATAAATCATAAATAGAAGTTAGGGAAAAGAGAATATTAGAGTTATGGCAGTAAATCATTAAAGATAATAAAACAGTAAGAGTAGTATAACTTTTGTTTTATGTTTCAAAAAATCAAATATCTTATACCAATGAAAAGAACGTGAAACGCACTTTAAAACAAGACCCATTTTGTCATATATCTTATGCATTGACATTTTACATGAACATATGGAGTACCAATCAATTATATTCATAACCATAATCATAATAAATAGGCGGCAATTTTTGACAGTATATGACCTGTCTACCCAGAAAATAAAAATATTCAAGATCACAACTCTTCGCTTTTTTGGCTTGGTCGAGTAAGATTTTGTCAATTGCATGAAGTATTAGAATTTCTTACTTTGGTAGCATATATTACAATGTATCTATGAATAATGGAAGATTACGTGAATATTTGACCAATTAAATCAGCAGTTTGAAATTTTTTAACACCACCTTGATCTTGATCTAATACTTTTAACTCTTAATGGAGATCTTTAGTTCAAGAATATTTAAGAAAGTTAATAATGAGTATCTTATTTTATCGGCCTTATAGGAAACTTAACTAATAACAATGAATATCAAGAATGTACCGACTTTAAACCCAATAAACCACTGTCACAACCCTATAGCCAAAGCAATTTTTATCCCCTGTGTTTTCCTTTGTAATTACGGACACTTTATTTCTTTTATGATTTTTTTTTTTAAATATGGATATGGATACTTGTGGGCTTGTGGTGCCTTATGAAATTGTTTGGCTTTGCCTCTAATTAAGGTTCTACACATGAACCAAGTAATATACACTTTCGTGCTGGCTTTGAACAAACAAAATAAATTAGTTCTTTCTATGTTAATCTAAGTACTTCCAACTGATTTCAGGACATGTTTATTGAACCAAATCTTGCGCTCAACTACTGAAAAATGAATAAATTGACCATTACATATCAACTTGATGATTATATTGGACGTGTTCTTTAGAGCTTACACGGCCAGTTTAGTTTAGTTCATGGGTGATCTTATGTTAGTTTAGTGATTTTCAGTTCAATTCAGGGATGTTCAGTTCAATTCAGGGGTGCTCAGTTCAGAAATATATTTTTTGGCTCACATGTCAAGTGGTGTCCAATTCAGTTCAGTGGTGTCAAAGTTTAATTCAGTTGTATTTATTTCATGTTCAGTTCAATTCAATGTAGATGAATCAGCTTTATAGAATGCAATGCACCCATTTTATCATAAATATTTGATTGTGTTTACACAATTTTGTTATTAATCTAGCTATTACATGTTTCAATTCTGTTCATTGGTGTCAAGTTTAGTTCAGTTATGTTCATTTCATGTTCAGTTCAGTTCTTTTCAGATAAATCAGCTTTAAAAAATGCAAAGCACCCATTTTATTATATATATTTGATTGTGTTGACAGACTTTTGTTATTAATCTAGCTATTACATGTTTTGAGTAAACCTATATGACCCACATGGGCACAGTCCCTATGTTCCCTTAAACACAAGGTAAGACCCTTCAACATTTAGCTTTGTACTGCGCAATAGCTAACGCGAAGGTCATTTTAGTAATTAAGGTGCACTGGTGTCATTAAGTAATTTAACAATTACTATAATAGAAGTTTTTGTAAATTACTACACGGATTATTTAGTAGGAGTTCAAGGATTATTTAGTAGGAGTTCCGTTTTTAATGAAGAGATACATTACCATTGTAAGTGAGAACATGTTAAACTTATACGTCTATCTATATTTTCTAGCTTTGTTAATCTTATTTTCTGGTTTTTAAAAACAAAATTTGCATGATTGTAAGAAAGAATGATGGTGTGTTCATTAGAGCTTACACGTTCATCTATTAAGGTGTTAATTAAGTGATTTTCAGTTCATTTCAGTGGTGATGAGTTCGGAAACATATTTTTTGTCTCACATATCAAGTTGTGCTAAATTCAATTTAGTGGTGTCCAGTTCAGTGATATTGAATTCATTTCAGTTTTGGTAAATTCAGCTCTGAAGAACGCACCTCGAGACCAATTTTTTGGGACAAAATTTGATAGATGAGTATGGGTGTGTTTTTAGGGATGAATTGAATTAAATTGAACTGCACAAAAATTCCATACAACTGAACTGAAATGAACACTACTGAACTGAATTGAGCACCACCGAACTTAAAACCCCAATTTCTATGTGAGACAAAATGTATGCATGTTTCTGAACTAACACCACTAAACTGAACTGAGCATCACTTAACTTAACTGAAAATTGCTGAATTAGACACGAGATCGTTGCTGAACTAAATTGACCGGGTAAGTTCTGACGAACCTATGTGTGTTGTTGATTTATTCACTGCTTTATTTTTCTAACTTTGTGAGAATTATATTGTATCCTTAGTCCTTACAAAACAAAAGCATCGCACAATGAACTAAGAAAAAGGAAAGAAAAATGGCAACACATAAGAAATCATTAAAAGAAAACATGACAAAGAAAAACAGAGATTGACTTAGGCTCTGTTTGATTCAACTGAATTTTATGTAACTAAACTGTACTGAACCTAATGACACTTAGCTGAACTGAACTTAACTAAACCAAACTTAATTATTAAAATTATTATAAACATTATAATAATATTTATTTTAATAATGAAACTATTATTATAATAATCTGAAGTAAAATGAAATGAACTGAATTTAATGGCACTGAAGTGGACTAAACTGAGCTGAACTGAACTAAAGTGCACTAAATTGAGTTGAACTGAACTAAACTAAACTCAATTTAAGTAAAATTAAGTTAAATCAAACAGAGGCTTAGATATAGTGGTGCGGCCAAAAACTTCAGGGTATAAGTTCAATTTTCTTATTGTTCCTTATATATCCTCAAGTATGTCCTAAACCTTAGAATAAAATTTGCACCAAAAAATTAAGTTAGAATAAAATAAAAAGAATATTTTAGGATATTTTAATATTAAATTAAAGTATTTTAACAAAAGGTGTGAGTTGTTAAAACTTCATAAGGTTATATGTAGCTCCGCCACTACTTAGAAAAATAATTGGTAAAGATGTATCTATAATAAGTTTTGTCGTCGTGTAAAAAAACATATATAAGATCATATCCAAAGTTTACTTCAGCTAAATATTCATATCTTAATAAATAAGAATAAAACTAATACAAAAAAAATTGGACTCAACATTGCATCCATAGGTTTGAAACCTAGGTTGCAAAGGAGCCATATAAGCAATATTCATGAGTCTTTTTTAAATATTTATTTGTACATTATCTAAGAAGTAAAACTCCTTTAAATAATTAGACATATATATATATATATATATATTAGAATTTTTTTTATTATATTAAGCAAAAGATTAAAAAAATTAGGATAAGTGAATAGAGTTTGAAGAAAATTAGAGTAAAAATTCATTTACATATTTTTTTTAAAACATGAATTAGTTAAAATTGATACCATCTAGGCTGTCATGTAAGTGATCATTAATAAAAATAAAAAAATGCAGATTCTAAAAAAAATATTGAGTGGATTTAGATTTTAATGATTAGGACAAACACATAAGAATTTAACAAGAGATGACGATTCCAGATACAGCAAGTTCCAAAAAGTGATTAGCGCAAAATTTCATCATTTCTGAATAAAAGAAAGAATGAATTGAAATTCCTAACATATATTCTTTGTGGGTACAAATGAGCTTTTTTAATTATTTTTTTATTTTTAAAGTGCGGTTACAACTTATCTTTTAAAAAGTAGTTTAAAATCCAACTCGTGCATCGCACGGGCTTCATATCTAGTATCTATATATTAGAGGCATTTTCTGACAGCATTAAAGGCGTTCACCTAAGCGAGCAATTGTAATAAAATTTTAATATAAAGATATAAAATAGAAATATATATTTTGGTATAGAATATATATACTAAAGCCGTACTTTCCTAAATAGTTCAAGAGTACACTATTAATTAAAAGGTTTTGGTATAGAATATATACTAAAGTTGTACTTTCCTAAATCATTAAAGAGTAGACTATTGATTTTAAAAAGCATATAACTTTACTTTCACCGCTTAAAAAATTAACTTTCTTACCCCATTGGAACGAGTACGAAATATCCTTTAAAATGAGACTCATTTGTAGTATGTTTTATTGATTTACAACATAAGATGTGTCCACCTAAAAAGGTAATTAATAATTAGCTTGACAAGCTGACACAACGAAAGAGTTGCAATGCAATAAGAGAAAAGATATGTATATTAGTTATAAAATTTAAAAATCAATCATAATATCTATATATTAGAGGTATTTTCTGAAAGTATTGGAGGCGTCCACCTAAGCGAGCCATTGTAATAAAATTGTAAAATAAATATAAAACAGAAATATATGTTTTGGTATAGAATATATACTAAATTTGTTAAATCCTAAGTACACTATTAATTAGATTTTTTGGTATAAAATATATACTAAAGTTGTACTTTCCTAAATTATTAAAGAGCAGACTATTATATTTTAAAAAGCATATAACTTTAGTTTCACCGCTTTAAAAAAATTAAATTTCTTACACCATTGGAACAGGTACGAAATATCCTTTAAAATAAGACTCATTTGTAGTATGTTCTATTATTTAATTTACAACATAAGATACGTCCACCTAAAAAGGTAATTAGTAATTAGCTTGACAAATTGACACAACTAAAGAGTTGCAATGTAAAAATAAGAGGAAAGATACGTATATTAGTTATAAAAATTTAAAAAGTAATATCAAGGTAAACTATAATAAAAAGAGTACGTGTAGAATAAAGAAATAAACGATGAATCTAAAATGATTTTAGGTCCAATCTTTAATAGAAAACTTTATCATTATTACGTATAATTTTATAAATGTACGTAATATATTGATTCCTCATATTAGTTTAGGGCTCCAATTTATGTTCCCTTCAACTTTATAATTAATGTACTCCACCCGGACCACAAATAAAATTATATTGGACTTTTTGCGTTCTTCAAGGCAGTACTTTGACCGCATATAACTTTGAAAAAACAAGCAAACATTAAAAAATGTTTTACAACTGTATGGTTTACGCCTAAAACTTCTTTATTTTTTGAAAAGTAGTTATGTATACATTAGACATTTAAACTGATTTTAGCATAAAAGAAGAATCATATCTTTGGGATGTTAGTTGTACACTTATATCAACATAATGGCGGACCAACATCAAACCTAGAAAGAGTTTGACTATTACCTCTTGGATCATGTAATATATGGGATAAATTAATTAATAGTAACTGAAAATGATGATAAGATTTTAATTTAGATAAGATGCCCTATAAAGTCATAGTAATCTTATTATATGGCATTTATGATATTAAATGAATTATATAAATATTTATCTATATAATACTAATATTTTTTCATAAGTGACAATTACACTTTGATTTTCCGATAAGATTAATAATCACGTTATAGCCTGGCAAAAGCTGACCCGACCCAACAACCCGACCTGAACCTAACCCGAAAAAAGTGAGTTAGGGTTGAGAATTTCAACCGGTTTATTAAATAGGTTAGGTTAAGGTTGAACTTTTCAACCCGAAAACAACCTGTTCAACCTGTTTACTTAGATATGTCAATTTTATTTTTGAAATTTAGTAAATATTTATGAGCCAAATAATTAATAATCACATAAAAATATAAATTTTTCTTAATCCAATAGTTTATTTTGTATATATCTACCCACTACAGAAATTTGAGGGTATTTATCCCCTTTAAATCAAGTTTTTACCATTTTTTACTTATAATAAATTAGTTAAATGGGTCGACCTGATTGACCTGTTTATTAAATGGGTTGGGTTAGGGTTGGAGTTTTCGACCCATTTAATAAACAGGTCAATTGGGTTGAACCCGAACCCGACCCGACCTGATCTCTTTGCCAGGCCTACAGTTATATTAATTTTTTTATATAGTCACAACATCCACCTGGTATCAAGGTAAAATATAATAAAAAAGAGTATGTGTAGAATAAAGAAATAGACAATGAATCTAAAATAATTTTAGGTCCAATCTTTAATAGGAAACTCACCATTATCATATATAATTTTATAACTGTATGTAATATACTAATCCCCCATGTTATTTTAGGGCTCCAATTTATGTTCCTTTTAACTTTATAATTATTAATGTACTTAACGAGCAAAAATTATTAATGACCTCGCTCCGGACCACAAATAAAATTACATTGGACCTTTTGCGTTCTTCAAATCAGTACTTTGTTGCATATAACTTTGAAAAAAACAAGCAATTGCTTTAAAATATGTTTTTCTATTCTAAGGTTTACGTCTAAACCTTCTTTATTTTTTGAAAAGTATTTATGTATACATTAGACATTTAAACTGATTTTACCATAAAAGAAGGATCATATCTATGGAAGGTTAGTTGTACACTTATATCAACATAAGAGCACATCAAACATAGAAAGACTTTGAAACTATTATCTCTTGGATCATGTAACATATGAGATGAGTTAATTAAAAGTTCATTAAAATTGGTGATAAGAATTTAAATTAGATAATATGCCCTATAAAGTCATAGTAATATTATTACATGACACTCATTATATTAAAAGGATTATATAAATATTTATCCATATATTACTAATAGTTTTTCATAAGTGGCAATTACACTTTTGATTTTTCGGTGAGATTAATAATCATGTTATATTAATTTTATTATATAATCACAGTCCGTGCAACGCACGGGCATACTCACGGGTATCCACCTAGTAATAATAATAAATAAAAATAAATAAATAAATAAATAAATAAATAAATAAATAAATAAAGAGTTTGGGTGAGGTCTTTAAAACGAAGTTAACACGAGGTATGGCACGACCCAGCACGCCTTTAAAATGGCAAGGCACAGACCCGCTGAACGGCTAGACATGGGTGAGGTCTGGGCTTGTATCCTGAAGATGAAGTACCATCGCGTACAGACACAGCACAATACGAAATGGCAGACAACCATTTAAAAATATTTGAAAAAAGTTAAGGCACAAGCACGAATATGAAGCGAGCATGACCCTACTTTTAGGACACGGCATGAGTGCATGACACTGTTGCAAAACACGATAGCGAGTCTAACATGAGCACAGCCCAAGAACGATACGAAACCATCTTCAATTGGAGTCCAAAAAGTGTAAAAGATATTAAAAAGGGATATTTTATAAAACAATTAAAATAAGGAGGTTTTCTTTTCACAACTTAGAATTTCATTAATTAATTTAATTTATTAGATAAGCAAGAAAAGGGCTTTTATTCATTAATCATAGAAATTCAACACAATAGTCCTTCGATACAACTTTGCATACTAGAGAAAAAAAAAATTCTAGCCTCTTTTTTTTGTCTCTTCTCTTTCTCTCTCAACTTTAACCCTTACTAGGACAAATTTTCAGGCCGTGAAGGCCGATTTAGGCCATTTTCAGTCTGTGATTTACGTTTTCCATATTGATTTCTAGTTTATGCTCTACAAGTGGAATAAATTTTCTCTCCCTTTTGTGGAGTTATTAGGGATTTTTATATTTTTCCTCTTTGTAGGATCCTCTCTTCGCCTATTGTGCGATTAGTATCAAGTAATATGATTTCGGGGACCGGATATGCACAAGATCGATGGTATCATACAACGTTTTGTGAGAAAACAATTACGGTACTTGCGGTGAAGATCTCCACTTCCGTTAAAGATGAAGTATCAAAGGAAGCACATGGTTACTATGCATGTTGGGAGTCGTGCTCGGGTATTCTAGTTAATTATTTTGTTAGCAGATTTGTTATTGGTACTGTTGATTTAGTATATTCTAGGGTTATTTTCGATGTAGATGCCGTATGAATTTTCTATGAATGAAAGTCTCCTATTCCCCTCTTAAAAAAAAAAAATATAGTCCTTCAATACAACATCCACAAGGACATCAACTCTCCCATCAACTCAAACTCTAGTCGAGTAAATAAGCTGAGTACAATAAACCATAAGATGGGCGCTAATTAGCTCCACAACTAATATAAACGAAGTCACATGAATTGGAACAACCTAGCTAAGCTCATACTATTTCCAACTTTATACCCTAGCCCCTATTTAAGAAAGTAGAAAAACAATATTGCTATGATGCATGTTAATCAACTGCAAAGAGTCCCTCTCCACTATCACATCAATATCAAACCTTACTGAATTGTCATTTTAGTCCGAAATCCATCCCCTTAGCTTCAAATATTAAAGAAACCATCAGTCACGAATCTGTCAAGAATACCAACATTACACTGACCCAATATCATTATAAATCATAACTCCCATACACGTTCCTATGCTGTTAAAACGTCTTGTTTACATTGGTTTTCATTTACACACCACATTGCCTCGTGAAAAGCAACAAGTTATCCAATAACTTAGAATTTAGTTGGATGTTATTAACATATTTTCCTACAATGAACATTATTGTACTTCTATATAGGTATGTAATTTAGTTGCTAAGTAGCTATCTGTTTTAATTTTAGTTTTTTTCACTTATTACGTGCAATGCATGGAATTACAAACTAACACTTCATTATTATAATTTGTTCATTGCAGAGAAATTCAAACTAGCAATGAATTAATGATAAATATACAATCAAATTCAAATAGTTGGAGTACAATAATACTCTAGAATATAATTAATTTTTGGTGTAAATGAGAGGCCGCAAGCCCTGAAATTAGCTGAGTAATACTAACGCTAACACTTTTGGTTTTAATAACAGGTTTACCTAAGCCTTTTAGGTCCATATTAGTCTTGTTAGCACCGGGTCGGCCGGTAAAGTGCTCCAAACATTAAGTAATTTCTCCATTCACAAGATTCGTACTTTCAACATTGCTTAAGGGATGAGAATGCCGAACCACGCACTCACACACCAACCACTAACGTCAATACTTTTAATTTGTAGCTAAGCCACATCTATTATTTCCCCTTATGAGATCGGATCCTCTCCGGTAAATTCCCTGCGGTAAACATGCAATATCGCATTTTTTAAATAATAACGATATAAATATTCAAATAACGATAATAAAAATATTTCAACAAAATTACAATAATACATCTCCTTCTAATACAACATAGATATAGAGGACCTTTTGTTATAGGGGATGTTTTGCTTGTTTGCTTCAATATCTTCGATCCCCATGACTCAAAAAGTCAAAATCATAGTACGTATGTGTATTTTCTTCTCAGGTGACAGGTAACCAATACTTCACCATCCCTCCACTAAGAAAAGAATACAAGTGGTATACGAGGTCGAGTAGTACTATAATATTATTATCTTGGGACTTCAGGTGAAGGGCCCAGATAGATTGACGGATGGCCGAGGAACCCATACCCAGCTATAAATGATACTCTAAATCCAAACCGTTTCAACTGGTCTGGCTGTCGTTTGTCTTATCAAAGTAAAAGGCGTCAAACACGAAATCAATGGACAACAATTCTAAACTTCCTTTGATTGCCACAGATTTATTTCGAGGTTCACAGATTCTCCTTTTGTTTATTACTCTTCAGTTTCTTGGTCTTCTCTTTACTGGTAATCTAATTTAATAACTCTTATTTAGGTCCTTTTAGTTAGCAGGTGCGTAATCATTAAATTAGCGTGTCATATTTTGCCGGCCAATGAGTCTTGTGTAAGACCAATTCACAAAAAGATGAGGCCACTATTTGGAAATGTAGGGTTCATTTATAGTGAACAATGACCCTTATTTTATTGAAAAGTGACCATTGTTTCACCAACAATTACGAAGAAATCGTCTTATAAAAGTTTTTGTGTTTGCCTTATTGATGCTACTTATCACGACAAACCTAAGCCAAGCTACCTATCTCAAAAGCTTTTACTTCAAGGTGGTTACAATGCCCAATACTAATGAAATTTGATGCCTTTTGTGCAACCTTTCTTCAAATTTGCCCTCTTGTCAACAATACTCTACAGGCAACATTAGCACAGGTGTTCAAACATAACATCAAACACAGCTATGTTAAGTTCCTAATTTGGTCATTTTTCGTGACATTGATCTTTACAAGGTGTATCATATACAGTACATTGAACCCACAACGAGAATGTATTAAAAAAGCCTTGCCCGAGCTTTTCTACCAACAAAAGAAATAATTAAAAAAAAAAAAACTTGCTAGAGCTTGTGATTTGTTGACTGTGTTTCCCAGGCTTTTTCCAAGGTTATGGAAGTGAAAAGTGAGTATTGACTTGTGAGAACCTCGTATCCAATTTACAAAGAATAAAAGCAATAAAATGAGTAGTCTTATTAAATTGATTAATTTGATACTTCAATCCTCCCAACATCATGTTCATGAAACTGTATGAAAATCTAGATGTTTCGTAACTTCAAACCAAACTTAATGGCGTTAACCGTTAATAAACCTCCTTTTTGCCCTGATAGGCGTAGTAGAGTTGATCTTGGGGTTGAATTTTATGACAAAGGTCATAGGTTCAATTCTCACTAGACCTTTTTGTTGAGCCGGTCTAAAAGATTTATCGTGTTGGCTTGCCTGGTGTGTGGTTTACAGGCTATTGCATACACTCAGGATATATCCGGTGCACACTTAAAAGAGTAGTGGATGAGGGTTCCTCGTATCAAAAAATAAACCCCCTTATTAGTAAATGCGACCTTTTTTAACTAAGGAAAAGGAAAATCTTAGAAGCACAAAAGAACTCCTATGAGGTGGCCTCATGCATAACGCATGATACCTGTGAGTAAAAAATGATACTTATAAACAAAAAAACTGAAATCTCTAATTGAAAATATGATGCTTTTAATCGCCTTATGCCCTTATATATAAGTCCGCCTTATAAGATAATTGTTAGCTTAGAAAAATGCCTCGTTTTATATTTGTTATGGAATATCTTCACTTGGCAGTGCACAGGTTACATAAAATGATACTCCATGCAAACGTATCTAAGTATTCGATACAACTCCATATAACTTTTATCATTTAAGATCCTATTCTTTTTGTCGTTTTCACATTTCATTTTATTATGTTTCGTTCGATTCTGCACTGCATCTCATGCATGTTGTACTTCATTTCATCTCACATTTTATTTCATTGTTCAACCTATTTCCTACCACACCGTTTCGTTTTATGTCGTTTATATGATTAATGGTCTTGCTTACTAATCAACGACACCAAAACATGTTCTTTCTTTTTTCTTTCTTTATTTGATCGATAGCAATATAGCATGGATATCTGGACTTTATCTGACTAACCCCATAGACCCTAAAGTTTACATTGAAAGAATTCTCCGATATCCCGGTGTCTTGTTCTTTCTTATTAAAACTACTACTTGTTCGCACCTCATCAAATTCATGACACAATGACATAACCTTTGAACAATTGACATAATAAAATTATGGGCAATTCAATTGTAAAATGAGCGGGGAAGGTCATCAAGCCCAAATGGCAAAAGGTTGGTATCAACATAAGTCTGAAGCACCTGCATGTATGGTACGTGTGAAAATAACGAGTAATAAGAAAACTCTAACCCTCGTTTGTTTCCCCATTTCAGTTACCAATAAACATTTATTGGTCATTTTCCACGACAAAAAAGGAAAGAATATATTGGTCACCAAGCCCTCATTTTGACTACTATATACTCATAATCTATACTCCATTATTAGACAAACTTAAGGAATACTCAGTAAACACACAACTCTTTGCTTATCCGTCACACCCACTTCCCATCCTCTTTCAAATCCGTGTCAAAACCAATTCAAAAGACATTGTAATTGTAAGAGTATTTGACACTCATAGCCCCCCTTAAGAAACAAACCAATTCCGATCATTTTCCCTCCAAATACATAGTACAATTTTCCAAGGCCTAAGCAAAAACTGCAAATTAAGCCTTTCTTTGAAAAAAATAGACACCCCCACCCCTTTTTAACTTTGCTGCCACATACAAACACAATCCCAGCCTTTTCTCTCTCTTAATTTCAGCTCACCAAATTAAAACCACTGGATAATTAAACTTAAGCACGCCAAGAAAAACATGCAATACCCCTGGCCCTTATAACTCATTACCACCCTTCCCTTTCAACTAACCTGTTCACCCATGCAACAAAACTGTTTTATTCATGCTAATACTACTACTTCTACTCATCCCAACCACATGAACACCAGGCAGCTCACCAACATGACTTCTTCTTCTTCTTCCTCGTTTTCGTTCCCCTCCTTCCCTCAAGGCCTTGCCGGAGACGCCGTCTCTCGGCGAGTCTTTTCCTTACATGACATTCAGATCCTAGAGATCTTCCTTGCTCTAGCAGTTTTTGTGGTGATACATTCTCTAAGGCAAAAGAAGCATTATGGTTTACCTGTATGGCCGTTCGTGGGAATGTTGCCTTCCTTGACCCTCGGTCTTAGGAAAAACATGTATGAATGGATTACTGAAGTCCTCTGCCGTCAGAATGGGACCTTTCAGTTCAGAGGCCTCTGGCTCAGCAACCTCCACTGCGTGGTGACGGCAGATCCCCGGAATTTGGAGCACCTCTTGAAATCCAAGTTCACAAACTTCCCCAAGGGGGACTACTTCCGCAGTGCCTTAAGGGACCTGCTCGGAGATGGAATCTTCAATGCGGATAATGAGACATGGCAGCAGCAGAGGAAGACAGCGAGCATCGAGTTCCATTCAGCTCGCTTCCGCCAACTTACCACTGAATCCTTGCTTGAGTTGGTGCACAAGAGGCTTATCCCTGTCCTAGAGGAGTCACTGAAGAAATCCATGCCTATTGACTTACAAGATGTGCTCCTAAGGCTGACATTTGACAATGTCTGCATGATAGCTTTCGGGGTTGATCCTGGCTGCCTCAAGCTGGGCCTACCAGAGATACCTTTTGCTCGGTCATTCGAGAACGCAACTGAAGCAACAATTCTTCGATTCGTTACCCCAACCTGCATTTGGAAGGCGATGAGGTATCTCAACCTAGGACCAGAGAGGGAGCTGAAGGAATCAATCAAGGGTGTGAATCAATTTGCAGATGAAGTCATTAGGACACGAAAGAAGGAGCTGGCTTTGCAAAACGAGAAGGAAAGATCTGATTTACTGACGGTGTTTATGAGATTAAAGGACGACAACAGAAAACCATTTTCTGACAAGTTCCTGAGGGACATCTGTGTGAACTTCATCCTTGCAGGAAGGGATACCTCGTCTGTAGCGCTAAGTTGGTTCTTCTGGCTTATTGATCAGCATCCAGATGTCGAAGAGATGATTCTAGCCGAAATTTGTAGAATAATCAATGGAAGGGAAATTGCAGGCAATGGAGATAACAAAGGCGCTCTTGTTTTTCGGCCTGACGAGCTTAAGAAGATGGATTATTTGCAGGCTGCTATCTCAGAGGCTCTGAGGCTGTATCCTTCAGTTCCTGTCGATCACAAAGAGGTAAAATATTACTCTGCTCCCTTTGAACCAACCATTTTGTTCCCAGGTCCACACGAAAAAGACCCTAATGAGATTTAAAGAGAAACAAATATGGGACCATACTAGCAGCCCTCAATCAGTGCCACAGCCATATACGTATCTCCAATGTTTCTTTTGTCTCACTAGCATCAGTTATCCTCTGTCAGTATTCAGCCTGACAATAATCATATCACACTTTCACACACTAGTTTAGACAAAAACAAATATAATATCTTGATTTAATGTTCCATAATGGAATTCCTCTTATTCAGGAAATGAGCATGGCTGAATTCTGTTGTAAAACATTTAACCAAGGGATTACATTCTCCTAACTATCATGTGCTCACCCACCTGAAGGTTCTAGGATTGGGGTGGCTGTAGAGTCTGACACACCGCGACACACTTTGTTGCCCCATCCCAACCCCCTGCACCCCTAGACTAAAAAAGTAAAATGAGAAGGTTGTAAGAGAGAGGTAGGGGAAAGAAGAGGAATACACATCCGTGTTTCGCTTGAATTGACAGTGAGCAAACCTTCACCAATTCTACATGCTTTGTTTGTACAGGTTGTTGAAGATGATGTATTCCCAGATGGGACGGTGCTAAAGAAAGGGACAAAAGTAATATACGCAATCTACTCAATGGGACGAATGGAAGCTATTTGGGGAAAGGACTGCAGAGAATACAAGCCGGAGAGGTGGCTTAGGGATGGTCGGTTCATGACTGAGTCTGCATACAAGTTCACAGCTTTCAATGGTGGGCCTCGACTATGCTTAGGGAAGGACTTTGCTTATTACCAGATGAAATTCGCAGCTGCCTCTATTATCTACCGGTACCATGTGAAGGTAGTGAAAGATCATCCCGTAGAGCCAAAGCTCGCATTGACTATGTACATGAAGCATGGAGTAAAAGTTATTCTCATCAGACGTGATGAATCAGAGATTCAAAAGTACCTTAAGGTCAAATACTAGAGTTAAACAGGGCTGCATGTTATGTCTCACCTTTTGCTATTTTGATTGATTGTATGAGATATATATTAGTAGAGGGGAAAAAATGGTAAATAGAAACTATATGATAAGAATGTTTGTATTTAGATTGGAAGGGAGTTGTGTTACATATTTAGAATTGTCGAGCAGCTACATGCCAATAATGGATTTCATGACCATGAATCTTAAATGTATATCATAAGATAATGAATTCACGATACGTCTCGTATAAGGCACAATACTTTTACCTTCTGTTTACGCTCTCCCTTCCCACTCTAGGTAGAACTCTTCCAGGAACTCTTCCATAAACTTGTGCCTGTTCTCTGCCTTCGTCTTCCCAGCCTGAGCCATTTTCGCATACAACAAATTTTATATTCATCACATAAATCCTTTATCAAAAAAAATATATATTAATCACATAAATCAACCATATATGTTAAACTTCCAACAGGCATGCTTAAAGTTGAAATCTCAGGTAAGTGCAATGGTAATGTGAGACAGTACCAGTGCTTCAACAGAAATGTAACAAGTAAAATATAAACCCACTTAATGAATGAATAGATAAATAAATAAAAATATACATATATCAATACAAGTCAACGAATCTAAAATTGACAAATTGAAAAAGTTGATATTGCAGCATTGAAGCCATAGTTTCTTTTAGATGCCAATCTTATCCTCACCTTAGTTTTCATTAAATCCTTCAGCTTCAAAAGCTTCTCATGGAAATGATTCAATGTAGTCTGCTTATCTTTGTTCATATATTCTTCTTTGGCCATCTTAACTCGTGGCTTTATGGCAGGATCATGTAGTACCCTTTTCCTACTTCCCCCAAAAGTGAAGCAACGAGCAATACCTGAAATTAAACGCACAAGCTTAGGTTCATTCACAACACACTTGCATTGACTGCTTGTTATAACAATACTGAGAAGCAATCAGGACTTCCCTCAGTCAAGTTTGAAATCCTGACTAATTCTTCCTTGGTCCACTTTGTAATACCATCATTAACTCAAGCGAAACATACAAGAAATGTATTCAACGTGTAACTGATATGTAGAAATTAACTTCTCAACTACAGAAGCTTGCAACATCATCTACCACAAGTTAGATTTGAAAATCATAAAGCAGTCTGCATGCATTGCACAGCAGTTGGTATCAAAAATTAATCATAGTTCCACGTCCAGCATATGAGAAATGATGGATAATTCAATGAAATATCACAGTATTGTGGGTCTCCCAACCTATCAGAAATATAAAGCCATAACATTATCAATTGCAGTACCAGCACTACTGTTTTTTTTTTTATTCGCCAATTTGTCGTACCAGCACTAGTCCAAGGCCTGATGAGAAAAATAGAAGCTGACAGGCGTTTCCGTGACAACATAGTCCTTCCTCTTTTCTCTGAAGGTGGGTGTACTAGAGGTTCAAATCGAGCTTCGAAGAAATTTTACAACAACACAGGAACAATCTAACTGAGGGCGGTGTACGGGGAGGTACAAATATACGCAGTCTTACCTCTAACAGTAGACAGGTTGTTTCCAAGCTTGGAAGAAACCCTAAGCGAGGTAAAGTTTGAGTTCTAGGAATGGCTAAATCATACAATACATGGGCTTCACTAGCCTTTTGTATAGTTACTCTTGTCGTCATCCATTAAAGAATAGAATGATTTAAAAATATGTACATAGAGCTGGAAAAGGTGGGATCTTCCTGATTTTTGTTTGTTCACCTTCAGCCAACAACCTAGCAAATCTCATTAGCATTATTAAACTAAAAGTTTGAAGAACAAAAAAACATGTAGAATAAAATAAAGTTAAGGAATTACCAATTGCTCCTATTGCATCAAGGCGATCTGCATCTTGCACGACCCCAAACTCCAGAGAGTAGTCCTGATTTGTATGTCCCGCAAGCTCCTCTTTGAAACCTAAGTGGATAAATGTCTCCCTTTTAAAGACTGCATTACATTACAGAATCTTCTCACTAGAAGAGAAATAAGATAGCAGCTGAGTTCCAACTTACCCATTCCATTTATGATACCTAGTATCTTCGTTCTCTTGCTCTCCTCTATGCCTTCCTCTTGAAGAAATTTCTCGATTAACTTTTCCTCAGAAGGATCACTACAAACAACACTCAGAAATTACTAAAGAAATACAACCATAACCACCACAGAGAGGAATTTCAGGCACAAAACAACAAGTAACCAGTTTTTACAAGTCAGTGCTGAATTCAAGACTTCTTTAGCAGGTACAGTGGTTCTTATCTTTTCCCCCTTTTTCTTTCTGTTTTTCGTTCGGGTGACTTTCACCATAAACCGGCATATGAAACAGTCATTCCCCTCTTCACAAGCCAACTCCAGCTTGAAGAGTTCTTTACTAGCCTTCCTTCTACCCCTGCCCCAATTTGAATTAACCATAAAATTAGTGTCCAATTTGGAAAACTAGTGTACCTTTAGAAATCTTCAGTAATTACCAGCCAACATTTTTTTTATTGTAACCAGCATGTGAGAGGCAAGTACGTGCAGATATCTCAACAATATTGATGGAGTAAACCATACACTTTCGAGTTCATGCTTATATAAGCTCAATATTTTCCAAATTTTATCTGTACCAGTAGCCTTGGTGCTTTGTAGCTAAGAGACATCTCAAAATTGAAACAAATGGTGGTTATGTGCAATTCAGGTAAAAGACAAGGTAATCTTGTGCATGTCATCATTCAAAGAAATAGCTCAATCGCTGAAGCAACTTGAGAATGACAGTAAGGAAAACAATACTAGTTGTCACGAACTCAAAAAGAAGAAGCTAAAATAAGTTGAAAAAGTCACTCCTGGGCAATCTTTTTGGTTTTATATGGAATTTAAAATGAACTAAATCAAATGACTCACAATTTTACACATCTTATTATAGTGAAATAGCAAGTGCCAAATGCATTTCCAATCAAGGGTTAGAACTTAGAGCTAGCTCCTAACATCTCTACAATTGCATGGGTATGGCTGTATATACCTGACCCTCCCCCCTCCTCTGCCCTATGTGATAAGCAGGAAAAAAAATGCTGGGTTATCGTATGGCATGGTACTTCTATATTCTTATTCACAAACCCTGCTTATGGTAAAATCCTCAAAAATGTTGTTATCATACATTCTTATTCCTAAGGATCTCGTAGGCTCTTTATTAGAAGTTACGTTCCAAGCTCCTCATCCATCTCTTGAAGTTAACTAAAGCTGCATGTCTAACCCAACTAATAAAGTAAAAAAGATATGAAGGGCGCAAACTTATCAATAAAAATTAACCACCATTTGAATCATATTTCCTCATTCTTGCCCTTTTCCATTTTGCTTCCACGATTTGAGTCGAGTGAATATCATTTTAATGGAAACCCATATCAAACACCAGCATCAAAGCAAATGTAAGCACTTGTAAGTTACTCTTGGATAATATTCTGAAAATCTCTAAGAGAAATTGACTTAAAAGTATTTAGAAGAGAGCAATGAACTGACAATAATACTGTCCACAACAAGTTATAGAAATAAATGGGAAGTTGAACTTCAAGTGAAAGCAAAGGAAGAGGTTTAGTATGAACAAGAAGAACTAAAACTCCATTGATGAAAATAATTTGGGAATACTAATTAACTTTCTACTGCAGTGTAACCAAATCAAATGAAAGATCTATGAAGGGAAAAATATAAAGAACTACAGGCAGCAATTCCTGGACAAAGTTCAACAGTAATGGATAACTGACCTGGCGTATTTGTAGTCTCCTGCAGTGGACCATCCAAAGAGAAATGCAATCAGTGATGAGAAATAAACTGACATTATCATGATGAAACCAGGATGCATGGTGTAAGAACAAATTTGTTTGCGGCAAATTTGAGGTCATGTACATTTAGAATTGGCATAACAATTTCAATCCCAACTTTGAGATCTTTAAGTCTTGTTAGTAGTTTTCGCATGATTGATGTGATTTTGGAGCTCAATGACAACAGATAAACTATTGCTGCACGATCTTTCTGCCCAGCATGTGTGATGAAGGATTATCTGGCATTCCTTTTTCCATTGCTTTATGTTTCTTTTACTTCTTTTTCTTTTCTTTTCTTTTGTGGGGTGCTTCCATATAGCCTCATAGCAGTCTTAGGTATTAACCTGATAAAGGGCCAGTGATGTGATTTATTTAGGGATTTTCTGTATTTTTGATAAACAAAACAATAAAAGGGATATACCTCTCGAATCACTCAAGGGGTTGGGGTTTTCGTTCAAGAATCACTCAAGAACAATACTTGCGCATCACACACAAGGGTTTCAACCTGAATCACTCAGTTTGAGGGGTAAATACTCACGTATTCAAAAATTAACCATAAAAGCACGAGTTTACAGTAGCAAAGCTCTCCTCTATTTATAGACAAAGAAATCTAAAGCTATTCGGAATCCTAATCCTAGTCCAAATAGGAAACTAACTACGAAACAGATTACAATTGTAAAACGAACTAACTAACAGCTTTCCTAATACCTAATGGACATCTAATACTAATAACAATCAGATTATTACTCTCCTAAACAATAATCAAACGATTTAATGAAATACTAAACGAAATCGAACTAAACAACTGATTACTTGGCGTCCAAAGCACAAACCCGTTGGAACAGCTTTCCACTGTAAATTCAATCATCTTTTTAACCCTGTTACATTTTGAATATGGGAAAAATCAAAGGACATGAGTTTTAGATCTCGTTTCCAGCTTTCTACAGAATTTTGAATCACCACAATCCCACGTCGTATGAGTGAGTTATGATCGAAATACAAACCCGTGTAGAAGCTGTCAAAATTACGGGAATCCTTATAACGAATGAGATCATATAATAAGAGCTTTAATCCCGATCTTGTGTGTAAACTCCATGTAATTATCTTTGTAGGAGTCAATTTAATGCATAACCACCAAAGAAACTCGATGTAAACAGGAATAGATGTTCTCTTGCTAGTTCCTTGGTTGTTCTGTTTACTTTGCACACTTGCTCCCGCATCAGCCAGTAACCAATGTACAGTTTAAACTTGAACCAGCTTTCAAAGCCAAACAAACATTTTTTTTTTTTTTGGAGGAAACAGGTAGGTCTACTACTATTCATCCACTCAGGCAGAAAATCAATACATGCAAAGTACATATACAGGAGATGGCCTGTATATGCAACTAACAAACAGCCCTATACCAGTCGTAAGAACCTTTCTAAATGTATACAATCTTGTTCATTTTTTAAAAAGACAAAAACAAAAAACAAACATAAACGCAAAACTGGTTTTGTTTCACAACCTGAGCCGCCTCTCTGTTTTGACTGGCAAAAAGGTGTCTTGATACGCAACAAGATTCTTTCTAGTCTGGCTTAGATGAGAACCGACTCAGAGCATGTTTGGCCTAACTTCTTCGGGGTTTCAACTTCTCCCTTATTTTCCCTCATAAACCACCATCTCAGCCACCTCCTCATCTGCAATTTCAGCGTTTTAGAAGCTAAAAACACTCCCTATGGGACCAAGAAGCACAAGTTCCAATTTGAAGCTTCTGCTTCTTGGCCTCCTAGGGGGTGTTTACAGCTTTTTAGAAGCTGAAAATGGGGGTGAGGAGACGGTGGAGGGGGTAGTTTGTGAGGGAAAACAGGGGGAGGAATTGAAGCTCCTAAACAGCTAGTCCAAACACACACACACACACACACAGTTAAGTTATAGCAGGACAATTGCAAAACCCTGCTATGCCCTGATCTAATGATTGTATCAAGTACATTATTTGTATTTTCGTAGAATTTGTATCTCGGGTCCATACTCAATCTCTACATTTGGAAAATAGAGAGTGCGCATAAATTGCTCTTGTCCAGATTACGCATTAATTCATATATTACGTTACCATACTTACCTTTTTTTTGGATAACATGGGTGTCCAAGCTTTGCTTGACTAATCCCATAGGCCCTGAAGTTAATGATCAGTAAAACCTCCAGTGGCCCTGAGGGGACTCGAACCTGGGACCTCTGGAATATTTCTCAGATGTCTTACCAGCTGAGCTACCCCCTCAGGGTTACATTTACCATACTTTACTATACCATTATTCTAAGTCTCTAATGTCAGACTACGATCCAGGGTAGGGTAAGTGGTCAAATATAAGAACTCTCACTTCTGCAATTATAGGAAGGCTGTTTGCATTAGACCCTTGATTAAAAATACATTTGAATACTACTTCCCAAAAAGTATGAAGATAATGGCAGGTTAATGAGCCATGAAGATCAAATTCATTATATTGGCAATAGCAACTCTTTCAACTCCATTAGAAAATAATAGCTATCATTAGTTTGTCTATCAGTGCATGTATTGTCAGGTATCATCATAAAATCTTTTCACAAATTCTGTCCATGACATTTCTGATGAAGATATATGTCAGATTGAGCAGGTGGTTTACCAAGAGCAAACAAGGATTACCTATGTCATGTAGAAGTGCAGCAAGCTCTACCTACAAACATACACAGATCAGAAGTCCACTAAAATGGCATGAAAAAGAGCAATATTAATTTCAGGATGGCAGATAAACAGAGCAGAAAGAAGATAAAAATGTAAGATAAACAATAGCACCAATAGTTTCACTCCCTCCGTTTCTAAAATGTAAGAAACTAATCATTATGGTATTTGTGCGATCAATTTTACCAACTTTGATCATTAACTCATTTAAATATGTCATAACATGACAATGATATGACTAGATTTGTCCTAAAAAGCACTTCTATATACAACTCATTTTTAATAAAACATAATGATAACAATTAATGGTCAAAGTTTGTTTTTTTTTTTTTTTTTTTTTTTTGGTAATTAAGAAACTTTTATTAATCATAGAAGGTCATAGCTACAACAATAGCTAACAATTACGATACTGTACAAGCACTTACCCGAAACAGCATCATTCACAACCACAACCCCAACCTTCTTAAAAGGGTTGAGATAGATATGCAATCATGTGCTAGGACAAAGCAAAAATAGACTCCTATAGTTTACTATCAAAATTAACCACTCAAATCCAAGCTGTGTTCCAACCCTCCTTTTGTTATGCCGTCAACACCCATATTGAATCAGTGAGGCTTATGAACAATAGTGATGCGTGGCCACATTCTCTTGATCAAATGGACACAATTAAGGATGAATCGCAAACTCCATAGACCACCGCACTCACTATTACACCATTTCACGCATTTGTAGAGTCTGCGTCAACAATGATATCGAAGAGGGAAACCCAATTCTTGTTAATTGACAACTCAAGCGCTTGAAAAATAGCTACAAACTCCGCTTCGTCGATCTTACTGTAACACTGTGAAGAAGATACATCTAAAGTGACCCTTTCAATCTCGAAGATTTCTGCCTACAGCTGCTATTCTTAACTTTAACCTTTTGATGGCACATCTTCACACAGGTTGGAACAGGGGCAACCTCCAGTGGCAAGTACAGAAGGACTCATTCCAAAATTCCGTTGCTACATAAGAACGTCTCAAAATCCCTCGACTTTATAGTAGCCTGCTGAACAGTAGCTGATACAAATACTGATTAATGCTACGTTCATGTCCTTCAAGGAACAACTCCCAAGTCCCAACCCCCTCTTTCCTTTTAGGTTGATCGACAATATCCCATGCCACTAAACACGTAGGTTTGCTTCAATCATTGCTAACACCCCATAGGAAATCTCTATTCAGTTTGACCATTTTGTTCATGACCGTGACTGGCATCTTAAAGAGGCACAATTAGTAGATAGGCAGACTACACAGAGAGGATTTAACAAGGATGAGGCAACTACCCATTGAAAGCAGTCGCCCCTTCCATGATGCCAGTCTATCCTCCATAGACTCTATAACAGGTCTCCAAAACTCTTTATGTCGAGGATTAGCTCCCAAAGCTAGGCCAACCAAGATAATTTATTGGATGGTTCACAACCCTAAAATGCAATGCAGTATGCAGGTGCTATTTCCATCACCCACTGAAAGCACTCCTCGCCTGTATTTACTCCAATAAGCGAAAACACTTTTATGTAATTGGTCGCCAGTCTCGTCAGTCGTCACACACTTACGAAATAATTGCAAGACATAATTTTGCAATGTGGTGTTTAAAATGTTCATTTTAAAACACCAAAAACAACCGTCATCATAATCTATCAAAATCCCCACAGATATAAATTCATCAGAGTCAAATGAAGACATCCGCTAAGTCCCAATTACCAGTCTCAGGAGTTCATTTTCCTTCTAATACTAAAACTGAAACAACTGATCATTCATATTTCACCACTCCTCTTTAATTCCAAATCCGTAATATAAGTCTAGTACATCAATACATTAACCTATGTGCCCGAATTCATTCAACAGCTTAAATAATAATCCGTTTAAACAATTAACTCCATAAAAAACAAGGATCAATTGAATGATCAACAATAACAACGCAAAGAAAAACTAATAACTCGTAATGTCAGTCTAGTACATCAGCACATTAACCTAAGTATCCAAATTCATTCAACAGCATCAATAATGTTAAAGAACTAATTATATAAAAGCAACGATCAATTCAATAATCAACAATAACAACAGAAAGAAAACCTAATAATCGATAAATATACATTGAGTTAGAGAGAGAGAGAGAGAGAGAGAGAGAGAGAGAGAGAGAGAGAGAGAGTTACGATTTGCATAGAATCGGGGGAAGAAGAGAGGCCTTCATCATGAGCGAGAGAGAGAGCCATGTCACGAACTCGGAAGACGTGAGCGGCGTCGTGAGAGGCGTCGTTGTGTTTCATGGATTCCTCCACCAGCTTCTCCGCCCTCCTTACTGTCTCACTCTCTCTCCTCCCCTCCGCCATTTTCTCTCTCCTCCTCAGTCCTCGCCGCCGGTACTCAAGTCTCCAAAGTCAAGTGCTTTCAAAGTATAAGTGGTTAGACACTGAAATGCGCCACATGTGTCAACGAATTGCGTTTTTTTCGTGTCCCAATATTTGTATTTTATTTTGCTTTCTTGGCGCCTTTGTTTATGACATAGGGACTTGGGTGGCGGGGAGACTGTCTCACTGTGGAACCGATAAGGTGTGCTTCGCTTCGGTTCCCATAAAAAATTAGAATTGGTTTGGTTCAATTCAATCCAATTTAACTTGTGCCTCTCATTTGTCCCCGACAATGACTTAGGATCACATTTTTAAAAAAGCTAAAGGCTTCCATACTATTTTTTTTTTTTTTTTGATAATTAGAAACGTTTTATTAAGTCAAAATGGCAAAAGGCGTATAGTCAAACGAGCATCATAGTAGATCAAACGACCCACCTTTTAAAAAGAATTGAAGTCGACTACACAATCATTTGATCGGATTAAAACGCAAGAAAGCATTACAAAACTTTGATTACAAAACTCATTCCACACTAAAACTACTCCTCACAAAAACTCCACTAAAATAGCAATCATTATGCTACTGTAGAATAAAAAGAGGCGACTGAGATAAACTAGAAGCAAACTGTGAACTCCCTACCAAATTTGTCCATACTACCAAAAAAAGATTCCTTGCCTCAAGTCAACTAACACCCCACGGCAATCCACATTAATCCACCGCTATCGAAGAGTACCAGAGAGATCAAAGGCTTCCTCACTATTCAAAAATAAAAAAGAACACATCTAACTATAATGAAAAAAAATAGGTAAAAATCTGCCTACCGAGGAAGAGGTGACTTCATTCTCGCCTGTTTCTATATAACCTCAAACTCGTCACAGAGACACTCAACCCAAATACAAACTTCTATCACCCATACTTCTTTGGATGGAAGCCTAAAATTTAACCAATAAGTAACAACCGTTCGCTATCTGACACCTAAACCTTAACCAATACCACCACCTAATGTGCCATTTTACCGGTAACCAACTAACCACCCTTCGGACGAGCAAGAAAAACTAACCACCCTTCAAAGAAAAGCATTCGAATTTTCCGAAAGGAAAAGAATCCGAGCTATAATATAGTGCTTATAACATGTGCCACACCTCTTTAGCTTCAACTGTAGTGTAGAATGTGGGAGATATAGAAAACTAGAATCAAGATCAAAAAACATACATGTTTTTTAGCTTCAATTGTTGTCCTGACAAGGGAGAAATGTGGGAGAGATTTGGAAGTACAGAAACTAGAATCAAGATCGACATATGTATGTTCAAAGATGTGCTACATATTTTTTCCAACTGCAATCTACGGACTTGTCCTCAAATTTTTGTCTTCAAAATCAAATACTGTAGTAACTTATTTAACATATTAACCTAATGCAATCAGACAGTCTATAGCCCTAAAAGGGGTAATGGAGTTGATCGTGGGACTGAAATTTCATAACAAAGATCATAAGTTCAATTCCCACTATGCCTCTTTGCTGAGCCTGTCTACAAGATTTATCTTGTTGACTTGTCTGGTGTGTGTGGTTTGCAGGCTATTGCATACACTCGGGATTTATCCGGTGCACACTTAAAGAGTTGTAGCTGAGGGTTCCTCGTATCAAAAAAAAATAAAAAATCAGACACAATCTACTAAACTGGCATCAAAACTCTTTGCTCCGCATCAATTCAACAATGTCTCATACAACTCTTCTAAACCCACCACACTTTTCAAAAAAAAAAAAGGGGACAAAAAAGTAATATTTCATACAATAACCCAACATTTCCAAGATACTCTACAAGACAAAAAATCCCATACTCAACAAGAACTATATCAGATATAAAGGGCCAAAGCAACAAAAACTAAATTAATGGGAGGATTAAAAAATACCCATAATGGAAAACAATGAATTAATACAAGCTGTAATAATTTCTTCTTTAGTTCCTCTCCTTATCAAAAGTTTGTGTTCCACCCAGAAGATTTGAATCTGAGCAGGCATGACCCAAAAATTATCGGTTGTCGGCACCAATAGCTTCATGCATCGACTTGAAGCCATCCCTCTCCAAACATTCCGCCAACTCGGTCTGCAGAAAGAATCACAGAGAAACAACTATAAAATTTACTTTTAAAAAATTGTTGAAGAAAGCTTTAATCCTTTTTCAATTGTACCCATACTATTTTAAGAAAATTTCTATTGCACCCATACTAAAACCAAAAGAAATTTAAAGAGAGAGAAGGGTAGAGGGGGAGTGGGGAAAGGTGTCTGTGACACCCACGTGAATAGAGACAAATGCTTGCTGGCTGTCAGTTTCTCTCTCACCCTAGACCCTGACACACATCAAACTCAGAAAAAGAAAAAAAAAAAAAACCAAAAGTTCTTTCTCTCTCTCCCCTCAGACACGACATTTTCAAAAGTGAAAGCAAAGGGAAAATTTCACCCCCCCCCCCTCTCTCCTCACGTCTCACAGCTCAAACAAAAAGAATGTTGGACAATTGTTTGTTAACTCAATTCAAAGAAAACAAAAATGGTAAAAACAAATTATGAAACAAGGTCGGATGATTGTTTGGATCATTCCAGAAACCACAAATTAAAAAGCTCAGATCAATAGTTATATGCTTTCACAAATAGAGAGAGTTCAAATCACTACATTGTGCCAGTGAATCAATGAAGCACAGTCAAGCATAGGAGAAAAAAGACATGACCTTTAGTAGTAAACTTAGTTAAGATGGAATGAACTTTTCCACTTAATGCAAAGTCTCACATTTCTAAGCACCCAAATTTGAGCACACTTTCATTGAGTTTGCTAAACCAAGTGCAATTACCCGCCATAAATATCATATATGTCTATGCTAAAAACATCAATACAAACAACACCAAAATTTCTAGAATTGTAGAATTGTTTGGAATTGTGAGATTGTGTTTATGCCATTTGTGGATGAAAGTTGACAATGATTTAGTATAAAATTTAAAATTGACACAAGTCTAATTATATTTGTTAGAAAATATGCAAGGCTCATCAAAGAAATCAAAGACACATGATATAAGAGAACTCTTATTACGCTCAAAGAAAAGATGAAGGTGTTTCTTCCCCACCACCAATTCCACCAAATATTCCTTCTAGTCATGAAAGTGCTCAAAATTTTTCTCCATCACAAAATACATTTCAAACTCAAGATACTCCTCAAACTCATGAGAGCATTTTCCTCAATGAAGATTGTGAAGAGCCCATTGAGAAACAGTATGGGTGATGAGTTATTGAATGATAACTTGATTACTTTTATCGAGAGAGAGCTTTTTCTACAAGTTACCGATGAGGAAATCATAAACCGCTTTCAAAATATGAAAACTCGTAGACAACAATTGTAATTTTTATTTGGTTGTTATTGTACTACGATGACTATGTTGATTTCATTTAATGTATTATTATGATTTTTGAGTTAAAAAAAAAAACAGGGTATTTGCGGGTGTGGCGTGTGGGTGAACTTGACACCCCTAATTTTGGATCGCCCTTCCATTTTCTTTGAACCCATAGTCTTATTTTTCTGGGTCCGCCACTGGTGTTCAACATTACCAACATACAAGCGTCTCCACTTGTAAAAACTGTCCACAAACTAGTCATTCCAGCCATATTTTACAATTCTACTAGTGGAATTACAATCCCATATATCACAAAATCATTCTGCATGAACTATGCATGGCATCAACGTGCTTGTCGTAGTTCATATGGAACTCCTTTTGTTGGATGTGAGCCATGATTAGGAAGTTACACTGGGTTCAGCCCTTGAGGCAAAGGTGCTGGTTTTGGCTTCCTTAAGGGCCAAAGTGGCGGCAGCTTTCAAAGGGGTGCCGCTAAGTGATATTCAGCAGAAGGAAGCAAAATTGGGGATCTATGTAACTACATATTTCTTATCGACGACTCCTTGTCCTCTTATCTAAAGAAATATTCATTTTTTTCCTAAATATAACTATATTAGGTTTGATAACTTCATCTTACGTTAACTCAACATAAGGAACTTACTTTGTGTCTTTGTTACTGCTGAAAAGCATTATATGAGAGAGTTTCATAGCACAGCTGTGGTTGTTCCCCTTGTTATTTTAAGGGGTTTTCCATGCAAATTTCACTTGGGCTGATTCTTTTCTAATCTTATTATTGTTTTCTGTCTGTTTGCAATTGTCAATCCTAACATTTTCAGCATCCCAATTCCCACCTTGACGACGTTTCAGACACAAGTTTGAACCATATACTTCATTATCTAAACACATCATGTCCCTTTGAGGTCACGGTGCTCAAATGTCCCCTAAACAATACTCGCATACCTTTATTTGTGGAATAAGAGCAGGTCCTCCATATGCAAATCCAGTGTAAAGTTGAACTAGTGTAGCTCCAGAACGTATTTTCTTGTATGCATCTTCACCACTGATTCAAAGATAGAACAGCCGCCAAGTTAAAGAACTATTTATCAGTCCTCAGACAATATCATCCAAAATAGCAATGCAGTATTTGGATGCATGTCAGTGGAATTACCTGTTGACACCACCACAACCAATCAAAGGAATTTTTCCCTGTTAAGAAAAATGTTTCTGTCAGACAAATTGTCAAGCATACACATTGCATTGCAGTAGGTAGAATAGTCGCCAAAAGGAGGGGGGGGGGGGGGAGGGATCTTTAAACATATTACATTGCAAAACTAGTGGAATAAGTGGTGGTCCAAATCTCACATGAAAGACAATAGCTGAGAAAGCACAAAACGGGTCCTAAAGATGACTGAAAAGTCAAGCTTAAGTAACTACATAATTTTCTTTACCACTCTCGTACATTGGCATCTCAAAATTTCACGCATAAGGGTAATCCAGAATAGTTTGAGAGCCATGCTCTGGTCAAGGATGGTCAGTACCACATAAATTAATGATCACACATGGTACACCTTCACAGACCACAAATGGCCCTACCCAACACGAGAAACAGCAAGAGATCATCAACTTGCAAAGGGCCCAGCAGTATAAGCCAAAAGGTTGGGCATAACCCCACTTCCCAACATTCCATGTCACATGGAATATCAAAGAATACTAACCAAAAAAGCCTTCATTTCATGAAAAAAAGTAAGATAAGTTATTTCAGTATGAAAAGAGTAAACAGAACCATCAGCCACCGAATGGACAAAAGACTGAGTTACTATTCATATATTTCACTGTACAGGAAACAACCACACGGACAGCTGGGGGGGGGGGGTTCAACAGGTAATCAAACTACAGAGTAATATGAACTATAGCTAGAGACAGCATTCAATGCTTGTGGAAGAATTATGTTAATGATCTTCAGCCTTCCAAAACCTTGCCTTCTCCTTTGGTCTGTTCTTATTTGTTTGTTGAACAAAACATAACTAGTATATTAGACATGCTACAATCTTCTAGAGAATATAAGATACTCCCTCCAAACCTCGAGTGGGTAAGAACCAGAGGTCACTAATTCAAGCCCCCTTAGGGCAACTGGAGATTTTCGGGACCAATCTCAGAGCCCGTGGGATAATCGGATACACATGTTAATAAATTTAAAAGTTCCTTCCCAAAAAGATTGGCCATGTTTGACATTAACTTTGTAAATTTTGACCACATTGCAATGATACAAATTGATTCATAATGTGAACTTTTATCCTTAAATTTATCCTAAAATAATTTTTTTTAGATAACGAAAAATTACATTGATAAGATATCAAATGGGCAGCAAAAGAGAGGATAAGATATCCTCTACATAAAATCATTTACAAATTGTTCCAATTCCGCTGAATATCAGTTAAAGTATCACCGAAACGCCCTCGCAGCCCTAGCCCATAAAGATAGGTAGGTATTCTTCTCCCAAACTCCAAAGCATCACAGGAGGTATTGAAATCCCCTTGAACACCCGTGCATTCCTCTCCAACCAAATGCACCACAAGATGGCAAAAAAAAAGCATTGCGCCACAACATTTTCCTCTCCCTCCGACCCCCAAAGTACCGAAAACGCAATTTTATCTTAAAATATACGTCCAAAAGATTATCTTTTTGTTTTCTCTTGTGAAATGGCAAGACTTTGTGGCCAAAGTAAAATCTCGAAGAACGCAAGATGTCAAACAGGCTAATCTATTTGAAAATGAAGGAGTAACCCGATATATTTTAGTATAAAAGAGAGCTTGGTAAGGTTTCATCTTGTAAGTAGTAGGGTAATGATTTTAATTGGAATCACCCATTTGTTCACAGTAGCAACTGGGGTTGCACAGTAGCAAAGAGTTACACATACCCTTGTGAAGATGTACATTTCCTTCAAGACATTGGTTGACAAGTCAAACAAAGGTTTTCCACTTAAACCACCGGTTTCTTGGGAGACAGGACTCTTGCTGACAGAGTCGGGTCTGGAAATGGTTGTATTTGAAATGACCTGCAAAACAGTGAAAAAAGATGATCATGGACTTCCTACAAGAATACAAGATAATTTACAAACTTTTTTTTTAGATAAGAGAAAATTTTATTAGTCAAATAGTGAAAGAATACAACGGGGAGGATAAGGTATCCTCAAAGAACAAAAATAAAGTATCTACAAATCACGCCAATGGCGTTGAATAACCGTTAGTGGCACCCCCTTAAGGGCACCAACCACCTTCGCCCAAGGGAGGCCAAATAAACTATATGTTCCCAAACTAAATGAATACTCTTCCGGGCATCGGAGAACACCCTCAAGTTCCTCTCTAACTAAGTCAAGGACATTCAAAAACCAAAGTGACTATGTGCTACGTGTAGATATATTTCCATAACCATGTTTCCGACAAATGAGTATATCAGTTAACAATCTTATAATCTTATGGGTACCCTACCCACCCATTTAGTTTGAAAGGTATATGGAAGAGAACCTCTAAGCAACCCAATCACATGAAAAAGCATAATCGTGAAATCAATCAGACATATAACCAAGTTTGCCTGCATACCAAAAAAAATTTCTTATCCACCTGGAATAAGGATTCCTAATTTCAATTTGCTTGTTGCTTCAATCAAAGCCACATTAACAAATCACATCCAAACAACAACAAGATTAACAACCTAGGGGAATCCTGCCTCTGGTGGGGTCTGAAAATAACAACTCATTCAGATTTGGAAAAAAGGCTAAGGTGAAACCACAGGACTTTAAAATAATCGAAATGCCAACATAAGGTAGCATGAGTATGCTTACCAGTCCATCTACATGGAGAGCAATAGCAACCTGGACAAAAGATAGGCAAAGAAAAACTCAGAAACAATATATCAGACGCCAAAAAAATACACATTAGCAGACAAGCACAAAAGTACCGCCGCAATGTCTTCAAGATCCTGCTTGGACAAGTCTGGGGCAATTTTCACAAGCAGTGGAGGAGGGCCGTCTTCTCCCCATTGCATTTCATCACGGGCTGATTGAACCTATCAAATTAACAGACATGACATTTGAGTAGGCTCAAAAGAAGTGAATAGCAACAAAGGTTCAGTCTAGAAGACAAAACCTGTTTCACAAGATCCTTAAGCTGTTTTCTCCCCTGAAGCTGGCGCAATCCAGGTGTATTCGGTGATGATACATTAATGACCTGAAACAAGAACTCAAGACGCCATTAGAGTTCTGGAAACATAATAAAGACATCAGCATGCATGACAATCAAGGAAACACAATGGCAAGGAAAAATATTGTATATCAATCACATCAGCTACATCCATAGATCTAAATGCAATCAAATACAACAAATTGAGCTAGGGCGGATATTTGAAGTGAACCCACAGTTAAAATCTATTGCTTAAGGGAGAATACAATCAAAAGGGTACTGAGTCATTACTCATAAATAAAGAAGGGTGTGAGGGGTAAACCGGGCCATTAAAGTACTCATGCTTTGATAAACGAGCCAAATCCATTAAAGCACCAGGATAATGTGTTCAAAAATTACGAACACATAAGACAGCCAAATGCAACTAAGCATGAGAAGAGTTTGCAAAAGACAAGTTACATACATGACGAAATCATTCGGTATTTTGAAAAGTCCTTATTGTTCAAAAGTGCAATATAATAAACAACTTCTTCCAAGTTATTAGTCTTGGGACCAACAGCAACAAAGCCCCAACCCTTCTATGATGTTCATTGTTGCACCAACTCTAGGTTAATTGCATGCGTCACTCAAGCTAACACCAGAAAGTAAACTAAACAAACCTAAGCCTTAACCCAAACGACTACCAGGCTGTCTTCTACTAACAGTGACTAAGCCAAAACTTGAACAAAAACACATTTTGCAGATAACTATGAACTTCACTAACCAACCTATACACTCCATAAGCTGAGGGGTTAGATACAGCTCAAAAGCATGATCCAGATGAGATAGATAAACTTTTCTTTTTAGTTAAGTTTAATATGCAAGCACTTGTTGGAATATAGAAACTAGACCCGCTATACTGGAAATGGGAAGAAGAACCTTTGTGCAACAAATGGAGCACACTCAAGCTAAAGACGCTTAAAACAGTTGTGTCATCCAACCAATCTTCTTTCTTGTTGCAATTTGGTTGCACACGATAAAATAAACCTCAGCAATGAGACGTGAGAACAATCGTTTGCTCCATAGCCATCAGATATTGAACTTATCAAAAATATTCCAAAACAGTAGTGTCTCTGGGGTACATGTAACGGATCATGAAAAAACAAAATAAAATACAAATTGATTCAAGAAAGATGAAAAAATCTACCAGGTAATCTGCATACTGGGATAGGGTGTGTACTCCTCGTACATAATCTGCAGCAGCATCTTCACTGGTCTTATTCTTGCCAAGGTTCACCCCAAGAATTCCGGAGCCAGCCTTCCCTCCAGGTTTACCATCATCATTGGCAGTTGAAGAAGTGGTAGAAGATTCATCCAACTTCCTCTTGCCATGTTGTGCACCTAATCGTTTTGCAACAGCTACAATACCCTCGCTATTAAATCCACAACGGTTGATGATTGCACTATTGATTACATTGAAGTCCACATATTAGAGAGAAAACGTTTTGAACTACAAGGCAATTTTCTACCCTGTTATAAATTTATCCATTTACTAGAAACCTGAACTCAACGAGCCTGAAATACTGGACAGAAAGATTTCAACATACATGCTTACCCTTCATCCGGCAATCTGAAAATACGCGGCTTTGGATTACCCTCTTGTGGCGCAGGGGTGACAGAGCCAACTTCTACAAAACCAAATCCTAAACCAAGTAGGCCTTCAACAGCCTCAGCATTTTTATCAAAACCCGCAGCAAGACCAATTGGATTGGAGAATTTTCTTCCCCATACTTCCAGTCCTAATATTTGTGGATCTGGTCTTTTCTCTATTGGAACCCACCCACGAGCTGCTGCTGAAACAGCTAATCGGTGAGCGACCTCTGCATCCAGCAGGGCGAAAAATGGGTTCACAAGTTTTGTTGCTGAGAATAGCCAGCCACTGCAGTGGGAAAAATACGTGTCTCTTACAACGACGACAGATAAATAGAAAGTAACTGATTTACTCAAAAAGGAATAGAGAAGTTACTTGTTGAGCAACAGTTAAATCATAATATTGTAGTTTTCTTATTCATAAAAGCATTTGTAATCTTGAACTGGTTTAAAAGCTACAAGATTCTAGTTCGATTTCAACCTAGAAAGAGGTATCATTTACTAACTGCCATCCCAGTTAAAGAGTCCCTTAAAATACATTCCTGAATTAGCTTCACACGGGGCACGTGGGCACAAGTAATGCTACAAATAAAGCTACCACTTTTGCGCTTCAAAGTTAATATCGAACCCTGAAGTGGAAGCTCAAAGTTGTAACAAAATATTAAAACCCAATAGAGAGATTTCAGTACAGCATCTGTCCTATGGAAAGTGCAAGAGCTAGATCATATGCCCCTCAATTAATCATGTTAGAGGAAAGGCGCTTATGAACTACAACTAGATAAGCTTCAAAATAGATACTTTCATGTGGTCTTTAACATCTTAGATTTTGGCTCTTAATCCACAACTTCATCCAGCACCACAGAAGGCACATTTTTCGAAGTCCAACTTGGCAGGTGCTTCAAAAGGAGGACAAATCATCCACAATAGCAATAATTTTAAAATTTCATTTCTCCAGGGTCATCCCCCGGCAAGTTTGCCAAGTCATAAGTATGACCTCCTTGCTACAAATTCAGTTTCTCTTGAACTTGCTATTTGGTGGCTCATCATCACCACAGAAGTGTCAATATAATGGGTCTCTTCAGCTGTATTTCTCTCATGATCACCACATTCACAACAATGTTTTGGATTTCATCAACACGAGTATGTATGCAGAATAAACATTTTAGTATGCTACTCTTCAATTTCTTATCGTGCCGATGTGCCCTGAGAGTAGAGAGAGCCTATGTTTCGTGTAGAAATAGGATGAGGAGAACAAGTAGCTAATGTAGGAATGTTTTTTCTGTTTGGTGTTACAAAGTAATGCATGAGTTTCAGGCAACGGATATATGCGGAGGAGTTTTATTTGGATTTTCACTGCTTGCTTATGGACACAGTGTTGTTGGCTCGTTGCACTTCAAATCTTAGTGTTCGTGAATCGCAACAGGGCTGAAAAAGTTATCAATTGCTTATCAACAGGGCACTATGTTTTCCTCGATTCAACTCTTTGCACAGCTCAAAGCTTTGAATAAACATTGTCTTATATCAAGAAAGCAAGACATGGGGAAATAGCCTGTCATAATTGGCAAGCAAAAGGTGCTGAAAGCAAGGACTTCTATTAGCAAAATAGAAATAGCAGGTCAAAATGATATCCCAGGCCTACAATTAATCAAGGTGTTAAGTGTGTCAAACCCATTGCACCCCAGTGGCTTGTTACATCAAAGCTACTTTTCATCACATACAGCTATTCTCAATCATAAAGAACAATGTCACCTTTTTCAGACAGTACACAATAAACAATGAGAGAGAGAGAGAGAGAGAGAGAGAGAACGCAATATTAATAACATGAATGAAATGTGGTGCAAGCAAAGTTTGTATTGAGATAGAGTCTCTTCAATCCAAATCCACATAAACTATGTCTATTTACTACTCACAGAGGTTAATCCAAGCTGCTTAGCCAAACTGGCCAGACATAGGAAAACCAGTCCCAGAAAAGGTTCACTAACAGCAACAGCTATGCTGGTGTGGAGAAACCCAGCTGTAGAGCTGTCAAAAGGGTCGAGCCAGCGTGTTTCGGGTCGGGTCATTTTGGTTTGATCTTTGGGTCAAATCCATTTGAGTGTATTTACCGAGTTCGGGCCGGAAAAATTGTAGTCCCCAGGATGACGGGCCAGGTCAATTTTTAACACGTTTAAACAAAAGTATATAGTAGGAGAGGGAAAGACATCCTACAGCAGGAAGCTGATTACAAGTTTGTCAAATTACACTTCACCTTTAAAAAAAAATAACTCCTAAAAGGCCCAGCCACGAACCCATTGCAATTCTGATGACAGCAATCCCTTAACATTCCTCTCTAGCCAAATGCACCACATAGAGAAAGTGGCAATGCCCAGTAGGAACATAGGGAAAGGTATCATTCAGTCATTTATTCATACATGAGTTGCCTAATGTACTATTGATATGAACCGCTTCAAGTTATCGCCAATAGATCAACAAGAAGTAGCTAAAATTTTCACTTATAAAATCAAAGGAGTACCAGAAAGTCGCTTCATCCACAGTGCTAACATACGCGCCTCCAGCTATGATTAAACCTATTGTTGCTCCAGTGAGTAATCTTCCCTATACATCGATAAAATAGACAATAGCAGAGTAAGTATGTTTTTTTTTTGAGGTGTAGCACAGTAAGAACTTGACGGAACAAGTGAGAGTATTTGTATTCGGAAACATTAGCACCTTTATTTATTTTTCCGTTTTTATCAGTTTTTCTTATATATACAGAAACACCAAACAAGAAGCTTAAGCATCCTAATTCCAAAATATGAACACACCTTCTCCGTACCCAAGGAAATATCAACATTTTGAAGAGTGTGTTTGGTCTTGGTATTAATGAGGAGAAATATGTAAGGGAAATGTAGAAAACAATGGAAGTTTGAAAATTTTCAATGATTGATTACTAAGAGCAGAAGCTATATAATAAAAAATTTATTCATATTTTTTTCCAATACGGTTAAAAAAAACAGTTCTTGGTACCATGACATCTCTCTTATTAACTCTCTCAAAAATCAGACCATTTGGATTGTTGACATCTATTTCATGACAGCCCATTGAAATAGAAAAATGGACGTTAAATCTCTGACAGTCACTCATCAACACAGCCAATTCTAGATGGACACCAACGATGTTATGGGAGCATTAACAATTTTCTGGGGTAAGGAAAAAATGCAAGCCACGAGGGTACAGGGCATGATCTTAAAACTAATCACTAGTTAATCCACAATTCTTCTGACAAGTTAATTTGGGTCCTTTTTGATTAATAGAATGGGAACTGGTGTTGCAAATTTGGGACCATTTTGTACAAAAAAGGACCCAAATTTGCAACACCAGTTCCCATTCTATTAATCAAAACCTCACAACAACCCATTAAGCAAATCACCCAAAAAATGCAAACTTCAACCATTTTACACAATCGGGCTCTTAATACACATCACCCAAAAATGCAAACTTTAACTACAGTAGCTTACACATTTGGCATATAATCTTAAAACAAAGAAAGCACACTACATAAATTTAGTAGCAAGTTACCTTCTTGGAAGAGTTTGGGATCTTTTTCAGAACTTCTGTTGCTGACGACGAAGATGAGGAAGTGGAATAACAAGAAATGGGAGTTTTAGTAGTTGCTTTGAGCTTCCTATTATTGAGAAACTCCTTTACAAGTCTACCACAAGCCCTCGCGTGTTTAGAGTGTGTAGCCATAGCCAGAAAAGCTCTTAATCAAATCCAATTTCTGGGTACTAGCAAGTAGCAACAACCACTACAAATTAGCAATGAAACAACAAAAATACATAAATAAACAAAATTCAATAAATTCAATCCAACCCAGAAAAATTAACATTACAAATTCAATGTTAAACAATTCAACCCACTATACAAAAACATTCTGATATCTAAAATGATTCAAATAAACTCAGCTATCTTATATCTATATATACAATGTTCTAGTAATCACTATATATGTTTATCTCTAATTAAATGAAAATCCGTTTTATTGTTTTTATTATTCAAAAATTGTATTAATCTCCTAACCTTGGGCGCCGGAGCACATGTAGCGGTGGTAGAAGGTGGTGGTGGTGGTTTCCGGTGGTGGTGGTGGTTTCCGGTGGTGGAAGGCGGTGGTAGTGAGAGAGTGAGAGAGGGTTTTTGTGTTGATGAGGGTTTAAGGGTAATACTCGTACAATTGAATAGGGCCTCACTTTGCAAATGTTTGCTGGGTTTTCAGATTGTTCGTTTATCCATGCCCGAACCCGAATGGTTTGAAAGGCCCCCCAATAAAAATACTATCCAGGATCCGATTTTAGCGTCAAATTTACACATACCAATAAGAAATATCAACATTTTTAAAGATCAGATGATCGAAAAAGAAACATTTTAAAGATCAAAAGAAAAAAAGAAACTCAACATTTTGGTTTAATTTATTTGCTAATGAAAAGGCATGTTGGCGCTTAAGAACATAGGGAATAAAGGAATTATATCAATGAGCATTAAGCAATATGTGAGATTAGTATGGGACCCTGTGCGATGCATCGGGCTCCAAATTTTTTTTCTTTTATGTTTTTAAGAATTCTAAAGTCAACTTCATAAACTTTCAACGATTTTAAAGTGGTTCGTGCTCACACGGCGTGAGGAGAAGTGTAAAAATGTAAGCACCACTATCATTATCAAAATCAAATGGCACCAAGCAATGATGTGAGGTTATAAAAAGATGACATCAAGGCATTAAATATGGAAGATAACTTTTTGTTTTACCCTAAAAAAATATAGTAGCATTACGGGACCATTGAGAAGAAGTGTCCCTCTTGATTAGCACTAAAGGTATAACTACAAAAAGGTTTAACTACAAGATTACTCAAAATGCAAACATATTAGACTCTCTAAGTTGGTGTTGATTATTGTTGGGCACATTAAGGATCATGGTTGATTCTTACTCTTAGCTGCTGCACTGAGCTTCAACACTGACTCAATAGTTTGTTATTACAAGTTTAGTTATTTATGTCATATCATCCTTTTCTGTTACAGGTTGTTAGCATAGCTTTGCCTAGCATTAGTTCTGTATATAAGCTTAGTGTATATTCTTGTAAAGGTATCTAATCATTTTCTGTAAAGTTCAATACGGAGAATTCTCATCTCTCTAAACACATTTTCTCTCTCTTCATATTCAGCTCAGTTCTTCAACTCAAACATGGTATCAGAGCCTAACTGAGCTCAATCGATTACCTAGATCAATTCTAATCATCTCAATTCCAAATTCGATTATTCGATCTTGTTTCATCGACAATCTAGCTTTAATTCCGCAATCAAATTCATTTCGTTTCGATCGTTTGATTTGTGTTCGTCAATCGATCAAGCTAATTCGATCTAGGTTTTCATTATTTTCTACTCGATCAATTCACATCATTAATTGATCTTTTCTTTTTCAATGGTGATTGAAGATTCTAATTCAACAAATTCTGGTTCGACTTCGCTTGATCATTCTGATCCTCTTTTCCTTCATCCTGCTGATCATCCAGGGCTTTTTACTGGTTTCGAAACCTTTCGATGGTTCAAGCTTTGGTTCATGGAAGAAATCAATGCCAATTGCATTATCGGCAAAGAATAAGCTGATTTTTATTTCTTCAAATTCACAACCTGCTGCGAATGATCCTAAGTATAATCAATGGCGTAGATGCAATGACATGGTAACATCATGGATCCTAAATGTTCTTTCTCAAGATATAGCAGAAAGTGTGCTTTACTCGGATTCAGCTTATCACATTTGGAGCGAACTTGAGGATCGTTATGGACAAGCAAGTGGTGCTAAATTGTTTCAATTGGAAAAGGATATTCGATTATCAGGTCAGGGTACCAATGACATTGCTGGATATTTCACCAAACTGAAAAGAAACTGGGACGAATAGAATACATTATGTTCACTTCCTATATGCTCTTGTGGAGCTGCTCAGTCTTTACAAAAGTTCAATGAAGATCAACGCCTTGTATAATTTCTTATGGGGCTCAACAACGATTATAATCACATTCGAGGCAATATATTAATGATGAAGCCTTTGCCTTCTATAGGACAAGCTTATGCTTTACTGTCTCAGGAAGAGAAGCAAAGAGAGGTTCATGCTTCTTCTCAATTCATCAGTGAGTCTGCATCTATGTATGCATCAAATCAGAACCAGAATGTTCATCAAAATGCCTTGTACACTCAAACTCAGAAGCAGAAATATGATAACAAGAGGATAATCTGTAATCATTGCAAGAAACCGGGGCATATTGCAAGTAAATGTTACAGGCTTGTGGGATTTCCCAAGGATTTCAAGTTTACTAAAGGAAAAGGCATGGCAAGCAATGTTATGGCAAATCAGTTTGAAGAACATAATGGCAATGGTGACAGCACAGTTCATCACTCAACTCACAATTCAGTTCAGGATTCTGGTTTTAATATCTCTGGTTCTTCTGGTCAGGGTTTGTCACAGGATCAGTACAATCATTTGGTTACTCTTCTTAATAATGTTCAGATTGCAGGCAAGAATGACAATAATCACACTGGAGGTTCTGGAAAGGCTTTTACTGCTACTAATTTCTCAGGTATACTTGCTTGCACTTCTCATCATTCAGTAGGCAAAGATTGTTTTTGCTATAATAGTTTTGTTGCTGATACTACATGGATTATAGATACTGGAGCTAGTGACCACATGTGCTACAATGAAAAACTCTTTATCCAGACACATACTTTACCCAAACCTTATCATGTTACCCTCCCCAATGGCCAAACCATAGCTGTTACTAAAATTGGAACTGTTAAACTTGACCATGGGATTCTTTTGCATAATGTTCTGTATATTCCTCAGTTCAGATATAATCTCTTATCTGTTGGGATGTTGTGTGTACAGTTAAACTGTCAAGCTATCTTTATATCTTCTGCTTGCCTTCTGCAGGGCCCTTCTAAGAGGAGGCCTCTGGCTCTTGGTAAGGTGCATGCAGGATTATATCTGCTGCCTCATCAATCATCTCCCACTCAAGATTTAGCTCTTCATTCCACCTCAAATAAAACTCTGTCTAGTTTCTTATTTCCTCAGGATACTAGTCCTTTCTCTAGGGATTTTTCTTCACCTGTTGAAAATCCTTTTTCCATTCCTTTTCCTACTTGTAAAAATGCCTGTAATAAAGCTTTTGTTGTTCATAATGGAAAGATTGGGCATTACAGGTTGGGACATTTACCTCTTTACAAGCTAAAAACTCTTCCTAATTTTCCTGGTGATCATATTGCTGATATTGTGAATTGTGATATTTGTCCCAAGGCTCGACAACATAAACTCCCTTTTCCTCATAGTCAAACACATTCCAGTCATATTTTTGAACTTGTTCACATAGATGTTTGGGGGCCATATCATACAAGTACTTATAATGGCTATCATTATTTCATTACTTTGGTGGATGGCTATAGTAGAGCCACCTGGACTCATTTGTTAAAAACAAAGAGTAATGCTTGGCCTCTTATTAAAGCTTTCATTGCCATGTCAGAAACACAATTCTCCACAAAAATCAAACACATTCGAACTGATAATGCCTTGGAACTTGGTTCCAGCAATGAGGCTATTGCTTTCTTCATGTCTAAAGGCATTTCTCACCAAACTAGTTGTAGAGACACCCCTCAACAAAATGGTGTAGTCGAGAGAAAACACAAGCACATTCTTGAAACTTCTCGAGCTCTCTTTTTCCAGTCTAAATTGCCTATCACTTTTTGGGGTGATTGTGTTCTCACTGCTACATTTCTTATCAATAGATTTCCTATGAAGCTCCTTCAAGGTAAATCACCTTTTGAGCTACTTTTTGGCACACCACCTTCTTACTCAAACCTCAAAGCTTTTGGTTCTCTTTGTTATGTTTCCACCCTCAAGCAAGGCAGGGATAAGTTCCAGCCAAGAGCTACCCCTTGCATTTTCATAGGATACCCTCTAGGCAAGAAGGCTTATAAGCTTTATAGTCTAGAAACTTACAAAATTATCATCTCAAGAGATGTCATCTTTTATGAGACTCTCTTTCCTTCTCTCAAACACAACACTATTTATCTTCCCTATCTGATTCTTCTTCTTTCCCTTTCTTTGATCTTCCTGATCAGTCTCCTACTATTTCTATAAATCCTCATACAGATGCTCCCATCTCACCTTCATCTCACTCACCTTCTCATACAACTCCTCAGTCTCCTGATTCTGCTCATGTCAGTCCTCTGGTTCCTCCTCTCAGACAGTCTACCAGGACCATTAAACCCCCATCCTACCTTGGAGATTATGTTTGTAATTCTGTAAGTTTGCATGGTCATGATAATTCTTTAGTTCATTCCTGTCCCCATACCATCACAAATGTTTTCCCAACAAACAACTCCACTTTACCTTCCCATGCTTGCTTCAGTTCTATTTCTCCTAGAAGTATTCAGTTGCTTAACAATATTAGTGAGATACATGAGCCTAGTTGTTATGAGGAGGCAGCTTCTCAACCTATTTGGCAGGAAGCCATGAAGAAGGAATTTGATGCTCTCGAGGCTAATCATACTTGGGACATTGCTGAATTACCCAAGGGAAAGAAACCCATTAGTAGCAAATGGGTTTATAAAGTGAAACACAATACTGATGGCATAATTGAAAGGCGTAAAGGGAGAATTGTGATTAAAGGATGTACTCAGAAATTTGGCATAGATTATACTGAGACATATTCACCAGTTGTTAAAATGACAACTATTCGAAGCCTCATTGCCACGGCTGTCAAGATGAAGTGGCCAATGCATCAATTAGATGTCAACAATGCCTTTCTCCATGAGGATTTGGATGAGGAGATATATATGAAGCCACCCCCTGGCATGTCTCTTTCTGATTCTTCTAAGGTTCTCAGACTCAGAAAGTCTTTATATGGGCTTAAACAAGCTTCTCGACAATGGCATGCAAAGTTATCTTTTGCCTTAAAAACCAGAGGGTATAAACAGTCTAAAAAAGACTATGCTTTGTTCTACAAATCCAGGGGCACCTCTCTTGTATTTGTTGCTGTGTATGTGGACGATATCCTATTAACTGGAAATCATTTGGAGGCAATTTTAGCAATTTCTTGACTCTACATTCAAGATCAAGGATTTGGGCACATTAAGCTACTTTCTTGGCATTGAGGTCCTACATGAGCCTCAAGGTGTTATTTTAACTCAAAGGCAGTTTGCTTTAGATTTATTAAAGGAATTTGGTCACGATACTGCCGCTCCAGCTGCTTGTCCTTTAGAAACAAATTTGAAACTCAGGCCTGAGGATGGGGATCTCATTTCTGACCCTGCTTTATACAGAAAACTTGTGGGCAAACTCAATTACCTCACACACACTCGTCCTGATCTCTCTTTTGTTGTGCAATACCTTAGTCAATTTATGCAAACTCCAAGGGAGCCTCACTAGCAGGCAGCTTTGCATACTTTGAGATATCTCCAGAGGGATCCTACTCAAGGAATTCTTCTCAATTCTTCCTCTGACTTACAGCTTTTGGCCTATTGTGATTCTGACTGGGCATCTTGTCCACACACAAGAAAGTCAGTAAGTGGTTATTTCATTTTATTGGGTGGTAGCCCTATCTCGTGGAAAAGTAAAAAGCAAGCTACATTGTCTCTCAGTTCTGCCGAAGCTGAGTATCGATCTATTCGGAGAGTAACAGCTGAATTAGCATGGTTAACTAGATTGCTCAATGAATTTACTGTTCCTAAAATTGCTCTTGTTCCTGTCAAATGCGATAGTCAGGCAACAATTTATATTGCCAAGAACCCCGTCTTTCATGAACGGACGAGACACATCGAGTTGGATTGCCACTTTGTGCGTGAAAAGCTCCTGGAAGGTCTTATTAGTCTTTCCTATGTCAGAACTTCTCAACATTTGGCAGATGTATTTACAAAGAGCTTGTCTGGTCCTATACATCATCAGCTTTTATCCAAGTTGGGAGTTGCATCACCCTCCAACTTGAGGGGGGTGTTGGGCACATTAAGGATCATGGTTGATTCTTACTCTTAGCTGCTGCACTGAGCTTCAACACTGACTCAATAGTTTGTTAGTTTGTTATTACAAGTTTAGTTATTTATGCCATGTCATCCTTTTCTGTTACAGGTTGTTAGCATAGCTTTGCCTAGCATTAGTTTTGTATATAAGCTTAGTGTATATTCTTATAAAGGTATCTAATCATTTTCTGTAAAGTCCAATACAAAGAATTCTCATCTCTCTAAACACATTTTCTCTCTCTTCATATTGAGCTCAGTTCTTCAACTCAAACAATTATTGAAACTTACATTCTCTCGAAAAATTTCCAGCTCCGTGGCATTACATTATTGTTGGATTTGTCCTATGAACTAATCAACATCAACATTACCCCAGTGCCTCCAAAGAGGCTCCCGCCTAGGCAGGGTAAGGGGGGGCTCGTTTGTACGCAGCCTTACCCCTGTGAGAGTCTCACAGAGAGGCTGTTTCCGTTTGACCCGTGATCCGAAGTGCGACGACCATCGGCAACTTCACAATAAATAAGAAGTGGTGACAGTTTTATGAGCCATTTTGCTTTAGTACTATGAACTAATCATAATAAGAATTAATAATTGCATTATTGGTTGGACTATGAAAACCAATCTTTACTTAATATGGGTAATTGTAATGTTTTGCTAGAAACCAATTACGGTTTGTGGGCCCGAAAAAGAGTTTTGGACGTACTGCCACATTAAGTAAACCAGCAGGGTCGCACACTTAACAAACTCGTTTTTATTAGAAGGGTCTAATTCGAATTAGGCCCATCTCACACTTAACCTAATCAGCCCTTCTGCCTCTCTATATATTTCGTGACTCCTGATCAGTTAGGGTTACACGTGATAATCAGTTTTCACGAAACCCTAACTATGTGTCATTAGAGTAAGGAGAGAACGGAGGTTGTGAACGAGATCGCTGTACTAGCATACTGACGTGTGGATTCGAGCTTGTGTGTGGATACCAGTTGAGGCACGACATCTGACGTGTTAATCCATACCCAACCACTGTTCATCCAACCAGTGACCAAAGGAGTGAGGTAGAATTTCGATTTGATATTTAATTACAGTAATCACATGTTTTTCTGGGTTAATCGAATTTCTATTATGCATGTTTGTTCATGTTAGTAGTTAGAAATTCCTTCAGATCCACCATATTAGCACCAAGCTTGTTCAATTATCTTGATTTCATCTACCAAAGGATTCTTAAACCAAGGTGCTTTTAATTTGTTAATTGAGCACCGATTACTCATCATTGTTTATAAAAATTACAGTTGCACTTGCCTTAAATTATCATGACCTACCTTTTATTCGTCAGTATCCATCCTTCAAAACCCAAAAAAAGAAAACTCCATATTTTTAATAAAATTTGAAACAAAAAACTTATTTATTTATTTATTTTGTTTGAGTGATAAATAGTATATTCTATATTCTCTTTATGTGCCTTTACATATACATTTGTTGCTATTTATGCTAAGAATATTTCTAGTGTAATCATAAACTAAAATACTAACCATTTACCTTATTTAACAAAAATATTGTGTATAACACTAGTAAATATAGTATAAATGATTAAATTTTTGCAAAAGGTCAAACTAGTACTGATAAAAGAAATATTTGAATGCTTAAATGAAAAAAATATACAAAAATTAACATTAACCCCAACTTGGTTCATAGACCACCCAAAATTTTTGATGGGTTTCAATGATAGGCAAGCATATTCATGTGTAAGTCCATGTAGATCAATCTTATAAGAGGCGCATATAAGGAGGGAAAGGATTCGTCCGATCTCTAGTTTAGAAGGTTTTTCTTTTCTTTGTAACGTAGGAGACATATGATTGTACAAATTTTGAGGTCAATTATAGTTGAAAATATTTTCATAATGAATTTAGCTTAAAATATAAAGATATGTACGTTTTAAATTACATTTATAGAATTATATAATACGAAGTAGTTTGTTAGTGAAACTAACTTCTCCATTAACGTACTCTTGACCTAATTGAACTAAATTGCATTTAATAAACTTTAAGATGTACAACTTCATACGTCACATAAATTTAAACACTTACCAAAAGGATATGCCTCCTTTCATCAATCTTAGATGTTCTAAATTTTAGGCAACTTTCAATTTATCCTACGCTGTTCTATAAAAAAAGTACCATGAGCCCTCTTAGGTTTTTTTTTTTTTTTTGGAGGTGGGGGGCCCCCGATTTTATAGTCTGCACAAAGTAGGGTAAAAGAGCATGATGAGGATTCGAACCCAAAGCATGCCCATGAAAATGAGAAACCTGCACCACTGCATCAGGTCCTCTTACCTCAAACCCTCTTAGGTCTTTGTTCATAGCCTGCTACCCACAAAAAGTTGTGCAATAATCACAATTCACAAGTAAGCCAACCAAAATTTCCCCCAACAGAACTACACCCCCAAAGAGCCAACAGCACCAATAGACTCCAAATGGATCACCAAACAAAAAACAAACAAAAAAGGCAAAAAATTTAGAAAAAATTAAAAAATTAAAAAATAAAAATTAATATTTTTTTTTTAATGCAATTCTCCACTAGACGCAAAGCTACAGATAATGGAGATCCATATTGGGTTATGTGCATATATGTATGATGATAGCAATGCCTAATTAAAGTTTAAAAAAGATGCAAATCCATTTGATTAGTACTTAGAAAACGTGCAAACACTGAAACGTGTGGAAGGTGCAAAACCATTTGACCAAAAACTGGAAAGTTGGAATAGAAATGGCTAAATGCTGTAATTGCTACCCCACCATTGTCTTAAGTCATCTAACCTGTGAGGGTCCATGGCCTGACAAATCAAACCATTCAACAACCAATTAAGAAACATTAGTCGACACCATATCAATAACTGGCATATGATTATTATTATTTTTGGTTCGGATGATCCACAAATGACATTACAATATACATATACATGGAGAACAAGGAGCGGTATTCGAATTGGTCGGACCTAACTTACCTCGCACCTCAATTTTGATTATTAGTTCAAGATATCCTTAATTACTGGCATAAGATAATGAGCAATAATCTCCAACCAAAATCAAGCAAAGATGATGTCAGTATCAAGCGTCATTAGCAACAATGGCTTTGAACAATCAACCCAAAGGGAACTTAAAAAATGGACTCATATGAATCTGTATGCAATTAAAAAAAATTGGTTTAACAGTAGTACTATTACTGTATAATAGTTTAAGAAATTGTGGTTTGGCAAAACTTAGTCCCCTCCATGCTATGTCAAAGTCTAACCAAACCCAACTCCTTCGAAATTCTTTTCCTACCACCTTGTGCCTTCTGTTCATGTGGGCTAAGCTAACCCCTCCCCATTTCTCCTCTCTCTATCATGGCCTCTAGCCAGAAGAAGACTCATCCAACGAGACCGAAATCGGCCAATTGGTTCCTCTGCTGTTTCGGGTTCCCTCCGAAACCACCCTCTGATAAGAAGGCTCGGAAAACCGGTGGCCGGAGAAAGTTGTTTAGATTATGCTTGGCAAAGGTCAAGATCATGAGCTTTAGGAAGAGAAATGTTAGTTTGGATACAAAAGCAGCAATTATCAAAGCTACCCAAGACATTTTGCTTGAAGCATCTAAGGTTCAACAGCTGAAGTTACAACATGATCATGCCTTATCAAAGACCCAATACCAAAAGCAGCAGGTTACATTGTTGTTACTTCTTATTAGAGATTTGGAAATAGTATTTTCCATTCCTCTAATATTTCTCTGTTGAATTTCATTAATTGATCTCAAGACTAGTTGTTTCTATTGATGATGGCAAACTAAATCTGTTTGAATTTCAGGCTAAAGAGCTCATCAAAGAAAGCCTTTACCTTGACAACACGAGTCATGAGGACAAATTAGATGATGCCACGTGTCATAAACAAGACGGCGAATCCAAGGTAGCCCCTACACCTAAGGCTAAACCGTGTAAGTTGGCTCCCAAAGTAACACGGGACTCGTTGATCGGGGTATCAATCATGGCCGTAACACTAATAATAATGTCGATTTGGGGACGATTATACGCCATTCTATGCATGTCTGCTTGGTTATACTGCGTGCCATTCCTGCGGCCAGCGAGGAAGTTTAGAGTTGCATCTTCAAATGAGGATTCGCGGTTGGGTTTGGACTCGGAGTTGTACAAGAAGAAGGTGGTGTTGGAGGGGTTCCTTCAAAGGGATCACAAGATTGCCAAAACTGGTCTTTCTTGAAAGCTATGTCACCCGGTGCCTGCGCCTTGCAGCTACATTCAATTCTTTTCTGTTGACAGATCGTTTTTTCTTTTTTGGCCTTCTGATTATACTCATGTAGATATACAGTGAAAGACCTCAATTATTAACAGGGAGACATTCTTTTTCGTTGAGTTTAGTTGTGTGAAAAATGTTATGAATCTTGCCTATCCTGAATTCAAGGATTGCACTCTTGTTGTATTATGTACACTATATGTAAATGTGGGTGAAAATCTTGTACTAAAATGAAATGGTGAAAGAAACTTGAATAAGGTTAGTGTTACTATTTGACACACAAGTCTGATGCAAATTTCTTTGTGGCCGATCATGTTTGTGTATGGGTTCAAAGGAAGATATCAAATGCTGTATAACAATTAACATCAGATGGGCTCTTTTAAGGAACTTACAGGAGCATTCTTCCTCGGCCTGCAGTCTCAATGACTGCAATTAGATCCTCGGCGAGGATGCCCAATATCCGAGTTTACAGGGCCTGATTAGATTGCTCTGCCAAGGCTCTCGACGACTGTGATCTTAGAGACGAGGGGCTTCTAAGCCTGTCAGGTGAAATCAAATGACAATATGCTAAAACGGCAGCTACAGTGGAATCGGACATACTCAACCTGTACCCCCAGTTGACTGAGATATTTGGGCAAGCTTGGCATTGTACTCAGAACCATGGGAGATGGCCAATACACTTTCAAGCTGTTCACGGCAACAGAAGACGACAGTTATCCTGTGCAAGTTTTTGGCCAGATTCAATCCAATCTGGAAAAGCTCGAGACAATCTCTCCTAATGATTTCTTGATGCCCTTGTTCGTCTACTCAATTACCACATCTTTGTGCTAATTTATGGATCAGACCAGAAGATTCTCCTCTTGTGATGAAGAACCCATCCTCTAGGAGGCCATGCAAGTAGGAAAAAAAGCTCGTCATGGAGGAAAGTCGGAAAGATAGACAGAGAGAGCAGAAGCTGTAGTCTTTTATTTGAAAATAACAAGTCTCATCTTTCACCACATACCCAAATTTGGGATATTACTAAAAGGTCGTCATAAATCAGAATACCACAAAAGTGTACAGTGATAAATATGGCGCTATGAACTAATCACTAACGGAGCTATGGAGTTTTCTTAAATATAGCGTCCCCAAACTGTGACGAAACTAATCTCTCAGTCCTCTGAATACTTGGGACCTTAAGAGGATTATTTAAGGGATTATATCTGAGAGCATTTACCCTTCGAGGAAGGCATAAAATCATTGGGAGTTAATAGATGGAATTGCTGAAAACAGTAGAAATTCAAAGCGACAGAAGGAAAAGAGAAGACAAGGCTTCAATTGTTGAATCGAACACAAGAGCAGCCGAGCAAAGCAGCTAGTAAACCATGTTCCAGGATTACTCTATATCCAGCTCTTTATCAACACTATAATCTCAATTTAACAAAATTCCAATGAAATCTGGTACAAACTTCGACCTCCACGGCAGTGATTGTAGCCATTGTTCCTCTGTCATGTGTGCAGAAATTTCCACCTCTGTTCGGCCTTCTGTTGAGGCCTGAGAGAAACATGGTAAAAATAAGCAAGGACAATCATCTACTCAGGTACCCAAACTGATCAAACAAAACCCAGATCCATCCAAACAACCGTGTATTCGACGGGCAAAAGTATTGAGAACAACAGATCAAATAGCATTCCCCCCAGCAGTTTTAGACTCCTAGTCAGTACATAACACGGATGCTACAAAATGTCAATTAGCACATAAATATGCTTTGAAGACCAAACACTTTTGAGGTTTTTCATATATTGACATCCAAGGGTGGAAAACATTATTGATTTAGGAGTCAATTTAACTTAAGAAACCAAATATAACTTTCATTGACACTCCCAAGCCTGCACAAATCACTGCAACAATCAATGGAAGACGCATGCAACAGAAGGGCATTACGAGCTACATCAGTTAGCAGCTGTTTGCAGAATACATCCATTTTGTGAGCAACAGGAGTAATTGTACTGAAACCTCCAGCATAGACATCCATTCAAATGGACATTCAAGATTTCAATACAATAGCACAACAACAACATCCCAGTGAGTATCCCACCGGAGCGGGGTCTGGGAGGTCTAGATGTACGCAGCCTTACCCCTAGCTAGTCGCCTAGTAGAGAGGCTTTTTCCGATAGACCCAATTTCAATACAATAGCAACTTTATCGAACAAAGTTCACACAGGAAAACAATCCACAATATCAACAAACTTCAGCAATGTGCATTACGACAAGCATTACAAGTATACAACAACAAGTCCACAGATTAGCCACTCCTTTTCTGGGACCACTTTTGTGAACCGTTGAAAGAGAATAGGAAAAAAAAACAGTTATAGGACTTCTGTAAGCTCTTTAAGTGTGGAGTGTGGACACTTACCAAGTGGTACCAACAGCCAAAAGCATAAAAAGATTTTAAAAATACGCATCATTAGATATCTTTCAAGTCCCGACCAATATTGCTTCTCAGTTGCTTTGGCATTGCGCTTTCTTGGCAATTGTCAACTGTCTTTGGTTATTATGGAATTCTTGTACTTTCTCGAATCTGTCATCAACTAGACTACATTTGGGATTGAATACTGTACTTGGCTTTTTTGTGGGCTATAGCAGCAGCTAGGGTTTATAAGAGCGTCACGTCACAGAATTTCGAGGAATTGGGTTAATTTGTGACTAGATCGTGTTGGAGGACCCCTTCTCCTAAATTGTACTCTTTCTAATTCTCCGCATAGTTTCTTTCATCTACAAAATAAAATAAAAAAGTGCAACCCACTCTCTGTCCATTCAGGCCCCATAATCCCCTCTCTCTTCAACCCTCAACTTCAAACCCCTAAACCCCTTCGACACATCATCAACTACAATACCAAAATTTCACTCTCTCGGCAATCTTTACTCACAGTGTCCACCATGGCCTCACCACTGTAGCAAAGAACTGAAAATAAAACCAAACAAAGCCACAGCATATGATATTGGTTATAATATCACAGTTCAAAGGACATTCTATCTCAATCTTCAAGCTTCTTTCTGCACACAGTCAGCAGTCACAATCTCCCATCATATACCACACATCCTAGATCTGATACAAAAATCACCAAGCAATGGCCCATGCTTGCTGCACCATGCTTATACCCTTAGATTAATAAGGCGACAGGATTCACACCACCAATCAGAATGTAATAAACTGTAATCAGTGTCAAGCCAACTTCGAACACTAAACATATTTCTCCATTGCTGTCCTAGATTCCAGCTCTGAAATAAGAGAAGCGGGTCTATATGGGGACAAACAGCGGGGGACAACTCCTCCCCCATTTGATGAAATATTATATCAGTGACAAAAAGGGCTTTATTACACGTGTTCTTCTAAATTTTCTACTCTCCCCCTCCCCCCTCATCATTTACAAGTAACTGTCAGTCTGTCAGATCACAGACACTTTTTCTTTGGGCAAGGAAAAATAGTTGAAGAATACTACATCCAGATGAACCGGGAGTCTACACAGTAACACGAAAGCAGAAGACCATGCCAGATATAATCATGTGGAAAATTAACATGGAACTATAGAGGAGCAATAACATGGAGAGCTCCAATTATGCATGAATTCATAATGAGGGGCTTGTTACATTATTACACTGGGGTAATGGTGGTGAAATCATGTTCTTGAAAACCTTGGTAAAATTTTCGTTGGTCTAATAAAAAAAGGGGGTGGGTGGGGAAGTGAGTGCATAAAAGCACGGTTCTTATTCTATAAAAGCCCTAGCAATCACTTTATGCCTAAGATGGCCTAAGTGACATTCTCAAAACAGTAACAGGGATTCTCATGCTTTTCTTTAAAAGAAGGGGAAAACAAAGGATCCTGGAGTCCTCCTTATGTTCGTATGCCTACATCTTCTTCTTTTTTTAACTTTTCTGTCCAGCAGAGAGCCAGAACCATTGCATCCACCTTCTAAAGAAAAACTCCATTGTAGTAAACATCAGAAGAAAAACCAAGGGCTAAAATGAACCAAGGCATTATAGGCTTCTCCCAGACTCACAGCCAACACAACCTCAAAAACTCTTCGTTCCTCACTCGGTGACCATCGGATTACAACCAGTCCCAGGTCATGCTCTCCAATAGTCTTGAACCTCAGCAATTGTCCACCACCAGTGCATGGTAAGCAAACCAATTCTCATCTCAAACCCTCCTCTTTATAAAATCCCAAATATCCACCAGCAACTCCTGCGCTGCTATCAACCCCTTGCCCTCTACCTATTAGAAGCCTCGGCTAAGTACAGTAATGCTCCTTGGAGTGACATACTGGTAGCACCCTGTGGGCCACTTCCGACCCCATCCCCCCCTCCCAGATACATCAAGGAAATCAAAACCAAAATAGATCAATTAGGTGGCGAAACAGACCAAAAAGAAAAATATCATCAAAGTGCAAAAGACTGCTACACAATGTCACATAGTACACGGTACGTTTTGGTATGCATACAGGAATGTAAATCGCCATCTAGGTTGTTTGCATATGACTAGGGGATTTTGTTCACGGACATAATAGTGATAGTACGCAAATTGGGGAACAAAATGGGGGAGGGGGTCAGTGAATTGTGTGACACTTTCTACCAATGATCTCCTGTCCAGCATCAACCAAGCAAATTGGGAGACAAAACCCGGAGGAAGGGGGGAACAGTTTATGTGACACTGTTGTCTGAATCCCCTCAGGGCAACAGTTTCCTGGTCGTTAACCCATGAGATTAGTCAAGCAAAGCTACGATTACCCGTTATCTAAAAAAATTAAAGAGATCCGGAATTTTGCCACCATTGGATATGGCTCCTACCTCCCAAGATAAGTCTATCACTAGCAGTGGTTTAGGGAGAACAAGATCAGATAAGGCGAGGGGAAAGTGTGATAGAGGTGAGTGAGTTGAGTCAGTGGTGCAAGGAATTATAAAAGCACTACATTATAAAGAACATTGATTTCACGTGTCAAAGGAAGGGCTTCGTCACAAGAAGAGAGAAAATTTAAAACATTTAAGACTGGAATCTGAAAAAGGATCAGCCAAGAGGCTAACCTCCATTGGCAATGGTGGTGCACAAGCAGAAGAAAGGCTGGTCACTGTTCAAAGGAAGGGTTTCAGTCGTAGGGAGAGAGAAATATTACGACATAGACTGGAATCTCACAAAGGATCAGCCAAGAGGTTGACCTCCATTGGCAATGGTGGTGTGCACACACAAGAAAGGCTGGGGATGAGAGTAGGGGCAAGAATCCACATAAATTAGATGACTCTCCATGCAGCAGTGGTTCTCACCAGTATGTTGGTACCAAGCTTATGTAACATTGTGAAGCAATGAGCATGTGTAGAGGTATGAGTTACAAATAAGCATAAGATCACCAAACCTGCCGGCGGCAGGATAACACAAGGTGCACTTGTTGTATGGGTATACGAGGCAAAATAAATCAAATTTTCCAGCATCTGTAGACTATTAAGTACTGGAGTCTAGGGAGCAACCACCGAAATGATTATAATTAATCTGGTTCTAGTGTAGAAATCTATCAGAAATAAGTTAGAGAAGTAATTGTAATAACCCAAAAGCAAAAAAAGTGGTGACATGTTAAATACATACCTCACCAATGTGGCCTAGTTTGAACCTTTGTCTTTGACTTCGCTCGCAACAGCATCACTCACCAACTCCATTGGTCTCTGATCAATAACCTCATCAATTATCCCAAACTCCTTTGCTTCTTCTGGAGTCATAAAATAATCTCTATCCATATTCTTTTGAACGACTTCAATGGGCTGCCCTGTATGCTTCGAGTACAATGCATTCAATGAATCCCAAACACGGACAATTTGTTTTGTGTGAATAGTTATATCTTTCGCTTGCCCACTGTACCCACCAGAAGGTTGGTGGATCATAATGGTTGCATTTGGCAGTGCCCTTCTCTCACCCTTGGTACCTGCTGCCAAAAGGAGAGAACCCATTGATGCAGCCTGGCCCAAACAAATGGTGTTGATCGGAGAACGGATGTACTGCATTGTATCATAAATTGCAAGACCTGCACTTCAAGAAAGAGCATAATGTGGTATCAATATCTGTATAGACTATACAATAATCCTTTAAGTAGCAGAAAAACACATGACTTCTTAAAATCAACTTGCACATATTTTTTCATGTATTTCCCCAACCTTACTTCAGATACCTTGAACGAAAAAGAAACTAGTTAACCAAGAATCTATACAGGGGAATATATGGGAAGCAGAAGAAGTATCAAGCAAGTCGAACAAGTCAGCAGCTATAAGAGACAAATATGGCTACAAGTATATATGTGCTGGATTCAGGGATATACCAGCAAAACCCTCTGCTGGATCACGCGATAAGGCTGGAATAAATTATCTATTTTATTTTATTTTTATAAAAAGGTCTGGAAGTAAAGAGGCCCTCCACTTCTCATGCGGTAATTGACTTAGTATTTACTCAAGCTTCAAGTGATATCCTCATGAGTAAGCTGAGTAGGGCAAGCAAAGAGTATCATTATCAATAAGTTTCAATATCTTTGCTCCTTCCCCAATGATTCTTAGTTGCTGGCAAATTTTGTTAACTTTTTGTAATTGGGCCTTCATCAAGTGAGTGAATACATTGCAAGTGAGGTTTCAACACAAAACCAATTGGCTATGGGTGGAGTGACTCACTTGGTTATAAACAAGCTCAAGACCACAAGTTCAAGCCCCCTTGGTGCACTGGAGGTTTCCTGGCAGTTCACTTCAGGGCCCACGGGATTAGTAGAAAAAACAAAATTTCCAGAGCTTTATAAACAAATAGTGGAAAATTTCCCCATATTCAGCTCAATTGATTTTCAACTTAATTTTCCTTCCAACCCTACATTTGATTCAATCATACCCCAGAAGCCAACATGAATGCAAGAGAATTCACGCTTGAATACGGACTGGTCGGCCTTCCAGAAGCTTTGCTACCCGAATGTAAGGCAACATAACAGATTGAATGGTTTACCCTTACTCCCTCGCCCAAATTAAGCCCTATGTAATATCTATCTTGTTCTTCCATTGTTGCACAGTTTCACAATCTCTGAGCCCTAAATAAGGGCCATAACGCATTCCGAGCTCTCACCCGCCGAAAATCCTCATGCTAACAGTCAAAATAGTTGCCTCAGTGACTTAAAGAGCTAAATTTTCTGTCACAGTTCTTAAGAATTCTAACAGACCCACCTCATAAAAACAAGAAATCACTCAAATATGCTCAAATTTTGAACAAAACGTAAAAAAATCAAAACCAAATGGGCATCACCAAATTAACCCATAAACTCAAAAAAATCACATTTTTAAAAACAATCAAAAAAAGAAACCAAATGGGCACAAACAAAACCAAAAGATAAAGAGACAGAAAAAGTAATAACAAACCAGCAGTTACAGCACCACCAGGAGAATTGAGGTACATATTGATGGGCTTAGATGGGTTTTCAGACTCAAGAAAGAGAAGTTGTGCAACAACAACATGGGCAGTGTCATCTGAAATAGGTCCATTGATGCAAATGATGCGTTCTTTCAACAAGCGTGAGAATATGTCATAGGCTCTCTCTCCTCTAGATGATGTCTCAATCACCATTGGGATCAGACTGTATGCTCTCTTGATCTCTCTTTGTTGTTTCAGGGATTGTGAGATTGGGTTTGAAAGCGAGGTTAGTGCCCTTGTTAGGGAAGTTAAGCTCCGATGTCTCAACATGGTTGTGGGAGGAGAGAGAGAGAGGAGAGAGAGTGGAGATGAAAATGGGGAGTGGGTAGGTTTTTACAGAGAAGGGGGTAGTGTTGAACAAGAAACCAAAGGGGGTTTCCAATAAACTCCGGCAGATTTGCATTTAGCACAATTTTTTATATGTTTTTTTTGCATCTCTCGTATAATCGATTAATCTGCACGTGATTTTATTTTTATGTTTTCTTGCACTAAACTTTTACATTTAGGAATGGCAATTGAGTCTGAATCCGATCCGAGTCTGATTCGTTTAGAAGAAAAAAAAACGAGCCGAATTTGATACGAAAAAATCCGAGTCCGAACTTGATTAGAAGACTCCTACTCCTAACACGGATTCAGATTGCAATTTTGAGTGTTTGGTAAAGTAGTGTTTCAGTTTGGGTATCAATAGTTTGGGTATCAATAGTTTGGGTAATGGTTCTCAAAACATTAGGTAATTGTTTGCTTTTTTTTCTTCGAGTATTACCCAAACAATGTCTTATCACTTTATCACCACCATTCTCCATTAATCTACTCCTCCAATATCTGAATTACAGGGATTATGCACCAAAGAAAACAATACAAAAACAAGATTGATTTGTCTTTTGTCTTTATGCTCGGCATTAACAATGTAATATATTTGATGATTTAACATTTGTTTGATTTGTTTTTTGTCTTTATGTTAATAATAATGTGCTCTTTTATATCATTTTACATTAGTTAGCTAACTCAACACCTAACTTTACTAAACACTTAACCCAGTAAACACCTGACAACTACGTACCACTACAAACAATTAATAACTAGTTCAACAACTAACTACGAGTAAAACAACTAAGACTACACCTACAAATAATTATTGTCGAACAGATCTATAACGAGGGTAACTCAATCCAATTGGAGGCATCCAACCAAACTTACGCTTCATACCTTTGATTTTCCTACGAGAATAGAAAACACTTATGAGAGGTAGCACATAAGTGAGATTTGGGTGAAATGGCATTGGATCGAGCTTTTGGTTTGGCCAAGAACAAAACAAACTGAGAGTAGGGGGCTCTTTGTTGGAGTGTGGGGTGACAATATTCGAGTCCTGCACTTGGGACATAGAGGACATCATAGAAGTTTTAGTATCTACCAAGGTCAATATCTAAAGCACTTGTCCCATTAGTCAAGCTCTCCTCACAAACATCTTGGTCCAAAACAATCATTTTCAGCTTCACGAAAAGAGTGTCATGAGAATTTGCCCTACTGAGGATTCTAAAGTCTTTGCCCAAGATCTTTGCATCAGACTTATCAGGATTAAGAGTTCAAATACCGACGTGGTTGAAAAAAAAACTGATTTGTTTACCTTGAGAAATCATTTCAAAAGTAGACATGGAGAGGTTAATAAGATCACATATACTTATTTTGCACGTGAATCGTGATCATATAATAGTTTAAAGGAAAATTGAATTTAAATCCAAATTATGGCCAATTAATTGGAAATAATAATTGACCCGCGAAATATTTTGGAGACAAAAAATTCAACTGAGCTTTATGTAGCCACCACGTGACTGTTACTATGACTTTTTTCTCCTCACCTTATTTTTTGGTTTATTTTAGTTCAATCCAATTTACTACTATTCATTTGTGCTTTATTCATGCGTGTTTACAAAGAAATAATGAGAGTTATTGGAAGGAAGTAGAGAGATATTGGGGGAGACCAATTGAAGGGAAAGAACGTGGATCTAGGATGGAGGGGGGAAGAGAGAACTCGGAATTATTATTTTTTTGGTAGATGAGAGGTGGTTTATTGGGAAGGAGATTATAAATGATGAGGGAACTTTTCAGGGAGGAGAGTGAATGGGTGTCGGGTGGGAAAATAAGGGGATACTAGTTGAGAGTAATTTGGGTATATTATAATTTAATTTGAGTACCAATTAATTTTTTTTTAAGTAGATTAGCAATTTAAAGAATTTTATCCTATGCCTATGGCACATGTTAGATATTTCGTTTATATAATGTCAATAAAGTTATCGTGTATATTTCGTGAAATGCCTAAAATTACATCCATGATTAGAAACCACCAAATAGTTATCATTCCCTATTTACTTAAATTATGCTTGCATGATTCACGAGTTCACGACATCTAGAGAAGTGTGACACGGTGATTCGTTTTCTCTGTAAATTTTTGTGCTCTTTATTGGGAAACTCACCCATACTATCAACGAATCAGTGACAAATGGAGTTTGAAAGCATGTACGTATCAGCTCTCGATGTTAATATATCTCTCACTTATATTTTATCGATTACCTTGTCCTATTTACTTAGATGTTGGTTGATCAAATTGAAACTGCTTACTATCTCAATAAGTTTTGTGATGCTTTGGGGGGAAATTTTAATTTTGGAAAATTAGGTATCTTCTTTTCCAAATGTGTTGACGCAAACATTGCTGAAAGTATTGGTTGTGCAGCTAGCATGGCTGATGCGGAAGATTTCGGCATGTATTTTCGAGTCGCTAGCACAAAGAGTCGAGTGATGCATGACACCTACTAGCACATCCTCAATCGTATATACTCACGGTTAGTTAGATGAAAAACCAAAAAACTAAAAAACTGTCTATGGCGAAGCGGGTAACTTTTGCCCAATATGTCATCTCGAGTGTGTCATGTTACTCTATGTAAAATGGGTCTATGACCACGTTCTGTATGTGATGAGATTGATAAGAAAACAATGTCGTTGTACGCATTGAGTGAACAAGTATAAGGTCACGCAACCAAAAGCTTGGGGTGTCTTTGGTTTACGTTCAACTACGCTAACTATTGTCGTGTTCCTCACAAAGGTTGGGTGGTGATCACTCACAGAGCCAAAAGTTCTATAGTCTTGCTGGCTTATTTGAAGCAAGTATTATGCAAATCATTGTGATGTTGACATGTTTGTTACCTCATGTAACATGTCAAAGACATGAAAATGTGCTGTTGATGCAACTCCAACTTTAACGGGGGATATCAAGTCAATTATTAGAGACAGAAGTAACACTTCTTCTTTTTTTTTCTCTTCATAATTGGGATTCTTCTCATTCATTGGAGCATGATACACAGTAGGGGTGAGCAGAAAATGCGGATACCCTGTACTGGAACCGGAATTGGTTTGGAACCGGTGGTTCCAGAACCTGAACTGGTCCAACCAATTTCAATTCCAATTCCCAGAAATAAGAACCGGTACCAACCAATTCCAATACTAATTCCTGACTTTTGGGAACCGAAACCGGTTGGGTACCCAGTGTCAAAAAAATTATAAAACTTTTTTCTTTGATAGAAATAAAAAATGGTGATTTTCTAGTAAGATTAGTGATTTAAAAAATTGTATTTGTACTTTTAATGTTTTAATGATTGTATTTGTAATATTAGTAATTAAATAATTGTATACGTTATATAACTTCTTTTTTTTTTTATGGGAAAATGGAACTTTATTAGGTGTTTATATGAGAGTTATAGAAATCACTAGTAAGTACATCCATCACACTCTCTGGACAGCTATTTATCCACATCCTAGTAGAGAACGAGACAGGATTTAAGTGCGCCAATTCATGCGCTACCTTGTTTCCTTCCCTCCTTACATACATGGCTCCAAGATATCTTACTAAACAAAGAAGCTAACCTATAAATTTCTAACAAAATATTACCAACCACAGAAATAGGTTTATCATTCTTTTTCAAACTATTAATTAAGCTTAAACTATCACCCTCAAGTATGATTGAATTTGCACCACTTTGTATAGCCATCTGCATACCAAACAAGATTGCTTGTGCTTCTGCTACATCTGTTTCCCACCTTGCGCACACTTGTTTAACAGCACATCTGATCACAGAACCTTGATCGTCACGAATCACGACGCCCAGACCCGTACCTCCACCACGCAGGCATCCTACGTCAACATTAACCTTCAGCTCTTGTGCACCCGGTCTGCTCCACGAAGCACTTAGTTGTTCCACGACTCTTCCTTGCACACCACTTGACTCTTTATAAGCTACTAGATAACTTAAAGCTTCACTCACAGCAACCCCTGACACCTTAGTGGTAGTCCCATGTGAGACAGCATTGCGCTCGTTCCAGCATGCCCAAGCCACCATGACAATCTCCTGTAGCACCTCGGTACTGACAGTAGCACGCATATGGTCAAACCAGTCCACAACAGATAAATGTACAGCATCATTAATAGCCCACCCCAAACCTGCAGCTTCCCAGTAGCACACTGATCTCGGACAAAAACACACAGCATGTAAATCAGACTCGAAGCTTCCTGCACCTCCCACACCCCAAATCTGTCCCAGGAATACGTTCATCCAGGTTAGCCTTTGATGGTAGCGCCCCTTTGCAGAGCCTCCAACAAAATACCCGCACTTTTGGTGGTACATTAAGCTCCCATATGGCCTGCCAAGGCTGTTGCGAGGGTGACGACGATGCAGCATGTTCAAAACCACCTCTGACCGACCTAGCAAAATGGGAGCCAGACCGTACAGAATATGAGCCATGCTTTGTGAAATGCCATCTCAACCTGTCATTAGGTAGACTAGGACAAAGTGGGATACCCAACACCTCGTCTGCTTCAAACGGAAGGAAAACCCCTCTAACCTTCTCCTCATCCCAACCTCCTTCAGCTTCATTAATCAAATCAGCAACTCACCAGTTTTTCATCTCATCGACTACGGGAGATATAACCCTGAAGGTCGGAGCCCTATCCATCCATGGGTCCTTCCAAACGTTGACACTCCTCCCATTCCCCACGAGCCAGTGACATCCTTTTTCGAGAATCCACCGAGCTCCCAAAATGCTACGCCACACATAGCTTGGTCTGTGTCTGATTCCCGCCTCCATGAAGTCAGATTTGGGAAAATACCTAGCCTTCAACACGCGAGCCACAAGAGATCCAGGATTGTTCAAAATTCTCCAGCCTTGTTTGGCTAATATTGCTTCATTAAAGAGCTCAACTTGGCGAAATCCCATGCCTCCCTCCTTTTTAGGAATACTCATCTTTTTCCAAGCAACCCAGTGTATTTTCCTTTCTCCGTCTCGGCTTCCCCACCAAAATTTTGCCATCATGCTTTCAATATCGTGGCTTAACCCCTAAGGAAGTTTAAACAAACTCATCATATATGTAGGTATAGCTTGGGCCACGGCCTTTATAAGCACTTCCCTACCAGCAAATGATAGAATTTGTCGCTTCCATCCTTGGAGTTTCTTCCACACACGCTCCTTCAAGGGCACAAACACTTGAGACTTCGCCCTCCCCATACTCATTGGCATCCCCAAGTACTTTGAGAGACCCTCAACTTCTTGAACGCCCAATAATGTTACAATCTCTTGCCTCTTGTTCACATCCACGTTAGTACTAAAGATCGCTTCTGACTTCTCAATGTTTACCTTTTGCCCCGAGCTCCACTCATAGATTTGTAGCACTCTCTTAACGGCCTCCACGTGCCTCCCATCTACCTGACAAAAGACTATGCTATCGTCTACAAACAAAAGGTTAGTGATCTCTTGGGCACGTCTGCAAATCCTAACACCCTGTAAATTCTTTCTCCCCACCTCCAAGTCAAGGAGACTAGTGAAAGCTTCTGCACAGATAATAAACAAATAAGGGGAGATAGGATCCTCTTGCCTCAAGCCCCTCTCTGGCATAAATACTCCGACGACTCCCCATTAACTAACACCGACATGGATACAATTCTGACGCACCTCATTATCATTGCAATCCACTCTGCACAAAAATCCATCTTTTGCATAACTTTTGATTTACAATGTTAAGTATTTTGATTGTAGTATTTGATTTTATGTTTGCGGTATCGTCGGAAACTAATATTTTTTAGTGTATATTATAATTGATATCTTTATTATTAAAGTAGACATCTATTTGATTTAAAAAATAATAAAATTTGGATTTAATGTGGACTTGGGTACCCAGGAACCGGTGGGTACCCGGTGGATCCAATTCCAATTGCTAAGATTTAGGAACCGGTGTAACCAATTTCAATTCCAAATCCAATTCTTAGGAATTAGGAATCGGTGGATCCAATTCTAATTCCGGGTAGTGAAATACCCGGTGGGTACCCGGTTGTGCTCACCCCTAATACACAGGGGTTGATTAGTGAAGCGGAGTTTGATCGTGGTGTTGCTTAATATTGGGATAAGGGCAAAATGGGATGAAATCTCCCATCTCCTCCATGCTAGCACCATGAATCTCAGTGCTGCGCACCAAGTCACACATGTTGCAAACGCTCGAGATTGCTTGGAATCGGTTATGACTAGTTAAGAAAGAATCATGTTAAATTAGCACTCGAGATAATTAGAGCAAACAAAACAAAACCTCCTAATTTGATATGGAAGCAAGTTTGGCGAGTTGCATCGTCACAGTGCTTTCGTAACTTCTTGTGGCTCGCGTTGCACGACAACTTTGTTTCAAATGCAGGTCAAACCCGAAGACATGTTGCATTATCTGTCTGATGCTTATTTCCAGGTGTTACGGCCTACTCTTTGGTTGACCCACCTTGGGCTAAGGGCCCAAGAGCAAGTGGTAATCCATTTAGGAGAAGAGGGAAAGGGTAAGGGATCCTAAATACTAATAGTGGGATTCGAACTCTAGTGATGAGGAAACAACACCAAGACCTTTACCCCTAGATCAACATTTGTCGGTTTGATACCTTTGTTATTGCTCGAGGGAGAGAGTACTTAGAAGCTGAATTCAAGATATGAGAAGCATTGCGTGGAACTAAAAGAACAACATCTGGTATCTATATTTGTTATGCTCTCCGCCTTTAGGAGAGGTCAACCTTAACACAAATGGAGCGGTTAAAGGAAACCTATCCCAACAGGTGGTGGTGGTATTTTTTGTTCAGATTATGACGCCTAAACAAGCGTTGACTGCTAAGATAGAGGTCGACACCTCCCTCATGGAAGAAATCATAGTCATTACATGAGCTAGTTATGTATTGCTTGAAGACTCCAAATATCACAACTGTGTTTGAGGCATACTTAGAGCTAATACATGTCATGTTGAAGACAACTACCCCACGGCTCGACCCACATGACTTCTTGTTTGAGCAGTGTAAAGTTATTCATTGCCCAAGTCGGACAAGATACAACACATTTATCGTGAGGCAAAAGTGGTTGTCAATCGGTTAGCTAACTATGGATTTGTCAATCAAGTTCATTATTGTGAGTTTAATGCCCCCATATCTAGATAAATGTACTCTTAGACGATCTTGTTGGATCCACAAAGTGTAGGATGATTACTATATAGTTACTTTCTTTGTGAGAGCTTAACACATTCCCTTTCAAGGAAAAAAAAAACAATCATAGATTAACTCTCTATATCCAAAATGAATTTTCAATATGCCTTTTAGTGGTCAAAGTTCGTGAATTTGACCATTACTAGGTGGAAAATATGTTGTTTAAATATCAAATATATACTCTGTTGGTTTCAAAACAAGTGATGCTTTAGAAAATTTCACACTTTTTATTAATGATGCAAAGTTAGTAGTTGTAAGAGAAGGTGTAAGTTTACATTATTTCTTACAAAATGCGAAGTCATCTAAAACGACATCACATAATGAAAGGGAGGGACTATAAAATAACATTATGTTTAACAATTCAAAGGGTGTCCTTGTGCTCTTAACTTTTAACACTCGTGACAAAAACTTTTGGCAATTAAACGATGTACTGTTTTTTTTTTTGGTTTTGCTTTTACGTTGTATCTCCAACGTCTGGAATGCATACAGTGGTTCAAATTGGAATTAAGTGTGGTCAATCATAACTCACCTAAGAAGTTTGAGATTGATATGTATTTCTTGGTATAGGTAATCGTGGGCTATAAAAAAATGGCGTACATTTCTAATTAGGCCAAAGATTTACCACTCTTTGGCATTGGAATATGATGAACTAAATCAAAATGGATCATCAAATTGTCAATTTGGAGTTGTAGATGTCGTCGCTCATCGAATCATGGTCAAACGAAAATGGTCTCTCTGCGTAGAGTGCTTACAACCAACCCCCTACCCTGCCTAGGCATGTTTATATTAATATTGATTTTGGTATTGGTCATCGTGACTTGTAGAAGTTTTGGTGTTTTTATGGTGGATAGGAGTCTGGATGTCCTGTTTCTTAAAGTCTTGTGAGCTTCATACTCTCATATCAATGGTTGACTTGCTAACACGCTTGACATTACCTACAGACTGTAGTTGGTCATATTTTGTGAGATTGAGGCATTTCATATGGAAATCACGACCATATATTAATTTGAAATACATTCTTAGCATGAAAATGATACTGGATGTTCTCTATTACTTTTGGCCGACATATGCATTGAAAATGTAAAACAACGTTATTATCCAAGAGATTGCTTTGAGACCACATACAGTTTGATGTGATGTTCAGTGTCATGTATCTTGCTTATAAAGTACAGTTATGAGTGACTTATGACAATGGGTGAGAGAAGTAGTGGTTCAATGCCTATAAGATCTTATTCTTCAGGAAATATAATATATGTGATGAGAATTGTAAATAGTATCACTAACTAATGATCTTCATGTGTTGGTCAGTAAATCAATGTTGCTTGTAAATTACAATACCAAGTCAATTATCGTGAGAGGCGGGGATGGGGGTGGTTCTCTCCTGATTTCCTTATAGCAAAAATTGATTCTATCTATCTATAGGTGTTTTGGTTTTTGATTGTTTCTTAATTAAGTTGGAAAACCTTAAATATTGTTGAGATTCTAATGCTAATGCTTTCCATATTTGTCCTCGTCTGATGTAAAAGTGTAAAAATGAATGTTGCGGGATCAGAATTGATGATTTATGTTTTAATATATTTTGAATTTTGCAAAATTTTCCTGCCTTTGTTGCTCATCATTTTTTCTTTACTTGTGTTAGTGACTGAGGCTGAAAGCGTAGTTCTTCCGTGAAATACTGAAATTACTAGGATAAATCGAGAAAATGACCAAAATCGTAGTTCTTCCATTCTTCAATAAAATTACTTGAATAAATGGAGAAAATTACCCAAAAACTGAAACCAAGAACTTGATTATATCGTGTACAGAGTAAGGGTTTTGGGTTCAAACGGGAGTCCTTCAGAATCGCAAAACCTTACGACAGAGAACACAAAGTCATATATTATAGTCTATATCAGTGTTCGAGGTGACTTGGTCAAACACATTAGTTTTGTGTTAATAATTTATGCTATTGAGTTTTCGTTTTTTGATTTAGTCATATTCTAATGCCAAAGAGGTTGAGTGGGGTAGAGGCTCTTTGTTGTCTTACCTATACCCTTTAGTTTTCCACCTTTCGACTCTCCATAATGCAGCGGTCCCTACCTTCCTAGGAGATTTATACTTCACACTCTTTGTGTTCTTTTCCTCTCTGCTAAATTTTGATTTCAGTTAGCAATAATAGAATTGAATGAGATCTGATAGATTTGGTTCAATAAAATTAGGTGATAATTAATAATTTGTTGGTGACAAGGGTGTAGGATTTTTTTTAAATTTTTAACGTGCATGATAAGTTTTGGGTTTTATAAGATTTTGCGTCCTACTAATTTTTCTAATTGTTGTAGTTAGTTAGCTGGATGTAATGATCCATAATGTCAGGCATAGTTGTATAGAATATGATAAACATTCGCAAACCACGCTTGCAACCTTGTCAGTCACTGATAATACGAACACTATGGCTAAACCAGTAGATAGGACTATTATCAGGGACTACCCTCCCCCAACTGTCGTGAATTATTATTTGATGTATTGATGGTGCAGTCTTAAGGTACTAAATTGTTTGGGGTTTTCATTTGTTGAACTATATTTCTTGATTTATTCCTTAATAAGTTACTTCAATTTGGTGACGTTTATTTCCAATTTGGTTTATCTGTTCCATTTCACACCATATGTTTCAAGCTTTACCTGTAATGTTTCGTCCATTCTTTGATCATATTTATCTCATTCCATATGTATCCTTTGATTTGTTTCCTTAATTTATCTATCCATGTTTCCTCTTTGATTTCTTTCCTTGATTATTTTTTACATATTTGCGGCTTTGATTTTTTTTCCCTTGTTATATTTAATTTTGTCAGTTCCACATTCTGCTTCTAATTTATTTGCACAAAACTTTGCTTTGCAGACTCTTCGGGTTTGTATTCTCGTATATTTTTATATATCATTTCTTCTGAATTCTATCAACAATCTAGCCATCGGGAAAATTCCTTTTGACTTGGATATTGAACTATCTTGTGAGCTCTAATATTTGCATGTGTTTGAAACTTGTAATTTGATAATTATTCTATTTATAATTATTATAAATGCCGCGCCTGGGCGTTTATATTATATTGGGTGGTTATGGAGAAAATCTCTCCATTAGATTCTTTAAGGATGCATACATCTTAACCTTTAAACCTCGCTTGAGGCAAGATAAAATTATGGGGTGATTGTAAAGTTGGTGTAGTTTTGAATGAAGTACCTTGAATATGCCAGGTCATGAAATTTTGTTTGTTTGTGAATAGTGTCATTGCACTCCACAAAATTAAACCATGGGTTGCAAATTGAGTTGAAATTGATGTTGGCTATGCTATTTGCAGGTGACAGTACTGGATACAAAATAATGTTGGGGTGAGTTGGTCTCGGACGAGGTATGCGTTGGATTTTATGGGTTTTTCGATTGATTTTAGGGCTTTCAATTGTCTACCTAAATTAATTTTATTTTATTCAATATAATTATTTGCAATGGTAATAATTAGTAATTTGTTGGTGACAATGTGAAGGTATATTTTATTGGTTGAAGATCCTTAAAATAGGGAGCTATATTTATAGAGCTCTCCCTCGGGGCTCCCTACTTACTTGATAATGATGGGCCTTCTTTTTTGGACTTGGTAGTCAATACCTTTTTTTAATTTTATTTTAGGTGTAGTCAATGCATACAAATTTTTTTAAGGAAAGTAAAAAAATTATTACTAAAAAGCCATCAGGTATCTATAAACGATACTGAATTCAATAAGGTACAAATCTAAGGCATCAGAAAACATCCTTATAACAAAGCTATCTATCAGAAGAGATTCAACACTACAGAACGACTTCCTTTTCATTGTTGTTATCCATTGTACAACTTTTTCACAGAAAATCACACCATAGCCATGCTGATGAAGGTACAGGTCTTCTTGAGAAATAAGATCTACCATAGTGTCATAGGACATATAAAACGATAAACTAGACAACATAAAACTAACAGTACTCTCACAAAAGGAGAGACAATCATACCCAATAATAAATGGGACAAACTAACTCTCACTAAAGGAGAGATGAGTGTTAATCGAGCGAGTCGAACTCGAGTTTAACTCTTCTTGACTCATGCACATTTAGAAAATTTAAGTTCGAGTCGAGTAAGGGTTGAATTTAGAAATCATTAATTCGAGTCGACTAGTATAAATTTTTTCGAGTTTCAAGTTGAGTTTGAGCTTTTATCGATCTCTGCTTATTTTTCTAAGATGGTTTTCAATTAAAATAAATAGTTGACCAATGATCACGTTGAAGCACTAGTATAGGATTTTGATAACAGATAACAAACATGTTCCTCTCATGCATAAACACATTGCACTCAAATATACTTATGTTGTTCAAAAGTGAAATTCGAACTAAATTTGATTAAATATTTTCTAAAATTTTATCAATTTTATATGTAAAACATTTATAATTTTGTATAATATATACATATCGAGTAACTCAGGAGCTTATAAAATCGAGTTGAGCGCTCGCTCGTCTCGATTCGTCTAGGTTGCGAGTCGACTTTGAGTTCAAGTCGAGAGTCGAGCTCCCATCAAATTGGGGACTGAGTCAATCACAAGTAGCTCGCGAGTTGACTCGCTCGAGTAGCAGCCCTAGACTGATGTTGTTCAAAGATCAATAACTAGAAAACTGACAAAACGTAAAAAAAAAAGATTCGAGCTTATTATCAATGTAAATTTTTTAAAGAGGGAGATCCATGCACAATAGATCGCTCTTGATGCTTGAGCCTTTCGATTTTTTAAACATTAGTGTAAATACAACAAACTTTTTAATTAAATTGTTGTTATTGAGAGATATCTTATCTTTTAGAATTAAAATATTTTCAACAGTGGAAATCAATTTTGATTAATAATATATATGCGTGAGTTTATGTGAAATGTGTTAGTTTTTACGTTAAAAGAAACATTGAAGATAATTAATAATTACATTTTACCACACTTCAGAATTGTTTGGTTCAATACGAGAATTTAAATTCTCACAATTGTAATGTCATCAAAATAAAACTTCATGACAAGTTTCAAAAGTTGTCTGGTCGAACACAAACAAATTTAAACACCACACAGAAAGTTCTGATTTTTTTTTGCATTCTTTGTTTTTGGGCTACAAGGGAGACTGCAGTAGGCAAACCGTCCCATCTTTGATGACTGATGTACTCAAGCAGAGGGGACCCTCCCTACAAAGAAAGGTAGACGAGCATTTATTCTTAATACACAATGAAAATTCGAACCCCTAACCTTTAGGTTTTTTTTTTTTTTTTTTTTTTTTTTTTTTTTTTTTTTTTAAGGTAAGGAGGCCCGCTTCCAGGCTTGCCCATCTCGGGTTTAAGGCCCAGGAGCTTAGTGGGCAGGCATTTGGGGGGAAGGGGGAATAAGGGAAAAGGGATCCCAAATACCCCTAGTGGGATTTGATCCTTGGTGGTGGGTAAGAAAACCAAAGATCAAACCACTAGACCAACCTATATTGATTCTTAACCTCTAGGTTGTGAGAGTAAGGTATTTACCATTTGTACACTCACCTCGTCATCTCATGCAAAAAGTCATTCTTACCAAATGAAACCTAGCCCACGATTTTGTAAAAGTAAAAACTTTGTATATTTTATACCAAGCAAATAACTCAACATTTTGTAAAAACATTTGACTTCATAATTCACATGTTTCTACACCCATCTAATTTGTATTTTTTCCTCACTACCCACCCAAAAACACTTTATTGCTATACAATCCATTAGGATCCCAACCAAAAAAAACGTTTGATCAAAAATCAAAAATCAAAAATCAAAATTTCAAACTTTTTAAGTAGAAAACAAATCACAAATAGTTGATGAAATTTCCAAGAACAAACACCCACAACCAAAGTACCAAACCATAACCGGGCGTTACACACTACACTAGTAGTAGCAGAAAAAACATCACCCGGTAAAACAATCCCACGTTGTACTATACTCTCCCTTACCATATTCAGCCGTGCTCCTGTTCTCCCCCCTTAATAAAAACTTCCCTTTCCTTTTCTCTCTCCTGCTTCATCTCTCTACACTCTCTCTCTCTCTCCACCGCCTCAATCTCTCTCCAAATTCCGAATGCAAAAAAAACACAAATTCAATTTTCTCCCATTCGAACCTCAAGCCCCGAAATTTCACAACCAAATTCGGCTCAATCTCTAATTCGAGGTTTAATTTAGGGTTTTCGTTTCATTAATTTAATCATTGAAGGTGGTGAATTTAGGGGGGAGAATTGAATTGAATTGAGTTGAGTTGAGGAATTTCGAAGAGGTTGATTTCTAGGGTTTTGGAGGGTTTCGTTTTGGTATCGCCAATGGCTCCTTGGCGTAAAAAAGGAGCGAACAAAATTAAAAGTGTTAGCGAGTTGAGTTTAGGCGATCTCGTTCTTGCTAAGGTTAAGGGGTTTCCTCCTTGGCCTGCTAAGGTTTATTTTTCTCTTTCCTCTCTCTCATCATTATTTTTTTTAATACCATTTTTTTTAATTGCTTTATAGTAATGCTGTATGTTCTGCACTCGATAAATTAATGATGTCTAAGGTTGTTTTGAGTGCTGGGAAAATTAGGGTTTACTTAAAGTGGGGTTTGGGGGTTTGTTTGTTGCTTGATAAGTGATTGCCAAGTGCTACATTTTTAATTTGAAATTCCGTACATTTGATTTTGTTTATGTCTTCCTGTTTTCTATCATCAATGATCTGTTGGTTAGATGATTGGATCACTAGGGTTGTTGGGTTTTCTGTTAGTTTATGTTTTCTGGATTTTACAGATTTTTTTTTTGGTGTTTTACATTTGTATCAGATAGAAAAGCTGTGCAGAAATGTGAAATGCTAATACAAGTTTTGCATTTTTAAGTTGAAATAATTTATTAATTTTACCCAAGTTTTATTGTCTGTACAGTCTACATATACATTACTTAGTCTTTAGTTTGACCCATTTAAGCATAGTCAAAATTGTTGGAAATGTTGTGGGTATCTATGGGTGGATACTGAGAAGGGTTTTGGAAGGATTCAGGTCAGGGATCTATTGTGGATGTGTTATGGTTTCTGACTTATGGTATTTGAGTTTATTTCTGCCATGCTTGTTGTGATTAAAGACTAGGGCCTGGTTTATAAAGTATATTTTGTGTGAAATAAATGAGAGTCAGGTCATTTGATTTCTCTCAATTTCCTTTTTGAATCCTAGTTTTTATGAATTTGCTGTCAGAAATTGGCTTTCAAGCTTGTACATACATTCTATCTCAATTATAATGAAAAGTTTCTTGAATATGATTGCTCCTTCCATTTTATGTAGGATTTCATAATTCTGTTACGCTGCATGCTTGATACATGTAGCGTCACTAACTTCTGTTAGCCATTTTGCATTTTCAGTCATAATTTATTTGTTGAATTGTTCAGGTTAGCAGGCCTGAAGATTGGGAGCGAGCTCCTGACCCCAAAAAGTATTTCGTACAGTTTTTTGGAACTCAAGAAATGTAAGTCGTGTCATCAGCTAGCATGGTTATGCGAGGCTATTGGATTGATTATGCTAAAAGTTTTATGTTCTGTTCTTTCTTTCCGTTTTTTTGGTTTAAAGTTCCTTGAACATCTTGTTGGGACCCTATATCTTGCTGTAATTACTCTGATGTGTTAATTGATCTTATATGAACAAGCTGACACCCAATGTGAAGCTGGTTGTAGAACGAGGAGCGTACATTTACTCTGCTTGGGTATTTGCTTTAGAACTCTTATGTAGCCTTGGCGAACATGTAAGGCCCACTGTAATTGGATAATTGTTGACTATTCATATTCCTCTTTCGGTTATGACACCCTTGTGTACATAATGAAGACATGACTGTTGTCAGAAATGGTATTTCAAAGGCTACTTCTAATTTTTAAATGGAAACAAGCATGTAAAGAATTATTTTAGCTTTGCTTCGGTGTGGATACTTGTTTATGGAAGGGGCTCCCTTTTCTGCATTTGGTTTCTTTTGTCCGTTACATTGAAAGTGAGCTGAGATTCATGATTCCTAATCTTCTTATTCATACTCACTGGGAACTCATAATATACCAATTGGAAATCTGTAAACTTATTATACATTTAGAAAGCCAACAAAGAAGTACTGCATGCTGTCGTTACGACCTAATGGTGACCTAGTCTCGATCCAAATTCATCAGCTCAATAAAACAGATGTTATGTGTATACATAACAAAAGAAAATTATCGGAATCTTTTCTTAAATCAAGTTGCTTTGATTTTCCTGGATAGTCAGTTGGCTGGAACAAAAATAGGGAAATACAACCAAGTTCTGCTCACTGTGTTTACATTGAGCACATTAGATTATCTAGTAAAAGCTAAAGTCTAACTACAGGGACTGTAATGCATTCCTTGAACTGAGCAGGAAGAGGGGCAGGGGATGGGGGACTGATTTGTCAATTTAAAAAATGATCGCTGTATAAACTTGATCACATTCTTAGCTTTGGTCAGCATGGCTGACCCTAATCTATTCCTTTGAATTCATAGTGCTAACTGCTAACTGTAGGTATGGGGACACTCCAATAGAGTCTAGCTTGCTCTTTCTGTAAGTGATTGCGTTCAAGAAGTGGGGACCTGGGATGACCTGTAGTTATTCGTCACAAGTGTTTTCCAAAAATCAGAATATACGCTATCATCATTGTTGGATTGATGGTTTCTATAAAGGGAGTGAGCTTCTTAGGGAAAGTATTTTTATGGAGAACCTTCGGATCAAGCTATCCACTTACTAGATGTAAGAGACAATGCGTACATTTTGAGCTCTAGTTCCTGCTCTCCTGGCTCATGGTTTCTATTGTAGGGTGATTATTTATTGAATCCCGCCTTGGACGACATGTGCTATCTCTTGTAAACAAGATGAGAAATAGATGGGACGTCTGCTGCACATTTATGTGCATGAGGGTCATGTTTAGCCCTATTTCCATATATTACCATTAAGTGAGTCCTTAGGAGACTATTCATTGCACTAGGTATGAGGGAAGCAAAAGAAATTTTATGAACAATCAAAATATGGTCAGATGCTGGTTGTGTTTGTTTGCATTATTGGGTTCTGTGATTGGTTTACAATTATTTTTGGATAAGAAAAATACTTCAATTGAGAGAATGAAAAATCAGGGTTGTCCTCAAGGAGGGAACTACCTAATACCATACCAAGACCCAATCAACTCCTAGAACAATAACCTGGTACAATCAATGCTTGTTTATAAAATCTTTCTTTATAGATAGTACTAGATTTTAAGTTTTCTACCTCTCGATACCCTTTTTTTTCCTAGGCTTAGTACGAAAAGGAATTTCTTTCCCTATTGTGTCAATCCCATTGCCTCAAAGAGAGCTTGTCCACGAGCATCCGAGTCTGCATTACCTCGAGTATGATTTGACAATAGCAGAGTCGGAATAAGTTCATGTTCTAGACACGGATCCTGCTCCGTTGACTCTTGCTGCCGAAGCGAGTCAACCTGCAAAAGGAAAAACAAGTATGAAATTAGTGTTTGATAATCTGAGAAGTCTTCCAGAGGTCCCAGGCTTGAGTCCCCTCAGAGCCACTGGAGGTTTTCCTGGTCGTTAACTTCAGGGCCCATGGGATTAGTCTAGCAAAGCTTGGACACCCATGTTATCTAAAAAAAGAAATTAGTGTTTGCTAATGATTCCTGCCTAATCATCTTAGTTCGTCCTTGTTGCTCGAAGGAGTGGTTATTAAAAATAAATAAGATCAGTTGACATATACCGGAGAATATGCACAAGTGAGGATTGTTGCTCTTTGGAACCCTGAGTGGGTAGCTCAGCTGGTACAATTTGGTCCAGAGGTCCCAGGTTCAAATCCCCTCAGGGGCCACTGAAGCTGTCAGGGGCTCAAGGCCCATGGGTTTAGTTGGGCAAAGCTCGGATACCCATGTTATCTTAAAAAAAAAGGATTGTTGCGCTTTGGTAAAGAGAATAAATAGGTCAAGGATGCAATGAAGTACTTTCTGTTACCCCTCTTAAGAATTAACTTTGTGAATTTAAATCTCATCTCTTCTATCTAATGTAGTTAATTTAGGATTCCATCTATTTTTTCCTGAAAAAGTTAATTTAAGATAGTCATTTATGTTGCTGTTGACACGTTGCTGTCAAAAGTATGTTTTTCTTGGTGCCTAACTGCCCATATTCTTTGTTTTCATCCTCGTAGTTTACTAAGTGTCCATATTCCTTGTGTATTTCCCTTCAAGAGCTTTGGCTAGTTTGTTGAAACAGGAACTTTTGGTCTCTTTACCTTCTCCTCTCGCTCCAATTTGATGTATAATGAGTTCTTGAAGGAATCGTCAAAAGTGAGATCTCTGGTAAGGGTGCTTGTGTCCTGTTCCCGAGCTGCACTTTTGCTCGTTTGACCTGAAGTTCCCTCCACAGTCTTCCCTTTGGTTCTTGATTGTTGACTTGTCATGAGATTAGAACTTCTTGTGACACTAATTTTATGTTATTTCTTTTCGTGATCTCCTTTGCTGACACTTTGAGGGTGGTTCTGGTGTCTTGACGTTTGAGTTTTTTCAATGATGTCCTTTCTTCTCTTTTAATAATAGATACGTAAATTAATGCTTAGTTTACTCCTTAACACTAAATATCCTTAGTCCATTTAATAAAATGCCATTTCAAAAATTGGAATGTTTTTCGATGACTTTAGTGACACCATCTATAAAGCCCTTTTTATTGTGGGTGATTGGGTTTTAGACTATGGCGTGTGGAAAAGCATGTACCCACATGTCTATGAGCCACACTTTTGGAAGGCTGTCCATTATTTTGGAATGGAGGAAGTGGTGTGATTACGAGAATGAGAACATTTTAAGACTCTAGCTTCTTGCCGAAGTGACATGGGAGTCTTGTGCTACACCTGTAAGGAGAGGTACCCAAGTATTAAGATCGCTTCTTCTGGAATGCAAGATCTCATCTTGAAGACTTTGGGATAGTTGGAGTTAAGTGCTCTGTAGACTCCACTCTTTAGCAGTTATCATAATTTCTAGTGGACAAGATCGTGCACAATTCTGGCAGGACTGGTGCTGGATTTTTTTGGTCCCTGATTTTTCATTTGTAGATACTTGGTACTTTATTGTTCTCTTGTGTCACAAGAAATAAAGTTGGCGTGTTGTCTAATAATTATAAGGGAAACAGCCATGGTATGGTTTGAAGCTGTGCCAGCGAAGTTTATTGGGATGATATTCTAGGGATAAGGCTGGCCAAAATGTGGAAAGAGTCCAAAATATTAAAACAGTAGGACTTGTGGTAATCACTGCATTCAGGTTTGAGGTATGAGAATAACTGCTACTTTAATAAGCAACACAGCAGATTTGGGATCTGCATTGCAAGTTGCTGTATATAAGGCTGAAAAAGCTTGGATGTGCAATTTGTAAAAAAAGAAATGGAGGGAAGTTACTTTGAGGTCAAAATTGCTTTCCTAAAGACGAGGCAATGAAGGTAGCTGATTTGGATGGAACGAACTTCTCGAGATCTCGAATGGTACCCTTCTAGTGACCGTTCCTCAACCTGAATAGTGTGTGTGTGTGTGTGGGGGGGGGTTGATTTACAATCTATCTTATCTCTTAATTTCCACCTCCGGAGGATACACTATCTTCTTACACTCCCAAGGCTCATCAAGATAGCTGCCTATTTTCGAGTATATTAGGATATAACACAAGGCATTGATGTTCATCCAATAATGTCACGCCAAATTAGTATTTGCACTATGTTTTCTTTTGTCGGGCGAGTGGTGCTGTCTTCTTGCAGTTTCTATAGAAGTACGCCATGTTGCACTCATATCGAGAAGGATATGAGCTCCATTATAAAACAACCTGGTGCCGAAACGTAAATTGAGACGTGCACATTAAAATAGTTGGAGCTTAGGTGTATGGTGCCTGAGCTGAAAAACAGGCAGTAAACCCTTCCTGTGGGTCAAATGGAAGATTTATTTCAATTAAATAGATTTTTAAGTGAGTTCAGGCTAGGATGCTTGTGAAATGATTGAAGATTTTACTGATTTTGCCAAGAATCTGGGAAAAGGGATTATCTATATTTAGCAACATTACGGGGGTAGAGGAAATGGTTACCTTTCCAAGGCGATTTACATAATATTATACTGTAATATTTGTTGATTTCGAAGAAGGTATTAAAACATCTGAGATTTCCCGTGGTAATTATCTGTGATTTCCAACTGTTACGGTGGAATAGTGGTGAAATGGTGGTTCTTAGGATTCGGGTTGCGTTGTGTTTGTGAAAACGTTGTCCCTCTCAGTTTGTTTGAAAAGATAAGAAATTAGCAATCAAGAGTGAATTTAGCTAAGTATATAGTTGATTTATTTTTCTGCCTGATAGTGACTGCCTGCCTGGTGTATTATTTAACCATGGTCGTCACTTTTTTTCTATTTGGTGTTAGTTTTTTTTTTGGGTATTAATTATACGCTGGATATTTCCTTTTTTTTTCATCTAATGACCAGGATTTTCAGGGGAATGAATATTGGAACAATGTACTTAGAAAGCTTAAAATGTTTCCTATTTAAGTTTCAACATTTCTACTTAAAGCCTTCAATTAAGTGGTAATTTTAAATTACTCTCATCAACCACGAGCCGGAGAGTCGGGTTTTATGGGATCCTATTGATAGGGGACAAATGAGGAGGCATTAGAGGAAGATGAAAGTGGAAATTGACTGATTGTTGTTGATATCAATTGAGTCTCAGATTGTTGTTTGTAGAATTGCAATATTCTCAGCGGCAAAATTTGTGTTTGCCCTATAGTTGAGCGCATCCGCTACCATCGGGTAGGTACAACCTTCTGTTTGAATTTAACTTGTGTCGGAGAGATGAAATTAGGCCTTCCTAATTGTTTATGTAGTGTCTTTCTTTTAACTGAAAATTCACATGTGGGTTGGGAGCTGTTCTTGTTTTGGGTACATCACTGATGGGGGAAGCTTTTCCTTTTCATGCGAAAATCAGATATGTGGCTCTTGGGTAATTTCTTATGTCAGATGTCTTACTACTTAGGCTATATTGGCTTGGGTACTTTCCTACATTGGTGTAATATGTACTTCTTGAAAGATTACGTCAAATATTTTAATTTAATGTAGCAGATGGCTTTTTGGTGCATGGATCTATTGCGATAGTAGATCTGTGGCTTTATGTAGGTGTATCGTTTATGGTCGGATACTTTGCTGAAGCTATGTACAAGGTTGATGACTGCTGTAATTGACTGCAGCGGATTCTAGTCCATAATTATGAAGAAAAAAGTTGCTTAATGTTTCTTATACATGGAAAACTATAGTCTTGTGTCTGCAGGTCATCATTGATATCATGTGATTATTCTGGGATCGTTGCTGTAGTTCAATTTAATACCTGTATGGGGGTATGGGCCTGTCACTTATGAGTCTATGTGGATACAGGGACAAGTATACAACATTACTAATTGTTTGGATTCGATCTATTTTTTTCTTGGGAGTGGTTTCCTGAGGTCTGTATGGGATGCTTATACATTGCTTCATTATTTGAGTTTGCGGATATAGAAAGTGTTGTTCATGGTTGCTTCATCAGATGCCTTGGCGCTTAGGGTTTGATTGTGCGTTTTATGGTTTGTATATGATTAATTGTTCTCCTGACTTTCTGGGTATAAAATTTCTCTTCATCATGCTGTGTTGCTAAATGATTCCAGTGAGCAGCGTATTTGTAATGGGTGTACCACTTAAGGTGTATGTCCTTTGAAGATGGACATTTAAGCTGAAAAGTGCCAAGATGTACTGATGAGCACTTCTCATCATTAATTTAAGTTTCCTTTGGGGATAAAGCGTTGGCTTATTTTGTTCTGGAGTTCACTATTTTTTGCTTTGAGGGTTGTGTGTTGAAGCCAAATTTCAGCATGGCAAGTATTGACTACTAACTGATGTAGACTTGCTTTTAATAGTAGTGGGAGTGTCTTAGTTTTGTCTGTATTGCTCTTCGTCTGTTCAGATGTTGTTGACATGTCGGTCCTACATTGTTCCTTATTCCGGGTAGGCATATGAAATATGGAGATGATTTTGTACTATGTTGACATAACGAGCTTGTTCTGTTTGTTGATTTGAATTGAATTTTTGCTCATCGATTTGAATTGATAGATCCTCCCCAAAAGCAGTAGTTCTTTATTTTATTTCGAAGAATTTCTTCTAACTTGTTGGTTATAAAGACTGGAAAAAGTAAATTTTCCGTATACTTTATAGGGAAAAAGTTCATCATATGTGGAAATCTGTCTTAAGGAAGGAGAGTACAAGTTCTGATGATGATTAAATTTCCTCTTCAGATTTAATGATGGGGATGTAACTTGTGTTGATCTTTGTTCTGTTGAGTGTTGAAGTGTAGCTTTTTCCCATGACAAAGGCTGCTTTGATTTCTGGACAGTTGTTTTGTGATAAATGAATTTTATATTGCTGGTACCAGATTAAGCTTTTTAATCGAATTACGAAAATTAGTGCAATATGTTTTATATGCTTCTTTGTACTTCCTATAAAATTTTGTCGCTAATGTCGCATGTAATTATGATGGTATCTTTCTTATTTAGATATTTACAATCATGTCATGCCGTTGATTGTTCATGCCAGCTTAAATGTGAATAATGTAGTTGCTTTTCTTATTCGCTTCAAGATATCTTATGTATCTTATGTTTTCTTGGCATTGTGACATTGATGGTTGTATACATATTATTGAGGCTGTGCATATTGTTGTCTTTGCAGAGCTTTTGTCGCTCCACCTGATGTCCAAGCATTTACAAGTGAGTCAAAGAGTAAATTATTGGCTAGGTGCAAAGGGAAAACTGTCAAATATTTTGCCCAAGCTGTGAAGGAAATATGTGAAGCGTTTGAAGAGCTGCAACAAGATGATTTAGATGGTACTTCTGACAATACAGATACGGAAGCTCCTCCACGAGACATTGCTGATGTTGAAGGAAAGGATGCTAAAGGGTCCCGTGCTGAGTTGAAAAAAGTGCATGAATCTTCAAGCTTGGAAGATACGTACGAGTGCAAGTCTGAAAGGCGTGGTGTGCCTGCTGAAGAATCGAGACAACTTCCTGATTTTTCGGCGATGTTTAAAAAATTTGTCAAAGATGGTACGCTAGGCCCAAAGGAGAGTGGAGCATCAGCTCCTAGTCAAGTCGGGCTTTTATCTTCAAAGGGAGGAACACATTCTAATGAGATGAAACCAGATACAGTTGCCATTTATGAACGCACTCAGTCAGCAAGGGCTACAATTTCCAGCCCTTGCAGTGGCCATTCTGATGGTGAACGGGATACCAATAATCCCAAAGCTGGAAAACAGCAGAATACCACCTCACTGGGAGCTCCAGGGCATCTTAAGGTTCCTGCTGGTGGGGTTAAGAAGTCTGTCAATGGACACAAATCAAAGGAATTATCTGTTGGGTCAAAGAGAAAAGTTGAGGGCATGGTTCGTCATATTGATGATGCTAAGTCTTCTGGGCATGTAAGGAATCTGGTACTTGAGAAGGTTTCATCTGATGGTAATGGCAAGCGAATTTCTCCAGGTGCGAACAGGTCAGAGTCAACCCCTGGTGCAAAGGCTTTGAAGAACCAGCTGAAAGACCAAAAGCAATTGGATGTTGGCAAGTCGCCAAAGAACGCACTTACTGGTCCTAGGGGACCTGGAGATGGTGATCAATTTAAACGAATGAGTGGCCAAATTGGCCAAGTACAATCACAGTCAGCTAAGAAGGCTAAGCATGTGGACACAACAAATGATGTTGTCAAAGGGCGAATCTTTAAAACCGGAAATAATAACTTGGAATCTGGCATTCGTGATGAAGAAGCTGTTCTACCTCGAACAAAGCGTCAACGAGCATCGGAATCCTTGTCTGATGTAAAATTTCCACCTGAGGATAAAAAATATTATGGTCCTGCTATGCATAAAATTGATGTACCAAAGAAAAGAAGAGCTGTTCGCTTGTGTGATGATGATGATGAAGAACCAAAAACTCCGGTTCATGGAGGGTCTTTATCTGCCCCCAGAGTTAGTTCATCTGTGGTAGTCTTGGACTCTACAAGAAAGACTGATGAGAATCATGAAATGTCTTATCATGGCGGTGAGAGTTTGAAACATTCAAGTGGAAATGGGAATGTCTCTAAGAAGGATTATCATCCATCTGACAATATGGTCGGTGAATCTTTTGTAGCCGTTGTTTTGCAGCAGAAGGTGGACAATCCTTTGAAAGTCCAAGCATCTCGTAGCCCCGGCATAGTAGATTTGGACAAGCAACTTGTGAAGGAGACTAAGATAGATTTGATCACCCCTAGAAAGTCTCCTATTGTACCTTCTGCTGTTAGCAAATTGGTTGAACAACAAAAACCTAATAGACCTTCCGCGAAGGGGTCCAATGCAGTCTCTCATAGTAAGGCTCATACTGGCTCTGCAAAGGGTTTAGTTCTGGTTTCTGGTGCATCCAACTCTTCCCAGAGTCAAGTTGCTAGCCAGAAGAGTAGGCACCTTTTGTCAGCTGAGAGACCAAAAGGTACTTCAAAAATGCCAACGACTTCAATTGATAACCAGAGGGATCATTATTCCTTGCAAGGTGGAAGGTGTGCATCATTTGTGCTCCCTTGTTGTTTCCTGCTCTTAGCAGCAAATTTCTCTTATTCTGCTTTTGTTGTTTCCTTTTGTTTAAATATAGATTGGAAGATGCCAAGGATAGGTCTGGTTCTTTGGTGGATCCAAAAGCAGGGGACTCTTCACTTTCCATGAAACTTTTAATTGCGGCAGCTCAGGCTAGAAGGAGGCAAGCTCAAGTTCAGAATGTTCCTGATGGTAATGGGAATTCCGTATTGGCACCTACAGCAAATCTTCAAGGGAGGAGCCCAAGTCCATCTTCTTCAAGTCGGGCTCTTCCATCTGGTGGTGTCAGTGCGACACAACTCGATTCTCTTGGAGTTCATCCTCAAGGATCCTTTGCTTCTCCATCTGCCCATAATTATCAGTTAGCATTTCAAAATCAACTAGACTCTGAAGAACCAGAGGAGAGAGGAGTTAGCTCGGCACATCAGGCTGCTGGAAGTACTTTGAGTGGTGGTACAGAGGCTGCCGTTGCTCGTGATGCTTTTGAAGGCATGATAGAGACACTGTCGAGGACTAAGGAAAGTATTGGACGTGCTACTCGCCTTGCAATAGATTGTGCAAAGTATGGCATTGCTAATGAGGTTGGTCGTAGCATTTCTTATTGTTGTTCCTTCTGTATTCCATAATGAAAAGTGGTAAATATATAGAATTTCATGCAAAGAACTAGGCTGGAGTTTTCTCTATATACTATTGTCACATCTGTTTGGTGACTTTGGTCTCTTTGGTGAAGTTTTGTGAAAATGGGGAGTGTAAGTAGAAATGGTGCTATTAAGTTCATCATTTATATTTGCTATTGTGGACTCGTCTATCATCCACTTGGGTGTATGAATTCCTTGCAAAATGTTTTTCGCTTTCTGGATACATTCTGTAAAATCTAGAAGTTATATCAGAGGAGGTCCAGATTGGGCTTACCTTTCTACTAAGTGAACTTGTCAACTGATTTGGTTTCTTTGGTTTATTCCTTCGAGTGAGTGCAATGTGGGCACTTGATCAAGTGCCTGAATTTTGATTTTATTATGACAAACATTTTGCTAGATGATAGGTACTGTGAGTTCAGACATTATGATTATAACTTGATTTGTACGTTTCATTCAGTACTATGTGATAATGTGATAGTATTCTATACTTATCGCCACTGTAGTGCTTTTGATGAGGCTTTTGCTTAGGACAAGGGGAGGTGGGCTTTTGCCTAGGATAAGGGGAGGTGGGCTGACGAGAGATTACGCTCTTAACAAGTGTCTTCTCTGAATAGGTTGGTTTTGGTCTAAAGTTTTTGACCTAAAACCCTTTTTTAGAGGGTGAAAATAGAGGAGAGTTGTGATTGCAATTAATTAATTTGTTTCAAGGAGATAAATGTATCGACTTCTTTATTTTGTTATCACTACAAATAGGATGTTCACTTAATTTAATTAGAGAGGATCTGGGCTAAAGATTAAGTAACTATATTTTTTAAATCTTTGACTGAATTAAATTTGTTCTGCATTTCTGCTTACTCTAAGGTTCTTGTTATGGGATTTGCTCGCCGTTTAGATTGATTAATCTCTCAAGTATCTTTGGAGTCGTTGTGGGACTTAACTATGGGGTATCTGTATGTATCTAGGTTGTGGATCTGCTCATCCGGAAGCTGGAAAACGAGTCGAGCTTTCATCGGAGAGTGGATCTCTTCTTCTTGGTGGATTCTATTACCCAGTGTTCACATAGTCAGAAAGGTGAGTTAGTGTTGAGTACTGTTGCTTTGGGATAGGATATACTGGGTTTTGACTTCATGTACTCTGCTCTTTTTGTGGGATTGTGAGTATTTTCTGGTGTTTGATACATACTAATTGGAGTTTTGTTATTCAAATATTCAAATATTCAAATTGATGGTCCAAGGTTGAGGAGTCGTTTAAAAGCAACATATATTGGTCTTTTGTATGATATGTCTATTTCACTCTTTTGTTTCTCAGGCATTGCTGGGGCTTCATATATTCCTATTGTTCAAGCAGCTTTGCCCCGCCTTTTAGGTGCAGCTGCTCCACCTGGAACTAGTGCTAAGGAAAATCGCCGACAGTGTCTCAAGGTATAGATACATTATTTTCAGCCTTCTGACCCTTCATTGTAGGTGAACTTATTGATCTCACCTCTTAGGTATTACGGTTATGGCTTGAGAGAAAGATTTTGCCCGAGTCAGTTCTTCGGCGCTACATGGATGAGATTGGAGGCTCTAATGATGATATAAGTAGTGGCTTGTCACTTAGGCGACCATCACGAGCTGAGCGTTCTGTGGATGACCCTATCAGAGAAATGGAGGGCATGCTTGTTGATGAATATGGGAGGTTGGTGCCCTCCCCCCCCAATATTATTTACTTTTCCTTACATTTCCATCTCATCCTGGTTCTATACAGGTGTTCACAAAAAAAACATTATATGTCTGCTATAGTATTTAAAATGATGCTGTCTTATTTGTGGAGACATAATTATGGGAGTCTTCTTGTGAGCCCTGGCCCCTCCCCAAAAGGTTATGTAGTGGCGGTAACGTTAATGGCAATTGTTAAAGCCCAGAAACACCTGAACATTTGTATCCTCGTATATAACCTGTGCTGTGATAACATTGAATTGTAGGCTTTCTTGTCCCTAATCTCTCTTACCATTGTCCTGTTCCAGCTAATCCTATTCTATTCCCTCCTCTCTTGTCAATGCCCTTATTATCCACATGTACAGTGATTCACATGTATGTATTTTGAGTTTCTGTTCTCGTTAGCTCAGATTGTCTGCTTTTATTGCCGTTTTTACAAAAACTGGAACAGACTTTGGTTGTCTTTTTGGTATCTAAAAGCTTGTGTCTTTGTCTTTTGGTAGGTGTAGTTACTGGATGTCGTATTTTTCTAACGAATTCAGATTGCCTATTGAAATTTCTGCTTTCTTTTCTCGTATCAAAAAAAATTACTTCGTTCTGGTCTACCCTCCAATGATCTCGTCCCACGGATTTTCAAGCAGTCTTTGTACGGATTTCATATTAAGTTGATGGAGTGCTGTTCCCATAGGGGAGTTTTCTAATTGTCTTTGAGGTTTCTGGTTAGTGGTGGATTAAGTAATATACATATGAAGGAGCTTTTTTTCCTTGCTTGTGGCCAATTTGATTTTTCTGTGATGGCTGCTTTAACTTCATGTTCTTTTTGTTGAACTCTGATCTATTGGTGTAGTGTTTTGTGGGCATGTCAAAGTGGAGAAGCATGAGTTTCCATTTTAAATAAATAAAGTTAGACCACTATGGGACTTTTTTTTTTTATTATTGTTATTTTTTTTTATTTGGTTATATATTTGACGAGATTTCTTAGAAAAGGTTTTGGTATATGTACTTTGTGAAGGGCGGAAAAGCAAAGCTTTGCTTTTTAGTTATTATTCACCAATATATGATTGCAGTTTGAAGCCGTAAATGATAACATCTGGATCTGTTGATGCGTTTCTCTTGCATAATCGTTGCATTTGTTTATAGAGATCCTAAACACCTATGCTAAACACACTTGCCAGAAAACTCCTTTGTAATCAACTAATTTCATGGGCCTCCGCGTTCAAGGACAGGACATGTTTCAGGTGGCACGGACCGCCATGGATCTATACAGAACCTTACTTTTTGCTGCACTGGCTGGTCATGTCTTTGCCAGCAAAAACAGCCAGACTTTGTTTGACCTGAACAAGCTGTTATTTCTACTGCAAAATTGATTGTAACTTAAATTCTCATTCTTTATAGTAGGGTTTGCTGTCCAGTGAATGTGTTTTCATCCCATATCTAGCATGTCTTATCCAATGTAAAAGGAAAAAGTTCGTAAATGTTTATGCTAGTTAGTTATGGTTCTGTTCTTATTCCTGAATTCGTAACCTATTGAAATTGTTGGTCATTGAAGGGGGGATAGGGACTAGGGACAAAGGAAATCGTAATGTGAGAATGGCTCTGTATTATCTTTTAAGATGTTTAATTGGTGATTTTGTAAACGAGTAGACAACATCCTTGCTTAATTTATTTTGTGCATATTATAAACAATGTTACTTTTTGAACTTTTAAGGATTATTTGTTACAAAACACCTTTTTAGCTTGGTCATTTGGAAGAAACACCCCCTTTTGGAACACTCTGCTAATCACTAACTTTAAGCTGAAAAGTTGTCTAATTGGCCTTTGATTATTCTCCATTGAATCTAAGTTGACCCGTCGAGGTAATTGCTGCTACCACCATTTTGCCTTTGACTGACAAAATGGTGGGCATTTGAGGGTCAAATTTGGTCTTTTTTTAATGCCTAAACTTTTTTTGTCAACAAGAAATATGCTCAAAATTTAGTTTTGTCAAAATTAAATTTTAAAAGTTGGTTTCCTACAAATGGCCTGAACTATACTACTGTCTTTTTTTTGCTAAATTACCTAACTATACTATTTTCTTTGGTTTCCTACAAAGTGACTTTACTAATTAGGTGGTGTCTTGCAAAATGATGATCATGACATGGATCGATCTCTTGACTACCGTTTGTTTTCTAAATGGGCCAAAAGGTGGTGGGAATCACCTTTGATAGTCAGTCAAGAATCTGTGGGTCAATTTATCAAACCTTCCATAGAAATGTGGCTCCCTTTTTGGTTAAGTGTAGAAGTTTTTTGAAATTTAGCCAACGAAGCATATGTGTGCAGTGTGCCCGTGGAATGTTTTGACCCAGGTGTATCCTAATTCCTAGTCTCTTTCCGCTAACTGTTTTCAAGCGTGGGAGTGGGTTGCGAATTCGGTTTTGGGAGGTCTGTGCGTGTGAGTTCCTCATCTATTTCTGCGTTCTACGGTACATGGTACTGCGATCTCGGCTTCTGTAAATTTGTTTTTCATGATGCGTATCACTTGATATTTATCTGTCATTTTAACTAGTTCTCTGATTCTTCGAGTTGTCATTTAATCCTCATTAATGTAACCTTTATGGACTGTGATTACAGCAATGCTACGTTCAATTTGCCTGGATTTTTACCTTCACGAGGATTTATTGATGATGAGGAAGACGAGGAGGACGTTCCAAGTACTTTTTGCAAAGAATCGGATGCATCGCCATTGGAGTTCCTAAATGCTTCAGAAGAGCTGGAAACTGGTAATGTTACGCCAATAGATAGGCGACACCACATCTTGGAGGATGTGGATGGTGAACTTGAGATGGAAGATGTATCTGGACACTTGAAGGATGGAGCTTTTTCTCCTAGAAATTTCTCAGAGAAGGATAAGCAAGAGATACTCTTGGATGAATTGGAGCCCTCTACTAATAATGTAGCTGAGTCTCCATCACTCGAGGGTTCACCGCCACTGCCTCTTGAACCTCCTCCACCACTCCCCCCTTTGCCTTCTTCCCCTCCACCGCCCCCACCACAACTATCGCCTTCACCCCCACCACCCCCGCCTCCACCTGTGTCTCTACCTTCACAGCCTCCTCCACCGCCTTTGCCTCCATCAGGACCACCGCAAGCTGGTAATGTTCAGCCGCTGCTTCCCCTACAACCTTTAATGCCACCTCAATTGTTACCACAGCCTCCATCCATGCTCCCTGGGCAGGTGCCTTTACGTCCTGATTATAGCATACCTACTGTAAGGAAACCTACTTTGTCTTATGATATTAGTTGTAGTTTGATGTTCTTGCTTGTTTTGATTTTTACCTCTTGTTCACAGGGGAGCCACTCTGTTCAGATGGTTGGGAACAGTCCACACCAAGTGCCTTGCTTTCTACCTGCTGGAACATCGGGTTCGCATGACCCTTCTGGATACAACTCTCGACCATTAGAATATGGACAAGGTGAGATGTATGCAGGGCCTCAAGCTGGTCAACCAAATCAGCAGTTTCAGACTAACCAGCAATTTCAGCCTTGTCAAACAACATTTGCGCAGAGACCTTTTCCTCCGGTCCCAGTGCCCCAACCCCCTTCCAGTCATTTTGCATATAACAAGCCCACAGTTCAGCAACACATGCCCCATCCCCCTGCTCATCCCCCGCCACACTCCCATCCCCCTGCTCATCCTCCGCCACATTCCCATCCCCATCCGCATCCGCATCCCCCTCTTCCTCCTCCATCCCATCTGTACCCATCAGCTTCTCACTCAGAAGGTTTGAGACGATTTCCAGATGAGCAGTGGAGGTTTGCTTCTGTTGAGTATAAAGCAGATAATCCACATAATTCATGGGTTAATGGTGTGCGAAACCCTAGTTGTCCAACTACAACATTTCTTGGCGAAGGTACTTCAATCTTATCTTACTGTTCTCTATTTGCCTATTGAAGAGTGGGTGTCAGTACCTTGATCTGTTGTGCGTTCACTTTCTTATAAAAGCATACTTTTTATTGAGGTGAACATCATGAATTGAGAGTATGCGTATTTTGATCTGCTGGTAATCAATCATAATTGTTGCCGGACCATGTTTACATTCTTGTTGCAAGTTTGTTTATTATTAGTTGAGCAAAAGATGACTCTGTTATATGTCCATGGATCCTAACTGGTGTTATTGCAGCATACTTTCGACCTCCTGAAAGGCCACCGGCGAATAACGTTGGCTATCAAGTTTCTGCTCCAAACTCAGGTGACCTTGATTATAGTATCTCCTGTTGTTCTTGGCTTTGTTAATCACCCACAAGTTCAATCAAAATGATTTTCTATTGGCTTTTTCTAGGTCATGGTATCAGCCAGATGTTGCCCTCTAGGCCAGACATGTCCGCACTTAATTGTTGGAGGCCTGTATAGGAGTCTGGACGTCCTGTTTCTTAAAGTCTTGTGAGCTTCATTCTCTCATACCCATGCTTGGCTTGCTAACCTGCTTGGCATTACTTGTAGGATGTAGTTGGTCACACTCTGTGAAATTGCGGCATTTCATACGGAATTCACCCGCATATGTTAATTTGAAATGCATTCTTGGCATGAAAATGATCCTGGATGTTCGCTGCCTTTGTCTGGCATATGCATTGAAAATACAGAACATTGTTATTAACCAAATGGTTGCTTTGAGACCACATAAAGTTTGATGTGCTGCTCAGTCATGTATCTTGTTTATAATGTACTGTTCTGAATGACTTATGATAAGGGGTGAGAGAAGGAGGTGGTTCAATGCCCATAAGATCTTATTCTAAAGGAAATATAACATATGTGAGGAGAAGTGTAGATACTATCGCTAATTAATGATCTTCATGTGCTGGTCAGTAAATCTATGTTGCCTGTAAATTACAGTACCAAGTCACTTATCGTGAGAGGCGGGGATGGGGTGGTGGTTCTCTCATGATTTCCTTATAGCAAAATTGATTCCTCCATCTATAGGTGTTCTGGTTTTTGATTGTTTCGTAATTAAGTTGGGAAACATAAAATATTGCTGCTTTCTATGGTTGTCCTTCTCTGACGTAAAAGCGAATGTTGGATGACCAGAATTGATGATTTATGTTTTAATATATTTTGAATTTTGCAGTTTTTTTCCTGCCTTTCTTGCTCATCATCTTTTCTTCGCTTGTGTCAGTGCGGGCTGCAAGGAGTGGACAGAGATTATAGTCTATCTGTCTTGGAGGTGTCTTGGCATTTGAAGAAAGTCAACTGTTCGTGGTAAATTGTCTCACCATGATTGTGTCAGTACCCTAATGGACTATGTAGATTATGTTTGTCCTGAGAGAACTCCTGCTGACAATTGCCTCCCAATGTAAGCCGATGCTTGTTGCTAAGCTTGTTTGAAACTCCTGTAATTAAACCCTCCGATCCTACAGTGAAATCAGACTGCTTTGGATACTTGTTTTTATTTTGTGTTGAAGATTTATTGTTCTTTAGAGTTCCAAAGAGATTGTTATTGTGGTTGCTTCTTGGTTGGTTAGTTCCCTAGATTACCTCTCTCTATCCAAAATGATTTATTAAAAACTTTTGGTGGTCAAAGTTTGACCATTACTTTGGTAGAAATATGCCGTTTAAATTGATTTCAAAGCATATATGTTTCAAATATATACTCCGGCCATTTCAAAATAAATGATGCTTCAAAAAAATTTCATATTTTTATTAAATAGTGCAAAGTTTTGTAACAGAGGGTGTAAGTTTACATTATTTGTTAAAAAGGGCAAATTTATTTAAAACATCACATAATGCTCCGGAGGAACTATAAAATAACATAATGTTTACAAAATTTTCTTTAATATTCGATTAAGAACAATATGGTGAATTCTTGGCTTGAGGATTAGAAGAGTCAAATTATAAGATTATTGTGGGAGTAATGGAGTAGTAGAAAGGAGCTAGATATTTAAATTTAGGTGAGTTGTCAATAGAGGCCTGTCAATGCATGCACCTTCTTTTTATTTTTATTGTTTTTGGTGAAACATGGAAACTTTTGGTTGGATTAAATTTTGGTAGTCATGAAGGAACAAGCTCTAGATTGTCATAGAGCGTATTTTGTGGGAGAATAATTTGGGAGGATACATGTTTTGATGTGTACTAGTAATTTTTTTAGCTGTTGTAGTTAGTTAGTTGAGTGTAATGATCCGGAATGTCTGGCGTAGTTGTATCGCACGTGATACACATCCACCAATCACGCTTGCAACCTCGCCAGTCACTAGTATTATGAATACTATAGGCTCTAGCTGAGAGATATGGCTAAATTCAGCGATTGCCCTCATCCAGCTGTTCTAAATGGTTATGTGATGTACTCACGGTGTATTCTTAAGGGTCTAATCTGTGTGGGCTTTCGTTCATCAAATAATCTCAGGCTTTCTTTCTTCATTTATTGATTTTATTCCTTAATAAGTTACTCCAATTTGATGACATTTATTTCCAATTTGGTTTATTTGTTTTATTTGGTTTATTGTTCCGTTCCTTCGTTGATCCTATTCTTTTCTTTCCTTGTAGATCACTTTGATTTCTTTCCGTTATTTTTTGTTCCCTTTGATTTCTTTCCTTGATTACGCTTTCCATATGTGCGACTTTGATTTTTTTTTCGTTGTTATCTTTATTTTAATCAATTATACATTCTGTTTCTAATTTATTTGTACAACACCTTTTCCTTATCTTTCGCTGGCAGTCAGGTTTGTATTCCCATACATTTCTGTATATCATTTCTAGTAAGCTATATAATCAATCTATCATGCGGGAAAATTCTTGACTTTGATACTGAATCGATTTGTGAGCACTAAGATTTCCACGTGCTTGAAACTAGTGATTTGATGATTATTCTACTTATAGTGGTCTTAAATGTTGGATTTGGGCGTTCAGATCAAATTGGGTGGGTTCTGGAAAATACCTCTCCACTAGTTGCTTTAAGGATATGCATACATCTCAACCTGCACTTGAGGCAAGATAAAATTGGGCGGTGATTGTGCAGTTGGTGTAGTTTTGGATATACTTATCTTGGATATGCTAGTCCTGGGTCATGGCATTTTGTTTTTGAATAGCGTCGTTGCACTCCCACAAAACTAAACTAGCGTCATTGCACTCCCACAAAACTAGATTTTGGCTGTGTTATTTTCAGAGGGCAGCTTCGGATACCGAATAGAACTGGGGTGAGTTGGTTTAGGATTCAGTCGTACGTTGGATTTTATGGATTTTTCAATTGATTTTTGGGCTTTGTATTGCCTGCCTAAATGGCAGAATATACACTGGGAAGGTTTGAGCCTTGTTCATTGGGTCAGATACTATGAAATGTTTCATGTGTCTCTTCTACATTCTTGTTAACTTCTTTCTATACTAGTAAGTTGGATGTGTCTGATAAGGATTTAACTGTGCAAGCTTGTTTTGTGGACATCTCGTCCTCTATGGATGTACTTTTCATTTTGTCAAAATATACTTTTTCTGATCTAAGAAATAATATTTACTTTTGCAAATTTTTTTGCTATTTCAATTAAATGTACGGAGGTGTTAGATTTTTAAGCCTGTCAAAGGGTCATTTTATGTTTGGATCTGATCCGTAGAGATTAAATTAGTTGAAAGGGATCAACTAAAGCATGAGGGAGAGTTGTGTTAGTTTGCAGATTTCTTCCATAGAACTTCCTTTTCACTGGTTCAGGTAGTTTTGTAAATGCTGCTTTATGTTCAACTCACCTGGCCAATATAGGCTTGAACTGGTTGGTTTTGGATTGAAATTAAATAGATCAGATTTTGTAGTACTATTCAGTTCTGCAAAATGGAAATCACCCTTTTCATCACGTCCAATTTTAGCTTACGTTTATGTTTTGGTAAGTACGTAAGATGATTAATTGGATATAGTGCCGAACTTGAGCACTACAATATCCCTACTGGAAGGTTCTGGATATCTATCTATTGTCAGGGTTTAGCTTTCCAATGTCCTGAGGTGTTTGTGCAGTAGGATCTTCTGGCTCTTTACTAGAATGCTTTTGATGTCTAACCTAGTTTAGCCGTGTTCAGCATTACCCATCTCCTAAAATATTCGTCTCATTCTTTGAGTGTTGCTTTTCTGAGAAGGAAATTGTGAGAAAATGTATATATATTGATTGTTTTCAGCATTTCCCAACTCTTCAAGTTTCACCATGGACAAAACTGTGCAATGGCTGATAAACTGTAATATTTTCTTGAAATAATCAACATAATTAGTTGCATACGTCACTGTGTCCTGTGGTTCATCGTAGACTTTGGTGTTCAGAGAACTCTTTCTGTAACGTTTGTTTTCTCTATGTTGTTGGTTTTTGATGCTTAAGCTGTTGCCTGTTGGTGCTTGCTGTTTTGTTGAATGCTTGTGATAGATGTGATAGACGCTTTGGGGTATTGAATTCACATGATGAGAAATTACAGGTCTTCCAAGTGCATGGCACTTCACCTTTTCGTGTATCGGTAGATTTTGTTTCTCTTGTTATTTGTCGATTGAGCTCCTGCTGATGTTGCTTATAAGGTCAAGATCTGAGATCAGAGCATAGCTGATGTGTTGCCTTGAGCACCCTAGGTGCCTAAAATAGGTAGTTATGCCATTCCCTTCAGTGGCTTGTGGGTATATGTGTGCATGTGCTTTCATGTATTTTGGGTGGATGGTTTGGGAGCTGACATTGTTGATGGACATTAGTTATTATTTGGTGAAACTACTTGGTTCTGATGCATTATGTGGTTGTATCTTTGTGTAAATCATGACCTCTGCTTTGCATGTTGGTAGTATAATCTCTGTTGGTGGTGGTTTGTGGTTCTGTAGAAATTTGAGATATTGACTGTTAAGATTTGATTAGTTCTGTTGCTTGAGGAGTTATTATCATGTTCTTAATGAGTATTGGATCTCTTGCAGGTTCCGATGATCTTGTACTTCTGGTTTCACCCTTATCAGTCCTTCCGAATTTCCATGGAGTAACATCCAAACTTTTTGGCAGATAAATTATGGCAGATGTGGAGGTAACCACTTACTTAGAAGCTTGACCAAAGTTGTTATTGATACTATCATGAGCACTTATGCAAAGGCTATCTGCCTCGATATGATGACAATTAAAAGAGCTAGTTCTTATATATCTAGAACAAGTATTTTGCCTGCTGTATATCTTTGACTAACAAAGTTGCATATTCCTTTTGTTCCTTTTGTAAATACTTCTATATGACCATCTATTATTGGTGCCTCAATGCCTCCAAGCTGCTAATATTCTGTTGATCTGCAAGTTCCTTTTTATTACTATCTCTTCTTACTCGTTCGAGATGCTATGTTTTACTTAGTATCTGGTGCCTTCAGATCTTCTGTTGATGTGAAATGTTGTTCTCCTTGTATCTGTGAAATTGTAAATGATGCTTGTGTATATTTTGTCTGCCCCTATAGAATTTACTTGTTGGTACCCAGTATATTTTGATTGTTGTTGTTGTTTTTTTTTTTTTTTTTTTTGTGTGGTAGTGTTAGTAATGGTTAGTTCAGGGCCCATGGGATTAGTTATGGGCAAAGCCCAGATACCCCATATTACCTTAAAAAAAAAGGGTGTTAGGAGTGGTTAGTTATTTACCTATTAAACATAAAATTGAATAAACTGTGATATAAAATACTTGTTCCATTTTTGTAATGGAGCCAAGAGATTCACTATTATTTGCCTTCGCAATATGGACTTGAGTCAAAATGGCTTATTCATTTATCTGCACTTCTTTCTATTGGGAGTTGTCGATGCTTGTCTTGTGCCGAGGTCCAATGGAAACAACCTCTCTGTTCCACCGGGGTAATGTTGTGTACACCTGACCCCCATACCTGCAAGCATAGGAGCCTCTTTGGAGGCACTGGGTTATGTTGATTTTGAACCGTAATGATTTACAGATTATTCTTTGCTTCCAGAATCTTCAACCTTTTTTCACACAATCTATCGCCTGTATATGGTGTTAGAATTAGAAATAATGCTAAAATTTGCTTTGCAAATGAGGCTTTTGCTGGTTTTTAATTTAATTACCACTGCTAACGACGATGGGATATCTAGAGGGTCAAAATTTTGGTGCTGGTGGCATCATGGGTATTAACGGTTGTGAGAATGACAATGCCTGGGTCTTCTTCTGTAGGATGCTGCGTCTCTGATTTTTAGTGTTGTTGTAGGCATTGAGGAACTGAGGATCCTTTGTACCAAGGCACCAACTTATTTGATGCTAGCTTGTGTTGAAAAATCAACTTTGGTTGAGATGGGGAGCAACTTGGTTTTGTCCCTCTCAGCCATTCAAAGTTGGTCCAGAGGATGACAGCCGGTGGCCGGTGCACTCATTTGGCTTACTATGTCACCCCCTGAAAGTTCTCTAGTGATTAGAGAGACAGAAGAGAACCTCCAATAACAAGGTGTCTGAGGGTTCCCTTTTTGAAAAGGGTTTCTTTGTTGAAGCTCTTGTTGATGGAAGTCTTTGTGAAAGACAGGTCCCTCATTGGTACTTTCCCCCCCAAAAAAAACATGGTATCGTGAATTGGTAACCATAATTGCCAGAGTAAGATCAACGAGTATGGCCTAAAATAACCTTTTCCAATTCCTTTTGTTGTTTCTTTCTTTTCTTTCTTGTTTAATCAAGTTGTTTGACTGATGAAAATCTATGAAAAAGCAACTATAACCATTGTCCGGGACGGAGGGAGTACGTGGGTTTTGTGCTTATAGAAAATGACTGTCCTTTCATTTTTGTTTACAAGCATTTTTTTTATTTTCACATGGCTAAAACTTGGCTGATTCTCTCTTCTATGAAAGGGTGTGCTCTTCCAAATTGTTTTACGGTCAGTGGGTGAATTGAATTGTTTCTCTTTTTGTATTATGTTGACGCAATACGCACGATGCGAGAATGGAGTATCCATGCTCATGGAGTCGTGGTATAATTATTTTGGTTGCCTGACTGAAATTTGAGAATATGTGGGGTGATAGGAGTTCGTAACCATTATAAAAAAAATAAATAAATGTTGGGAATATTGCTGTTTTTAGAGTCATTCTGTTGGATTATAGTTACACCACTAGGCCCAGGAATGGTGTTTAAAATTCAAGGGATGAGAAGTGAACTAAACCCACCAGAAAAAGCCCATCATATTGATATTTTATGAAGTAGAATGAAAATAATTGAGCACTATCTTTCACTAGTAGAACTATTGCAATAAATCTTGTGCTGTTCCTGTTTTGGGGTTGCACACGAACCATTTTGGCCAGTAAAACTGGTTGTAAATTTCAGCTTTGGTAATGTAGGGTTGCAGGTCGTATTAGAAACTAAGAGGTACTATTTTTGTTCCCTTTGTCTACCACATTGTTTTAGCGTACCTTTCAAATGTGTATAAAAAGCTCTGGAGTTTAACGCTTCGTTAAGGAAGTCATTGTTTTCCCTTTGATTCAGAGGAAGTGTATTAATTCATGATCAGCACGGCGGTGCTGTTGTGCCAATGTATACATTAATAAAGTTGTGCAAATGCAGTGGAATACTGTCGAATGTATTGTAGTATCTCGTGTTCGTTTTGATGATTTATCTAATAAACGACTTGCTCTCTAAAAATTTTGCAAAAAAGCAAGAGCATCTTTGTGATTTTATTTAAGCTTTGGTCGAACTTAAAATTATTCTATAGATGAAAGCTTACCAATTACCATTCATCAAGTTCAGACTTCAAGATTAGTTACAAGTCCTCCATACAAGGCCTAAGTTATCAAGAGTGTGTCTTCACAGTAACTTACGCGAATTGTCAGTGAAAAAGAACCTAACATACCATAATAACAAAAGCATCACCTTCGATCAGCACCTGAGGCTCTTCCTACTGAATTTATCGAGTTGAAATTTTCAAACAGAATCCATTAATTTCCAATAAACAATTGCTTTATGATTCAAGTATCCCTACAAAAATAGACAGGTACATTGTAACACAAGCTCTAACATCTGCATGAAGCGAGCCAAAACGAGTGCAAAATAGAGCTGCAATGGACTGTTGGTGCAGTAAACTAATCTCAGATCGAATAAATAGGAAATGAAATAATTAAGAATACATATACCACTGACCTGTTTATTTCCAATAAGACGATGACCTAAGACTCTAATATACAAATCTCTACGGAGGAAAGAAGGAAAATCTTTTTGACAAGTATCATCAGAATGGTATCAATAGCATCATATTCCTAGGTGTGACTATTAAACAGTTCATGTACTTTGCTTGCAGGTCACGCCTCACCAAAAATGAAGTTATGGACTATCCGCTTGGCTGTTATACCTGTTTCGGTGCTCGTGTAGGTGAGTGAAATTCCCAATTTTTGTGGCTTTCTTCTCCACCTGTAGCAGGATACAAACAGCTTCATCAAAACATAAAAGAGCGGAACGAGCAACTAGTATCGCAATCAAAAGGCAGCTGCTAGTCCAGAGCAGCTTTAGCTTTTCGACCAGTTATTGGTTTGGGCAGGCCGTCGAAGATTGGTTTTGCTAGGGCAGCCTGCAGGTCAGGCTTCAAAGAAGACCACTTAGATGTCGACCAGATGGAAGAACTATTACTATTTTCCTGTTCCTGTAAACTTGGCGTGCTTGAGGACTTCCTCACTCCTGCTGAACTTTCAGTCACAACAAAGTCCCCTGGGATGGGTGTGGGTCCACTCATTCCACCTGCGTCGGCTTCAGAAGCTAAATTAATTCGGCTTGCTGCTTTTGTTCTAAGAGCCAAGCCCTTCCCTGTGATTGCCGAAAACCAACTTCCACTACCGTTTTCTTCCTTCAACAATTTCTCGGGAGTGCGAGCGAAGTCAACTTCTGATTTTTGACGGCGCCTGCTAAGTTTATCAAACCATTGATCAACATCATCTGTACCCATATCATCAGCAGTTGGATCACAATCTTCGGTCTTGAAACCATTGGCCAAGCTTCTGGATCTCCTATGATGACTGAGAGGCGGGTTCATGGATGATGGAGTCGTAAATGTCTCATCGTCATGATAACCAGTGCTTCCTTTACTGTAAACTGCCATTTCAAAGCCTTCAGAAGACTTTCTCCTTCCATTAAGCCCATAGTAGCCTTGTAAAGAGCTCATAGCAGGTGAGACCCTGTGCTCAGAAGTCGCTCTCAAGGACTGAAATGATTCAAGGAAATCAGAGCGCAAACGATGGGGTGGAGTCTGCTCGGAGCTGGTTTGTCTGTAACAAGGATTTATCAATGTAAGTCATATAACAAGGAGCACATCTCACATGTATTTATTTCTTAAGATGTATGCAAAGCATGCCAATTGCAAGCAAGAATATTCACAGCTTCCCATGTATACTTAAGCATAACCAACTCCAGCTGATCAACAGTTAAAATAGAAAGCTCAACCAACATAATAGCTGTACCATATAAGCTCATTTATTAGCAGAAAAGTGCAATATATTGTGATAATATGGAAGGGCATTCCTTCTTATCATCATCACATTATACAGTCTTACCTGCCAAATTATTAATTATTTCGAGCACCGTCACATTTTACAGATATCCCACCAAATATCCTGTTTAGCATCATCACTTTAAACCGGCTTATTGGCCCACCTAATTTAAGTATTTCATTAAAATTTTACGGTTACCAGAGGGCTCGATCAAAGAGGGCCAATAGAGGCTGTAAATTAACATTTTTACTACACAAAGTCATACAGAGCGCGTATCTGTCATCTTGCCAACCTAAGAACTACACCTGTCAATTGGGTCGGGCCGGTCGGGTTCGGGTTAGGGTCATGTCGGGTTAGGGTCCTAGCGGGTCGGGTCATTTCGGGTTCGGGTTGAGAAATGCTCGACCCTGACCCAGTGTTGTCGGGTTCGGGTCGACCCACCGGGTCGAGTGACCCAATATATTTTATTTTTTTCGTCATTTATATAGCCAATTTATGCTTTCAAACGGTATATTTGCAAATATATACTCTAATTTATAACTTGTATTAACTACATACGTATATATTTTCATGTTTTGGTATGTTTATACAAGCATTTGATATTCTTTATATTTTGTTTAATCATTCGATAAGTTATACTTTATATTTCCATCCATTTTAGCGTAGTTAAAAGCAAAATTTCTTATTTTGAGAGAATAAAGAGGTAGAGAAAATGCTACTGAAAAAAAAAAAAAAAGGTTTTATATGTTTTATAGAATGTTTTAGTCGAACTTTTTGTTTATAATTACAAATTGTTCTATTTTTCGGGTCAAACGGGTCGACCCACTAACGGGTCAGGTTTGACCCACAAACACCGGGTTAATCGGGTTCGGGTCAAACCGGGTTCCGGGTCGAAAAATCAGTGTCAGCACCCTGAAAAAACGGGTAGGGTCGGGTCGGGAATTGACAGGTCTACTAAGAACTATAGCTCCTTTAACTGTGTTTTCCTCCAAGTCGCATGTGGCTATATGATTCTACTTCACATTAAACAATCAACCTAGTGAGTTTAACCAAGTTTCTGCTTATGAAAGGGTCTGGCCGCATAATATAAACTCATACATCATAGTAAGTCCCTGACAACATATGAGGGCACAACTTTCTTCGTTTAAGACAGTACATCAGAGAATGTACAAACAAACTACATGAATCAAATAAAAACAAAGTATGCATCTCTATGGGACAATGACACTGATTCACAAAAACCGAAAAAGAAAAAAGAGAAGTGTTTGAAGATACTGATAGACCTCAAAGGAACTTATCACAAAGGTCTTGAATGTATTTCCTTAAGCTCAATTAAGAGTTTGGTATCTTTACTACAGTGTAATGGTCCTCCATGTTCACGATTCATCAAGTGAGAAATACAAAATAGATAGATTGTAGCGTGGGAGTTACCGAACTAAAGCCATACTTAGTCAAGTAACATATGACTACTCCCATCAAATGTCAAATTGTGATACAATAGAGAAATCTGACCATACAGCTAACTGCCTATGCACAACTAAAAAAATCTCTTCCTTTTATTGAAATCCACAAGAACTGTGCTGCTGAACCTTGCAAAAAGCATGAATGGTCCGTCTCCGCCCTTTATCTTTAATATAACTATCTCCACTTTAAACAACTAAACCAGACACGCTTAACGGGAGGGAAGGGGAACCAAAATCATGACAAGATGTCCGGCATCATCTAATTAACTAATCATTAACAGCGTTATCCCATCAAGCATTCAGGGAAGAATTGGAGAGGAAAATAGAGAAGAACAGAGACTTTTAGTTCAGATTACCGACTAAAAAAGATCATGAAGAGAACTCGTACTGCTCAACAGAAGAGTGTCATATGGAAAGCATGCAATATAAATATCAGTTGACTCCTACATGTTTAGTCCCAAAAGTCAGTAACATTATGTGCATATAAAGCATCACCCTGCACTTCATTTCAGTTGCATGGTCCATTATCAAGCATCCATTCATTTGACAATTGATAGTATGTTCTTTGCAACACTACTATTCATGTTCTCTGACCTCTATATAATGTCATTTTTATATTCTGAAGAAGTTATTGTCTGTAAGATTTACACGGAGCATAGTATATAGTCATGACTATAGGGAGCTCACAAATCCTGGACCACTAAAGGCCAGAGTTAATGAGAACCCACAGGCAGAGCATTTGACTTGCCAAGTTGCCAATGAGTCATAACCAAACCAGAAGATTGAACAATCCCACCACACCAATGAGTTGCCATTCCACAAACAATGTATCCAATTCAAGTTTTTTTTTTAAAAAGCACACCCCTGAAATTTTATAGAAATTTCCAGTCCGTCAACACAAGAAGGTGAATATGATTTTAATATTGATTGCATCCAACACAAAATATAGAATCTCAACCCTTAAAACTACAAGAAGATAATCAAAACATTCAGCAGACTTGCAACAATATTCTACTGATCCAAAGGCTGAAACCTGCTTTATTAGTATATTAGGTATTAAGTATAGTGTTGCTCTTGCAAATAGAAAAGCATCAGACCTCCTTCAACTTTTTCCGTTGGTATTGATAGATAGGAATTGAATATTGATAAATATTTGAGAGGCATATTTAGAGATTGTAACCTAAGTGGATAAGGTGGTATAAAAGGGTTTCATATGGGAGGTGGGGGTGGGGATGGAGTTTAGATAAGAAGCCCATAAAAGTTACCTAGAAGCACTGTGACCATTTGATAAGCTAGGAGATGGAGGGTGCCTCCCAGGCAGTGGTATATGAAGCGTCTTGAGGGCGAACATCTGAAGATCCGTAACCAGGCCGTTCATTTTTTTAATGTCAGAAACCTATGAAAACAACAAGCCATAGTGTAAATAACTAAGAGCAGCCAACAGCTCATCTTTATCAACTAAACAAAACCCCAGACATGGAGCTGAAGCATGCTACACTATACAGTCCAATCAATGTACACGATATTACTACTCAAAATAAAGCTGAGAATACCAGATATTTTCTCTAGCAAACTAAAACCACCTCTGATATATATAAATCAGAACTGAGAAAACACCTAGCTCATTGCTCTGATTGAAACAAGAGGAATGGAGCTCAACAATCCATATTTATTGCAACTTTTGTAAATTAATCTTGATGTACATGAGTTACATGGTCTCTTCATGTCTTCACTTTGCACAATATATTCATCTCAACTTCCATTTTCATCTCACAAATTCATATAGTCATGTAACATACACTAACTCAATCTATCATATGTAATGCAGTTAACATGAAAAGGCACTTTATTTTTCAATTGCATGTTCCAACTCTTCTTTTATTCAATTGCAGGTTCATATTCTGGTAGTAACACAGGTTGCATAGGATTTCACATACAATACAAATGGATTGTTTAGCACAACCACTATAAAAATCAACAATTTAACATTGATTTCCCCAAATTAAAAGTAAGGTATATTCAAAGAACATTATTATCAGATACCTCAACACCATATCTGATTGCAACACCAGCAAGGGTATCCAGCTTGGTGACATGATGCTCAATATACCGGAGAGGCGACGATGATGACGACGACGGCCCTGACGATGTCGACGACGACGACACCGGAAATCCCTTCATCGGACTATTATCACCGCCACCACCACCACCACCACCATTTTCTCTCTCCTCAAAACCTAATCGATCATAAATCATTCCATTACCATAACCATTACCATAACTATTTCCATATCCATTTATATGTCTTCTCTCAAATTCCATCACTTTTTTTCCCACTTTCTCTCTCCTCTCTATCTCTCTACACTACCTCACCGTCCCTCAACAAGGACGGATCCAAACAAACAAGCACCGTCAATGTCACCACAAAACAATCATCTGATCGTGATGAATCCAAAATTCCTCTCATAAACTAACAATATATAATCAAATTACGACATTCGAATAAATATCCGCCCCTAAAATCAGCAGAAATTCGCCGAAATTCACATGGATCGAGCCTCAATTTCACATCAAAAACAAACCCTAATTTAACGACTTTCGGCAAAATGCAACCTCTTAAAAAATACTCTACTCTATAAAATTCATAAGATAATAAAGAAAAAAAATAAAAAATAAAAAGAATTGAAGAAAAATGAGTGATTATTTTTGGTGTTTGGATGGGCAAAGCGAAAAAGAGGGAAATGAATGAGAAGAGAGAGAGAGGAGAGAGAAACGTAGATCTAGAGGAGAGAGAAAATAAGAAAATTAGAATTTTAATTTTATGGGTTGATCTCCTCAAAACGTTTTCTGATTTGTTAGAGTTCTTCTCGTTGGTTTGTGGTTTCTCTTTCTCTTTCCAGTGTTGAACTGTGTGTTGTTGTTGTTGTTGTTGTTGTTGTGGAATTTTGTGTGTGTGGAATTAAATAAATAAATGGCTTTCTTTTTCGTGTGATTTCCTCAAATATACATCATTCACAAACTAATTCCCAAATTAGCTTCGATTCTAAACTATTTCCCCACATATACACCACGTAGGATCGGAAAAGCAACTAAGCCGCTGTGGCCCACAGCGACTTTTGCCGAAAAAAAAAAAAAAAAAAAAAAAAAATCGAAAGGCGAAATAAAAAATTCGCTTTAAGGCAAAGCCGCTGTGGGCCACAGCGGCTTTGCCATATTTTTTTATTTTTTTTTTTTTTATTAAATTTTTTTTTTTTTCGGCAAAAGTCGCTGTGGGCCACAGCCGCTGTGGCCCACAGCGGCTTTGCTTTTCCGATCCTACGTGGTGTATATGTGGGGACATAGTTTAGAACCGAAGCTAATTTGGGAATTAGTTTGTGAATGATGTATATTTGAGAAAATCACGCTTCTTTTTCCTCTCTTTTTCCGTCAACATTAATTCAGCCGTAAATCATTGCTATAAACTGCTTTAAGCTACTGTTTCTATTACTACTTTTTATTTTAATTATCTACTGATACTTTGATTATTGGGATAATTAATTTATTAATTAATTTGATCAGAAAGAAAAAGGGGGAGATTAAAAAAATTGTGTTGTTTATTTCATGTCTCAAGTTAATCATACATCTCCAGCTAGCTCAGCTAATACTCTGTCATTTCAAAAAGGGAAGAAAAAACCAAAAAAGAAGTTGATACTCTATGATTTTGGTTGATGTATAGTTAGCTCAGTTAATACTCTTTTAGTAAACATGTCAAGAGTCCTTTGGTTCACATGATTTGGAATGAAATCAGTGTCAAAATAATACGAATGAGTGAATGCAATACACTATATGTTTGGCAAAATTAGCTGTAACTGTCAAGTGTTATTCAAAGGCAAGAAATTATTAGAAAACTGATAAAAAGTGTTATGAAATGCTAATAAATTAGTTGCAGTTGTAGGTGAAAGCTTGCAGGGATAGCTTTTACAAATTTAGTCATAGCTGTAGCTGCAGACTAAAAATAATATTACAAATTGTATGGTAGCAGAGAGTAAAAAATACTAGCTGCAAACTTCGCTGTAACTTTTATTGAAAAGTTACCTGTTTGAACCAAACACAGCCTTAAAAAAATAAGTCTGATATCTCGTAGATTCATATTTGGTTTATCTAGCATGTATTTTTATTTTCTATTCATAAGTGTCAATTTAACTTCTCTTTTTCTTTAAATTTATGGTTGTTAGAAATTGTAACGGTGTCCTTATTTGATAGGACTATGCTATTGACATGTCTTCCGCTATTGGTACTTGTTTAGAAAGGAAAAATTCACTAAACTTCTCTTTAAAAGGTAAAGGGTTGAAATTTTTGTGTACTTGATACACTATAGAAACATGATAGCATATCAAATGGTTAGCTGGTAGATAAAATGTAAAATTCCGTTATTGATGATCAATAAAGGTAATTCTTCAAAAAAATTCCCATAATTTTTTCTGCCATTTTATACTCTAATTGCTTTCGAAAACACCAAAATTTTCTAATTACCTTCATGTTTGTCAATTTAAAAAATTAAGTTTGCATTTTTTGTAAAAGAAAAAAATTTGGGTCTTCAAAACAAAAACAAGAAAAAAATTGACAACTCATAACTACCTTAAACATTAACATAGTAATACATCAAATCTATTCTCAGAAGTAGCTACATTCATGGCTTAATTGATATAAAGGTTGGACTTTCAAAATAAATAAAAATTGGATTTCAGCCAACTATGACATAAGCATGACGTCATGCTTGTTAGAAAGGACCTTACCTTAAGACCGCATCATACAAATTTTTGTGATTGATTTTTGTTCACTTATGAATTATGGTATACATAAACTCGAGCGTAAGTAAGAATTTGCATTAAAACATACCCTTATACAAAATTAAGCTGTTTGTTTTTAGTAAATTAATAATTAGTTAAACGTAAGTACTACTAATTTTCCCCTAGTTGGACTTGGAGTGACAAGATTTTCATGAGGAGAAATTGGGAGAGTGAGTGGATGGGAGTTGGTTGATGGATGTGTTCACACGTGTCGGTTGATTTTCTTCTAGCAAAATTTCTCCAAAATTATAGTATTTTGGGAATCTCACTACACCTACCTAGGTGAACAATCTTTTTACAAATTAAATAAAATAAATTCTCAAATACTCCAAATGAATTAATTAATAAATGGTCAAAATCTATACCGAGCACCGACAGACTAGTTGTGATGGATTTTCCCTTCCATGGATTTGGCATATGCGTCCGGGCTTTGTCAAATGTCCTGGCTGGGCCACACTACCAATAATGACATTGGTAAGTTTCTAAACGTAGGTTCATCATCATCCTTCCATTTCTTTTCTTTTATTGACACCATCATTCCAATTAGATAGAATTGAACTTAACTAGTTTCACTCGCACTAACAATATTCATCGTCGACTATATACTACGCGCTGACTAGTAGGTATCTTGAAAGATGAGATAACCGGTTAAAGGATTTAAAGTTGTATCATACTCAAGGCAAAATTCAAACCCTCAACCTTGGTTGAGGATAGATAAGTCTCTACTACTCAACCACACCCCTTAGTTAACGAGTTACTACACTTTGTGCACGTATAGTAAGAGATAAGTCATATCGAGTCTATGCACTCATATTGATATTGTTGTCAACATTGAACAAGTAAACATGTTCATAATAAGATTCTCATTTTGGATCTAGCATATTCAATTTGTTTAACTGGTCTATTAACGTGTTTAACTTCCAACAGGAAAAATGTGTAACTTTTTTTTTTTTTGAGGAATGGAGGAAGAAGATAAATAATACAGAACAACTTGGACACCTTGGTCATACTAATTTAAAATTAAAACAACTTGAATAGCTAATACATTGAACTTAATTAAAAATTTCAACTCAAAACATATTTATTTTATGTTACATATCATTTAATACGACATGTATGATAAAATGAATTAAGTAGACGTCATATTCGCGTTCAAACCTAAGTATAATAAGCAATTATTTGCTCAATTCTTGACGTCACTGGCAAATAGATCATGTTGATTATTCATATTCGCATGTTTTTCAATGTTAGAGACGTCATAAAATTTTATAAGGTAGCTATTTTATTTAAATTTTAATTAAAAAATCAAGAAAAATACCAAAAAAAAATAGAAATAATACCAAAAAAAAATTTGAAATTACTTTAAAAAAATTGGGAAAATTTATTAGACCTCACTATAATAGTAGAGAGGGCTTGGAGGTAGGTTTCACGGTAAAAGATGGTGGGGAGCCATGCACGGTACCCATAACCGTGGATTATAGTCTTCGATATCCCTTAGAACGCCCTTCTAAGCCTCCCACGTCCCCTAGGGCTGTCCCGTTCCATGTGGTACAAAAATATCCATCTTCGTTTTAGGGCCTCCCGGAAACCCATAAACCGTGGATTATAGCCTTCGAATTTTGGCTTCTCAGGGCTTAATTGTCATTTTGCCGAAACTTCTCTGGAAGGTCTATCATGACCCTAGAGGACCCTCGGTGCTCCAGGAGGGCATCCGAATCCCCGAACTCCGATTCCACCCATACTTTTGGTGTTTCGACCTTTGCATTTGTGTCCCGTAGAACGTCCTTACATGCCTAACATGGACTAGATAACTGACATCTGAGGCCTCCCAGGTCTCTTAGGGATATCCCGTGCGATGTGGTGCGAAAATATTCATCTTCGTTCCAGGGCCTCGTGAATCCCAAAAAAGGTGGATTATAGCATTCATTTTTGGCTTCCCAGACCCGGTTTCCATTTTAGCCCAAATTTCTCCGGAGGGTTTATCATGAACCTAGAGAACCCTCGGTGCCCCGGGAGGGTCATACGAATCCCCAAACTTTGATATTACCCATGCTTGCGGTGTTTGGGCCCTTATATTGGTGTCCCGTAAAAACGCCCTTACAAGCCTATCAAGAACCTGATAATCGACTTCGGGGGCCTCCCATGTCCCCTAGGGTTTTTCAGTGCGATGTAGTGATAAAATATCTACCTTCGTTCCGGAGCCTCACGGAAACCCAAAAAACGTGGATTATAGACTTCGATTTTTTGCTTCCCGGGGCCTGATTGTCATTTTCGCCCAAACTTCTTCGGGAGATCCATCACGAACTTAAAGGACCCTCGTTGTCCCAGAAGGGTAATCGGGATCAACGAACTCCGATTTTCACCCATACTTTCGGTGTTCAGGCCTTTGCATCGGTGTCCAGTAGAACACCCTTACAAGCCTAAAAGGGACTAGATAATCGACGTTGAAGGCCTCCCATGTCCCCTAGGAGTGTCCCGTGTGATGTGGTGCGAAAATATTCACTTTCATTCTAAGGGCCTCGGGAAGCCAAGAAAACGTTGATTATAGCCGTCACTTTTGGCATCCCGGGCATGTTTCCCATTTTCTCCCTAATTTCTCCTAGGGGTCTATCATGACCCTAGATGAACCTTGGTGTCCCGCGAGGGTCATTCGCATTCTCGAACATCGATATCACCCATTCTTATGGTATTCCGTCCCTTACATTGATGTCCCGTAAAAACGTCCTTACAAACCTATCATGGACCTGATAACTGACTTCTTGGGTCTCCCATGTCCCCGAGGGTTGTCCAGTGCGATGTGGTGAGAAAATATCCACCTTCGTTCCGGGGCCTCCCGAAAACCAAATATCGTGAATTATAGCCTTCGATTTTGGCTTCCTCCGGCCCGATTGTGATTTCGCTCAAACTTCTCTGGGAGGTCTATCATGACCCTAAAGGACCCTCGATGTCCCAAGAGGGTCATACAGATCCCCGAACTCCGATCCCGTAATTTCGATGTTTTGGCCTCTACATTGGTGTCCCGTAGACCGCCCGTACAAGCCTAACATGGAGTAGATAACCGACCTCGGAGGCCTCCCATGTCACCTTGGGGTGTCCCGTGCAATATGGTGTGAAAATATTCACCTTCGTTCCATGGCCTCGTGAAGCCCAGAAAACGTGGATAACCTTCACTTTTGGCTTCCCGGGCCCAGGTGCCATTTTCGCACAAATTTCTCCGAGGGGTCTATCAAGACCCTAGCGAATCCTCGGTGCCTCGAGAGGGTCATCCGGATCCCTGTTCCAGCTCTTACATTGCTGTCCCTTAAAAAAGCCCTTACAAGCTTATTATGGACCCAATAACCGACTTTAGGAGCCTCCCATGTCCCTTAGGGTTGGCTAGTGCGATGTGGTGAGAAAATATGCACCTTAGTTCCGAGGCCTCCCGGAAACCCCAAAAACATGGATAGTCTTTCAATTTTTGGCTTCATGGGGCCATATTGTCATTTTCGCCCAAATTCTTCCGGGAGGTCTATATTTACCCTAGAGGACCCTCGGTGTCCCAAGAGGGTCATTCGGATCCCCGAACTCCAACTTCACCCATACTTTCGGTGTTCCGTAGGACGCCCTTACAAGCCTAACAGATACTAGATAACCGACTTCGTAAGCCTCCCAAGTACCCTAGGGGCGTCTTGAGGGATGTGGTGCGAAAAAATTCACCTTCGTTCCAGAGCCTCGGGAAAGCCAAGAAAACGTGGATTTCTCCGAGGGCCTTCACTTTTGGCTTCCCAGGCTCGGATGCCATTTTCGCGCAAATTTCTCCAGGGGCTCTAGCATTACCCTAGAGGAACCTCGGTGCCCCGGGAGGGTAATCCGGATTCCTTAACTTTGATATCACCCATGCTTGCGGTGTTCCGGGGCTTACATTGATGTCCATAAAAACGCCATTACAAGCCTATTAGGAACCTAATAACCAACTTTGGGGGCCTCCCATGTCCCCTAGGGTTGTCTAGTGCGATGTGGTGATAAAATATCCACATTCGTTCTGGGGTCTCACAGAATCCGAAAAACATGGATTATAGCTTTCCGTTTTTGGCTTCACAGGGCCCGATTGTAATTTTCGCCCGAACTTCTCCGGGAGGTCTACCATGACCCTAGAGGGTCCTCGGTGTCCCAGTAGGGTCATCCAAATTCCCGAACTCCGATTTCACCCATACTTTCGGTGTTCTGGCCTTTGTATTGGTGTCTCGTAGAACGCCCTTACAAGCCTAAAAGGGACTAGATAACTAACCTCGAAGGCCTCATATGTCCCCTAGGGATGTCTGTGCGATGTGGTGACCTTCGTTCCATGGCCTCGGGAAGCCCACAAAACATGGATTATAACCTTCACTTTTGGCTTCCTGGGCCCGGTCGCTATTTTCGCCCAATATTCTCTAGGGGGTCTATCATGACCCTAGAGGACCATCGGCGCCCCGGAAGGGTCATCTGGATCCCCGAACATCGATATTGCCCATCTTTGCGGTGTTTCTGCCCTTACATTGGTGTCCATAAAAACGCGGACCCCATAACCGACTTCGGAGGCCTCTCATATCCCTTAGCGTTGACCGGTGCGATGTGGTGAGAAAGTATCCACCTTCGTTCCGGGGCCTCCCGAAAACCCAAAGAACGTGGATTTAGCCTTCGATTTTTGGCTTCCCTGGCCCCGATTGTCATTTTCGACCAAATTTATCCGGGAGGTCTATCATGACCCTAAAGGATCCTAGGTGTCCAATGATGGTCATCCGGATCCCCGAACTCTGGCTTCCCCCACACTTTCGGTGTTACGACCTTTGCATTGGTATTTCGCAGAACCCTTTACAAGCCTAACATGCACTAGATAACCGATCTCGGAAGCCTCCCATATCTCCAAGGGGTGTCTCACTCAATGTGGTGCGAAACTATGCAGCTTCATTCCAAAACCTCGGGAAGCCCAAACGTGGATTGTAGCCTTCACTTTTGGCTTCCCGGGCTCGATTGCCTTTTTTGCCCAAATTTATCCGGGGGGTCTATCATGATCCTAGTGGACCCTCGGTGCCCCGGGAGGGTCATTCAGATCCCAACAAACTTAGATATCACTAATGCTTGTGATGTTCCGGGCCTTACATTGGTGTCCCATAAAAATGCCATTACAAGCCTATCATAGACCCGATAACCGACTTCGGAGGCTTCCCATGTCCCCTAGGGTTGTCTATTGCGATGTGGTGAGAAAATATCCACCTTCGTTTAGGGGCCTCTGGGAAACCCAAAATAACGAGGATTGTAGCCTTCGATTTTTGCTTCAGGTGCCTGATTGTCATTTTCGCCCAAATTTCTCTAGGAGGTCTATCATGACCTTAGAGGACCCTCGGTGTCCCAGAAGGGTCATCCTGATCCCCGAACTCCGACTTCACCCATACTTTCGATGTTCTGGCCTGTGCATTGGTATTCCGTAGAACACCCTTACAAGCCCAACATGCACTAAATAACCGACCTTGGAAGCCTCCCATGTCCTGTAACTGTCTCGCTCAATGTGGTGCGAAAATATTTTCCTTTTTTTGAGGGCTTTGGGAAGCCCAGAAAACGTGGATTATAAGCCTTCACTTTTGGCTTCCCAGACCTGGTTGCCATTTTCGCCTAAATTTCTCCGGTGGGTCTATCCTGATCCTAGAGGACCCTCGGTGGGCATTGAAATCCCTGAACTTTGATATTACCCATGCTTGCGGTGTTCCAACCCTTACATTGGTGTCCGGCTCAAATGCCCTTACAAGCCTATCAGGGACCCGATAACCGACTTCGGGAGCCTCCCATGTCCTTAAAATTGTCCAATGCGATGTGGTGAAAAAATATCCACCTTAGTTTCGTGGCCTCCTGGAAACCAAAAAAAAAACCGTGGATATAGCCTTTTTTCTGGCTGAAGAATAAAAATAGTAAATGTGAGGTGAAACATCCCAAAAAAAAAAATGGAGATGCGGGGTATCGATCCCCGTACCTCTCGCATGCTAAGCGAGCGCTCTACCATCTGAGCTACATCCCCTCTGTTATTTGGTTAACCTCCTTAGCCCATTTAGATCCAAATATTACAAGTGGGACGTTATCCAATTGTCAAATTCTGAGGGAGCGTGTCGTTAAACAAACCTCCCGCGAAGATAAGACAGAGAGAGAAACACCCACAACTATACTCATCCAGTGAATCCAGGAGAGAGAGAGAGAGAGAGCTCTGTAGTCTGTACCTCCAATGGCGTCGTTAACTCTCCAAATTCCAGAATGCTCAAACTCCACTACTCGAACCATAATCTCTCACTCTCATCGTCTCTCTCACTCTCCTCAACAACCTCAACAACGCCGCCGTATCGCCGCCAAAGTATGCTCTTCTCCGCCGCAACCGCCACCGCTACTTGCCGGAGACCGGCGGCGCTTTTTGGCTCAATCGCTATCAATTTCTCTCTCTCCTCTCATTGGCGGCTTCGCTACTGAACCCGCGAAATCGGAAGACCTGTTATCTGAATGGGAGCGTATTTATCTCCCTATTGACCCTGGCGTTGTTCTTCTCGATATCGCCTTTGTTCCTGATGATCCTAAGCGCGGTACTTTTTCCACTATTTTAATTATTCCTATCTTTTTTTTAATGCAATTTTTTTTTTAATTTTTGTTTCGAATTTGTTTCGCAAGTTACTATTATTGGATGAAATTTGTTGTGAAGTTGTGGATAATCTTGTAATGCAGTTTAGGAATTTCGATTATACTATTTCGGTTTTTAGTATTTTTTTTTTCTTTTCTGCGAATTATTGTTTCGAATTGGTTTAGCAAGTTATTATTTATTGGATGAATTTGCTGTGGGTGACTGAGACTGAGTGACCTTCGTAGATGACCCGAACTTGAACATCAACTCGTGAGCAAGCTCGGTCAAAACTCGTTCACGGACTAAACAACGAACCTGAACAGAATTTTGAAGCTCATTTCCGAGATGACCAAACATGGACACCATGTAATTAATGAATTTTAAAATGTAGTTAACTAGCTTTTCACAAATCACAATCACATTGCCAAAAACTAGTCTACTGTAAGATTCCAACTGCAGCTGTTAATTTGAGACAATTGCAAATGTACTATGTAGGTTCTTACAAATAGTTGATTTCAAACTCATGTAGCTAGACAGTGCACTTTCGCGCTTCCTAAGTTGAATTGTTTTTGTTTGCATTGATTACAAATTCGAAAAATCAAATTTATGGTTGAAGTTTATACGCTCAGTTTCCCTTTTTAAGGCTTAGAAGAACCGCTGAAGCATTGTTTGTCTTGCAGGATTTCTTTTAGGTACAAGACAAACTATTTTGGAGACAAAGGATGGTGGACAAACCTGGGCTCCGCGTTCTATACAATCAGCTGAAGAGGAGGATTTCAACTACAGATTTAACTCCATAAGCTTTAGAGGAAAAGAAGGTTGGATTGTTGGGAAGCCTGCTATTCTTTTGTACACTTCAGATGCCGGAGAAAACTGGAAGAGGATACCATTGAGTTCACAACTTCCAGGTGATATGGTAAGCCTTCATCGATGCTCATTGTGTTAATATTTGAGATGTGGCCTCATGAACCCTATTTTGTCTCCCATCTACCTTGCAAGTTGTAACACTTCTGCATGAAGTTAAATTTTTTAATTTGTTCTGTGTAAGGATGGTTGCGATTCTCGAAATCAAATTCTATTTGCCATATAGACACTTTCTGACAAAGAACTAAAATTTGCATGGATCATGTCTAGGAATGGGGGTTGAGGGGGTAAGACAACGGTACATCCTTTACTTGTTCCTAGGGGAGACTGGTTTTGAGTCACCATAATCTGTAATTGAGGGTATTCCCCTTACCCCCTCTACTGGAGGAAACCTATCTAAAAAAGCAAAAAGTAGAATTTGAATGAATAAGAATAGAAGTGTTTTGTTTTAAGTTTTCTGGATTTTATAGACTTCGCGGTCTGATTTACGAAAGCTTTATTTTGACTGCCTATGGCTTTTCACACATCTAATTATCCATCTCACAAGAGGGCCGAAGAGGCTCCTGGTCTTCAAGTAGTAAGACTTAAGACTGAGTTCTTCTTTGTGAACCTTATTATCCTTCAGTGTATAATTTGCGAGCCAATTATGATGGCTAAATTTGTGTCTGGGATCTCCATATGAAGCTTGCTAGGCCTATGTAATGATTGTGCTTTTTCATGCATGAAAACGCTTGGAGGGCTATTTGTCCGTTTCCAGAAAATGTGTCCCATTTTTACAAGCCCTTCAAAGTACATTAGGCATGAAACTTTGCATTCCCACATCCCCTGCAGCATATATTATACTTGACTAGGGTAACAAGTTCCTGTCAAGCCTTGTGTTGCATGATACCACCCTCCCACCCCTGAAAGGGCGGAAAACATTCTGGGGCCTGTTTGTATCTTTACCTTTTGATCTGAATTCTGAGGTTACTTCTTGAATTCCGGTTGAACTTGCAATGCTACTGTTCCACCTTAACTATTAGTCAGGCATTCTTTGTGTATTCAGGTGTATATAAAAGCAACTGATGAAAAGAGTGCAGAGATGGTCACTGATGAAGGTGCAGTATACAATACGTCAAATGGGGGTTATAACTGGAAGGCTTCTGTTCAGGAGACTGTTTCAGCTACTCTTAACAGGTGACTCACACTGAACAGAAAGCTTTGATTGCCGTGGTATTTTTGGTCTTTGATTGGATACTGCAAGAGTTTGAACTATGAAGAATGTTAATAACTGATGGTTAAGAGTTCGAATCAGTGTCACATAATTCGCTTAACCCCGTGCGAATTGCGTTCCCAAATTGCCATACCCTGTACCTCAAAAATACAATCACTTTGGTTATTATCAACCTGGCTTATATATATTGCTTTTCTTTCAAGTGTAGTGTGCTACTATACCGTCATCTCCATCAACTTTAAACAGATATTATTGCCATCATGCTAAGCTTTTCTCTTTTATCATGTCCTTGACCTGTCGAGAGGCCTGAGACATCTATGTATTTGGTATTATAAACGAATTATCTCTCTCATCAAATGGACTCCTGATACACAGAAGCAACAGGCCAACAGAGCATGACAAACTATAAGTAGGAGAGAAGAGATAGAGGTGAAAATTAAGTTATGGAGACAATCAAACCATATGGTGTCATAGTCCTCTAACATATGTTCAAAAGCTGCAACCTGTTTGCATGAGAATGCACAGCTTATCCACTTACACTGGTTTGTTACTTTTGCAGAACAGTCTCTAGTGGTATTAGTGGTGCAAGTTACTATACTGGTACCTTCAATACTGTGAATCGCTCCCCAGATGGACGATATGTTGCTGTATCAAGCCGCGGCAACTTTTATCTAACTTGGGAGCCTGGCCAGGTACCTCCCATAATGATATGTTTATAGTTTCAAGCATTATATTTGAAGTGGATGTATCCCCTAGTTAAGGTTGCAACCTCCTGCAGTTATCCACAGATAACTTTATGAACTAAAGTATAGTAGGAAAATGCACTAGAAGTCTAGAATCCAATGTAGGATCTGTTGATAACATAATTTCTGATGCTCTTTAAACAATTCAGAATATCATGCAAACAACGATTAAGACCCAAGAGAGGGAAATGCTTTGAAAAGGGTAAGATGCGAGGAACAAGTAATCAAGAAGAGATGATCCGTGGAGGAAGAGGGTTGAGGAAGTGTCTATTATGGTAATAAGATTGGAGCGAGGGAAGAAGGAAGGGTAAAGATTGTATGAATTGCCCTTCTTTTAGCTTTTTGTTTGAGGAAGGTTAAAAAAAAATAAAATGGAAAAGAGATTTATGAGATATAGAGGGGCGAATTAGAGCAAATATCCATAAGCAGAGGGTAACAATCAGGGCCGTCTCAATGATTTTGGAGGCCCTGTGCAAAAAATAAAATTAGGCCCTCTAGAACGAGTAAATGCTCAAATTTTAACTTCCGTACCAAAATAGAATTAAGATTCGCTTATTATTTTTCTTAGCAAGGATTCTATTTGAGACTAGCTTCAAATGTTAATTTTTTAGTTGTTAATTGATATATTTTTCACATTCAATTTCGTTTGATAAAAAAGATTAAAAGAACATCAGTTTTTTACTATCAATAATTCAGCCTAGAGATAAAACAAAGACAAACCAATATACCTCCAAAAGGCCAATACGCTAAAGATTCACAATGCACTTGTGTTAGCTTATTAGGCCCACCCCCACAAAACCCCCATGGGCTAAAGCTAAAATAGCACCCATTTAGCCCAGTCAGTTGCGAAACACTGTGGCTATGCCTGCTGGTTTATGTCAGTAGATTGCTAGTGGGGGAATTTTATGGGGAGTTCGGCTGCTCCTGTGCTCCACATGCACGGGCAAATAGCCGGGCCTGGTTACAATGATGATAAATCCAAGGATTCTGAGGATGAAATCAAAGGTGTGCAACCAGTTATTAGTTTTATTAACGTGAAAAGATACGATGGACACTGGAGGCCCAGGGTTTAACCCCCTTTAAGTAGAAGATTCTCATGCATGTCAACTTTCTTACTTCCAGCAGCTTCTTGACGAATGAGACAAGTGTCATACAGTACTAGCCCAGTGTTATGCAGCCTATATTTTCTTCAACCACTTGTGTGTCTCTGCCAAGCTATACTCAATATGTTGTACTTGAAAATGGTTCGAGACCCGTTCTGACCATCATACTAAAGTTTTCTTTAGGATGGAACACCTCATATGGAGCCTGCATGTGTGCTTTTCATTTGATCACCAGAAACTATTGGTCGTTGATATTCGTCTCTGGGACAAATACTACATTGTACAACAACAACAACAACTACAACAACAACAACAACAACCCAGTAAATGTCCCGCCGAGGGCGGGGTCTGGGGAGGTCCAGATGTACGCAGCCTTACCCCTAACTAGTCGCCTAGTAGAGAGGCTGTTTCCGAAACAAATACTACATTGTGAAGTTGCGTATTCCTTTCCATAGGATGGATGCTACGCATGGTCCCATACTCCCATGTCAAATCTAATATATACTTTTCATAAGTGACTGTGGAAGAGCTTTGTGGCTCAGCTCACTTGTGCTGTCTCACATGTTGCATTTATGTTGTTTGAATCTCCCAACTGTATGGTGGTATCTTCTTCCTTCATTCTCCCCTCGTTGCCCATATGTACAAGTCAATTTCTTGAGTCACCCATCTTCCTCTTCTCTTCTTTCTTCTTTTCGAAATTAATTTGATATTGTTACTCTTTCCCTCATGGAAAAAAGATAAATTCTGTTTCCCAATCTTTCTTCATCTGATAATGCCTTTTTTCAGTCCTAGTTTTGACTTTTGTTTAATTATAATTCTGAAGAAATCTTTTAAAGCTTATTCTTTTTACAATAGGAATCCTGTTAATTATCCATTAATTTTATCTCATGATGTTGGCTTGTACATTGACTTTGGGCTGTCCTATTAGTCTAGGACGGTAGGACCTAGATATGGGGTTTTCCCCTATTTCAGGCAAGACTGGGACTTCATATGGTCACAGCTGCTAGGCTTACCCTCTAAGGGTACTGCAAGAAATGTCTACCAGCTCTCTCCCTAGTATTTTGTAGGCAAAGATACACAGCTATAACCTCCTTTGCTGTGACCCAATGAACCTGGAATTGGCTGTGTAGGCTTTTTGGTTGCTTCTGAAGAGGAAGAAATCAGATTGCTTTCAGAGGAAACTAAATCATGAGAGAGCTAGAACACAGAGGTGGTGGTTTATTCTTGCACATTTTGATTTTGTTCTAGATGGCTAATGTTATGAAGTTCATTGATTCCACATCAAATGTCCTCTCACTCATTTCGCGTTTTCACATTGTATGGTTTGAGTGAATGTGGGAATCTTTTTCTGTGAAGTATTTCTTAGGCATTTTCTCGGAACTCCATTTTTAATGAATATATTCCTCTCTGTTCATTGCATCTTTTTTTTCGTACCCCGTTGCTCTCTTCTCTTCTGATAAGATGAAAACAAAAAATGGATTTTAGTGTTTGATTATATCTCATCATTTTTCTGTTAGATTGCATCTCAATTTATATTGAATCCTTGGATCACAAGTAAATCTATTGATCATGTGCAGGCCTACTGGCAGCCACATAATCGATCCATTGCAAGAAGGATTCAGAACATGGGTTGGAGATCTGATGGAGGTCTCTGGTTGCTTGCACGTGGTGGTGGACTATATTTAAGCAAAGGAACTGGGGTGTGTGTTTATATCTCTTCCATTCATATTGAGCTCTATTACTTCTTCCGGGTCTAATACATTAATCTTCAAAACCAAGTTTTGGAGTTTTAACTGGACCTTTGAAGAAGTTTTTGAATGTTTTTCATTTCATGTGCTGCACTAGCATTCTGCTCTCTGTGTTTCTGGTTCACCACTCTTGCAGGGCATTAGTATGGTGGGTCTGATATTTGATTTCAAGATCTCCAGTATTAGATCCATGTTTGTGCATATAAATGATGGATTCATTATCAACCCTTTTTCCTACGTTGAACAATTTTAATTAAGGTAGTTAATTTGTTGGAAATCTTGAGCAACTGGTTAATAGCTTGAATTGCAAGGTCATACATAAACTACTGATGCCATAAACCATTTCTGTTTCCTCTTTATTTTTCTGTTAATTGGAGGGTAATGTTGCTCCCTTCAAAGATTCACTTGGGAGGCCCAAAGCATTCAGTCGATAATGATATGTCGCATTCCATAGATAAGTCTTCCAGGATGTCCTTAATGTCTTTTGGGCCTATTGTTTACTCCTTTTAATTTCTAATTAGTTATGATCCATAGGCTTTATCTGATGATTCTGTGAAGGAAAATTATATGACTATGGATGTATCCCGTGATACAAACATTATGCTTAATCATTACCGACTACCGTGTTAACCTAAGACTAGTACTTTTGAAGTGGATTGTTTCCATGCTTCTAACAGTAGTTTTGATTTGATTTTTACCTGGGGTGTTTATATTTATAAATTGGCTATTGGTTGTGAGCAGTTTAGTAGCATTTAAATTGTTTGTTGTTGCCTTCATTTATAATCAGAGTTTAATAAAATAACATTCCGTTAACTCAGGTATCGGAGGAGTTTGAAGAAGTGCCAGTACAAAGTCGTGGTTTTGGCATTCTTGACGTAGGATTTCGTTCACAGGTACTCATCCCTCAATTCCTTATTTTCAGGAAATTGAATATTAATAAATGAATACATTTAACTATTTTTGTTTTCTCTATGGCTGGCTATGGGTTTGGGTTAAGATAATAATTAAGTGAGGTTATTGGTTCTTGGAGCTGCATCATGCATCTCTTTCCCTTCCTTCCATATTAGGAGGGTCCCAACTCTCAAACTACGTTGAGTCTCACAAAGGGATGCGTCTCAGGCTGCCTGCATGTCACATTCAATAGAGTATAGTGGTGAAGCTAGTGTGAAACTGTAATTGTTTGTCCAACTTGTTGGTAATTCAACCTGCATGTAAAATCCCTTCATTTATTTAACTCAAAATAACCCTCGCAAGAAAGCTGCAGGACCAAGTTCTTGAGCTATTTGGCCCTCAGAATCTTTTGACAGAGCAAGATCAGAAAACTGCAAGGCAAACCCAGGGAACATCGTATAAATCCAGACATGTATAGAACAACGTCTACTAATTGCTTCTTTAGTTCAATTGTCTGCTTTCCTTGGCCAGCTGTCTCACCCTTTGAGTTGCCTACAAGCCAGCGCGGGGGATAGTCAATGTGGTCGACGGTGGATACCCTTGGTCGTGAACCAAAAAAAAAGTTCAACTGTCTGCACTTTCTTTAGGTTTCCTTGCAGTATGGTTTAAACAAAATCCCATCAATTTGCTGAATAAATGTCCAGCATAACAAAGCTGCAGAGTTTGAGGCTCTGATATTTCTTTGTTTGATCTAAGGCATAGCAATAGCGGAATCACTTTCATATGCCAATTACAGAGATGAAATCCCTTTTAGCATGCAGTTGAGGACGAATGCAAACTAACAGTTGGGTATGCTAGGCCTTACCAACACACACAGGCCTGGCAGATTAAGTGGTCAATCAGCTGCATGTTACCGAAGAGTCTAATTTAGGCAATGTTTGGCAGAGAGATTTTGAAAGCTTTTGGAGGATCTTTAACTTATGCAGTAGAGAAAAACTCCCTAAAGTTTTGTTCAGATAGACAAGATTATGGGGGGAGCTTTAGCTTTTTTTGGTGGCCCAAAGCTCATTTTGTAAAAGCTATCAACCAAAAGCTGAAGCTACCCACAGATACAGCTAGTTTTGCCAAGCATAGCTTTAATATGTAACTGGCTTTTGTCAACAGACATTTTAGGATTTAGTATGAATGACTTGGTCTTAATTTATCTACTAATGGAAATAGTATTTACTAATTTCCTTTCACCTTCATGGTAAATGTATGGTCTTATGCAAACCGCCTCTCTGTTTGCCAAAGGCAAGACTGGCAGATTTTGTTGTTTAAATTAATGATCTGGGTTCATCTGAAATGTAGGATGAAGCTTGGGCAGCTGGAGGCAGTGGGATATTATTGAGAAGCACCAATGGTGGCAAGTCGTGGACACGTGACAAGGCAGCTGATAATATAGCTGCAAATCTTTATTCTGTGAAGTAAGCCCCAAATCTTTATCATATAAATAGATAGATGTGGTTATTATTAACATACTAGTCTTTTCTGTATAGCCAAAAAAGCCAAATATGGGAAGAAAAGAGAAAATTACAAACGGAAACTTACGTTTTCTATTGATTTGAAATGCACTTTGGTTAAAAAATATGCTGTAATTACAATAATTGTCATGCTCTTTCCACTGAAAAAAATGTCCTGGAATGTGTGGTACAGCTGAAGATTGTTGCGTTTCATATTCCAACCTTTCCCACTACTTTCGTAAACTTGTAAAGTATAATGGGGAAAGCATTAAAGCTGGCTTTCTCCGTGAACATGAGTATTGGCATATCCCTAACCTCTCCAAGTCCAACCTTTTGCCCCAGGGAAGTAGCAGGAAAAGATCTAGCGGAGTGGTAATGTGGGACAAAGGATTGAAAGAAAAGCAGAACACAAACAAAACAGACTTTTATAATTAATCAAACTAATGTAATTCGTAACTATAGCATGAAATTAGCACACCTTTCTTCTTTTAGAAAGAGAGGTGCAGAAACATGTGAATGAATTTCATATGATATTAGTTCTGTCAATCACATAAAAAACCTAGTTGCCTTATATTATATATTTCCACATTTTAATTTTCACTCAGCTGGAGAACAAACAACCTTTTCTATTTTCAGGTTTCTTGATGAGAAAAACGGGTTTGTGCTTGGAAATGATGGAGTTTTGCTTCGGTACCTCGGATGAAGATTTCATATACATAGGTAAGCAATGATGGTATTCCCTAACCTTACTTTTTCTATATGAATATTGCCTTGAGATAAAAAGTTAATTGCTATTACACGAAGACGTTCTTCGGCCTTGTTCAATTGGACTGAGTTCCTTCGCATCATATGCTGAGGGCTTGGGGGCTAGGGGCCTCATTCACAGTTTTCTTTCCAGTTGAGGTGTTTTTTTCCCTCTCTATCTCCCCTTTTCGCACTGCCAATATGTAGAATGGTTTTTCTTGGTAACTACAGCAATTAGCAAGGTTCAGCGAACTCCCAGAGCTACAGCCCTCCCACTGTACCTCTAGTGTTCGATGATAATTGAGATATTATCAAACAGTTCGCATTGATACCGCACCCCTTTTTAAACAATACCGCACCCCTAATAAAAAATTTACAATTTTGCCCTCTTTTAATTTTATGCCTAATTCTCTTCCCTTCCCTTCACCCCAACTTATAATATCTCTTAATTGTGTTGTGAGTCATTTAACAAATTGCTTTACAGTTCTAATCAATTGTTCTATCAATCTCAATCATAACGACAAAGAGTAACAACCGTAAGGACGATTATTTTAAGGTTCGTTCTCACGTTTAATAAGTTATCAAATTTACCCAATTTTAATTTTTTTTTTCGAAAATCCAAAATACGTGCCCCTGTGATACACACATGTAAATTAGACTTGCGCCTATTGTAGACGCAGGTAACATAGACCTACGCCCAATATAGGCGCAGGGCACTCACATATGCGCCTAATATAGGCGCATGAATGAAAAAGGTTTTTACTGACGTCACTTCAATAACTGCTTACAAATTCAGTAGAGAGCAAAATCGTGTTGAACAGGAGAAAACATCACAGCACAAAAATGTTTGCCATGCTACTTTACAGATGTCAGCGATAAAGCAATTACACCAACTCCAAATGAACTGCACCTTATTGACATACTGTTGATGGTCATTGATAATATGACAAATGCTGAATTTCTGTTTTATTTTCTTTAAATTTGACCGAGATTTTTTTCTCACTTCTCCTCTGCTACTTCTTCCAGCTGTAGGGGTGGTTTAGGGGGAGGGCGGTGAGGACGGGACGAGCGGGTGTGTGCTGATGAGTGGTGCATGTGTGTGTTATGTCGGTATGTTGCGTACTTAGCTTGCGTCTGGGTGTTGGCCGGTGAGAGGGGGATAGGATGGATAGTGTTGTTTTAATTTTTTTTTAATTTTAGGGGTATTTAAGGAACTTCAAATTTCAGGGTGCGGTATTTAGCTCCCCCCTTATCAAACTGCAGTGTGTTAAGCGTTTGTCGGAGCTTTATGTTTTTATTTCATCTAACTGTCAACTGTATGGGGATGCTTCTAACTACCGTTGTCATTTTAAATGGATGCAGGTTCTCGATGTACTGTTTCGAGTTTTGTATTTAACTTGAAAGAACGCTACACGTCACACATTTCCTTGTGCTCAAGGAAGCTGAGATGATTTTTTTTTTTTTGTCATAATTGTAATTATGTACTACTGGCCCTTAATTTTTGTATTGAACTCGAGCTATTTGTATCTAACTCGAGGTATTGTAAATCTGTAAACACTAAACATGATCTTGCTGAGATTGGGACGCCACTGTTTCTCTATTTTTGTAGCAAGGAATACCATGGAGCTAATTGGTATAGCTGCGGAAATTTAGCGTATTGGCGTGTATCAATTGGTAAATTCTCAAAAGTTTTAATTCATTCCAGGAGACCGCAGTGGTTGAACTTGAACCTAGATTTGGTTAAGCTGTACGGGCATTTCAAGTTAATTTTTACAGGTTGTGACGATCTCGGGACCAAAAACAATCATAAAATAGGAGATTAATGATGGGAGATAAACTGTGTTAAACAAAGGAGATTACTGAAAACATATTACTCTTACTCTTTTGATTCATATTACACTTAGGTTACGTTAGACAAAATTAGTTGTAGCTGCAGATATGAAATGTTAAAAGAGAAAAAAAAAGAAAGTAGAAAATTGCTCAAAGTCACTACGAAAAGCTAATAAACTAGCTATTTGGCTCGCAAAAGTTGAAAGCTGGTATCAATAGCTTCACAAATTTAATTGTAGCTGTAGATGCAAATTGAAAACAATTTGGCAAACAGTTTGGTAGCTGACAGTTGAAAAAACTAGCTGCAAGTTTCAAACCGTAACTTTTATTGAAAAATTAGATGTTTGTTCTAGGGCTTAGACTAAGCCCTATTTTCTTCGTCGTCTCCATGCTGTATTCTATTCCGCACCGTCCCGTTCCGTATTCTGTACTTCATTTTGTCTCACATTTTGTTTCATTATCCGCGCCGTTCTGTTTCGTTCCTTACCATCCTGCACCATTCCGTTGAAAAGAACAGGGCCTTAGATAAAACTTATTTCGGATCTCAATTATATCAAATTCCGCATGTTGCTGGTGTCCTTTGTGCTATCCCTGATGGGAACCAGGCTCTCCATGTACTCAAACACTCCATCACACCACCACGTATAAAAAACTCCATCCCACCAATACGGACTTATATCATCACCTTCAAGATGCCTTATTTCTTGTGTGCCAAGGTCCAATAAGACTAACATACCATAATCAAACAAAACCGTATTGTTCTTCCAGTGGCCAATTACACGTCCAAATGTAAAACATTCACTAGGAAGATTCACATTCAAAGTCATGGTGATATTCTTCGTCCAAGAACCCACGCCATTTTGCACCCATAACTCGAAACATTCGTCACAAAAAGTGAAGAAAGCAATCGAACCATGATATATTCCTAGACTTTGGATCTGGAATAGTCTCGCGAGCCAGTACGTCGTAATATTCTGGCAGTCGTATCTCTCGAAATTCATCAGCAACCATGTCAAAAGAGACCATCACGGTATGTGATTCCCAATGGTACTGTGGCCACTTATGCGAACCCAGCCAGTAAGTGAAGAATTTATGTCCTGTCAGTCAAGGTGCAAAATTCGGGATTAAACAACAGAGATAATAAACCCATCGATTTAGTAGATCGTAATGTTTAGCTAGAGACCGCTTACGATTAATAGGGCCGATTGGATCGGACCAACTACTAAATGCTTTTGGGTCTAATGGGTCACACACAACGTGTCGAATGGATCAACTGAGAGTGAGTGGCTTAATGGGCTCACCTAGGGTAAGCCCACCATCACTTAAGTGCTAGGCACTTAACTAATGGGCCATAAGGGCACACTTCTTGGAGGTGGGTGACTCTTGTTCCCTTAAGTGGACTAGGTCAACTTAAGGAACAAGGAGCCCTTAGTTCTCTATAAAAGGGGGAGGATAGCATATGCTTAGACACACCTCACTTGAGAGCTTGAGAGGCACAAAGATATGCTTTCCTTGTCTCCCTTTTCTCTCATCCTAACCGTGTGCTACTAGAGGGATTGGATCCCACGATCTAGCTATCGAATTGGCAACGGTGATCATTCGTCTACGGTGTGGACTACGGTAGAGGGATCACATTTGGGATCCTACGATTTGCATCCGTCGATCTAGTCGAACAACGAGGCACGCATCAAGAGGTATAATTACGTGTGTTTAATTAACCATTAAGCTTCCTGTTATCTAGTTGTTTTTCGCTTATATGATTAGATCATTGCAACTAGACCCAACAGTTGTATCAGAGCCTAATAAATGGGTTAATTAGATCACGAAAATCAACCTTGATGCACGAAGATTGACTTATGTGGGCTGTTGGTTCGTGTAATATGTTTTGCCGTGATTGGATCATGTCAAAAATCTATATTTTGGTTGTTTGATGTTCACTGCCATGATGGATCGTGATTTTGATGGATCGTCATTTTGGTAGAGTTAAGGGTAGTAGAAATGCTATGTTTAAAATCCACGATTAGATCATGTATCATGTTCACATGATTATGTTAAATAAGTCCAGCATTGTACTTCTTTGTCTTTTGTTGATCCATATGATGCGTATGCTTATGGGATTAGATCCCTTACTTTCATAGTGAATCATGATTGACCGTGAAGTTTGGCTACTATTTTGTGGCATTTGCTATTACATGTTACCACCTTGGTACTAATTGCTAGTTTTTGCTACTACGTACCTTGACACTAAATGCCATAGTTTGCTACTATTAATTCAATCTTGATGCTAAATTGTTATTTTGCAAGTTTAGTGTTATGTTGAATGCACGTATGCACTATAATTAGATCAGTAGTGTGTAATTGATCCGTTAGCATATAATTCGAAATATTTCAATTATTGGATGATTGAACTACTTGCTTATTGTATGGCTTTTGGATATTTCTTGGGTCATCCATCTTATGGGTGAATGAATGCATGATCTAGTATGACCCAAAATACGATCTGCGTATCGTTATGTATTTTTGTAATTAAATACGGTATGTAAAACAGTCGTATTTATGTAATTTATTTTATTGCATTAGCTTAAGTTTAAATTACTAAGTACAAATTACAAAAGGGAGAAAGTTTGAAGAACGGTGCCTTGGAAGAGATCGCAATTCAAGTGGGAGAAATTGAAGATTAGATCTTTAGTTTTTCTTTTTTAGGGGCAATACTAGGATCATTTATTTATTGCTTTAATTATTGCTTAAATTAGATTTATTGCATTAATTATCGCATGCCTGATTTATCATATTGTTTAATATAACAACTCGTTCACACATATTAAAACAAATTGATAAATCACGTCCCAAGGAAATATTGAGTTTATGCCCTCCCAAATAAGGGTCACCCATTACACTCTCGATCATTCATAATGGGCAATGCCAAAGTATGGCATTATTTTAATCTTGAGTTAATGCGGGTAAGTCTAAGAAGAGATTTACATGATCATTTGGTTCCCTCAAAGATATGAGTAAGGAGTCCTTACATGTCAGGGCAAAGGGATAACCATATTAGATATGCCTATCAACCAAGAGTTATGTTGGACATAATTAGCAAGGCTTGCTTACCTATTTTGACTAGTGTGGTTGACAAGCCAAAGCTTGGTCACATTAGGGTAAAATGAGGATCTTGGAATTATTTTATTCATAGGGGCACCTTAGAGGATGAATAAAATATTAAATGATTTTCATGTTTTAGAAACTGATTAAGTTATTTATTGATAAATGTACTAAAATTTGCATATTATTTCTGTGTTGTAGCAATGGCCAATGGAAACAATTCAACTTTTTACTTGAAGTCGCTACTGGATAGGAAACGTTTGGTTGGACCAAACAATTACCTAGACTGGCATCGCAACCTGAGAATAGTTCTCAGGCATGACAAGAAGGAATACGTCTTGGAGACGCCTGTTCCTAAACTTCCGGAAGATGGTGGCAGTGCTTCACAAAAGGCTGCGCACCAACATCATTCCGATCACTCAAAGGAAGTTGCATGCATCATGTTGGGAAGCATGAGCCCTGCTTTGCAAAAGCAATTCGAGAGCTACGATGCTTACGACATGAATCAAAGGCTCAAAACTATGTTTAAAGAGCAAGAGAGGATTGAAATGCATGCAACTAACAAGGCTATTCTAGAAGCCAGGCTTGAAATAGGCAAGCAAGTCAGTCCTCATGTCATGGGAATGATTGCTAACTTCGAGAGGATGGAACGCCTAGGGTGTGGCTATCCTCAAAAGCTGGCTATAGATACTGTCCTACACTCGCTGCATAAAGGGTACAATCAATTTCGGATGCACTACAATATGCAGGGGTTGGACAAAACCCTCGACGAGCTGCATGGCATGCTTAAGACTGCAGAGTCTGATGTGAGGGAGGAGCCTGATAAGCAGCAAGTGCTTTATATAGGGAAGGGAAAGAAAGGGGCTGCTTCGAAGGGCAAACGGTTGAAGGGCAAGGGTGGCGTGGCCAAGCCTAAACCTAAGCAACAACTTGCCGCCAAGAAGTCACCCTCAGTTGCGGAAAATCAGTGCTTCTATTGCCTATTGGATGGGCATTGGAATAGGGATTGCCCAAAACTGAAGGAAGACCAGAAGAATGGAATGGTGTCCAGTTCTTTAGGTATCTTCGTTATTGAAATCAATCTAGCTACATCTACTTCTGATTGGGTATTGGATACCGGTTGTGGTACTCACATTTGTTCAAATGTGCAGGGTAGGAAGGTGGCTAGAGATGAGGTCAACCTACGAGTTGCAAATGGAGCCAAGGTGGCTGCCTTGACTGTAGAGAATTATGTTTTGTCATTGCCTTCGGGGCTTGTATTGGGACTAAATAATTGTTATTATGTTCCTAGTATAAACAGAAACATCATCTCTGCTTCTGTATTGGATATAGAAGGCTTTGATATGCGTATTAAGAATGGTTCTTGTACGGTTTCAAAAGACGATGTGTTCTATTTTAGCGCTCGTTTGCACAATGGGCTTTATTTGCTAAATTTTGACAAACATATACTCACCATCAATAACAAGAAGGCTAGAACTAATGATTCTAACCCCACATATCTATGGCATTGTCGATTAGGCCATATAAATGTGAAACGCATTCAGAAGCTTCTTAGAGAAGGGATTCTGAACTCATTTGACTTGGAGTCATATGATACTTGCGAATCATGTTTACTTGGAAAAATGACAAAGTCACCCTTTCTGGGAAAGGGAGAGCGAGCCAGTGAGCTATTGGGTATCATACACTCGGACGTGTGTGGACCAATGAGTTCGGCTGCAAGAGGTGGGTTTAGTTACTTCATTACATTTACTGATGATTTGAGTAGATATGGCTATATTTACTTAATGAAACATAAATCTGAAGCTTTTGATAAATTCAAAGAGTTTCAGAATGAAGTAGAAAATCAGTTAGGCAAGAAGATAAAAGCTCTTCGATCGGATCGAGGAGGCGAATATATGAGCCTAGAGTTCAATGAACATGTAAAGAGTTGTGGAATAGTTTCACAACTGACTCCGCCCGGAACACCACAGTGGAACGGTGTGTCTGAATGGAGGAATCGAATCTTATTGGATATGGTTAGATCAATTATGGGTCATGCAAAACTTCCTATTTCTTTCTGGGGATATGCTCTCGAGACGGCAGCTTTCACGCTGAACAAGACTCCGTTGAAAGCCGTTGAGAAGACACCACATGAACTGTGGACGGGAATGGTTTCCAAGTTGTCTTTTCTCAAGGTTTGGAGGTGTGAAGCTTATGTAAAGAGGTTGCTCGGCGATAAGCTTGCACCCAAATCAGACAAAGTTTTCTTTGTGGGTTATCCAAAAGAAACGAAGGGTTATTATTTCTACAATCAAACTGAGAACAAGGTATTTGTTGCTCGGAATGGTGTCTTTTTGGAGAAGGAATTCCTTTCCAAAGAGACAAGTGGGAGTAAAGTCCATCTCGAAGAAATTCAAGATGAGCAACAATTGGAGATGGATAGGGATTTGGAATCCATCCATGATGTTTTAGAAACAACTCCAACGGATGTGGATAGGGATTTAGAATCCATCCAAGATGTTTTGGAAACATCTCCAGATTCAACTCTAGAGGCAACTCGAGAGGTTGAGCCTGAATCCGCCCTTCGAAGGTCTGATAGAGTCAAGTTTCCAACAAATAGATATATTTCAATCTATTCGACGGAAAGCCGTGACATTTTCCTTGTTGAAAGTGAAGAACCCACCACTTACAAGGAAGCAATGACGAGTCAAAACTCCAGCAAATGGCAAGAAGCCATGAAATTTGAAATGGATTCCATGTTCGAGAATCAAGTCTGGGACTTGGTCGATTTGCCGGATGGAGCTAGGCCCATCGGGTGCAAATGGATCTTTAAGATCAAAACGGACAAGGATGGAAACTTTCTAGTTTTCAAAGCTAGACTGGTGGCAAAAGGTTACAGGCAAATTCAAGGAATTGACTTTGATGAAACTTTTTCGCCAGTGGCCATGCTTAAATCCATTAAGATACTCCTAGCAATTGCAGCTCATTATGACTATGAGATCTGGCAAATGGATGTAAAAACCGCCTTCTTGAATGGGGTTCTCAAAGAGGATGTGTTTATGACACAGCCTGAGGGTTTTGTCGATCCTAAGAATGCTGGGAAGGTTTGCAAGCTAAGAAGATCCATTTATGGGTTGAAGCAAGCATCCCGGAGCTGGAATCTGCGTTTTGATGAAGCCATAACTAGGTTTGGTTTTATCACAAACTCAGAAGAACCTTGTGTATACAAGAAGTTCAGTGGGAGAAATATTGTCTTCTTGGTCCTGTATGTTGATGACATACTGATCATTGGAAACGACATTCCAATGCTGGAGTCCGTAAAGGCTTGGCTTGGGAAGTGTTTCCAGATGAAAGACCTTGGACAGGCAGAGTACATCTTGGGCATCAGGATTTGTCGGGACAGATCCAAAAGGCTAATTGAACTTAGCCAGAGTACGTATATTAATCAGATTGTATCTCGATTTAATATGCAAGATGCCAAGAAAGGTTTACTACCTATGAGTCGTGGCACGGTTCTTAGCAAGACGCAGGGTCCTAAGACACCTGCTGAGCAAGAACGCATGAGTAAAGTTCCGTATGCATCTGCAATAGGATCTATCATGTACGCCATGATCTGTACTCGTCCAGACATCTCGTATGCTTTGAGCATGACGAGTAGATTTCAGACCAATCCAGGTGAGGTGCATTGGATTGCGGCCAAGAATATCTTGAAGTATCTGAAAAGAACTAAAGATATGTTCCTGGTGTATGGTGGTGAAGAAAAGTTGATTGTAAAAGGTTATACTGATGTGTCCTTCCAGACCGACAGAGACGGGTCTCAATCCCAATCAGGATTTGTCTTTTGTCTTAATGGAGGAGCAGTGACCTGGATTCTACAACGAAAGCAGAGTACATCGCAGCTTCGGAAGCTGCGAAGGAGGCTGTTTGGATTCGCAAGTTCATGGCTGAGCTTGGCGTTGTGCCTACGGCAGCTGAACCATTGGCTCTTTATTGTGACAATAATGGAGCCATCGCCCAAGCAAAGGAGCCAAGGTCACACCAAAAGTCTAAACATGTACATCGCAAATATCACATTATTAGACAATGGGTCAAGGATGGTGATATTAGCATATGCAAGGTTCATACAGATGAGAATGTCGCTGATCCGTTGACTAAGCCGCTTGACTGGGTCAAGCACGAGAGTCACACAGCTTCGATAGGCATTAAGCGCTTCGAAGATGATTAGCTTCATTGTTTTAGATTATGAAATGGTGTTCATGATTAAAACATGGTTCTGTACATTTATCACAATGATTTTGGTTCTATTCAATTTTCTGTATGACTTTGAATATTGATCCAAAATGATATAACGCAAATATCCAAATAGGTTATCAAGATGATGTCTTGGATAATGAAACCCTATTGTGTGAACTGGATTTTGTGGTTATTTGTCCCTAATCTAGGTATTAGAATTGGATTCTAAATAACCAACGATGATTAGATTGCAAGTTGATCTCAGTGCCTATTTCATGGGCTGGAGACATGGAATGTCAATGATTATTTGCATAGATATAAATTGGAAATTCATGATCGGACAGACCCACCATGAGAGTTCTTTAAGAATAAGCAGTCATGATAGACTCTCATAAAACTATCTTGAACCATTTCTCAAACCTGAGTGGTTATGAATGTTGACATGAGGTATGGTAATTTGTGATTACTCCTAACGCCTGCGTAACAGGAGGCAATAACGGACACATCCGATTATTGAAAATCATGTTGAAATTCATGAACGCACAAGACGGGAATTGTCCTCCTTTCGGGGATCGTTGTCTTATGAGCCTCTTGTAGAATTGGGATTGTGAAATGCATGGCCATGCTCAAATGGATTATTGGATAATCATTTGTTTTAACAATCCAATTCGGGATCAAGAAAACATATGAACATTGTAAGGGTGACTAGGTTCTTACCTTACGTTCATATAAAGACATTAAGCGACAAGGGAATGGATTTGCACACTTGTCTTAAGGACAAGTGGGAGATTGAAGGATTTATGTCCTGTCAGTCAAGGTGCAAAATTCGGGATTAAACAACAGAGATAGTAAATCCATCGATTTAGTAGATCGTAATGTTTAGCTAGAGACCGCTTACGATTAATAGGGCCGATTGGATCGGACCAACTACTAAATGCTTTTGGGCCTAACGGGTCACACACAACGTGTCGAATGGATCAACTGAGAGTGAGTGGCTTAATGGGCTCACCTAGGGTAAGCCCAACATCACTAGGCACTTAACTAATGGGCCATAAGGGCACACCACTTGAAGGTGGGTGACTCTTGTTCCCTTAAGTGGACTAGGTCAACTTAAGGAACAAGGAGCCTTTAGTTCTCTATAAAAGGGGGAGGATAGCATATGCTTGGACACACCTCACTTGAGAGCTTGAGAGGCACAAAGATATGCTTTCCTTGTCTCACTTTTCTCTCATCCTAACCGTGTGCTACTAGAGGGATTGGATCCCACGATCTAGCTATCGAATTGGCAACGGTGATCATTCGTCTACAGTGTGGACTACGGTAGAGGGATCACATTTGGGATCCTACGATTTGCATCCGTCGATCTAGTCGAACAACGAGGCACGCATCAAGAGGTATAATTACGTGTGTTTAATTAACCATTAAACTTCCTGTTATCTAGTTGTTTTCCGCTTATATGATTAGATCATTGCAACTAAACCCAACAGTAAGAACATCCATTCACAAAAACATGACATTTATTTTGTTTCAAGTGATAATATTTCTGTAGATCACCCCAATATCTCCAAGAATCGGTCCTTAATGAGTAGATGAGGATTGATGATGGTGGAGGTGTATTATCAATAACGTAATTGACAATCACAATAACATGGTAATCTTTTGTCACCGGATGCAACCCAAAACCAAAAGCTATGTCGTCTTCGCGATTAGTCATATTGAGCTTACATGTAATCATCCTAGGTAATGCTTTGTATTGTTTCATTGAAGGGTTCCACAACCACAAGGAGTTTGTACCCGAATACCGCAACAAATATATCCCCTGACAAGGACCACAAATCATTTCACAATGAAGCTTCATGTCATGTTCGAGGAGGTAGTGATAAGTTGATAGGATCATGGGGTTTTCATCAGGGTACAACTTGTACAAATGAAAGTCAAAATAGGTTGAACTAAACTGGGCAAGGATAAAATCATTGTCGTTGTTAATGCAGTAATGTTTGTAATGCATGGATATGAAATGGGGACTTTTGATAAGAGCATACCATGATTTGCAAACACTTTTAAGCCGCAACAAGGCTTTCACAGGTAACCATGACAAAATCTCACCTACCAAATGTTCACCAGCAAAACCATCCATATTATGTATGTGTGTATATTTGATCGTTCTCTTTATACTCTGTCAAATTGCAACAAAGGATAAAGGTAAAAGATATAAATCAGCCAATAATTCGTTCAAGTATTGTACTACCATTTGTGATTTTGAATAGGAAGAGTCATAGTGAAATTCTTGGTCCAAAACCAAGATAATCTTGGTGCATTTCGCACCCACATGTCAAAGCAATTATTGCCCAAAAGTACAATGTAAAAAGCAATTGAACCATGATACTCCCAAGACCCATAGCAGCTGGAAGCCTGGAATGTCATAATCTGGTAGTCTCGTCTCTTGAAAGGCATCAACAGTCATGTCAAAAGAGACCGTAATGATACATTGAGAAACATAACCATAACCATTTCATCTATAACAAGCCAATAAAAACATCCCTCCAGCAAAATGTTAACATGTATTATGTCGCAACTTATAATATATCTCTAGTTCTCCTCAAATATCTCCAAGAATTAGCCCTCAATGAGTAGATAATTATTGATAAAGGATGCTTGAGCAACCTATTAATAACCACTTCATAACTTATAAACACAACCACCTGGTAATCTTTAGTCACCGGGTTTAGTTCAAGCCCGTAAGCTTCTTCACTCTTGTAAGTTACAATGAATGGAAGATTGGGCTTAGTAATTATCGTCGAAGGTAACTCTTTGAGCTCATGGGTTGTAGGGTTCCATAAGTAACGTTTACCGCTAGTAAGACTCCAGGTATATTAAAAATTTGCGGATAGGCATCTCAAAGTTCTCAACTACCAAAATTTCACATATAAATTCTTGCTAATCATAATCTGCTGTAAAGTATAAGAATATCAATTCAATCTAAGCTAGTGGCTAGTGCGAAAAAAACAGCCACTATCAAAATAATAGAATATGGCCATATGGGTGTGTTGTTTTCACTTATCGAATAATTGGTTCGACTTGGTTCACTTAAGTTATACTTTTTTTTTTCTCTCTCATATTATTATTCCCTAATAATGCTTTTCACTGAAAGAGCGAAAAAGTAAAAATACAACATATCTATACATACGAGTGTCATATATGCATAAGAAACAAAAATGAAAACTCATGCAATGATTCTAAAACGATTAACCCCATAAGAAATAATCCTAGTTTAATTGAAATCATAGATATCATAGGGAGTATTATGCAAAACAATGAGATAATTAAATAGTGCATGAAGCAAAAGGAAAGAGATAGAGAAAAAATCTAGAGGAATGATTTGGGAAGATCGATGCGAACTCTCAAAAATAAAAAAATAAAAGGAAGTAACAAAAGAAGGGAAGATACGATACATACCGTAGGCGAAGATAGAGAAAGATAATCACCGGTGATAAGAAGGCTTATTTCTGGTGGCAGAAAGAATTAATGGAGAGAGAGAGAGGATCAAAGAAGGAAAATTATTATATTGATGTTTTTGGAGGTTGCACGTACGTATTAGCTAATAGTATATGGTATATTACCTCTAATTTATACTCTTAACTATGGTTAGGGTCGTAGGGTGTAGCAGAAATACGGGTACCCAGTATAGAAATTAATTAATACCGATTTGGTAGATCGATAGATTCAATTTCAATTGTTAAAAATAGAAACGGATACCAATCAACTTTATTCTGATTTTTTTTTTCGAAATTAGGCTCTGTTTGATTCACCTGGATAAAACTGATCTGAACTGAACTAATCTGAACTGAACTGAAGTGAACTTAATTGATTTTTTGAACTTGACCATTAACCATTTCAAATTCGTCCAAATATAGTCAATATTGGACTCATTTGAAAGAATGCTTTGAGATCTTTCCGATGACATAATTTTCAATTTTTCATCATGAAATTATTTCGGAATAAAAATTTATATGAGTAATAAAGTTACACATGAACTGAACTGAACTGAACTGGACTGAACTGAACTGAATTTAAGTAAAATTAAGGTGAATCAAACAGAGCCTTAGAATCGTTTAGGGACCTAGAGTAAAAACGTTACTAAACTTTTTCGTTTTTTCCAATTTTTTTTAGTAATTTTTTTTTTTATCTTTAGTAATATTAGTAACCTAAAAAACTTAAATATAATTTTAGTGATATAATAATTATATTTGTAATATCAATACTTTAATGATTGTATTTCTTATTTCAATTTTGATTCGCAAGGTTAAGTGTTTGGATTGAAATATTGATTTTAAATTTTTTCTATTTTTGAAAAATAAATTTTGTTGGTGTGATACTATAATAGCTTTTTTTTATTTTTTTTTATTGGAGTATTATATTTTTACTTTAAAAAAATGAATCTAGATTTTAATGGGTACCTAGGAACTGCTTTATACGGTTGTACTCAATAAATCCAATTCCATATCTATAGATAAAGTAATAAATTCTCTAAGATAAAGGCTCAAAATCAGAAAACTCTCCTCTTTCCCGTCCAACACTCCTTGGATACTGATGGAAAAGTTGGCCAACACCTAATGGGGGGGGGGGGTGTTGGACACGACATCCAACACTTTCTCAATCAGATGTTGGGAATGGGTATTGGACCTTCTATCCAACTAATCAACGGGTGTTGGACGTTACATCCAACACCTCTTAGGGGGTGTTGGACGTTGCATCGAACACATCTAAAAATTAACATACCTGAAAATGGGTGTTGACCCTCTGTTCAACACTAATCGGTGGGTGTTAGAGGTTGCCTCCAACACCTCTTGAGGGATGTTGGATGAAACGTCAACACTCTTATTATGTTCTTAATATCCATAGAGTAAGGAAGAAAATCAAATGAAGAGAGAATAAAATGAGAATATGAAAAGGAAGAGGGAAAACTAAAATAAGGATAATTGTGATAACTCATGACAATTATTGATGGTATTTACTATTGGTGGTGATATTTAGCACCACTTCTAAATAGTGACTCAATTTTTCTATAAGTTTATCTGACGCAAGACTTGCTTTTTTTTTTCTTTCCCATTTCTTGATGTAATTATTTTCTGTTACTTTTTTCTAATTTACCCCTAAGTGCCAAAACAGATAAAATTTCGGTTCATATACTAAAATTTCATTTTCCTCTCAAACACGTAATTTGCTAGTATGACTTTACATTTTTTTTTTTTTTTGAGTGGAAGTACGACTTTAATATATACTTGACGTATAATCTTTCAAACAAACTGCCGCCTGGGCTTGTTTCTGTACTTTAATTTCTTGCTACAGTATGGGATATGGATAAGCCGTTGAGTCGTACTGTCGTCACCTGCTTCACGGCCCAAAGGAGTTGCAACTCGCAGTACTGTATTTTAGCTGGGTGGGTCTGCAGGAGTGCAGCTGTTTTTGTGTCTTGGTCTTGAAGCTCTTTTGCTTTTGATTATCAAAAAAATATATAAACACTGCTTACAAAGTTACAATGAATGTTGTTTAATATATATATATATATATGATATCTACATGGTTATGTACAGTAACACTATACACGTGAAGCTGCAGCATCACACACCCTTCAATGTCCATTTGTACCATCATTCTGTTAATATCATCTCCAGTAGTGTTTACGAAACCAATTTGCAATCTCCACTTGTCAAACCCACTAAATATATGGCCATTGAAAACGTAGGCAACTATGGTTGATCATGGCCGAAATATCCTCATAGTTTTTGTGACCTGGAGACGGCAGAAGGGACACCTCGAAACAGCAGAGGAGCACCTACGACAAAGCACATGCCCACATGGAACCATCGTAACATCTACTTCAGCAGCCAGACATACCCGACACTGCCACGCTGTTTTGGCTGTATCAGCTTCTCTTGTTGCAGAGTCAGCCTTGTCCTGCATCATTCACAAAAGAGAGCAGTTTCAGCTGTGGAAGATACAAACACAATTTATGCTTACATATAACAGGCAACAGAAAATCTGAATGCCAGCATTTAGAAGATGCTTTCTGTGAGCCCATGAAACAAAGTGATATTTCTAAATCTATAGTAGATGAGTTGAGGACTATTTATCACTATATTACATGGATCTCAGCTGCAACTGCAAGAATCCAATTGAAGTACCAAGTATCTATCACCGAACACGATACTTCAATCAGAAGTCCATAAAGCACATCTATTATTTTTGCATTCCAAAGAAGTGACACGCGTTCTTGCAATTCACAAGGGCCATTGAAGCTACAATCCATATTCGGAAAATAAGGATCTACTCTTAGGTAATTTGGGGTCGATAGTTGGCACTTGGCATTGGCAAGGAACCTGATCTTCCCCAAAAATGGGGGAGCAACTAAGGTCAAACTCTAATTCTGGAAAAAGAAGCTGTATGAGGAAGGTCCATGTACGGTTTTGAAGCGAATATCTTATATACTCCACGCCTCATGAATCAATTAGATAGGATTTTAAGGAGCTGCTATTAGTTGGCAACTCAGAAATCAGAATTATGGGTGTATTTAATACAACAGTACAGGTGATAATGACCATCTCAGGCCTGTACATTATTATGATGATCACCATCTTAATGATTAATATCTTCATTGGCATGAGTGCCCAATAAGTATAACACAAAAACTTCTATAAGACGGTCTTTCTGTAACTTTTGGTGAGATGGGGTCACTTTTCAATGAAACAAGGGTCCCTGCTCAAATTAAGTGATCCCCACATTTCTAAATAGTCACCCCATTTTTCTGTGAGTTGGTCTCACACAAGACTTGCTCTAAATAATGTTCCCTAACAAATAAAAATAAAAAACCATCTGCTAAAGTTTCAGCAAACATTTCGGGGGATATAGGGGCCATCATTATTTCAAAGTTATAAGTTTAGCACTTGGATTGCACATAATTTATTACGAATCATTGAAGATGTGAAGGTTTGAGAGTAGAAGACCTGTTCAAGCAGGAGTGCCGCCTGAGAATCCTTCAACTGTTCCTGCAGGGTCAAGTTAGTGCGTAGTAACGTCTGTTTTTCCACATCCATATTAATCCCTGCGGCAGAGAGCATCTCATGAACAGCTTGCACCAGTTCTGTAGGTGAAACTCGCCCATACTGGAGATCTTTCCCGGTCGGCAACTGTTCAGAGAATGTTTCATCAGCATTTTCAACATACTCCAGCAAGACTTCAAGAAGTGCTAGTGAATGGAGTAAACATCATGCAGCCATAACCAAAGCAATCAAGTTCCCCTCACATATATCTTTAAATGAAGTTCTCGTTTATGATTGCAGATGCATCTGATTTTGTTATCATCTAACACCCCGCGTCTTTCAACTATTTTAGTAAAAGATGACATCTCTCCGGCAAAGTGGACCATGACAATGACTGGACAAACAAAAAAAACTTCTATGCACATCACATAGGTAAAATGGCCTTAGTTCCCCCTCTAATCAAAAGCATATCTTGGGTTGATTCTGTTGAGAACTAGTACACATAGAGGTTTTCAAGAGGAACTCTAGATTCCCAAATGGCATCAGGAGGAACAGGGGAAAATTAAGAGAGAGAGAGAGATGTAGAAGGGACGCAAAGAAATAGAACACTCCTCCAATTGAATTTAAATTTAGTGAAAAGAATCCAAAATTGAAAGAAAAGCAATAGGATTGCTTAAGGATTCAAACAATTAACAAAGGTCGCAGAGGCCCACCCAAGCTGCCATTGGCAAATTTTATGCCCGCCAATCAGGTGAAGCGGAGTGTAACAAGGGCTCTACTCCTAGGCCCAGAGAACCCCATAGGCAAGGAAATAAAGATTGGTTTTTTCATTGGTTAGAGAGGAAGCGACATGAGTGATCAAACGGGAGGTCAACCTTTCTCCCATCGTGCAAGAGAAGATAAGATATTTAACCTGGTGCTGAGATTTTCAATTTGGAGAGAAGCTTTTTCGAGCTATCTTGCAGGTTTCTCTTATCTTTGCTAGTGGGTAATTCTTTGGACATCCAATATAATTACCTAATAAGCGCAAAGACCTTCCTATTTCTCAAAAAGTCAAAAAAAATGTAGGTATTAGATTTCCTATCCCTCTCATAAGATTAGAAACAGGAACATCACCAAAAGCTACAAAAAAGGATAACTTAACACAAGGGAATGAGGTAAGCTCCCTTTAGAACTTTATCAATTTCAACATAAATTGATATTTCCTACTTGCTTCGGGTACCTTTTCTTTTCTTATGGGCACTAACAGATGTAGACTCACCTCCTTAACAAAGAGAACTCGGATATGGCTACCAAAACATCACTGTAAGCAAATCAAATCATCAAAGGATCTAAAGCATCACTTCTTTGGGTAAAAAAAAAAGGCCCTATATGGAAACTACACTTTCACCGATTAACACTACAGTACGCTAGGTAACAAGACAAGTCATTAACTCTACATACAGGTAGCTATACTGGCCACCACAAAGGAAGAGGTTCTTGCCCTCCTTTTCCCTCTCCCTCCTCTCTCTAACTCTCCCCAAGTCACTTGCTTACAGGAGATTTGGCCATTGGAGAGCAATTAGAGGAGTCCATACAAAAAGCATACCTGTGTGGTAGTTCCCTTGTCTCTTCTTGAACCTTCTGGAAGCTGGGAATGCATTGTATTTGTTAACACCATTTGACTATCCTCTGGTAATGTCATTGCTGAGGCCTCAGTGTCCAGTGATACGCTTCTGAATGAGAATACCTGTGAAGACAGTAGAGACTCTGTCACTCCTGGAGCAGTTTCTACTGCAAACCGATAGAGTGCTTGTCCAGCCGATGGTCTGACATCCTCCGGAACTCTACCATACTTTAACTTCTCTCCATTTTGGGACCGCCAGGCCACTATTTCTCCCATGTAAAATGGCCTCAACGGGTGAAACTGGACTCGAGGAGCATCTTGTGCCAGTATATCTGTGCCTGTTAAGTCACTGCAGTTCCGCGTAGTCTCACTTTTTTTACTTTCAGAGCAGATCTTCAAAATATCAATCACCGCGGGTTCTGAGCCTTCAGGGCAAAGAAATAAGGACCCAAGAGGCAGTGGACTAGGAGAACCTAAAATGTCGCTCAAGACTATGGCAATTATATCAAGGACAGAAATGTAGCTTGGTGGTTCAGCAACCAAAAATAAGCTCCTCCCTCTGTCAATGTAATATAAAGCACGATGTCCTGATCCTAATGGCCACTCTGGAATAGTTGAGCCCTTTGCAACATAGGTTACATCAAGGCGATCAGGAAGAAGCAGAAAACGAGTATAAATGGACTGAACAAACTGCAATTTGTCAGCTGCACTCTCAAGTATATGGTGCACTTTTTCTAAAGATGAATCGTTGAATATAGGAATGCTACTGCTGACACTGCTGAGAATCTTGAACACAGCATCGTGAAATGATCGGCTCAACAGCTTTTGCCTCATGAATACTAATGAAACTGACCCTATACTTTCCAGAGCAGGCAGATGTTCCTCAGCATCCAGTTCCTGCCAAGTAAGTGTCTCTGAGATTAGGGAGCAAGATTACAAAAACAAGGTTCACGAAAAATTTATTTCAAACAGATATCTACCTCCACAACAACATCAGCCAGCTTTTTGATGCCCAAAATTAGACATATCCTTTCTGAAATACTGGGATGGACAAATCTGAGCCTGGATGAGTCAATAAATTTGACAAAACGAGAGCCATAAGAATCAATGTATACACAAGATCTGGCATGCACAAGTCTGCTACCATCATCTGGAACTACTGCGTCCAAGTCCCAGCCAGATCTGTCTGACTTAGACTCATCAGTTTCGTCACAAATAAAATGTAAAATTTCCATAACTGCACGAAGTTCATTAGGATTTAGACGCTGATATCCACATGCTTTCTGAAGATTCAAGAGAAGGTCCTTTGCACTGGGTACAGATAGAGAGTCTCGTAAACCCAAGTCTTTCAGAATCCTCACGTAAGGGAGATAAAGAGAAGGAAGTTCAAATGCAAATGGGGATAAGTTCACCCCCAAACGCACAAAGAGAGAACTTGCTTTCACCAGCCGTGTGCCATTTGCTGCAGGCAAGAAAGCGACCTTCTCCAACTCTTGCACATCTGCAAGAAGGAACATTGACGTGATGCAAAAGAAAGATAAATAGAACCTCAAAGGGTAATTATATTCTTAACATCTAATTAGAACATGTTCACAGGATTCAGTCACATAATTTCTTTTACTCAAGTCATCAGAATAACTGATTACTTGCATTTCACTCGAAAGAGGAAACTAACACTCCCGGGTACTTAAGTGAAGCAAATTGTTGACTGCACTTAGAAAAATATCAACATTTTCATTACTATATGTTCACAGGCAATTCTGATGAGAACTAACAGAATATTCACAAAAACAAATAAATTAGTCATCGTCAATAGCTGCAGCATTAGGTGTTTGTGGATTTAGCCATGTGGTGTTGACGCATGTGTTGTGCTTGGATTCTATGGTTGTTTGCGCTTCAGCTCCAACAGGTGTACGAGCTTTCACTCCAATGGGTGTTTGAGCTTTGGGTTCTTTTTTCTTCCATTTAATAATATGGACCAGTTTTTAGATAAAGAAAGTATTTATAAATGAAGTGTCCAAGAATACAGCAAGTGAGGACAAGATGTCCTCCAGGAAGAACTAATTACAAAATAGCCCAGTTATGCTGCACTGTAGTACTAGAGTAACCCCTAAATGCCCCTGCAGCACTACCCCAATAAAATGGACTACTAATTATAAAAAAAAAAAATTGACAGTTACAGAATCACGTAAGTCTCCTGTCACCAATTTTGTGAGGACTGGCTGAAATAAATGGTCGAAAATATTACCATTTAATCTTCTTATAGCCCTTTGACAGTCGTACAACCATGAGAATTAAGTTCTCCATTCACATGCTATAGATTAATAACATAGATCAAAGTGAATTACCAAAATAAAAATATCATAGATTAAAGTGTTCAATCAAATTAATCGTATGTCTTCAGACTTCAGGCTGAGAGAGTTGGCCACGAGTCCACGACCTTTGGTGTCTATTTATGCAATAGTTACTTCCAAGTTATATTCTTCTATAAGGTTCTTGTAGAAGTTAACCACAATTCACAACAGTCCAAAAAAATACTTGGTCAAAATGATAGAAGAAGGCTTGGATAGGTCCAAGACAACAATTCAGTTATTTCTGAAGCACTTACTACTGGACAGTCTGAAAGATCGTCTCAAGAATTATAGCTTTTCACAACTCCATGAATAAGAATGAAAGAATTTGAGAAAAATGAAAATACTGATGATTCCCAGAACTTTTTTTTTTTTTTTTCTGATCAGTAAATTTCATTTTATTCAACATTGCATAAAAGGAATACAAGGGCAGATAACTAACTTATAAACAAGCATCATTAGTGGATCCATCTCCCACCTTCTAGGAAGAGTGAAAATAGAACCACAGTAATCATTTGCTTAAGTTAGCCTCAAAAAGATTAAAACAGCATACAAATCCCACTCCATACAGCAAGCCTTACAACTCCTAGCTAGCTAACATTAGAACAGAACCGTAGAAATTCACAGCCAAGCACACAGCTCCTCAGTTCTACTTAACCCCTGCTTTGCCAGACCATCAGCGATGTTATTTGCACTCCTACCTCTGTGTACTATACCAACATTAACATTAACATTACCCCAGTGCCTTCAAAGAGACTCCCGCCTAGGCATGGTAAGGGGGTCGGTTGTACGCAGGCTTACCCCTGTAAGAAGAGAGTCTCACAGAGAGGTTGTTTCCATTTGACCCTTGCTCCGAAGTGCGACTACCATCGGCAACTTGACAATTAATAAGAACTGCCGATCTTTTTATTAGCTATTTTGATTTAGTCCATTATATTCTGAAGCCAAAAAGTAGTGAATCTTTTGGCTCCCCTGGAAATGGTGGACAGACATTGAATTTGATTCCCAGAACTAACATGGAACTTTAAAAAATAACTAATACAATAAAACATGCCACATAAGGATAGTATGCCCAACTCATGGCAGATAGGTTGTACTTGAAAGAATCTCATTCTCATCTCATTCTACCAGAAAGCAGCCAATATTTTTGGTGACTAAGGCAAAGCTTATTAAATGGGGAAAAACTGGAAAATGCAGACATTTAACATCGTATCTGCCAAATTTGGCAAACTAGGAATAAATTTTGTGGCATAAAACACATCCCACACGGACTGTATTTTCTCCGTCTTTATCGCTCAACCATCAGCCCCTAGCCAACAGCTGAAAAAGGAAGTGCTGCAAGTAAAAGACTTGACAGCCCCATTCAGTGTCTCTTTTGTTCAACCATCGAATCATACCACTCCATCAAGTGACAATAGCTAGCACATACTTTTCCTAATATCGAAACTGTGAGAAACACTAACGACCCTAGTCACCTCATCAAGTTTGGTATACGAGATTATTTTATTGCATGCTTTGGAGTCTGGTTAGTTTCTACTGTTCAATAGTCATGCTAAACTTTACTTAAGAGGCATAATTGGCGATAGAAATTTTGAAGTATTTGGCAAATTTGCAATCCTCCTGAGCGCTAAACATACTGCATAGCTAAAAGTTGAGAACTAATATAAAAATGACAACCTCAATCTTAACAATACAAATGAGACGGAGAATCAGTTCACAAATATTGTTACCTGTCATACATGGTATATGAAAAGGCTTAGATACACCCAATTAGAAGAAAAAAATTTATCTAATAAAACTGTAAAAGGAAGATACCTGAAGAAGAGAGAGAAGCCCAAACTTTATCAAGGAATTTGAGGATCTCACACGCAGCATCCTCAACAGTTATCATATTTGCTGCAGCTGGCCAATGTGCAAGGGTGTCTCCACCCCCATCTCTTCCAAAAATCTGAATCCATGAAAGTAAACTTTATCAACCAATTTCTCTTGACATGAATTTGGGGGGCAATCAAATAGTCTTACCTGCAAATGTCTTAAAACAGTGGAAAACAACGGAGGACTCCTCAGGTGCAGCGCTCCCCAAGAGTACTCAGGTGGAATTACATTTGGCCTTGAAAGAATGGGAGCAATACTCCATGCCAAAGGCCAATCCTTCAACAAAATAGCTTCACTGTATGATGAAAGCACTTTCTTTCCACCACTCTTGCCACCAACATTAGGAAAGCCTCTCTCAGAAGGTATACAAGCAATCTTCCCAAAAGCATTGCAAAAGTTGTTGCTGTAAAGAACCGCAAAGTTTGAAAACACGGCCTCAATGACAGATTCACCTAATGACCATATCTCTAAAGACAGTTCATTGTGAGAACAACCAAGGTCTGTATCAAAGTCACCGAGACCTGCACTTTGTTTGATACACTCAGAACCAAGAAACTCTACCCTTTTGGCGCATTCAAGCATCACATCTGGTTCTATGGCTGTTCGAAGGCCTAACTTCCTTAGTATCCGAAGCCAGCCCTCCGCAGCAAACCGCTCCCCAGGAAATCTTTTCCGCTCACCAGAAAAAACAGACATTAACAAAACATCACTTGGATCAAACAGATTCTTGGGCTTGGACAATTCCAAGGAAAATTCATCAGCATTTCTCACAAAATGTGTCTCCTTAAGAACATCCACCACAGAAGTTTCCATTTGAAGCTCTGCCCAGTTCATATAAATAAATATTAAAATATCCTCCTGCTCAGACTGATTTTTATTCTCAAACCCAGGCAATCCAAACCGTACCAAGGTCTGCTGATCACGCAACTCGGGGACCCCTAGAGCTCGAAGTAAAGAACTCTCATCTGAATCCATGGTATAGGAAAGGCAGTGTTCATCATATGGCTTCAGAAAGGAATTAGAAGCAATCACACAGAGGTCTTGTCCATCTAGTCGTGTATATGACCCTACTACTGTTTTATATATGGGCAATGCACGTAATACTTCCAGTTCCTCCCTCCCATAGTTGGATCCGTTAGAAGAGAAGTCAGAGACAAAAAGATTAAAAAGCTCTTCACGATCTGAATCTACGAAAGTAGTAAATTCTGGAAAGTAGCCGGCTTGTTTAGCTACAACAAGCTTTGAAGCAATTACTTGTCCTAGTGACTGGCCAACTGCAGGAAGGCAATCACATGCGCCAGCACAGTCCAAGAAAGCAGGATTATATACAGGTATGTTGCACTGGTTCAAAAGTGAAAACAACCAAGGGTACTTACTATGAACCTCTCTAAAAGCCAAGGAGTATGGTTGCACTGTTTCAGATAGAGATGAATGGTCTACAGAAAATCCACTCGGCAAGTTTTCAGATGGCCCCACTTCCAACATATGGTTAGCAGAAGATGTATGAGTAACAGGGGGTGGAACAAAAACAAGACGACGTCCTTTTATGCGGCATAGGACTGGCCTACCAAGAAAAGCAGGTACCAAGGGCCAATCAGAAAAAAGTGAAAGATCATCTGACGATCCATCAAAAGTTTTCCAGAAGAGTCTAATCCAATCAGGACTTGGACCGCCTTCACCACCAGAATTTGTGCTAATCTCCCATGAAAACCATGGAGCCATGCTAGAATTCAACACATGATTCACCCAATTTTCATGGAATAGTGACCTCATATGATTAGCTAGTAAATGAAGTGAAAACTTGTGCACTTTAAGCAGAGATTGGACGCGGAGGTCTGAGAAAATATCAGCCAAAATAGGTCGATCCAATACCTTAAGGTGAACAAACTTTCCCACTAAAGGCATCAACAGCATCTGCTGATCATTGCTTCCAACCCAAAGGTCAGCAATTCCCAGCCGTGCTAAATGCTTTGCTGCAGTAGGGCACGGTAAGCCTTTGAGCTCAGCAGCTATTGACAAAAAACTATTTCCACTATGGGCAACATTGAAGCTATTAAGACTAGTGATCCTACCGCTTTGAGCCGCTGGACCTCCAGCTTTATTTATATCTTCAACTACTCCACGGCCAAAATCAAACAGGACTTTCCCTAAACTAGTCATCATTTCAAGCGCATCCACTCCAGAACTGGCTGAACTATTGGAAGATATCCCATGGAGTCCACGTATACTATCCATTGATGTGGAATTCCCATCATGTACTCTGCTAACCCTGGGAAAGGAATCCAAGTCTAGTGATGAGTCAGCTTCACTGGAACCAGAAGACTCAGGAAGCCGGATGTCTGACAGACAATACTCAAGAACATCAACATATGTCTCCACTGATCGCACAACTATAGATGTTGAGGAAACCCTGAGAAGCTCACGGACCATTTTCGGCTTTATTTCTCGAACTGTGACTCCAACTGCTTTAATCTCACTTATCAGATCCCATGGTACAGAAAAAACTGGATAGTGTTCCTTCACAAAATTACAAACTGTAGCTGGAAGCAAATTATCAGCTACCCCATTCCCAGGCTGTGAGAGAAACATACCCTCCTCAACCCTAACTAGGTTTCCAGAATATAGCTTCCATACTGGAAGGTCGGCAAGGCGAACATAGAGTGGCTTAATTACACGATCAATTATGCATTCCCAATCTGCTCTAGCCACTTTTGCTGGTACTAACGTATTGGTATCGGATTGATCACTCTGTGAATCTTTATAAGATCTTGGCCACAAGGAATACACATGATCACTAAATGCCTTTAAAGCAAGATTAACTGCATGGCTAGCACTCTCATCCGTAGAGCTAAGAGGCACTCGTCTCAATTTCTGCATTTCCAGGGTGATTTCAATATAGGAATCACGTATGCAACTCATCAACTCTTTGTTCCAAGCCTCTATCAACTGATTTCCAGCATCAGGCTGTGCTTCATGCCCTTCCTGAATTTTGAACAGGTAACGGCCTTTGTTGTGACGAACAAGAAAATACCCAAGTATTGTCACAGGCATGCTTATGCTTGCAGACAACGGAAGAGGGGACATGACACAGCTCGAATGAGATGTGTCAGCAGGCTCGCCGTTCCGGCACACGTGAGCTGCAATTCCAGCAACAGGTGTGAGGTTGTAAGCCAGATAGCGCCTGAGCAATTCGGAACCATACAATTAGAAAATAAGTTAGTGGATCAATCAAATATTAGTTCTTGCACACATAACCCAAGAAGCAATTATGGTCCCTTCAAAAAAGTAGGAAGGAGGTCATATCTAATCTCCTCGGATTGTAACCAAAAGCATGTAACAGACTAAATTGCTCATGAAGAACTTGTCCCGCCTGGGGGTAGCCTCTTTGGAGGCAGTGAGATTATATTGATGTTGTTGTTGGCCATTTTTCCACGAGACTCAGGTCAATATCGAACCTCTTTGAGGAACGCACAACCTGATTCACGACTCAAGGGGGTGACCCGTGAACCAGGTAATACTGAAACACGTATAAAATCATTGGGTACAAGACAATAACAATATCCATAACAGAAGTACAAGTCAAAGCTGAAGAAAAACTACAGATTTGACATCAATAACATAGGAGGTCCACCATAGATGGAAAGAAGAGAAGACAGCAATCATTCTTATATACCATAAAGCATACTCTTTCAAAATTTCTCACACACCTGTCAAGGGCCATGTTTCTTGTTTGGCCAGAACCCATACTAAGAACAGTAACCCACCGATCAGTAACCTTGCTTTCTCCCTGGCGACAAATGATGTCTATCACGTGCATTTTGGTAGCAGCGTTTGAGCTACTAAACAGCCTAGATATCTGGAACTTTCTCCACTTCTTTTCAGAAAACGGATTCCTCATTAAGGCAGACGATGAATCAACACATACTGAATAATCCTCTGACGGTTGTAAGCTTCCTTCTTCCCACCTTGAAAGGGAAACCTGAAATTGATAGCACTCATATGCTTAGGTAAAGGCTTTCGATGGACTATGCGGAACACAACAATATTTAATCATTTTTTTCAATCATTTTTTTTTAGATAAGAAAAATTTTATTAATCAAATGTTAAGAATACAAAAAAATATAGGAGGATGAGTCATCCTCAATAACAAAAAATAAAAGGAATTCATTCACAAAGGAAAGCTTCCCCTTCAAACAATACACTATTTCCTTTTTTCAATCATAGAAGTTCACTCTACATTAATATCCATTCACAAAGGAAAGCTTCCCCTTCAGGGATCCTTCTCAAAAGGAACCTGAACCCCATTCTCAGTTCCATATGTATCCCAAGCAATGCAGCTGCAAGGGAAAGCATGGGCATACTCGTCCATAGCATTGAAGAACATAACACTCCCATTAAAATCTTTGTGACTGTCCCATTAAGAATACGGTTCCACAAGAAAGACCAAAACCATTTCCTCACAAGAGATACATTTTAGGCAACTGAGACAGAAACCCAAGCCATCCAACTGTACCAACTTCACTAACGGTGTCCTATTTCCGCGATCACATACCAAAGACTCTCTTCAACTTTTCAAAACTAATAACTACACTCACCGTTTAATAGAAAGGCGAAGTTCTACATGCACAAGATTGTACCAAAAACATTGTCCCAAGACCAGAAACGTAAGCCTTTATCCAACCACCAGGCCTCAGGGATTGGAATGAGATATCATAGGGTACAATGTAAGTAGAATAAGTATTCCTCCTCTCACACCCAACCCCCTGAATAGGATAAACATATCCAGATTGGTTAGAGGCAAATATCGGATTTGACATATAGCTCGTCGGCTAGAGCAGCGTAAGTATCTAGTAAACCCTGCCCATTAATCTAGCTGCACATGACTTAAAGAGAGATTAACTTTGATCCCAGACATGACCTTAAAGACATTAATAGTGACGAAAAGGGGGTCTGGGAGGCATCTGATTTTGCATTGCGACAGTGCTATATTTCTGATGATGCAGACTCATTTATTGCTGCTGGGGGGAGACATCAACTTGCCAAGCAACCTGTTTTGACTTTTGGGAATCTCAAGACAAAATAAATCAGTTCTGCAAGGGGTGAGGAGAAGCAATCTCTTTCGAGAGGTGGTTCTATGGCTATTCTGTGGTGGTCTTGCTTGAAGATGACCACAACCAGAACAAAAGTTACTGGTTGTGGTCACAGATCACTTACGGGATAAGGTGCTGTTGCTTCATTTGCTGCGGTCATTTGCTTTGGGGATATGCTATGACAATGCCCAAGATGTTCAAACTTTGCACTCTTGAAATTCTAGAGGCTAAAGCTGAGCCTGAGACCCAAATTAGATCAATCCTGGAGCATTCCTGACGAACAGAGAGCTTAAATCCTGAGCCAAGAAAGACGGATCATTCCTGGAGGATATGGAAGGACAATATTGATTGGGACCCAGCTAAAACCATAGAAGCTTCAAAGATGATTAAGAACTCTCAAAGAAAAACCCACTGAGAAAGCCTTACCTGAATATTGTCCATAAATTCTAGTCATCCTAATACATCCTCTGATGCACCACCTTTCTACAACTACTGCTTAGACCTCGGACAACATTAACTTCCACCAAAGCCACGTATCTACTATTAGGTTTACACCTTGAGATGTGCTCGTGCTCCCACAAGTAGTTCTCATCTAGTCCATTCATGAGGATTTAAACCCTGGTCCTGGGGAACACAAGGCAGGGCCGCCATATCTACTCTATTCATACCTAGCATTATGACTACATATGTTGAACTCCAGATTTGATACTAATGGTCAAGTTTCAACAACTGACTTAGGAATGAAGATCCATTACGCAAGAAGTTCTAGACTGCACAAAAAGAGATAACATCTTCCTAGTTTGGGCTTAACAACTACCAGCTACTTCCTACTCAAAGAACAGACATAACTTGGCAATTAAATGCCTCCCTTAAGCAGCAGATTATACATGGTTGAAAAAAATTATCAAAAGATGTTCTTTTCAAAACTGCAATCTCCCATCCACATCCACTATCCCTAAACAATTATCTAAAAGCAGTAAGTTCAAAAGAAATCATCTTTGATTATCACTTGGAATTACGTGACATTCAAATGCTAAGAAGTTATTTAATAACCATGCAAGTTTTTCCCCATGATAAAAATTCAGGAAGGTGGTCGACAATTTTGTTTGAATTCAGAAGCTCGCATTATTACGGGAGAAAAAATCCAACATCAAAGCATGAGCTCAGTCTGTAGTTTTCTTCAACCAATGGGTCCTGTACTCCTATTGAACAAAAATTATGCCAGCAGGTAGCACTATAAAGACAGTCTACCATTTGTACCTGCAAAACTGACTTCAGGGACAGAAGTACACGAGATCCATGCTCCATAAATCTGTCATATAACTGATCTATTTTCTGTAACCCAACTTCCAGTCCTTCCTTCATAAGCTCAGACGAAAGCGGCATGCGGATAATGGTCAGATCAGATGATAAAGTCATATTTTGACCCTGAAGCATTGGAGAAAATTGATCGTGAAACCGCTCAGTCAAGTTAGTACCTGAATTGACATGAGAAGATAAATCACTTTTTAAAAAAATTCACAAATCTAGAAAGGTGGAACCTTAAAACCTCAAACATAATACTCAAATCAATAAATTGGCAATAGAACCTTTAACAAAGTAAATCTTGAACGACCATTCGAAAATTAAACAACAGGACTACACTCTGCTCTAGGCTCTAGCTGACATTCTCAGACCACTATAGTGGGTTTATTCTGGACATCTACAACTAGTCAAGGACAAGACTTGTTCAACAAGCAAATGCAGAATCCTATGTTTAGCAACAAAGAGAAAGACAGAGTTTGGACAGTGGAACTGGGTATAAAGCTTGTAGATGCAGCAGGGAAGGATCTTAAGAGTGAGTACTCAACAAGCTCACTCACAATGAAAAAAGGTCTGGAATCGAGTTGAAATACTTAAACCTGGTATCAATAAGGCTTATCCAATTTTTTGGCTTTAGTTAAAGAGGACTTCTTGCACTCTCCTTGATTGTTAAGCATTTCCTTCTATGGCCACTTAGTTCTGAAGGGCATTATTTTTTAGATAAAAGAAAATACATATTAATAAAGCTGTGAAAACAGCAGCAGAGGACAAGTTGTCCTATTTGGGGATTTCAAAGTAGGTACGGGATTTCTCTCTCCCCCCTTCCCCCTCGCTCTATCAACCTACCTATATATGAATTCAGTGAACAGATAATTTGATTGAGCTTCGCTAAACGACTTGCTAGTGGATTGAGGATTTGAGATGTTCCAATGGCTCCAAACACCATTTGACAACTGTAACACCACCTCCGTCTAGGTGAGTACCGTCACTGGCAAGATCTTGGGGGTCAAGGTCTATAACGTCTTACGCCTAAATGACCTCCCAAAACTTTATATTCACTATTTTTCTCTGTACTTCTCATGAACCACCCTTTGCTGATGCTCTTACCTACAATGCAAGCCATTTGAAAGTGACAACATAACACATCCCAGTGACAATTAACTGGAAACAACACCAAAAGAATCGTAACACACTGCACACATCTGAAGAGGTAGCAACCACAGCACCAAGCATGAAAGAAAAATTACCACTCAAAGAGAACACTTTTGCTGCAGGAGAATGACTTGAGGGAGGTGCAAGCACTAAACCACGGGGATCAAATATATAGTAGTAACCCCCAGATATTATCGATAGGAGATCACAAACAGAAAAACTGCTCAACAAAGCCAATCCATAATTAAGAGTATCACCACGCAGCCTCCATGGGGGCAGGAACTGTAGACTAGTGACTTCCTCCCTACTTAAGCTGGCCCCTTCAAAGATAACTAGTAAAGATGGCCCCTGAAATTCACCTGTTGATATCATGACAAGTAAATTAGAAAAGCTAAATTCAAGGATTTTATGATCAAATTTTCTGTTCACATGTTTAGTTAAGCATAACTTTTAGAATATACATTTGCATACCAGCCTATAATGTTGGTTACCTAGATTATGCTGCAACAGAGACTGGCGGGGATGTTCCCTTTTGTCAAGAATTATGTGCAGTTTTTTCGTGTTGCAGCTATCTGCCAACTCAAGAAGATCGAACAGTAGAAAATCATGACTAGCATATAGTTTCAGAAGATCACTAATTCTTCCAAAGTCCATGCAAGATAAATCTTTGGCCATTTCTTCATCAACCAAAGACAGGCAACGAAGTGATTGCACTCCCAACCTTGTTGCCAAGTCATTACTTATGCTCGGGTGAACAAATTTTTTTCCTATTGTAATGTTGGTCTCCATCCATGGCGCATCATTGAAAACAAGATCTTCAGAATACACTAAGACACCAGAAACATCTGGGATTAGTAGAAGAGAATTGGAAATCTCTGCTAGTGGCTTATCTGAGTAGCAATCTGCAATAGCTTCAAGAACACAATGGACAAAACATAACTGGTCATTTGACAGCACAGAACCCTTAGTGTCACTCTGCAACTTTTGCAGAACACAAAAATAGTCAGATGCCTCAAAGCTAAGCTTCACGCCCAAGGTTAAAAGCAGATCTCTAAAAATTGATAATTCAGATGGGACCACATACAGATATGGCTGAAATTTGACAGGTGAGTCAAATGCAAGAGCACTTGGAGCAACAAAACCATCGCCAATCCATACCCAAGAAACTCCTTGAAGATCAGACTTCAAGATCATAAATTCCTGAGTACTAATAAGCTCTTGCATCATGGAATATAGGGATGAAATTCCCTTCTGTAACTCCGCATCAAAAAGAGGGTCAACGGCAGAATCTAACTTGAACTGGGAGTATGACTTGCTCAGTTCAACCAGTTGAGTAGATAAAACCTGAGCTTTAGGACGGTCCATCCAGCCCATTTTGTGTTTCACATATGTGGAGCAGCAATCAGCATCTAATATGTGCATAGTAGACGACACCATCCACATATCTGACCTAGGTCTCACCATGCTTGGGGCTGCCACTAAATTATTAGATTGCAGCCATGGAAGACATCGTATAGGGGGTTCAGTATATATAGGACACCACCCAATGGCTTTAAGCTCCAACCAAAATTCTTCTTCCGGCTTACCCCCAATCATGCTATCTAGAAATGCATTAATATCCCAATTCTCTCTATGAAATATAGAGCGGAGGTTCTCTCCAAATATATCTAAGTCCTCTTGTCTTTCCTCAGCTGAAAGCTTTGATCCAAGAGCATCCAAACACACAAGCAACCTCCTTCCACAAATGAGTGTCTCTGGGTCTCTGGAATCATTAAAATACGAAACTGTCCTTGCACAATCGAGCAAACCAGTATAACCCAAGGATTGCTTCAATCCCAAGCCAGTTAACATCTCCAGTATGTCAGGATCAGAAAATTCTTTAGCGGGGAAGAAAACTTCTCTATGCAGCAATAGACAGAACTCAGGAACACGAGGATCATAAAGCCTGTGAAATCAGTCCAGGAGGCACAATGAAATTCTGAAGATCTAAAATCTACTGTTTAAGTTCCTTTTTGTTTATGCCTTTTAACAGATGAGATAATTATTTGAAATTCACACTTGCAAAGAAAGGACAAGGAATTCTCCCCACAATGACTACATATAACACATACAAAAAACAAAAGGGATGCCAATGCTGAAATTATATTCCCTCCATCCACTATTGACCTGGCCTCTAACCTCCTTTTTGCCTTTCATCGTCCAACATTATCTTCCTGTCTGAACATACAACATACAACATACAACACCTAATTCCTCACTATGTTCTCTGACAGAAAAATGTGTTAAAACTTTATCGGGGTACCTCTCTTTCTCTACCTATTCATATGTAGACCGCTAGTTATATAATGTAGGGACAATTTAGGCAATAAAGCTAATTAATTGAGTTATCGGGGTTCCTCTCTTTCACTACCTATTCATATGTGTCAAATGATGTAAGAAGATACATTGAGATGTGCTGCTTAGGAAGTAAGAACCAAAACAAGTTAGAGATGCGTCGAATCACTCAAACAGATGAAAACGGTATATGCACAATAATTTTCTCATGGGCAACAACAAAGAATGATCAAAAGCTACCAAGAGAAAGATACAAATAAGATACTGTACTAGTGAATATCATACCTGGATGGTTGTTGCCATGAACCATTGCAAGCTAAGACAAATGGCGTCACTGAAAGAGCATCCTTAACAGACACATCCTCCTCAACCAACTGTTTTACATCACATAAGATATCAGAGACAGCTCCTTCGCCTCCTTGTGATGGAAGAAAATCTGACATGCGGTTGAGCACATAATGTTTATAAAACTCTGCCTTGGAGAGTTCATGAATATTAAGATATCTACCCAAGATGACTTGCTCTCTATCTGATTCTGCACGAACAAAATCGTCATCTAAAAGATCTTCACGTAAGCCACTTGGTTTAAGCCATTTGATACCATTACTCAAACTAACTAGCTTTCTACTTCTGAATGACTCAAACATGGGAATGCGTTTGATAACCTTAATATGTATATCATCCATTTCATCTTCAGAAAACCACTTCGACTGCAGAAGAAAGCTCCTTAGTTCATGTAGCTCTCCTTCTGATGCATCAGCAAAGAGCTCATCGACATTTTCAACGTTAACAGCCACTGCCAATAATGCGTTAAGTATGCCGGTAGCAGTTGGTGACTGCACATAGTTCTTTAACTGTGGATGTTCAATTGCAAGGTCATGTCTCAGAAATCGGCAACCTACTTTCAGCAACAATGATGAAATATTCTCGCTCCATCCTTCATCTTCAATGATATTTGAATTCCTAACAAGCTGCATGAGATGATTCTTTCCAACTGGCAAGATAGGCCACTTAGAAAAGACTGAGAGGTCACCACAACATGAACTCAGGTAACTCCACAACAATCTTATCCATTCTAAAGAGGGTTGGTCATCATGACCAGGGATCCAATTAACCTGTTTAGCATTTTGCCAGTCCACTGGAAGTATCCGAAGAAAAAGCTTCTCGAGCAAATGACATGTCAGAAAAGACACATTTGAATCCTCACTTTGTGCAACATCACAAAGCTTCATATAAACTTCTTCTGGAATCGCCTTATCAACCAATTGACCAGGAATTGAGTCTTTGAGAAGATCATACTCATTTCCACGTGCAATGTAAATTCTTTCATCCATGCCTCTTTGATTGAATGTCGTACATAAGTCATTGGCCAGAGGTATCAAAGGTAAACCATACAAGCAATTAGAATGAACAGGTTTTTCCAAGTCAAATAAGCAATATTCAAGAGTCAACAGTAAAGGAGTTCTCTCAGTAAATTTACATTTACGTCGAGCTAACAACATCCTAAGCAACTGAGGTGTCAAAAAATGTAATGATGGCCTGACCTCCATAAATCTTTCTACAAGTGGCTGGGAAACATTGACCAGAGGTAACCCAACATCGGATAGTGCCTGAACAAGTTGAGGCATCTTATCAAAAGTAAAATCAGGAAACAAAGCTTGTTTTGCTGAGATCCACTGACCACCTCTAGCTATTGTGTGTAGGACACGAACATCAAAATCAGCAACATACATATACAGCTTCCGCACCATCGATGACCAAGGTTCTGCCCCTAATTTTATTGGCCAAAAAGAAAGAAATGCATCACCAGGCCCAAGTTCCATTGCCAGCTTTTCAAGCAGGTGGCCGTAGGCAGGAGCAGCAACATGCTCAAGGAGGTAAATATTCCACTCAGAACGTTTTCTCCCACCACCTGACATGTCATTCCCAAACCAAATATCCCTCCTGTTAGATGACAGTTCAAAGTAGGCATTGAGGTGTCCAGGAAGACCAGTACTGATTGGCAAAGGCAAGAAGCAAAAGGCACGGCCCTCAAAATTCTTTCGATATTGAGCACACACCCCTACATCTTGAGCAGTATCCAGTGTAGCGGAAAACGATCCTTCGGCAGACGTAGAATCACTTGATTCCCCATCAACCTGAGAAGACGCCAAGTATGCAGCAACAGCTGCCCAAGGAAGACGCTTATGAGACCTTAATTTAGTAACTGCAGATCTGCTGTGTACCTGTCCACTACCTAAACATTCACTCATTATCCAGGTGTGTGACATAAGATTCGATGAGCATTGTTCTGTCATCACAACTTTCTGACATCTCTTTGGGAGATTCCCATCTACATAACCACTCAACTTGTCAAAAAATTGATCTTTATCCACATTATCCTTCTGATTACCATTAAGGTAATTAAACATATGTTGGAGGGCGTGTGGTGGAGGTTCTGGCTCACAAATCGTTTGCCTTTGGACACGGTGTACAAGTTGCATCTCTGAATTAGATCCATCCTTAACAAATAGAGAGATGGATTTCACTCGGCGTAGAAAAAGAAGAGTCTCAGAAACAACTTCAGAAAATGAAGAGAAAAGTGACAAGACATCTTCAGGTGCATAGCCTTCTTGCTTTATTTGACTCCGCGGAGCAACAGTAGCAGTCCTAAGAGGAAATCGAAAGAGGGTACCGGGAAATTGATTTTGCAAGTCACAACCAAAGTGCAAGAAAGGTGCAAATTGATCTGGAAATTGCTCCAGAATCCTTCTCCCCAAAAACTTAATTCGCAAGCCAGGGTGAGAAGGAGAGATTCCGGGCAAGTTACACGCATGTGGATCAAACATCACAATGTTTTCCCCAGATACAAACGAAGGGATATCAGTAAAATGGTATACACAATTGAATCCTAGCCCAAACCTGCCAATCGCAAATGGCTTATCTAGTTTGCTATCTTGACCAATACGTGAGATTGCATAGAGATCTTGTGGGCTAAAGATGGAGTCATTGTAGCAATATAACGCAGGGCCCTGCCAATCTGCCATCTCAGGCGAAAGCAGAGATGAAGTCCCATACTGGGTTTTATCCAATAAAAAGATAACCTCTGAAGCACCTGCATCCTCAGCATTTTGTACCAACTCAAAAAGCATACCAGGTCCATCAGCATACATCTCAAGTATATGTTTTAATCTCGTGGTTAAGGCTTCATGCTGACCAAAAGCTTCAGCAGCCCCAGAGAGACTCAAATTCATTGAATCAGAACTTTCAGCAAGCAATGACCTACGAAGTGAGCAGACGCCAAGCTTCTCTGCAACATCATTTGATATATTACCATGCACAAACCTTTGCACAGATCGTCTTGCACTCAACGAGAGGGAAGATGCATGATCAGATGTACTGTCAGAATCTTCCAACCCAAGCAACCAGGGAGCATCATTATAAACTAAATCTGATGCAAGCATCAGCCGACCTGATACATCTGGTAAGTAAATCTTTACCTGCTTTTCATGAAATGGGGCCTCAGCCAAATGCTGAACAAGTAATATAGCAGCTGTGAGCTCCTCTGCTGTCAAAGGATCTAGCCCTTTCAGCATAGCCATTCTGCACAATATAGTGGCATAGTCGCTGTAGTTCAAGAACTCTCGGATGCCAAGCTCCAAAAACAGCTCTCTAAAGACAGCTAAGTCAACGGGTATAACACGGATATAAGGAGCCAAATGCAGAGGACCATTAAGAACAACCTCTTCTGCAGTTGCAAACCCATCCCCCACCCAAATCCATCGGCAACCTTCCAGAACAGCTTTGATAATATCCATCTCATCCGAACTAATCATCTGTGTCAATCTGGCATATATTCTTGGCATTGCAAGGGCTAATTGCTGCCGGAATATCTGATCCGTCACAATCTCATTATTTTTTCCAAGCTCAAGTATCTGCGCAGCAACCACACTTCCGCCAAGTGGAGAAGACCATCCAAGATGATGGGACAAGACTGTTGAAGAGCAGTGTCCATCTAGTATTCGCATACTCGCTGACACGAGCCACATGTCAGTGCTAGGTCTTACGACCTTTGGGGGAGCAACTGCTGATGATACACCAGGCCAGGGTAAGGCTTGATATGGAGCAGAAACAAGAACTGGACACCAGCATATCATTTGAAGATCGTTCCAAAACTTTTCAAGGTCGGATTTCAAATTACGAGGCCTGAATGCAGTTGCAGCTCGTGAAAACATTCTATTCAGTGTTCCTTGATCATCATTCAGTGGCATGGCAACCCACCTATGTGCATTTGCCTCCAGGTATGCAAGAAGAACCTTTCCTCTAAAAAACGCCTTCTCTGGATCCTCTTGTTTTGTTCGTTCTATGCATTGAGCACTTTGTAATACTGTCTCTGGAGAAGCAGAAGTCCTCAAGCCTAACCCCTGTAGAACATCCAAAATCTCTGATTCCTCGAAACCACAGCCTGGGAAAAGATCAGAATCTTCAAGCAAAGCAAACAACTCTTCATTTCTAGGATCATACAAAGCACTTGGACACTTAATATCACCGGTATGAGTAGGCACAAATTCTATGTTCCTCAAAATGTCCTTAAAACATGAATCTTCAAGGCATAGATGTGGCAATTCTCTAAGAACAGAGACCATAATACGGTCACGAACTTCAGCTTGCATAATTCTAATCTTGCTGAATACCTGGCTCCTATAGAAATGTGCCTTGCCCATTCGCTCCAATCCATAGTATCTCTGTAGTATGTTGTCTTCAGTGTCAGACGAAGTAGAAATGAATTCACTTCCCAGGAAGCCTTTAAAGACGTCCGTTGGTGGTAGGTATTTCTGAGGGTCTACTAGATCAGAGAACTGCAAACTATCAAGAGACTCTCCATTGTAGACTCTATAGATTGGGAGTTTCTTGCATTTCCATATATGAGAATCACCCATATACCCACCTATATACCACTTTGGATCAAGAAGAAAATGACGAAGCTCGTCTTTCTCTTCTGCTTCCAGCAAATGAAGACATGTTTGTGTGATGCCACCACTTGAAGAGACAGCATCAAAGATTGACTCCAACACAGCTGGCCCAGTAGCATCACTAACATAATGTGAAAGATCAGGATGTTCGATTCCATATTGGGAATCCAATATTTTGCATCCAATTTTATCAAGTAAGAATCTCAAGCTCTCAGAAAGTTGTTCAACATTTATCAATTTTGACTGCCTGGAAGGTCTGTACAGATGCCCAGACGTGGATGGCATGATGGGCCATTCATCAAGCAAAGACAAGCTTTCGCATTGATGTTGGAGATATTGCCAGAATATAACAAACCATGATGGAGTTGGATGATTATTCCGACCCTCGTCGTGCTCCCAGAGCACCTTGCTTTTATATCTCCACTGCAAGGGCATGAAATTATCCAATAACTGGACAAGGTGCTTAGTATTGAAAACAATAATATTCGCCCCCAAGGAATCTGCAATAGCCGAGAGTCTACTCATAATTTTGTCAGGAATATTCCGATCAATTACTCGATCAGGCATCTGTTGAAGCAGATTCCACTCCAACTCATTGCAAATAAAATATGAGATGCCTTTAGAAGCTTCTGAAAAATATCCAAAGCCACCACTTGCCAAGGGCAGCAATGGCAAGTTATTCGCGTTTCTTCCAACATCAGAATCTAAAAGATCTTCAAGGCAATACTCTAACAACAGAAGCCTATGAGAAGTGCCAAGGTTACTTACAGCACTGCATTCACGAAGAAAGTGTCGCACAGTATCAGGAGTCACCACTTTCTGCTGAAAATCTGTCGTGCACTTCAACAGCATATTATGCAAGGAATTTGGCAAGCGAACAACAGGCTTCCCTAGCTGCACGAGGACATCATAGAGCTCGTTTTTATTAGTGAATTCCTCATCATGAAGAAAAGATTCAGCAGGTGATACCCATTTTCCCCCTCCAGCATCTGTATATAATACAGGAGCCAGAACTATGTATCTGTAAATATGCCGAACAAGTATACTCCACGGTTCCTCAAAGTCACCGCTAGGCCATAGAGAATAGTACAACTTTGTTGGAGCTGACATCCCTTGTACACCAAGCAGCAAACTCTTAAAAGCCGGAGCAATAACATCCTCTAAAAGAAGTCTGTTCCAGATGGATCTAATTTTTCCACTTCTATCCATATCCGCACCATACCATATTCCACGACGATTAGATGAGACTTCAAAGTATCCATTCACTTGCACAGTTAAGCCAGTTCTTACAGGCAATGGAAGAAAGCAGAAAGCTCGGCCACACTTAAGACCATCACCCTGGGTCCAGATGAAAAGGTTCAGGAATTAGTTTTAGCATACATAAGGAAAGCACAAAAATAACAAAGCTTAGAGAATGCATGGCCATAAATAATTTACCAATGCATTTTGCAGTTTACCTCTTCTTGTTCAATAACTTTTTGAGAATGGAAACATAAATATTGTAGGAGAAGGAAATAGAAGGCGAGAATAATGTCCCTCAAGGCAAGACACCCACTAACTAATCAACAAAATCTAAAACTCAAAACTGTATTAAGAATGCCCTCCCTGAGTCCACAGTCATGACAATTAACTCCTAATTTTAAGTTTTCAATTCTGAATTCTATTCTCATTTGGCTGACTAACTTAAAACCCAACTTACCTAAAAGGGCTTGACCGTGTTTATATGCATCCTTATCGCAATAAGTAAACTCACAATCTGATTGATAGAATATTGGACAGGTTGACCTTGGGTCAAGAGGACCTCATTCCCTTTCATCAAACCTCCTGAGACAGGACCTTCAAGCTACTTCTTATGTACTTCATAGTAGGCAGCTGACATAGCCTTTTTCTTAAAATAAGAAACGACTGGCACATGGACTCTCTTTCCCATCTCCCCCCCTCCCACACACACACACATCAAACTGCCTAAGTTCCTTCTGTAGCATTCCCCTCCTCCACTGCAGGGAATCAAACAGCGGTGGCGGTCGGGGTCCATGCATAGGTTCTCGGCTATTGTGGCTTGAAGCTTGATTTTGTGGTCCCAATAAATTCAAAAAGTGCTACGAAAATCGCAGTCCGCTATTTGACTCCCTACTCCAGAGTAGAAATAAGAAAGTCTTCACCATCCATTGCTAACCTCATCCTCAGCGTTAACAATCATCTGCCTGAATTTCACTCCCATTAACATCAGAGAAAACATTTTTATATTATCTTTGGGATCCACCTCTGAAAACATACCACCTCTTTAGATTCCCTTCCCGAGATCTGAAGTCTTCTGACAGACCCATATAGTCAGATTACATATATTGGAATCAATGTGGAATGGAATAGCCAATCATACAGCACCACGTTCCTTGTTAATTCAGAAGGCATATGGCAAGTCATAATTTATAACTCATAACCATTAAAATGTCACTCACAAACTAAAAGCAACTCAATAAATTTCATTTTATTAAATGAAAAAAGCTAAATCTCGTTGGTAAAAAAGAACAACTAAATTGGAATATAGACAGGCACATTTAATATTTGTGACAGCCATTTTAACTCATCACACTGCTCCATTTGGATGTTATTTTTGTTGGCAAAAAATTATCATAATGAGACAAAGAAGAAATTTCTACCTTCATTACAATTTGAAAGTAATATCTGGTGCCTCTTATATAGGTATATATTTCATGGGCTAAACAAACCTATAAAAATAGGAAAAGTGGGGAAACATGACCAAATACACTACCCATGACGCAACTACTAGCTAAACATTCTCCAACTAGATAATAATATAGTAGACTACTAGTCCACTAATAACTGATGCTAGAAAGGAAGTAAAAATAAACTGATTAATTTCGAAGCACTGAGTTTAACAATTTTACACCTGCTCTAACTCCCCCTCATCCTCGAATTTGTGGCTCAACAGAATACTTTCAAGAGATTTCTTGACTCTCTAGAATATGCATTTGTAAAAAGCACGTCAAATTGAAAACCCTGAGAAAAACAAACAAGCAATCTAAGAGAGATGGAAACAGAACAGCTTAAGAGTTAACCTGTTTCTTTAGGAAATTCTTTCAAATTTTCACTTAAATTCTCCAATTCTCCATTCCAAATTGCTCCAAGTATATTTAAGATTGAATACTAGTTTGATATCTTTCTTCCGCAAGCTAATTATATGTTTGAGAAGCATCGAGCACCTCATGAATCTTTCTGCAGCCACATCTAAAGTTAGCAAAAGTCCTACCCTGCATTCTCCCATTTGCACACATAAATGTAAGTTGGGACTTGGAATGTAGACCAAAGACAAAAGAAGGGTTTTTGGTTCTGGCAGGCTGGTGTCTAAAAACAGGGTAAGTGGTTGTGGAATTTTCCTCTGGAATAAAATTCCTATGGACCAAGTTATTAGGAGCAAATACAGTTTGCAACAGAATGGATGGAACGCCCATGCCGGCTCGCTTGTCTCCCATGCTTTCCCATGGAACTTCATATCCTAGGTATCGTCCTTATTCATTCCTAAGGATCGGTATAAAGTGGGTGGTGGACATTGGATTTGATTGTAGGAGGATGTATGAAAGGAGTCAAGGAGTATACTTCATTCTCTTCCTCGTATCCTTGGGGTTATCAACTATCCACTCTCCATAATTCACCAGTTATGACTTTCTCGGGTTTGGGTTGGAGATTATTTAGTTGTCTTCTAATGGAAACCATTCCTCCACTGTCTTAGCCTACCCTCACAATATCCTCCATTTTCCTATTCCAATACCTTGTGGAAGTCTAAGGTTCTTCTGAAGATTGCTTTGTGCCTTTGTACTAGGTAAGTTGAGCACCCATTATATGGTGCACCTTTGGACGCGGCCTGGTTGGGCTATCCAAGGAAAATATATTTTAAGTCCGAAGGTGTTCCATGTCATCATACACTCTTTTAGCACTAGAAATTATCATCAAAAAATATGTAAGGTTCTAATAATTTCCTCGTCCTAATTTCCAATTAAAAGCCAAATGTGCCACATGAGGTAATAGCTTTGTAAGCCTGCACGCCTGCACCAATTAATTTATTTTTTTTGGGAATAAGGAAAATTTTATTAATCAAATGTTAATGAATACAAAATAGGAGGACAAGGGATCCTCTTAAACAACCAAAATATTTACAAATCTCGCCAATGCGATGAACTAACGTATGCGGGACACCCTTAAAGGCCACACGGGGGCCACGGCCCCGCCGCCAAAGGGATGCCAAATAAACTACATGGTCCCAAACATAGTCAATAACTCGATAGTCTTCCTAACATCGGAGAAAACCCTCAAATTCCTCTCCAACCAAATGCACCAAAGAATGGCTATGCAACAACATGCCCTCCTTGCCCCTCCTCAACGCAGCAAATCATAACTGTAAGAATTTTCCCACCGTGGTTGGACACACATAACTCTCCCCCGCACAGCAAACTATCCCATAATGGAATACTCACACAACACAAACAAATGCAAGCAATCCTCCCCATCATGACGACACATCACACAAATAAGACAAGTACAAGTACTGAGGCCAAAAATGTGCATGTGTTTGAAGAGTAAAGGATCTACAAGTCCCTTATAATGCATTGTGAGATGGCATCTTAGTCATGAAACTATGTCATTATGCTGAAGAGAGATGGAGAATCTCCACGTAAAATTGTGAATAACAATGAATTTTGAAAGAGCAAAGGAGCAAAGATCCTTCTATAGTGCCTTTAGGGAAATTATACAAGTTGTTGGAAATATATTACCGGATTTCCTTCAGATTAAACTATTACATCTATAAACTATTTATTGGACCGAATGATTTATTAGCCTCCACCTTTGCACTCAAGGAGCCACTCACTAAATCCTTTTTCCATTTTGCAGAGTTGGTGGATGCTTGGATGCCACTGATATAAAATCATATTCTTGTAAAGCGTTACTGAGCCTCTAAATTATATTTTGGTCCTTGTACAATCCATATATTGTTTTCTATCGATTCAAAATTAGATAAGCATTTATACACATATTCTCCTCTCAAAGGATTTACTGCCGAACCTATTGAACAAAGATGAACATTATCTAAAAATATGGAACCTATTGTCAAGATTCTCCATATTATTTGCACTGTATAGATAGAGTTCAGAATTGTGCAGTATTTAAATGTGAACAAGACTTGATCACAGTAGGTTTTCACACACGTTAAATTTATCTCTTCTTTCTTTCTTTTTTGGTAAAAGAGCATACTTTGAGAACACCAAATCACCAAACCAGTGTCACCCCTGTACAAAAGGAGGGCACAGAACTTTTGCATTATGTTACAATTGCTTTCATGTAGATATATTCACCTTCCTACTTTGCAACCATTTTTCCATTTTCGGAATATGTTGCTAGGATACATTAAGTCAACACACACAATTAGTATCCCAACTTAGTGCAGTAGTACAGGCGATTCCGAAAAAAATACCTAAAAAGACATATAATGGCTTAAGATAATGTATCATGTAGCCGATTTTATTAAAACTCCGACGATTAATGAAGCAACTTATTCATATAGTCTTTTTGATTTGAGTCCCAAATTTCAACTAGTTCAAGAATAGGGAAATGGATATAGAGTTGTATTCTGCGAGCAACCGGTGTAAGTCTTAAGGATTAGGGGTTAAGTCTAGTTGCATACATTCTGACCTCCCAAACCACCATTGGCAGATTCATACTAGGTATTATTGATGAATGTTAGTAAGAACATATATTTCCCCTTTATGAACTAAAGAGCCCAAGGCACATGCTAAAAGAACAAGCTTCTAGACAGTTCAAGGATGTGCCCTATAAGTCCTTGCAAATGTACATATGCAGCAATTAACGGACATGCTAGCAAGAATTAGCATTGGTTTATCAAAACTTCAAAAGTGATAAGGAATCAACAATGAAGCACGCAGTAACTTACATCAGTAGAATCATCGGAAATGCATGCAGCAACAGATGCCCATGGCAGAAGGTGAATATCATATTCCCTGGAGGCCTTGGTAGCAAAGGAACTGATCCTACTGGATGCTGACGCCATGCTTTGGACTATGTAAAAGGTATCTTTCTTCTTCTGAATGGAACTTCCGCTGAAAGTCTCACTTACAAAATCTACCGTGAAAGAGTCCATCTCACAGGTGGAAATGCTGGACACCTTCGACAATCTCAGAAGCAACTGGCGGTGCGAAATTACATCTTCACTTGCTGAGCTGACAGAGCAAGAATACAGTTTCCTAGGAGCAGTCTCCCCAGCATCCCATACATACATTTCAATCGATAATACACTTTTGAGAAATAGCAAAGCAAAAACGCCTTCTTCGAAAAGTTGCGTAAACATAAAAGAAATATCATCTTCAGAATATGCCTGCCTTGAAAGCTTACTCTTGGCTGCCTGATCTGCATTCCTCAAAGGGAAACGGAACATAGTTCCACCGAAAGGACTTTTCATGTCACAACCGAAGGCACAATATGGAAAGAACTGATCTTCATAAAGCGACATCGCTGAAGAACTGACATACTCTATTCGCTTCCCTGGATTGGCCGCAGAAACATTAGGGAGGTAAAATCCTTGAGGATCAAACAAAACCACATATTTCCCACTTACAAAAGATGGAAGGTCTGTCAAATGGTACACCGAGTTAAACCCAACCCTGATTGACAAAATCAAGATAGCAATTAGTGAAAGTGACAACATTCCATTCAGAATCTCTGCACCTTGGAGACACGAGAATACAACAAAATGGACATGAACCCCATATTAAAGTGATGAAGGAAATGTGCAAAAGATAGCTAGTGCACCCTCATTATGAAAAGACAAATTCTTTACTTCTTTCCTGATTAGAAAAGATAGATTTTTTACAAAAGGAAAACAAGTTCCAGTGAGTTTCTTACATCCATGTTTCATTCCTCCAAGTTACAAAAACTCAACTCCTCAATCTCAACTTATATCTATTAAAATTAACCAACTACAAATTCAATACTATCAGGTAAAGCAGAATATTTTTATTATGACTTCCAATCATCATAACATGCCTCGGTGATAGCACATCATGGTAAAATTTAGCAAATAACCGTACATGATCTTAGAAATGTCCAACAAGGTTTCATCCCAGTGAGAAGTCCAAGGATATCTTCATAAATAAAAATTCCCATACCTTGACTTCTTCTTTTTCAGATAAAAGAACATTTTATTAATAAAACTGTCGAAACAGCAAAGGAGAACAAGATGTCCTCACAAAACAAAGTACAGAATCGCCCAATTTCTCTGGACTAAGAAATCATAAAACTTCTAAAGGCACCTTCCGCTCTAGCCTCTAGCCCACAAAGAAGCTAAATAAGTGACCCTATCCCACACAAAAACAGCAGAAAAAGCTCTCCCAGAGAAGACCCTAGCATTCCTCTCCATCCAAATACACAAGAGGATCGCAAAGAAAGCATTATGCCAAAAAAGATATTTCTCCTTATTTCTCCCAAATCCCACAAAACGGACTTACTTAGCTCCATACCTTGGCTTCCTAGTTTAAATATATGGAACTGCTTTCACCAAAATGGAAATTTAACAACCCAGCTTCGAAAACTAAGCATTGAGCTTAAGCTCTTCTCAACCGTGATAAAGTGAATAAAACGGACTCTCCCCTCCCACCCTTTCTTTTTCCATTGACAGAAGGAGAATTTGTATGCCATTGAGGCATAACCCAGTTAGGCTCTGTTCTCTAAGCTTACTTCAGTTTAGTTCAATCCAATTCAATTCAATTCAATTCCGTCCTTTCTAATCCAATTCAGTTGAAGTGAGAACTTATCACTCAAATAATAAATTATTCCAAAATATATTCAGGATGAAATCTGTCTCATTGGAAAGATTTCAATGCAAACTTTTAGATGAGTCCAATATTGAGAATGATTAGACGAGTCTTTGTTTTTTTTTTATTACGATAGCATGGGCATTGCTTGACTAATTCCAAATGCCCTAAAGTTAATGACTAGGAAAACCTCTAGTATTGCCACCTTGGACCTCTGGAATGGTTAGACGAGTTTTAATGATCAAGGCCAAACTGAACAAATCAATTTAGCTCAATAAGTTTACTTCATTGCGTTTCGAGTGAAAAAACGGACTCATACTGTTTAAGATTAAGGCCCTATTCCAAACCCCAATCCTCCCCCGTGCTTGTAATTTTATTTTATTTTAATTTTTTTGCCACACTATACAAGCTTCCGTTGAAACAAACAAAAGCCGAGGAGGGGGTAAGAGAGAGAGAGAAAATTATGATCATCATTGAAGTTCAAAGCACCTAACCCTGAGGGGGTAGCTCAGCTGGTAAGACGAGGTCCCAGGTTTGAGTCCCCCCCTCAGGGCCTCAGGGCCAATTGAGGTTTTCCTGGTCGTTAACTTCAGGGTCCATGGGATTAGCCAAGCAAAGCTTGGACACCCATGTTATCTAAAAAAATTAAAGTTTCAAAGCACCCTAAGTCACTGACTAAGTAACAATCACAATCTAAAAACGAATGTTCACAAACTTCATTATAACATACCCAACATAAGCCCACTAAAACTTCATTCAAAACCACAGTCTAAAACGAATGTTCAGAAATTTCATCACAACATACCCAACATAAACCAACTAACTTCATTCAAAACCTCCATAGCAAACTTAAGCTATCAAAACCAAAATGCTCATTGCATATTCACCAAATCCCACTCAAAACAATCCCATTCTCACTTCGAAAACTCCAACATGAACACCAACACCCTCTTGGTTAGAGAGGAACTCGAGGGTTTTCTCTGACGCGGGAGAGAGTATCGATTTGGTTTGGGAACATATAGTTTATTTGGCCTCCCTTTGGGCGAAGGCGGCTGGTGCCTTCAAGGGGGTACCACTCACGGTCATTCAACGCCATTGGCGTGATTTGTAGATACTTTATTTTTGTTCTTGAGGATACCTTATCCTCTCCATTGTATTCTTTCACTATTTGAATGATAAAAAAATTCTCTTATCTAAAAAAAAAAGAACATTAGTTGGGTCTCCAACCATCGGTTTTGGTTAAACTTTTGGTTGAGTTGGTTCCAATTCCAACACATGGTATCAGAGCCAGATGACCTTCCGGCTCTAAGGTCCTGTGTTCGAATTCTAAGAGCCCCTATTTACTCAGTGGAATATGGAATATTCCGGGCACATGGTATGAGGAGGCCTGTGCATTATCCACACTTTCAGCCAAATGGACATTTGTGTGAGGGGACGTGATAAAGAATATAACATTAGTTGGACCTCCAATCATCCGTTTAAATTTTTGGTTGAGTTGGTTCCAGCACAAACAGTACTTTACATATTACTCATCAAAATGAAACCTTTCATTCTTGAGCTACCAAAATCAAAATGCACACTATACATCCACCAAAACCCACCTATGACAACCAAATTCTCACTAATAAACCCAAATGAACAAGAATATAAAGTAACTAAAAAAAATTATTTATTTACAAACAAAGAAATGTAGCTGACTCACCCAAAGCGCCCAGTCTTAGAAGCCTGACCATGTTTGCTACTCCCACCAATCCTCGAAATACTAACAAAATCCTCTTCAGTAAAAACGGCATCATTAAACGCCATAAGAGCAGGGCCTTGCCACTGAGCCAAAGTGTCGGAAAGCAACGATTTATGGCCATGAATGCGACGGTCTAAGCAAAGACAAACCCTAGTTGCACCAGCATCATCAGCATTTTGGATGAGTTCTTTAAGGACGGTCGTACCTTCTGGATAATTTACTAGTACTTCTCTAATTCGCCGTGTTAGGTCGACTTTTTGGCCGAAATCTTCTAAGAAAATGGAATCCATTTTAATGGTGATCGTAGTAAGAGAGGAGAGAGAAAATAATTTAGGTCAATTGGGAAATTGATGATGGTAATAGAGAATGAATAAGGGGTTTATTGAGAGGTTTCATAGAAGTCGGTTTGTAATTGTGAATTTGATTTTTGTGATTGGAATTGGAATTGGAATTGTGTATGCCGGTGTTCATTGTCACCGACGTCTATACCGCAGTCGCACTCCCTTGTTGGTGGACTTTTAATTTTGATTTCATGATCTAATCTAGACTTTCGGTAGGAAAAAAAAAAATACTTAGTACAGTAATTTGTACCTGAGTTAATTTTTATTTTACTAAATGAATACTGTTCCCAAACAATGATTAAGAAATAATTATGTTGTTAGCAGGCTCGGGTTTGTTTATTGTAAATAAACAAATTTCGGTGAGAAAAGTTAGGTTGGAGATAACTTTTAAGTGGGCTAAAATTAAATATGCAAACATAAATATTGTAAAGTTACCACCCCGTAAATTATTTTTGATATTAATGGTTTCCGCATTTCCTATGGTGTAAGGTTAGATCAATGTATTTTCTCTTGAACTTTTTTCTACTTTCTTTGAAGAATGCTCAAGTGTGGAGATGGTGATGGAGAACGACGATGACAGAGATAGTGTGAGCTCGGCAAGGGTCGAGTCTCACGGTTCACACCCCTTCTTTTAGGAAGATAAAATGTGAAAATGAATGTAGAATGTTTTAGATGTAGTGAATGGCTTTTATATTAGGGTGGGTAAATAGGTAGTGCAGAGGTGGAATGACAAATAGCAAAAGTCTACTGAAGTGAATAGTGTCACATGCAAATAGTTGGGATTAAGAATGCAATTAAGCTCAATGAGGACACGTGGCTTGACATATGAGTGACACGTAGCGGTTATTGACAAATCCTCCCCCTTTCTGTTAAAATTTTTTATATGGACCTATGTCCACCTAACTTGGATGGACCCAACTTCTAAATTGAAAAAATTAAAACCGCACGTGCATAGTCTAATTGTTCGCTTAATTAGTTTTCCGTTTTCTCTTACCTCCGTCAAGCATCCACCGACACCGACACCACTACCAGTCTACCACCATCACCAGACCCACCGACCTCCATCCACCACCATTATCGGCACTGCCACCACCTCATCCCATCTCTCATTCCGACATCGTGGTCGCACATCGGAAGGTGGGGTCGGTGATGGTTTTGTGAGGAGAGAGAAAATAGAACTATTTAACAGTGGCGTTGAGCAGTAAGGAAACGGGCATCGTGGTGGTTTTTAGTGGGTGGCACAGTAGTGGTGGTTGGCCAATGAGGTTTTTAGTGTATAACCCGTACTGCCATGTCTTTTGAGATTTTGAGGGATGGTGATGAATCGACGATGATGATGAAGATGGTGATGAGATGATGAATGACGATGACGCATGATGAATTTTGTTTTATTTTCTTTTTCTTTTTCATTTTCTTTTTTTTTTTGTTCCTTTGTTATTTTAAGTGCAATGTTTATTAAAATAGTTTAATTGTTCAAATGTTATATACTTAATGTTCATATTTAAAGTAGTCTAGTTGTTCATAGGTTATATACGTAATATTCATTAAAAGTAGTCTAATTGTTAATAGGTTATATAAGTAATATTCATCAAAAATAGTCCAATTGTTTATCGGTTATAAGTGCAATGTTCACTAAAAATAGGCTAATTTTTTATAGGTCATGATCGAAATGTTCATTAAAATAGTCTCATTGTTATAAGGTATAAACGTTGTGTTCATTTAAAATAGCCTAATTGTTCATATTGTATAAACATAATGTTCATTTAAAATAGCCTAATTGTTCATAAGGTAAAAAATTAGTGTTCATTTAAAATAGCCTAATTGTTCATAAGGTAAAAAATTAGTGTTCATTTAAAATAGCCTAATTGTTCATAAGGTACAAACGTAGTGTTCATTTTTATTTTTTTTGGTTACAAACGTAGTGTTCATTTAAAATTGCCTAATTGTTCATAAGGTACAAAAGTAGTGTTCATTTAAAATAGCCTAATAGTTCTATTGTTCATTTAAAATAGTCTAATTGTTCATAATGTATAAACATTGTATTCATTAAAAATAGTCCAATTGTTCATAAGGTATAAATATAATGTTTATTTAAAATAGCCTAATTGTTCACAAGGTATAAATGTAATGTTCATTTAAAATAGTCTAATTGTTCATAAGGTATAAACGCAATGTTCATTTAAAATAGTCTAACTGTTCATAAGGTACAAACGCAACGTTCATTTACAATAGTCTAAATGTTCATAAGGTATAAACGTAATGTTCACTTAAAAAAGTCTAATTAATTGTTCATACGTTGTAAACATAAGATTTATTTTTCTCAAAAACAAAAAAAAAAATAAAAATTCACGATAAGGTTCGTAAATTATATGCGCAAAGTTCATGAAAAAAAATTATAAAATTTTATGAAAAAAAACCTTTAGTCTTAAATGTATTAAATAAAACTTTATCAAGTGATTATAGAAATGAAGAAAGGTCTTATCAGAAAACAAAAAAAAAAGAAAATGAAGAAATGAAGTCAAATTGCAAAACTTGGAGTCAATTATATATGGGCTCCATAGAAAAAATGGTAACAAAATTTGAATATTGTACGTATACGATATAAGCGTAACGTTCATTTACAATAATTTTATAGTTCATAATTCATAAATGTAAAGAACATTTCAAAAGTCTAATTGTTCATAAGGTATAAATGTAATTGTTCATAAGATATAAATATATCTAAATGTAATGTTCATTAAAAATAGTCTAATTGTTCCTAAGGTATAAATGTAATGTTCATTAAAGATAGTCACATTGTTCATAAGGTATAAATGTAATGTTCATTAAAAATAGTCACGTTGTTCATAAGGTGTAAATGTAGTAATGTTCATTAAAAATAGTCTAATTGCGCCCTTGTTCATAAGCTATAAACGTAATGTTCATTAAAAATAGTCTAATTGTTCACAAGTTATATACATAATGTTCATTAAAAATATTCTAATTGTTCATAGGCTATATACGTAATGTTCAATAAAAATAATCTAATTGTTCGTAGGTTATATACGTAAGGTTCATTAAAAATAGTCTAATTGGTCATAGGTTATATACGTAATGTTCATTAAAAATAGTCTAATTGTGTCCTCGATTGTAAATGGCTAAATGCAATGTTTATTAAAAATAGTAAAATTGTTCATAAGTTATATATGCAATGTTCATTAAAAAATAGTCTAAGTGTTCATAGGTTATATACGTAATGTTCATTAAAAATAGTCTAATTGTTCATCGGTTATAAGTGCAATGTTCACTAAATATAGTCTAATTGTTCATAGGTTATACTCCTAAGTGCACTGTTCATAATTTATAAGCGCACTGTTCATTCAAAATAGTCTAGTACAGTAGCTCATAGGTTACATACATAATGTTCATTAAAAATAGTCTAATTATTCACAGGTTGTATATGTAATGTTCATAAAAAATAGTGTAAACATTCTAAATTGACAAACCATAAGTTAGGCTCTAAAAAAAAAAAGCAAACCATAAGTTTATAAACGTAAGATGAATTAAAAATATTCTAATAGTTCATAAGTTATGAACATAGTTCATAGGTGATAAACATAATGTTCAATAGAAATAGTGAAATAGTTCATAGGTTATATATGTAATGTTTATTAAAAAAAATCTAATTGTTCATAGATTATAAATGTAATGTTCAATAAAAGTGGTCTGATTGTTTATCGATTATAAGTGCAATTTTCATTAAAAATAAGAATTAGTCACACACAAAAAAAAAAAGAACTTAAAAAATTCATTAACGAAAAAAGAAAACAAAGAGTGTAAGTGGGTGGGAACGGGTCCCACGAAAGCACTTGTGCAAACAAATGAACGGTAAAATTGTTTGAAATGTTGCAAGCCAATTTCGCTTGAAAACTATTTCTATGCAAATAAGTAGATGAAAATAATAAAAAGACTCGTTGAGAAAATAAAAAACTTGTAGTGATGTAATTAAACTATTATGTTATATATTAGTACTAATACGAGGTTAATTAGTCGGTAATTTTTCCATGTGTTATAGTTTTAAGCCGCGACTTCGTGATTTAGATCAGTATTGTGCCGTGCCGTGCTTATAGTTATCGTGCTTCGTGCAGTGTCGTGTCTTGCAGAGGCGGAACTTTGGCAAAAAGTTAGGGGGACCAAGTCTCGAACCAGGGACTCTAATATAACATAAAAGAGCTTTATCCAATGTACCACTTTTTTCCCCATGAAATAAGTACTAATAAAAATAACAAAATTCAAACTTTCTGGAGGGGCCAAGCCCCGTCCCGCCCGTGAGAAGTTCCGCCACTGGTGTCGTGGCAACTCTATCAAAAGGTAGACCCAGTTCGTGTCCGTAGTCGGGCTTGTGTTGTGCCCAAACTTTTTTCAAATAATATTTAAATTTTAGTCATATCATGTCGTGCCTGACCGTGCTTCCTCCATGCCCGTATCATGCAGTGTAAAAAGCGTATCGGACTGTACCGTGCCTTGCCATGTCTACATGAGAGTTGAGATAGCGGGCCAAAATGAGTTCAATCCTAGTTCAAAGTGATTTTAGATATGTATTCTATGATGGAAAGAAACAATCAAGTCGTTGTAGTATAGTGGTAAGTATTCCCGCCTGTCACGCGGGTGACCCGGGTTCGATCCCCGGCAACGGCGTTTAAGTTTTTTATTTTTTTTTTATTAAACCTTTTTTTTTCCCAATCTCCTTTCCTTATTTCTTTCCTCATAGAACCCTGATTCCTTCCGCCGACCTCAACTCTCTCTTAATTCTCTCTCCTCCTCTCTCTCTCTCTCTCTCTCTCTCTCTCTGTAAGAAGCAGAGAGAAGAGAAGACTAAAACAGCAAATCAAAGATGAGGCCAATATTGATGAAAGGCCATGAAAGGCCTTTAACTTTCTTAAAGTATAATAGAGATGGTGACCTTCTCTTTTCTTGTGCTAAAGATCATAATCCTACTGTTTGGTTTGCTGATAATGGAGAGCGTCTTGGCACTTACAAGGGTCACAACGGTGCCGTTTGGACCTGCTCAATCTCATGTACTCAATCTCTCTCTTTCTCTATTTTATTATTATTATACCTGATTTGGATGATTTTATATTAATTGTTTGCAATTTTTTTTATTGGGTTGTAGTGTAATTTTGGGGAAGTGGGTTTTTGTGAGAAGGTTGAACATTGACAATAATACTGTTATAATTGATGGAAAAAAGAAGAAAGATTGAATTTTTGGTTGAGGATGGGAAGAACAATTGAATATTGAGTATAGTTCCTTCTATATGCCCTGATTTTTTTTTTTGGGGGTGGGGGTGAGTGGTTGATTTTTCATGGTGATTCGGATGATTTTGGATTTGTTTGCAGTGTTTTTTTTTGTTTTTTTTTTCTGGGTTGTAGTGTAGTTTCGAGGAAGTGGGTTCTAGTGAAAAGTTTAAGGTTGAGAATAAAACCGTTATGATTGATGGGGAAAGGAGAAAGACTGAATTTTTGGTTGAGGATGGGGCAGAAAAATTGAATTTGAAAAGAGTGATGTCAAGAGTTAAAGGTGTAATCTTTACCTAAGAGGGATTTGGTTCAAGGATAGGATTGAAATAGTGGGTAGGTTTTAAATAGGATTTTGGTGCTTTAGTGAATTTGCTTAAGATTGATAGAGAAAGGAGAAAGACTGAACTTTTGGGGAAGACAAATTGAATTTTTAGTATGGTTTTGTCAAACAGTTAAAGGTGTAGTCTTTATCTTAGAGGGCTTTTGGTTCATGGGATTTCAATGTAAGGGATTCTTTCTAGAAATTTTATGCACAGATGTGTATAGATTTGCTATTGCCTTTTGAAAGTACTGATTATTAAGTTCAAAATCGAGACATGCTTCAACCAAATACACAGCAGAGGACTATCAGAAAGAAAGGATGTGGTAGGACTAGGGCAAAGGAAAGTGAAAGAGGGGGGGGGGCTTAAAGTTTAATCTCCTGCATGAGTGGGCGAGTGGCTGAACCCAAAATGCCAAAATTACTGAAACTATACCACTAAAAAAAGTACCCCTTCCCTCCCCTTTCTCAATTAATATTCTTGGTAGAAACACGCTTTATCATTAATGTACATTGTTTCCTTTATGGAAGTTGTATTTTCACTCCTTGTTGATAATGGGTAAATTTCTTCTGTTTCAGGGGATTCTTCGCGACTTCTTACCGGCAGTGCCGATCAGACTGCAAAGCTGTGGGATGTTCAAACTGGAAGATCATTGTATACCTTCACTTTCGACTCTCCTGCTAGGTCTGTGGACTTCTCAGTTGGTGAGAAGCTTGCTGTTATAACCACTGATCCATTCATGGAAAAGACGTCCGCGATCCATGTGAAGCGCATTTCCGATGATGTTGACGAACGTAATTTCGACATGCTCTATTCAGTTTTCATGTCTTCTTGATTCGTTACACCTTATCCTTTCCTCGTTGCACCTTACTTTTTGATTTTATTTTCATATTATTTTCATTTTTCACTTGTTATACTCTTTGATGGGCCTTTATTTTTGCTATGTATTAATCACTTCCCCTGTTAGCCCCACCTTTGAAGAAAATGAGAACTACATAGGTGTGCCAATCTGTGTATGACCTTTTAGCTGCATAGGTTACATATATGTGAGCTTGGTGGATCACGGTTTTGATTTCATTAAGGCTGAGCAAGTCTTTATTATTGTTAGGTGAGTTTTTCTAGTGCTAATTTATATGTATCTTGGCAGCCCGCACCCATAGTTAAATGGAGAGTCATGATTTCGTCCTTATACTCAGGAAAGCAATGAATTTGCAACTATGATATGTGATAATATATGAAATAAAATAAAACACAGTCCCTATTTAACTCTCCTTTGACTTTGAAGAATATGCATCTCTCTGAAGGGAGAATGCTTCGTCCTCATATATCTGTGGTGTGTTTCTCTTTTGAAGTCAATGCCCTATTTACCAAGGGAACTGGCTTGCTCACATGGATGAGCCAACCTCTCCTCTCCTCACCTTATTTATTATTTACTATTTTTCCCCTCAGGCCAACTGGAAGTTTTCCTGGTTAAGATTGGAGCCCATGAGTCAAGCAAAGCTTGGATACCTATGTTATCTAAAAAATTAGACTTGCCTGTTAGCCATCTCCTTCCTTATGGAGGTGCATCTTAGATGTCCTGCTGTTATGCATGTCTGTGTTTCGGAGCATTCTCTCCACGAGTTCCTTTTTAGCTTTACGCAATTATCAGTGCGCTTGATATTGCTTGCATTCACTGGTTTATAGTCATATCTGTTAGCCTATTTATAGAGTACAACAACAACAACCCAGTAAATGTCCCGCCGAGGGCGGGGTCTGGGGAGGTCCAGATGTACGCAGCCTTACCCCTAACTAGTCGCCTAGTAGAGAGGCTGTTTCCGAAAAGCCTATTTATAGAATATGAATGCAAATTGTCCCTCTGCTTCTGAGGGATGATATACCATTCAACGAGTCTAAAACACCAGCAATCAGATAGATATTGTGAGCATGAAAGTAACAATGACGCCATGATTTTGGATTTTGGCTGGCTCATTCTCCACAGTTGTAAAAGACAGCAAATGGATTGGCTTAGCCCAAAACGGATTAAGTGTTTGGGATTCTGCGGCCTAGGTTTAGGGTTTCATTTCAATCATTACATTATATTAGTATGTACTAAGTATAGTTCGGTCTCTTGTATTTTTCTTGAGTTATGCAGCTTTCATTGAAACTTTTTCCTAAAAATAAAATTGTTCATATGGATTTGCAGAGACTGAAGAATCTGTTCTTGTCATGAGGGGCCCAAATGGACGAATCAATAGAGCTGTTTGGGGGCCTCTGAACAAGTTTATTATCAGTGCTGGTGAGGACGCTATCATTCGAATGTGGGATCCTGTGGTAAGTAGCTGTACTGACTTTTTTTTTTACCTGTTTTTCAACGGTGGAATGTTGTGCTCGAAATTTCTGCCAATTTGGGATTTTATGTGATAGTAGTCTGTTTCACAATTTAAAATATTTTCTTGTGCTATTCTCAAAGTTGCATGCTTGATAGCTTGAATTACTGATGCCTTTGTCTTCTGGAAATTGCAGACAGGCCAAGAGATAATGTCAACAAGAGATCATGAAAATAGTCACAAGAAAACAATAACTTCCCTTAGCCTATCTGCGGATGGATCTCATTTCCTCACAGGTTCACTAGATAAATCTGCTAAGGTAGTATATCTCATGATCTTTGAATGAATACTTTCTTACAGCGATACTTGTTTTCCCTACTAATATGTTTGACTCTTTCTTCAGCTGTGGGATACCAGAAGTTTGACCCTTATAAAGACCTATGGTACAGAGAGGCCTGTGAATGCAGTTACCATGTCCCCTCTTCTTGACCATGTAAGTATCTCTGAATTTTTGTTATCATTTTGCTGCATGTATTTTGTTATCAATTATTTATTTACGTTTGTTTGTCTGACTTGGATGCAAAATTTGCATTGTACTTCTGGCTTTGAATGCGCACTATCAGTATCCCAAGCTTATCAATTTGCTATTGAGATATTATGATACTTATATTTGCTTGTTGGGTGGGCCTGTTAAGGATCTCTGCGTGAGAAATTAAGTATTCCATCATTGCTCATTGACTGATGAAATCTTGTGGCGTTGGATTGTTTTGTGCTTTGATATGAAATTTGCCCAGTTTCTGGTGTTCTTTGTCTTTTTTGTGTGTTTGTTGTTGGGGGGGGGGGGTTGGCGGTTGATTGGGTTGACTTTGTCCAGTGCATGGTCTGGTCCAATTGTTGTACAGCCATCATTGTACATGCCTTGACCCTTCGAAAATTTTCCTTGTAGGTTGTGCTTGGAGGTGGTCAAGATGCATCATCTGTGACGACCACAGATCATCGTGCAGGAAAATTCGAAGCTAAGTTTTATGACAAGGTAAGCTGCTTTTGTATTGTGTGCACGATTGTTGCATTTAGTAACAATTAATGCTTTAGAAAGGGAAATATGTTGAGAGAAGTTCTTAGGCAACTTGGTTGTTTGACGTAGGCAGGTGTTATAAAGTGTGTTTAATACAATCATATCCCAAAACTTATCCTCCTGTGTGAACAAGCTCTTAATGATCCTTGTATCAGTATTCCTCCACAAGTCCACATGAATACAAATAAGGATAAAAATGGCACAAATCCATAGGCTGATTGAGCCTGGTACAGAAGTTTGCATAGTATCAGGACTTACTGTTTCACTAATCAAACACAAAGGTTTCAGACAAGTGCTGCTGAAGAGCAGTGTTTCTCATCAGTTTAAGCATAGCACTTGAAAATGCATCTGGAACAATGCTCATCTGGGAGTCAAATTTGCGTAAGATCATGATGTTAATCATATTAAACCCAAAGATCGAGCCAATCCTTGAGTTTAAAATTTTCTTTAGATGAGCCATTAGTTGGTTAGTGGTTATGATTTATGAACGATAGAGTGGAGACTCCACTACCTCCTCTACTCGTAATTAAATGACATCTATTCACTTTTGCTTGTGTAGATTCTCACTGAAGAAATCGGTGGAGTGAAAGGGCATTTTGGGCCCATAAATGCCTTAGCATTCAATCCTGACGGCAAAAGGTAAGTGACTTGATATATAACCTTAGTTATCTGCATTTATAGCCAATGTTATAGCGAGAGGCGATGTCCAGGGATCTGATCATGTGCTTTTCATGTGGTACGCAGTTTTGCAAGTGGAGGTGAGGATGGTTACGTTAGACTACACCATTTTGATGCGGATTATTTCAACATCAAGATTTAAATTTTAGGAGTCATCGTATTCCTTTTGTCTTTGAAAGAAAGTTGCTGAAGAGATCGAGTTTGTTTCGCGATGTTTTTCTTCAAGTCAGTTAGAAAATTTTGTCCCTTTGTTGATTATAAACTTAGATGCTACTGGCTCTGTTTAGTATGTCAGAAGAGCCTTGTTAGATTGTTATGCCCCTTTGTCGAGTATAAATTCAGATGCTACTGGTTTTGTTTTTTTCGTCATTGGAACAACCTTGAACTAATACCTGATTGCTATCACGGCTTCGATGACAAGGTTTACAAGGCTGTGGATGAACTACAGTTGGCTTACAAGGTTTTTGTTGTAAACCCTATTGCCTTTCCCTCTTCTTCCCCTGCTGAGCTTGTCGGGACTACAAAGTGTACTGTTGAATGTTCATCTACAGCCTACGAAAACAAGCCAAAGTGTGATTCAGGGTTGGTTCGTATTATATAATGAAACCTTTATAGTTCCACAAGTTAAAGATCGTTTTTGTTGGACAACTCAAATCTCATACTATTTATCATGTCAGAAGCGATCTACCAAACGCCCTCTAATCCACTGAGGTGGACTCGGCGTTTATGAGAGTAAACAACTTGTTAGCATTGGGTGCCAATACATGTCTGCACAAAGCAGAGGTGTCAGGTATGAGTAGAAATAGATGAGATCTTTTCCAATACCTCTTAAAATAAAAAAAATAAAAACTATGCGTTTTTTTGGGGTCTTTGTGAGGTATTGGAGTCTTGGAGGGGTTTATTGGAGAGAGTGATTGAAAGTGATCTCATCTCGAGCAAGAGTTATAAGTCGGAGTATCTACCACACACACACCAAGAAAAATAAGTCGGAGTATCTACCACACACATCAAGAAAGATGGACCCCTAGGTCCCCTATATATAGATTTACCAAACCGAGGAGACAAAATCCAATCTCAAACTTATAATCAAACAAAGTTCTAGACAATACAGTAGGTGCAAATGATCAAACTGCATACAGATTACAGAGTAATGTACAAGTTATAGGCGAAAGATCTGTCCGTATCAGTAAACTTGCACGTTGTCCATCATGGTCGATAAAATCCAAGTGTTACCACCATCGAGATTATGGTGTTATAGGCTATGCAAAAAAAAAAAAAAAAAATTTATTTTCACCATTTTTTACATTTTTCTACGGAGTACTTTACAACTAGATATGAAGCCTGTGCGTTGCACGGATTAGATGTTAATATTTTGAAATAAATACACTTATATGATGTTGACAAATGATATCAAGGATCGTAGTATGTTGGCAATTTCACTTCGATAATTTGGATTCGTGTTAGATATGAAGGTAATCTTGTGCATTGTAAGATTTAGTGAAAAGTTTACATTCAATATTTTTAGTGGTATGCTTATATGCACCAATAGAAAAACAAAAAAAAATTGCAACAATCTCTTTGCTTTTCTTATGTATTTGTATATTTTTTTTTAAAAACTTTTTTAAGTGATTTTTTCTCTCGTGTGCTCTATTGACTATCAAACTCTGTTAAACCAAGCGTGGTATTTATATGATCATTTTATCATTATTAGCTCCCCTTCATGTATATAATCATATTAAGGGTGCACATTTTAAAGCTTATACAGTCAGTTTATGTCAGGTCAATTCAGGTCAGGTGTTGATTTCAAATTCAGTTAAATGATATTCAGTTCAATGATGTTGAATTCAGAAACATACTTTTTGTCTCATATTTCAAGTTCTGTTAAATTTAGTCCAATTGTGTCCATGTCAGTTCAATAATGTCCAATTTAGTAATGTTGAATTCAGTTCAGTTCTTGTAAGTTCAGCTCTAACAAACTTACCCTAGTTCTCTCAAAGCAGAGTTAATTTCAACCCTATGAATATAATTTGTAAAGTTGATAAATAATTTGATATTGCATAATCTTTATATACCACACACAAAAACGATACCTTTAAGTCTGCAAATCAAAAACAATGTATATATGTAATATCTAGTATTATGGCCTGGCTTGTATATATTTACTTATATGTCAGTATATGATTTAATACTATATACACCTTATATCACCTTTAAAAAAAATCTTATGTATTATCTTATAAGTAATAACATGTTGATTGTTTGACACAAATATCCTTATAGGACTTTATATTGGAAGGTCAATCTCTTTTTTTTATCTTAATACTCGAAGATGCAGTGTAAATGGGTTGTGTTACCTTTTAGTAGTAAAAAAAAAAAAACATCAGTAAATCTGTTTGCTACCGTAAACATAACTTAAAGAATTTACCGTAATCACATTAGATGAAAGTCAGACAATATTTACTTTTTGACTAATATGGTCAAATATAAGAAAGTTCTAAAACTTCTAATGCATTAACTATAAATGATTTCTTAGATTTTTTAATTTTTAATAATTATTATTAAAGGCGTTGTTTGGATGACATATTAAATAATTATTTAAAATAAAAGATGTTTTTAATATGTCAAAACTTACGTACCTGGAAATTTCAATGAGAAAGCAGTTGAATTTGGCTATAGAAAATTTGGGTCTTTTGTTTTTTCTTCTATGCTTTCTCTCACCAGAGTTATCACTTGCCCTTCCCGCCCGCCATTGTTATTCCTCCAGTCCATATTTACATTCCCTCTCTTGTTACTATTGTGTTGCGTCAAAGTATTCACCGTAAGTCGCTGACACATAGAGGCCGAATGACTATTCACCATTGTCGTTAACTTGCTCAGCGACTATCTGTATGATGTGGATCCAAAAATCCAGCAGGAATTGTCCAAACCTATGTGGACACCATTGTGGCAAATAGTTTCAAAACCAAACCAAAGTGATCAATACTTTATCTTGTGGCACTATTTGAGTCAAAGATTCTTTTAAATGAGATAATGTATATTTTGAATTTTCTTTTATTATTATTTCACTTAGATGACTCTCTCTATGCTTTTGTAAAACGTCAATGCATAAGATATATGACAAACGGGTATTGTTTTAAAGTAAGTGATGTCCCGCTCTTTCTATTGGTGTAAAATTTTTGAATCGTGAAACAAAAGTTTCATGTTGCTTAACATTTCGTTATCTCCAATAATTTACTGCTATAACTTTAATATTTTCACTTTCCGAACTTCTATTTATGGTTTATTATTATTATTATCATATTGTATTTTGAAAAGTTAATTTTAAACGGCTCGCTTAGGTGACATGTTTAGGTGGACGCGTCTGATGCTATCAGAAAATGCCTCTCAACACCGTCTATGGCCTCTTCCTCTGCCGCGGTGACCAAAAGGCCAACACATGCCACGACTGCGTTGCCACTGCTACAAACATCGAACTCCCCAAGACCTACTGCCCCAACACCAAGGTGGCAGTAACCTGATACGACGAGTGTATGGTAAGGTACTCTAATGAGTCGTTTTTGGGCAAATTTGTAGCGATGGGTAGCACTATCTATACATCGTTCGGTCAAACCATAGCCGACAACCAGACCGACTTGTCGAATACGCTAGGGTACATGATGAACGAAATGAAAGCTCAAGCCATCTATACTAACCAGTCATCAGGGATGAACTTTGTAGCATAGAAGAGATGGTGAACACAATTACTACTTTGTATGGGTTGGTGCAGTGCACGCTTGACATCTTCTTCGCAAAATATTATAAAATCATTACACATTCATTAATCAAAATTGGATGATTCTTATGTTATTCATGTATAAACTGGTAGAAATAAAATTTACACATAATTACAGAGGAAGTATCAAATATGAGATCTAATATACAGATATACTTTGTGCCTCATTATTTAAATCCTTATATTAAAATCCAAAAACCTGCATATATAAAGATGATTGATCAGTAAAAATTTACTTATCTACTACATTAGCGAACAAATTATATATAAGCTTGGATGTTTAGTAAGTTAAGATCGAGAACAACATTATTTCACAAAAGTTATAAAGAAGAGTACATTTATATAACTTATAAGGTCAAAGTTTGAAGTTAAAAACATAACTCGCTCCTACCTATAAATAGCAAAGGTAAATGGTGCACAATAATTACACAATAAAAATGTTTGAATTACCTCTTTGCCTGTTTGTTTTGAAAGAATCATCAAGGCAACGTTGATAGAAATAAAATTATTAATCTCACTGTTGGAGGATAATAATCCTAAATTAAATAACCATAAAACATATCTAAATTCTATGAAATTTCTCTTGTAACACAAAGAATTTGACAATAACAAAAAAACTGTATTTGATATAAACAAAGCAATATAATTCACGTCTAAGTATACCTTTTTTGTGGTACCAAGCTTCAATTTCGAGCATAATCAGCAATATATAAATAGTGAAAAACATTAAATTAATTAAGATATATGTAGAGAACATAGTAGATAATGAACTATATGAATACATATTGGGGGAACTGAGGTGTGGTGGGGGGATTTTGAAGGCTAGTACATGAATACATATAGGGACAACATGATGTTAATTTATGTTTATATATGTAAATTATATCAACTGAATGATTCATTGATTTGCATCATATTCATTGATTTGCATCATATCAAGTAATGGAATGATACATAGAAATCCATCGTTAAAGTTACATCATAGGAAACAAATAAAAACCATGCATGTTTTTTTTATATAAAATTATTGATTTCTTTCCAAACACTTGAATATTTGATACTATTGTTGCCCAAACACCCACACAACCGGCTCAACCTTCTCTTTTTTCTCGTTTTCTATGCTTTCTTTTTTTCCTTTTCTTTTGAATATTGAACATAGCCTAACTTTCTAATCTCAAGTTTTCTAATTCTTTTTAAGATTTCTCTTAAACTTCCTAACAATAATCTAAAAAAATGATATATAGAAAAAAAGTAACTTTAAATGAGATCTTTCGTATCTTCATTTTTCTAAGTTTTTTTTAATTTTAATTACCTTGCTTATTTTAATTATTTTGCTTAGGTGGACGCCTCCAATACTGTCAAAAAATACCTCTAATATATAGATATTATAATTGTGAACTGCAAATCTCTTCCTAAAATTTTGACTTGAATAATACGTAATACCAATGATATTGTTTATTAGTCCTAAACCAGCTAAGGTGGTCTCCCCACAATCAGTGGCGATAGCGGAATCTAGAAAACTAACAATATTGGCGCAAAAACTAAATCATTAGGGTATTTTAGTATTACTTTTCAAAAGATTCCAAAAAGTAGTATATTTTGGCTAAAATTTTCCGAAAAAAATTGGGTGCTCGGGACCCTAGTGCCCTGATCTAGACCCGCCCCTGCCCACAATTTCTAGTAGTGGCTAGTGATAGACACTTAGTGAATGAAGACTACAACACTAAATGACATTCCTAACAGTAACACAAAGTAACATTGCCGTTCCATAATCAAAAGAAGAATAAAATGAAAAAGGATAAGCTCAAACCAACACTAAATTAAAACACCTGCTTAGAGATGCTGTAAGTCTGTAACTTGATATTCTTATGATATGTTGACCATTGCAGAATAACCAGATTCACAATTGAGGTCCAGTCACAAATTTAAGAGCAGCAACCATCCAAATTCAGAAACATAACATCGATCAACGAAACAAATAATGGCCATTTTACAAACTGTTTTCAAGGCTTCCAGAGGATAGTGGTTTCAGCTATCATGGAGGTCACCACATAGGGATCCATATTCGACGCTGGCCTCCTGTCTTCAAAGTAACCTATAGTCACCACATACATGCGTGGATTAGAACGTCAACTTGTATGAATAATCAACTCGAGAAAAGATACCATGACAGAACAATGTACAGTAATGTGGCTATAAGGTGAACAATATCAAAATTGAGGAATGCAGAACAATGTACAATGTGGCCACCAACCTTTGCCTTCTTTCTCAGTGTCACGGCCTACACGAACGGAGGCACCCCTATTTGCAACTCCCTGTAATTTTGGACAGAAGATCAATATGACATTGTGCTTTAAACCTCAGTATAAACTTTAAACTTAAGTACAGATAGAATCATAGAAAGTTTACTTACCCAGGAGAAATTTTCGATACTAGCAGTCTCATGACGACCTGTCAGCCTCCTCTCGTTGCCCTCTCCATAGGCAGAAATGTGTTCCTTGTGACGGAGGCTCAGTTTCTCAATCGCTTTCTTTATCACATCGATCCCTCCATCGTTCCTCATTGACTTAGTGCTGAGGGGAAAAAAAGAACAATTACAAACTGGTTTCTTCAGGTTTATTTTTCCAATATTAAGGCTGAATAAGTAAAAGTTACCTGTAGTTGGTATGTGCACCAGCCCCATTCCAGTCACCCTGCAGTTTGTTTTGACAGCACAGAACAGTCACAAAGAAAATAGGATAATTTCAGAAATTACAAAACACAAATATGACTCAGATTAAGTACACTCTTCATCAACAAAATTTATAATTTATTGTAGGTACATTGGCCACTAATTAACTTACTGACAAAAACTTTTAAGATAAAAACATATCAAAGATGACCGACCTTGACTGGTTTCGGATCAAAGGAAACAATAGCTCCAGCAATCTCTGCAATCCTCTGATTTATCAGGCAAACAGCAGGTTATTAGATATAGAGGACAACAGCAATGGACTTGAAGAAAGAACCCCAAAAATTAAAAGAGAACACATATATACAGTAAACAAAATCAAATATCATACCTCTAGAATGTACCTAGCAATCCAGACCTGATCACCAGATGAAATTCCGAGACAAGGACCAACTTGGAACTCCCACTAATGCACGAACAGCAGGAACGATTTGCACATTGTTTCATCACGAAAAGGAAAATAGCTAGTAAGCCTCATTTGAAAGGAAAACTTATACAACAGTAGTATATGTAGCCAGATGAACATTTAGTTTGATCAAAGTTTAAAAATAGAGTGCCCAAAGATCTCTTAAATGAGAAGAAAATCAACTCACTCTTGCCACAGGACATAATTGGATGCTCTTAGGCAGGGGAATCAATTCAATTCAATTTTTTTTTAAAATTTTTGTATTAAATTAGTAAATAGTAATATGTATTTGATGAGGGCTGAGAATTCATTTGTACCTGTCCAGGCATAACTTCACCATTGATTCCACTGATGTCAATCCCAGCATACAGGCAGGCTTTGTAGTGAGCGTCAACGATGTCTCGGCCAAAAGACTTATCAGCTCCAACACCACAGTAGTATGGCCCCTACATACCAAAAGCCACAATCCATTATTTCTTTCTAAATCACTTTTGACATAACAGTAAGAGAATTAGTGAAGCTAGCAAATTAGAGTTCACTTTTCTTTCTTTCTTAATACTAAGTAGAGACTTACCTGAGGTCCAGGAAAGCCACCAACAGGCCAGCCAAGAGGCCAGTTGACATCCTTCTGAATGAGTGTGTACTCTTGCTCAATGCCGTACCTAAAAGATCACGTCGTGGCAGCCGTGTCAAGATTAGACAAAATCCCAACTGATAATAAGCAAAACAAAGAGATTTCAAGTACATGTATGAAAATTGAGTCTTGTCAACAAGGCATTTTGCATAGGCTTTAAATCCCTTGCTTAGTATAGTGTTAGATGAGCCTTATTGATCAAAGCCTAAATCAACTCAACCAAGCAAAATACTGATTGGCTGATTTCACACTGCTTTGCCTTACTTCTGCCTAAGAGCAAACAACAGTGGACAGATGTGCCAAGAACAGAAATCAACTACTAGTACCATCTAACAAGTACAGTATCCAATTACTGTATATTAAATAAACAGATTAAATTGCTAACGTAGCACCAATAAGGGACTAGTATAGTTCCAAACGTGGTCCAACCATTTTATAGCTTGTGGGTTTGTCCAGTTTTTTTACAATGGTTTATGCCATTTTCAAACAACTTTTCCATTAGCCCTGAAGTAAAAGAAGAGAGTTACCTTTTTTTTTTTTGAGGGCCTTGATTTTATTTTCTTATTTACTTGTAATGTGAATTTTCAACAAATGCCTCTTTTGCTAAAAAAATAATAAAAAAAAATCACAGGCAGCACATATACATATAGACCATCTATGATAATTAACTCTTTAAAACAATGGAATTAAGTAAGCCATTATTTTCTAGCCAATGCAATTAAAATAATCTTCTTTAGCTAGCTAGTGAAAGAGATACAAAATTGATTATACATATATATTTCAGAATTGATTAATTAATTAATTACCAGGGCTCTTCAGCAGCCACGTCGGGTTGGGTGAAGATCTTGGCAGCATTAAACCTCTTGTTTGTTGGGATTGGTTCTCCACCGGGTGTATATGCGTCACACATAACCTGCCCCCAATTAAGGGTTAAGAAAATGACGTCATTTCACCATAAAGATCAAGCCAAGTGCATCATTAATTTGGGAAATAAATGACTATAAACTACAGTGCCATTTCCCTTTTAAAAAAAAAACTAACTCTTTTTCATTTTTTATCAGAAAAAAAAAATTAAAAGAAACTCACCAGGATGTTGTTTCCTCTTCTAAATGGATCCTTGTATATGGCCTGGGGGCTGTTTCAACCAAGTTTTTATTATATTAATTAGTTAAGCATCAGGAAATAAAAGGGAGGGGAAATAAAGGTCAGTATAATAATATGGGAAAGTGATTAGGTACACTATCATTTCACTAGACTCGGTTCTCTTCGACAGAATGTTACGGAAAGGTGATAAACCACGACAAGGATTATGAAACAGAATATAAATGGAATAATGCGAATTAGATAAAGACTGCACGCATCAAAAGTTCGACACTATTATTGTTTTCATCTATTGGAAACAACCTCTATATTAAGTAAAGGCCGCATGCATCAAAAGTTCAGAATCTTCCAAAAGTAATACCTTCTCATAAGTTGTGGTTGTTGTTGATAAAACTTTTTTTTTTTCTTTTATTGTTGTTGAAACGGAAGATGTTAAGACGCTCAAAGATAAAATTTTATCTTCAACATCAAGTACTAGTCCTAGACTTAGCAAATGGGTCAAGGATTACTTCGAGTTTGGGTTATTATTGGGTCGGGTTTTTAGTAGGTCAGGTTCAGGTCATAATTAGGAAGTCGAGCCTTGTCTCTGAGGACAACAATGAGCGTAGAATTTATCATCATGAGAGCAACAGAGCATGGATTTCATTTTCTAGAAAAGTGAAATACGGAAAATGGGGCCCATATACAGCTGTATAGCTGGTCTCCTGGTGATGTAAAGATATTTGACCAAAATGACATAAAACCACCGCAATATTGATATGTACAGTCACCTAAATGCAATAAATTAGGCAAATGAATAAGGAGACTGATTCCAACACGATTCCAACTGTATACAGGAATCTCTCAAGATACTTTCATTTTTATGGTAAAGTATCTTCACCACCTGTGAAAAGATTCTATGAATCTTCACCAAACAACCATTTCAATTGCCTTTTTTATCTTTCCCTATATCATAATTTTCTTCCTACTTAGATTATTTCTATTATTTTCACATTCTCCCTTCTTTTGGCTAACTCAAATCTGGCACAACCAAAATCTTTCTCTTTCTCTTGATGATAACATTTTCGACATTTTATAAGACGTGAAGCAAAAAAATAATACCTTCCAAGTTCCGATAAAGAAATGATACATAGGAATCTACTACTAATAATAAAAAGCCTATGAAAAACCCGTAAAGACGTAAAGTAATACCTTTCGATAAAGCAATGATATCTTATGCATTAATAAGGCCGCCAATACGAATCTACTACTACTAAAAATAAAAAACCAAATTAATGGAGTAATGAAACGTACTAAATGATGACTTCACTATCATCACCAGTGGCTTGGTTGGTGCTTGATCCATCGTAATTCCATTTAGGCAACTTGGCTGGATCACTTACTGGCCCTGGCAATGTCTGTTACATAAACCATATACCATATTACATAATACATAAAACTCATACGTATGTTACCGGTGCAAATAAAAATACCATTGGAGGTTTCAAATGGTCTATCAAATGACCACACGACCCACTCCACCACCCCTTTCACAATAGTTCTTAATCTTATTCAGTTAACAATAATAACAAAACTTTGTAGTTTCACTTTTGGGTTTTTTTCTTGTTTGTTTGCCAACAATCAGTATGATCCTGTTGAAAGTGGGTTTTAAAGATGATCATGTAATTCTAGTAATTCTAACTTTATAAGGGTTGTTTATTTAGAAAGACCAAATTTTCAAAAAAATACTTCTGATCTTAGAACATTTTCCTTTCATTTTAAACCGGGACATATAATAAATGGAACAAAAAATTAAATCAGAAAAAAAAAAAAAAGAATTACCCTAGCTTTGCTTCTCATATCCAAACCAGATCCTCCGATCCTGGAGAGATGAACAAGTTCAGAACAAAAAATTAAAATATGATTAGTAAAAAATGATCAAAATTAAAATTAGACATGATTGATTAAACAAAATTAATACTATCTCAGAAGAAATATAATAAAACATACCATATGTACTCAGCAATAATCTTGTCAGTGGTATCAGAAAGATTAAGATTGATGATATCATTCAAGAGAGACATGATGGATGGATGTTTGTTTGTTGATCAGAAGAGAGAGAAAGAGGGGAGGAGAGAGAGAGATGGGTGAAAGAGAGAAGAGTGATAGGAGGGCTGAATGAGAGAGTGTGTGTGGGGGTTATGTATCTTACTATACTACAGCAATTTTTTGGTGTTTCAGTAACACCACCTGAATATATTACCCTCTAATACACCCTTGAAAATAGGGAGTGATTTTAGAGTATTTAATAAAAAAAAAATTAATTTAAAAATATCCTATTAATTAGGTAACACCACATAAATAAATAGGTAGTTTGTTATTAAAATACTAAAAAAATTTCGACTATACTACGGCGTGATAAATGTACCCAAATATATACTCATGAATTAGTCAAATCAGGAAATAAAATTAAGGATTTCCAAAAAAAAAAAAATTAGAAAATTATTCGGTAGTTGCCAACTACTCACCATTCATCATTATCACTAAGACTAATTGGCCAAACTAGTATCTAGAACGGCCCGATTACAAGTTGATACTTTTTTTTTTTTTTTTTTTTTTTGGTGTGGTGCTAGAGAGGGTAAACCTCATACATTAGTTCCTAACTAAAGGTGGTCAAGCCACTCCTAAAAAATCATTAAACATAATAGATAGGAGGGGGAGGGAGTACATCATAAAAACGGAGCTTGACATCTTGATCACATCTCGTGTTGGCGAGCCAATCTGCAGCTTGGTTCGTCTCTCTATTGCAATGTTTAACATGCACTTCCCAATCTGCTTTTTGAAGGAGCTCTAGACATTTTCGTACAATAAAAGCAACTGGACTAGACCTAATAGGGTCACCTTGCATCATTTGGACCACCACTTGAGAGTTTAAGTTAATGCAAAGCTTGGTGGTGTCCATATCCCGTGCCATGTGAAGACCTCGAAAAAGAGCCAAAATTTCCGTTCTAGTGACTGTGCAGACCCCATAATTCTCAGAGAAGGCACGGAGAAAACGACCACAGTAGTCACGCATGATCCCACCCCCACTCGCGGTCCCCGGGTTGCTTCTCGACTCTCCATCAGTTGTGATCATGTGAAGAAGTTGATACCTTAAAACAATGGTAACATTTTTTTTTCGAGGGTTTAAAACAATGGTAACATCAAATAAGAAAAAATATTCAAGATTCAACATGTCTATAAGGAAGCGAATGGAGTTGCGAACGGGCTAGCTAATCACAACCTCACTTTACCTGAATTATTTAAAAAATATGATGCCCCCATCCCTAACATGATGAATGTACTTTTCGAGGATCTTGTGGGGTTCGCGAAGCCTAGGATGATTAAGTACCTCTCTTTCACCTAAATAAATACTAAATTGAATTGAATCGATTTGAATTGAACTAGTAGAACAAATATATGTGACGAAAATTTAGGTCATATGTAGAGCGGATCTATACTATACTGTAAGGTGTGGGAGGAAGAGAGGAGGAGGAAAGAGATGAGAAATATGAGAGACCCTATCTCATATATCCGCTCAGTAAGTTTTTTTTTGTTAATCAAGTTGCATTAGTTTACCAAAGAATAGTACTCGTATAAAAGTTACCCGACACGTTAATACATGGTGGTTTTAAAATCACTTACATGTAGTACATGATAAATACATTCCCATGACAAATAAGGTATTTATAAGTAATCCATTAAATGGTAGAACTCATAACACAACCTTTTGAAACGTTGCCTATGGGGCTAGAGCAAAATTCTGAGTTTTACGAACAACCCTCAATGAATTCATATGGGAGTGAGGTGTTGATAGTGTCCAATAAATTATCCTTTTGAGATTTAGGATCTGTTCTCCTCGACTTTATTTTACTTAAATTTAGTTTAATTTGGTTCATTTCACTTTATGTGTAACTAGTCAGACAGTTTTTTATTCCAAAATAAATTCATGATGATATTTATGTCATTGAAAATATTTACATATTTTCATTTGAGTCCAATATTGATTATATTTGGACAAGTTTAAATTGGTTAAAGGTCAAGTTAAAAAACAGAACAAGCAAGGCACAATAGGTTTGGAACTTTGCATTTCTTATGTTTAATTCAACATTTTTATATCGTGTGTTTAGCCAACAAGTTAAGGGTACATGATTCCATAAATCAGAAACAGAATCGTATAGAATGCTGTAAAGAGCTTTATGGTCAGTCTCGATAGCTAGTGAAGCACTAGTATAAGATGCATACACATACGTTCACATTCTCAAGTCTCAACCAACCATTTTGAACACGGAACGATCTCCAAAATTCCCAACCCTTTCAACTATTACATTTATTTCAGACACCCTATTGTACTGGTATGATCCTTGATCACCCCTCTGTATAAAAATAGTACAAAGAAGAAATTTCTTCGAGCATCACCTTGCGCTCAGACAGTCATGTAGAAAGCTTATAGGCTGTCGAGCATAATTCAAGGCAGTAAAAATGGTGAAACAAGATAATCTTAGCTGGCCTCTTCCCGGTCCTCCATGTCATGTAGATCTCAAGTACTTGGAAACCTGCAAAAGACGCTTCAGCGGCTTCTCCGGTCTATTAACGGTTGCCCATAGGTGATCAAACAGAGTGAGGAATAAACATGCAACTTCCTGACCAGTCAATTTTTCCATTATGAGTACAGCAGATGACAAATCTTGGCGATGCAATTTCTCATAATAATCTGCCCCACACAAGCTGTATGATGGCAAGATGTCGAAAGGACACAAATATATCAGTGCATTCCATAAAAGAAATCCTCCTGAATGTCATGTATCCTAAGAAAAGCCTTTAAAGATGGATCTCAAGAGGTTGAAAGTAATTATTCACCTAGTAAAAGAATGGTGATATGTATCTGATGATAGCCCATTCAAAGGAAATTGCATGATTAGTTTTGCTTTGTTGAGATTTTGTTTCCGAGTTTGATAGGGTGGTACCTTTCTTTCGTAAGTTGGGTGAGTTACATGATGGGTTTTGTGCATCGTATTGTTGATACAATATTTTAAGTTTTTAACCCTGATTGGATGAATTTACACTAAAGTGGCTAATTCTTTCAACTGAAAAAAGAGAGGTGATGTTTCGTTGGGGTAGCCTAAAGTAAAACATAAGACACTATTCTATGGGTCATAGGAGTGTAATACTGTGAATGCATAGTGATTGTATTAGATCAATATAAAAAGTCTATTAGCCAACATTTCTTAGAAACGATACAAATTCAAAACTTTGGCACATTATCGCGGAAGACTTTCCAAATACTAATACTGTGTATAAAAAGAAAATACTAATATGGTGATATTTCATTGAGGTTTCAGATAATTAATCATCCATCCAGATTTGACCTTTTCAGATGATTATAATTCAAAACTCAAAGTTTATTAAATTCATGTTGATTCAAAACATACGAACATTTGGAATTTCCTTGAAAGACAGTTTTCAAATACAAGTTCCATAATTTTAGCCGTTATTTTATGCAAAATATAAATGGCCTCAGAAGTCAAACTCAGAAGAAGCAAGCACCACATTTTGGATTCAATTGTGATCGAACTTTTGGTTTTTTGACCAAAAAAAAAAAAAATTCAGTCACTTTCACCGTAGGATATACTAAACAGTTCCGCCAGCATGCTTCACTCTTATGTATGTGGGCATAGAAGAAGCTTTAATTTCGTGAGAAGGATAAACTTTACCTTCAGTCACGAACCCAAAAGGGCTCAAATGACAGGTTCTTCCTACTTCTTGCATGGGCAGCTGCAGGTCCTGGTTGAGGTGCATGCACAGCAACTGGAAGAGACCACTCACATTTGTCTCTCCCCTCTACTAAGAGCGGATGATCATACCTGGAAATAAGTAGTGCCAACAAAAAAAAGGATGAGTTGAGGAACAAGGTGGATTTTTCATGCACAAACAATCAAATGAACAGAAAACTATATTATACAGCGTATTTAATTTCAGTGGTCATCAACTTTTTGATTATGAACAATTTGTAAGTCCTTCACATTTACCTTGATTCTTTTTTAACTTCATTTGTATGTATATATGTTGGTGCTAAACTTCTAAAGAGTGTAACAATCTTAAGTAGATTCCCTTTTATATCCAATGTCACACAAGAAACTCTGCTGAGAAGTTGCATTGTTGGCAAGTGCTAATGGAGATTCATTGAGGTCAAATTATTATTGGCGATGCCAATAGTTCAGACTATTTGAAGTTAGTGCTCCTATTTTAGGTTCAGCGACAGTTCTGCAAGAACCAAAATAACCACCAACATCCAATGTAGATCTCACTGTAACATGCTCCAGGGACAGGGAGGTTTCCCCAGAGTGCCAGAAGATAAAACACCCACAATAAAATAACATCTTAGGAAAATGAAAATAAAAGTAGCAAAGGTTAAGTATCAAGAAGACAGAGAAGTTCCACTTGAACTCTTGCATTGTATCACTTCTGACATTTATTTTCTGAATGAATAAAAAAAAGTTATCTTGAACCCTTAAAAAAAATACAAAAAAGACAGAGAAGTAGAATAGTGATACTACTAATAAGAATAATAGTCTCACGAAAAAAATACACCAAAAGCACAAAAAATTGGCCCTAGTAGAACACTTGCCATACACCAAAGGTCCAAAAATAGAATAACATAAAACTTCTGTAATGTTTTCTAATTTTTTGTCCCTCTTCCACTTTTAGTTTTCTTATAAGCCCCTAAAATCAAACAAAAAAATAACAAAAAAACTATTGGCACAACAGCAAATTATGAACTCAGATCTTCGGCCTCCAGCCAACTCCATGGAACAAATATTTATCTTACTTTTGGTATATTGTGCTATTTGTGACTAGAACCAAAGTTGGCATTGGCGTAATTTTCAATGTAAAATGATAAATAAATAAAAAATAGTGAAATTTGTTGCAATTAATTCCAACAATTGGCCAAGTGCAGAAAATAATCCCAACTTTACATACAGTCTCCAAAACCCAAACTTTTCAATGTGCAACAGATCTTACGCCTAAAGTAACTCTGTTAGGCGTTCCATCAGTGAACTGTTTATGCGGCATTGACATGTTAGTATTTTGGTACCCCATTGCTTTTTGTTGATGTTATTTGTCTGTACCAAGTAGACATGTGGCAAAACCAAGAAAATAACATTGTTAAATTGGGTTCACTAATGTTAATAGCTTGGAATTTTATTTTTTTGGCACACTTAGTAAAGTTGGGAACCTTAATTTCAACTCGCCAATAGTTGGGATTGTTTTACAACAAATTTTCCAAACAATTAAAACTATGCATAGAGCAAAAGATAAATAAATTGAAAGAGTAATATTAGAAATAAAATGAATAAGAAGATAAAAATAGTATACCAAGGGGTTAAGGATATTAGTTCCTTAAACAAAAGTATAAAACATAAGTAGTTTTGTGGTTTGTTAGCAAATGGAATATTATATCAACATAACTGATAGTGATACCTGCTCCAGTCCACATTCCTTGGGGTGGTGAAGAATTCAAACCGTAGAGCCCATTGAACAGATACATGAGGAGTCGAAAAAGACATCGGCCCATCCATGGGAATGGAGAACAGAAAGTTTGTCTGCAGTATATCAGCAACAACCTCATGATGATCACTTTGAACCTATCAATATTAGAAAACAAAACAAACACACATGAAAAACATCGTCATTTCATAGAAGAGATGCAACACAATGCCATAGTTATTTTAGGATCTGCTGAAAGTATCTTCTGGACAAACCAAAATGAACACAGCATGAGCAAACATCCTGTATAAATACTGGATTCTTCCCTAAATGGTCCATCCAAACAATTCCTTTGTTTGACTACCATATTCACTATACAAATCACATTACAACCATCATACATTAGACCAATTAAAATTTCAAATGAATAGCCACACAGCTAGAAGATAAATTACTGAAGTAAACACAAACATACAGCTTTTCAAATAAAATTACGGATTTTGCAATTCAGAGATTTTTAAGGGTTTGTTGTGGTTGTAGGCCTTTTTACGGGCAACACCGTGTATGACAGAAAATCGCCATTAGTTGCATGCCGGGGGGGGGGGGGGGAGATGACGTTCAAGATAACAACCAAAGAATAAAAATTGAGGAAGGAAGAGACAAGCAAGGGACAAGAGGGTAAGATTACTCCACTTTCTGCTGTCTACTCTAGTAGTGATGATCACATACCACATGTATGTCAAGAACAAGCAAGTTCTTTAATCTCTAATCAAGTTCAAGGAATAAAAACCAGAAAGTCCTGATATAACTGAAGCAGAGACTTAAAAACTATGCTTACTATACATGCTGAAGCAGAAAGTCCTCTCTCTTGCTGTAGATTGGCTTCTTCGTCAATATAAATTTTTTCCTTATCTAAATAAAATGCTTATTTATACACGCAATTACAACAAGTATGAGATGTCTCAGAGAAGCAGATTCACCTTCGTAATTGTGGGGGAGTTCCTACGAGATGGATGTACAAAGCGTCGATTCACTGTCTCCAATATCTCCAAGGTAATTGAGACCTGGACAACCAGGCTACAGTAAACAACAGCAAGCACAGAGAAAACAACGTACTAAACTAAACCATTTTGGCACTTCATTACCATTTCTTATTTCTATTATTTTTTTGGAGAGAGGGGTGTACATGCAGATGTAACTTACCTCGAGGCACCTTCTCGTTCCTTCTTCATGAAAGAAAGTAAGTGTCCCACCTATCTGTCAGCAAAGTGTTAATAACATATTTGTAGGAGAAAATTAGGATGTGACTCTGCTTGTCCAAAAAACATACCGTATCACTGAAATAATAGTTTGAATCTGACTTCTTTGGTGAGAATTTGAGCAGAACTTGATCATCAAGCTTGATGTTATAAGACCTGCCTCGAATATAGCCTTCTGCTGCAGAGAATGTTAGGATCTAATTAGAAGATGTAGCAAAACAGATTCCTAAAACCAAGATGCTGGAGATGACGAGAGAGTGATAATTACATGCAACAGATTCTGATGGTCCTGTTGGAGAAGACACCTCCTTCCCATCGTCATCTTTAGAAAATGGTCTTGAGTATCTTCTTTGGTGACTTGGTGAGATAACAGCTGAAGGAGTGTTGGATGATAAAATATCTGAAGATGAAGAGAGAACCTTGCTCAAACACACTCATTTGACTCATCAAACTACTCAACAGTTCTAGAACAGCAAGCACATGCAATACTTAATAGAAATCAGTTACTGTACTTACCCCCACTTGAATTGTGAAGGACTTCATCAACTTCTGCATGCAAAGGTTCACTAAACGACCTTGATGTTGATCCCTGGAGAGATAATGAGCTACCGAAAGCCTTGTGAAGACTTTCTCTTGAGGGATTATATGAAGAAAGAGATGAGATTTCGTCCCTTGAGCTATCGTAACCTTCCTCAGCTCCATCATATATTTCATTAGCCCTAGCCTTCACAGAATTATGTTAGCCCAAATCAGCTCCATCAGGAAATTTACTACATGAATTGCCTTGTAAAAACAAATTAATATGAAAGCCATGAATCAACAGCTTACCCACTCCGAATCCCCGTCCATCTCTTTCCAATATATATCTGTTTGGGTGGTTTCATTAGGAACAAAGCCTACAGATATTTCAAATGTTAAAAGGTTAAAATTATATTCATCACCCACATACAAATTCAAGATGAAATAGCCGGTTTCCACTTTACAGGCAAATGACTTCAATTTTGTAGAAAGTGTAAACATTAAACAAAACATTATTTTCCAACAAGCTCCAGAAGGATGTAACTCAATAGACCCAAGTCTTACATTTTTTCATGGATGATAGGCTACAAGGGGAAAACAAAAAAGGAAGAGTTGAGGGGATGAAGAAAATAACCTTAAAAACACTGTTTCAGGTAACTTAATTTCTACAGAAATGGTAAAAGCAGAAACAGAAGCATATTCGAGAGAAAATAGAAGACATAGACAGAGGTTGACCTCTCAAGCAAACCAATGATAATAGTAGCAGCTCACAATGATACCCAATGGTTTCTTTTTTATAGAAGAAAATTGTTTCCACAAAATCATGTATTGGCTATGTCCCGTATGCTTTATTTTAAAATTGTCGCTAGCATGATGCATGATTTGGCCTCTTAATTTGCTTCCCTGTAAGGAAGGCAACATCTTCCAGATAATATTCAGTTATCATATCTCACTCAGAGAATTTTTTTTTGAAATTCTTAGTTAATATTCACAGATTCTCCTAATAAGTTGAGTCTTAACAACAACTATTTGTGCAGATCATGCCATGAGTAGGTTTGCTACAATATATAAAGGAATTACGTAACATCTGTAGCAAAATTGTCTATAAATTCTCAAGCTGTGACCTGAAATTCATATCCTAAAACCAACCTAATTTTTCTTGAAAAACTATAGGTCTGTGCATACGCCATGCTGATCAATCAGACAGGGATATGTGATCATCACCACTGGAGTAGACAGCAAGGCAAGAGAAAAGAATTTGGACTAGGGAACTTACCATCAACTTGGCTTTCTTCAACTAGTAACCCATTCGCCTTTTGGGTAACCCATACTTGCAATGGAACACGAGCTTCCTATAAATTTGAAGTTTGGTACATTAAAATTCCATTAAATTTACAGCAACATAACTCGCAAGTAACCAGAGTTTATTTAGACATGCACATCCCAATGTGCAAACACGTATCTCAATGACCGAATTTCCTATTAGATAGTCCTAAAAGAGGACGTTTTGCAGAATAACACAATTTCAATCACTTCGATGGAATGGAATATTATGAAAGCAAGCCAGATACAGGTTGAAACTAGAGTAGCTACATCTTTAAAAAAAGAAGTGTAACACCATGATACAGCTATAAGACATAGATGAACTAGCAGTTATGCCATTCTATGGGCTGAAAGCGTGACACAATGCTTGCTATTTGAAGCATATGTCAGCTTCCCAGTCAATCATGAGAAGGTGACACAGAGTATATTTCAGAGCTAAAGCCATTTGGAAAACGTCAGAAATTATGTCCGAAAGAGGCTATGTGAGAAAGGGGAAAGAAAAAAAGAAAAAAATAGAAAAAGAAAAGAGCCTAAGCAGTAAAGAAAAACACTGTTGGGTCTGGAATACTGTGGATGCAACTTCTTAATCAATAGTTGGTTTGTTGGTCAGCTGGTTCTGACGGAAGGGCTGCCTTGGTTTAGCAAAAAGCTTCGGAAGGGAGTAGCATCCTGACCAGTGAACTTGCAATTACAAATAAAACCAATGCTGTTGGACCTCACTAATAGTATAACCCCTATAAGCCCCACAGCTCTAGCCCATAAAGAAGCTAAATAGGTGATCTTCTCCCACAACAACAAGGGCGGAACAGACTTCTCAGTGAACACCCATGCATTCCTCTCTAACCAAATGCACCACACCATTGCAAAATAAACATTACGCCACAACAACTTCTTCTCCTTTCCATCTCCGAATTAAAATCGCATCTGTATGAATTCCCCAACACACTTGAAGCCTTGAAGGGAGCACCTACTGAATGGGTATCTTTCGAAATCGTTCCCAATCCTTGCTTAATGTGGAACAGGGTGGTCTCAATGGGTATCTTTGGCATCATGCTGGTGGGGTTTTCCCAAGAATATAGCTAATGTACAGAGTGAATGAAGTAAGCTTTCCATTGAGTTTTAGATAACAGACTCCTGTCCTCCGCAGTGTTTGTACAGTTCATATTCTTAACAAAAATTACTGTACCTAAGAAAAGAAAAACAAGGCGCGGCTGAGGTCTTTCCTTGTAGAACTTGTAGCCTTCTCCTTCATGAGGCTTGGTGGGTCACTGGTTTGCAGGAGTAGAGTATGGTATTGTCTCCTATTTTTAGTTGAAGGCTTTTTCCCTTAAAGAAAGAATATTATTTGTTGGGTGTTTTTTGCTTGTGGATCTAACATGCTTTTACAGAGCAGTTTTGATTTTGGTAATGAATAATTTTACCTTCTGATAAAAGTCTAATGGGATAGGATTGACACTAAAACAAAATCTAACCATAAATGCTCATCTACGTCAAGCAATAACAAGAAAACTTAGTATTCTCTAATTTGGAAGAATAACTTCATAATTTTGATTTAGGAGCTTGTTCAAAAAGCAATTAATTTTTTTGAATCTAGTTTGGTTTAAATAGATACCTAGGAATCTAGTCTTGTTTGAATAGGATCCTAGTCTGAGTAGCCTCCTTTCAGTCCAACTGCAACTTTTTAACGAAGTCCATAAGGATGGAGTAGCTGTACATCACTTTCAAACTCTTGGTGCTTAGGTCAACAACCTCACTACAATCAAATTAAGAAAAAAGATAATAGAAACTAACCACCCCCGTAACATTCTTGATCATATCTCCATCAGCGTGGCCATTTTCCAATATCAACCACTGCCCAGATAAAGCACTTCTAAGATAGTATAAGTATCGAATTGTTGTACCCCTGTATGATGGTGGCATCACGCTGGGCAAAACTGTACGAACGACATCTGCAGAGAAAATTTTCTAATAAGATACTAGCATAAGCAGAAAAATAAAGTGTCAACTGTCAACTGAAGAATGCTCAATTTTTACCAAACAAAGATTATTATTACATTATAAAAAATTTAGCATAAATCAAACTTTCTATTCAAGGATGATCTTATATGAACAAGCCAGATGGTTGTTTCCATAATCAGGAATCTCATTAAAAACTGATAGTGACTTCGACTTCATTGTGGACATAGCAAAGGCACTCAACTTAATTGAGATAGACAAATCATATGCAGCTCTTTCTTAGAAACAAAAAAAAAATTGATTAAACCACAGGCATCCTGGAATTGAGCAAAACACAGAGCACCACGGAGATGGAATCATGGGAAACAGAAGCACTGGAGCAAGGATGCAAGTCAATGAGTCTTATGATGTGTGAAGCAGTAATGCATTTAGTATTAGTATGATAGCAAAGGCAGTACAATTTAAATACGAGATTGTCAGATAGTAAATAATGAGCTCATAGGATGTTAGGAGCTGATACCGTTGTTAGCGAGTCAATATAAGGCAAAAAAAGGTTGAAGGGATCATAACAAGATAATGCAACAGCCATTACTCTCTACTCTTGCCCCCCTTTTTTCTAGTTTCTCTCTTCCCCAAAATCGCTTCTCTCTTTCCTTTATCTCGTTTTCTATTCTTCTTGTTATATCTCACTTCCTCAGTTTCTTCTCCACTTCTCTGTCAAGTTTCTTCTCCAATTTTAACTTCAAGGCCCATGGGATTAGTCGGGCAAAGCCCGGTTACCCATGTAATCTAAAAAAAAAAGGCTTCTCCTCCATTTCCTCAAACTATCACAAATCCAATCATAATTCATAACGCACGAAGCACAAATACCTCAGACAGGTGAGATCCTGGAATACTAAACTTTTTACCCTCTATATATGGCGCTTCCTAATGCCTAACTTCCCCCTTCCTACGTATCCATATTAGCTTATGCCCAGCCGATAGGAAGTTATACGAAATGATACATCAAAACTCTTTAAAGGGATGGGAAAAAGCAAGTACATGATATTCAATTGACATGGGAAGTGTGAAAATAGATCAATCAAACAATTGCAATCATCTAACTACCCGTAAACAAATGAACTCACACTTCTTTGTGCCCCCTGATGAAATAATTTGATTTGAAACTAATGACGTCGTTGAAGAATCCAAGAAAACATGCTCCCCTGAGATGACAAAAACAAGTTTAAATTAGTAAAAGGCAAGTGCAAATAAGCACATTTTTCTCCACCACTCCCTATTTCCATTATTCCAAACTAGCTTCATTACAAGCTAACTTATTTTAGACCTACTGCACAAATCAAAGTTCTACTTATTCAAACATTCACAACAACCCGGGCGGTCCAAAAACATGGAAAAAGCATCAAACTTTAATTACAAGCAAGCAACCCAAAAAAGCATTATCCAAATAAGCAATACCCCAACAAATATAAGTCCCTATAATGGGTAAAGAGAGCAAACCTCGCCGTTGTTTCAACCCGGGCATCGGTTTCTGAGTAGTAAACCATTGAGTATCCAACTTCTCAAGCCCTTTAAGCTCAAAACTAAGCCTTTCAACCAAAAGGGAACGCTCATAACTGCTTGTAATCTCATTGGAATACGTGGAATCACGAGGGTTTTGAAGGTCAATAGTGACTAAAACCTCATCACCAGGCCTATACACATTCTTATCAGTTTGAAGCTTCAAAATTGGGGCTAATTCTTCAACTTCTCTAACCCTAGAAATTGAGCTCTTTGGTTCAAGTTTATTGCTTGAATCCCCAAAACCGAAGAATGAAAATCTCCTAGAGATTTCGGGTGGTGGCATATCGTTTTTGATAGGGTTTGTTGGATCAAATCATGAAATGTGATCCTTAAAGAATTTGAAACTGCAAAAATTAAAATAATAAAATTCAGAGAGGGTAATGATGGATTGGATCTACATTATGTAAAGGAAGGATTTTGAGAAAATGTAGCATTGATTATGTGAATGAATTTCAATTGAAATTACAAAGACATAGATTTACCTGAAGAGTTCAGTGATCTGATGGTATAATAATAAGGTATTGGTAGGAATTGGTGGAGCAAAGGAGAGAGAAAATGATAAACAGTATGATCTAGAGAGGAGAATTGAAAAGTATGGATCAAATATTCGTGTGATTTCCTCAAATATACCTCATTCACAAACTAATTCCCAAATTAGCTTCGGTTCAAAACTATTTCCCCACATATACACCACGTAGGATCGGACTGTGGCCTCGAAGCGAATTTAATTTTTTTTTTTATAGCGAAAGGCAAAGCCGCTGTGGCCCACAGCGGCTTACTTAAGCAGCTGTGGCCCACAACGGCTTTGCCTTTCGCTATAAAAAAAAATTAGTGATCGGACTGTAGTCTGGAAGCGAATTTATAATTTTTTTTTATAGCGAAAGGTAAAGCCGCTGTGGCCCACAGCGGCTTTCCCTTTCGCTATAAAAAAAAAATTAGTAAAGCCGCTGTGGCCCACAGTGACTTACTTAAGCCGTTGTGGCCCACAGCGACTTTGCCTTTCGCTATAAAAAAAAAAATTAAATTCGCTTCCAGGCCACAGTCCGATCCTACGTGGTGTATATCTAGGGAAATAGTTTTGAACCGAAACTAATTTGGGAATTAGTTTGTGAATGATGTATATTTGAGGAAATCATTCCAAATATTCATCGTTTTGATTTCCTTCCTTGGCTGGCGTAAACAGATGGAAAATAAGAGTCAGCCAAGCCAGGCAGCCAGCTGAAGTTACCAATAATAATAGTTTAACTTTTAATTTTAATTTAAATGTAAATTTTAATTTTAATTTTAATTTTAATCTAAATTTTAATTTTAATTTTATTTCTATTTTAATTTCAATAATAGTAAAATTAATTATCATGAAAATTATTGATGAAAATTATTAAAATATTATTATTATTATTATTATTATTATTATTATTATTATTATTATTATTATTATTATTATTATTATTATTATTATTATTATTATTATTATTATTATTATTATTATTATTATTATTATTATTATTATTGTTGTTGTTGTTGTTGTAAGTCAACATTCATTTGTTAATGTGGGAGAGAATAGAGATGTATCTTATATTTAATTAGGTCATTTAATTATATTAGTTTTTATTGTAATTATTAGAGTTATTAGATATTATTAAGATTACTTAATTTGATTTGAAATATTTATATCCGTTATAAGATTTAGATTTTTCTCTAGAAATTGTGCCTAGATGGATTGAATACATACAAAACACAAGCTTCAGAAAAGTAAAGTTTTCTTCGTGAAGAATGTGACTTTTGCAATTAAAATTGCAAAGATAAATTCCATCTTTGTTTCCGAGAGTTCGACATTTATCTAAGCTATAGATGAGGTGCAAAGCATTTATCTATTAGGAATAAATTAAACGTGCAATAATTAGCCCATCGCTTTCTTTATATTAAATGTTTTGGGCTACGCTTGCAAAATTAGTTGTAACCGTGAAACTGGAATGTTAAAAGATGAAAGAAAACAGTAGAAAATACTTAAATGTTGCTAGAAAAGCGAATAAACTTGTTGTAGTTGTGGTTGCCAAAAGCTAGTATGAATAGCTTCACAAATTAGTTGTACATAGTTGTAACTACAAATTGAAAATAATCTCATAAAATGTTTGGTAGCTAAGAGCTGAAAAAACTAGTTTCAAGCTTTAACTTTTATTGAAAAGTTAGTTGTTCTTGTTGAACATAACTTTAGTGTGCGTTATAAGATTTTAGAGCTGATTGTCACGTGATGACATTTCCCTAGCGCCAGGGTGCCGGCCAAGACCATATGAGGCGACTCCTATGCCTGTTTACGAGTACTGACACATATGTTTCGGTGTAGGTTAGTGTCATGGTGTGCTTATGTCCTTGTTTCTTGTTGGTTTCCGGGCTTGTTGCGCATATGGAAATGCTAGCCGGATCCCGGCCTCGGGGGTGTCGGGCGCCGCGCGGGCGATCTCTGGGCGTCTCGTGACATGATGCTCTTCATCATGAATTGGTGGACTTTTTTTTTTATTTGCTCGTAATAAAGTTGAATTTTGTAAGTACATCTAATTTTATGAAGGGGATTAGTATTTAATAAGTCATTATTGATATGAAGAAAGATCTTCACTTTTTTGACAACTTGAAGTGATTCATTGGTTCCGTGAAGCTAATGTTGTAGTATTTTGGTTATATCTGTTATAAGTTACTTTCTTGGTCAAATTAATTGTCATGGTCAGTCCCTTACCATATTGTTGGTGAATGACACTTTAAGTTAACCACATGATCGAGTAACCTGATTATCTTGTCTTTTGAAAAATCAATAAATAAATAGATACCACAAGTTTACCCTTCACAAATTGATCCATTAAGTTGTGACACTAACGCCCATTTTAACTTTGTAGCTATGAAGAATTTTGTAAAGCTATCCATACTAACTTCCAAGTTCCAACCCGCAATAATAACTACAACTAGCTTATTAGCTTTCCTTAGCAACATTCTAACTATTTTCTTTCCTCTTTTAACATTTCACAACTACAGGTTACAACTAATTTTGCTGGCTTAGGAACTCAAGCAAAGCTTATTAATATATAAGCAATGGGGCTATATTTCCTGACATCCCAAAATAACTATTGGGGCAATTGAATCCGGATGGAGGGAATAAGGAACATGACACTTCCTAATTTATTGTGATACAAGGAACAAGATCTGTGCATAGAACAAATATGTTTTACCTAGTACTCTGATGAAATGTCTGAATTCAAACACCACAAGAACATAAACAAAACGCAAAACAATATGATAAGCAATTTTCCTCCTCCCTATCAGGCCCTTTTTCTCACTCCCTTGCCAAACAAACCCGGTGGCGACGCTTTGCCATCATGGTCGCTTGATTACGACAGTTGACAGACCACCAGGAAGACCTACGTATACACCACTCCCCCTATAAGCTGTGAGCTTGTGATATCATATATGGCTTTGTCTTTGCAGCTCTTTCAATACTCTCTCTTCGGTCTCCACCTTCCCATCACCACCTTCGAGCCCTGTCCAAGCCACTTACGGAGTTGCTGCCGGATGGCGACTCATCTGATGGCCTCGCGCGACCCCATCGCCCCATCAGGTAATTAGCACTGTACTGTTAGGCAATGCCAACTTTCACATCGAAGTTTCCAGCGACTATTCAGGAGTTAAGTTCCCTTAATAAAGCCTCCAACCCTTTCTTGGTTGACTTTAATTTTCTTCCTACATTTATTGAAGTACTGTTTTTGTCCTGTAAAAATCAAATACAACTAGGGATAAAATGATATACAAATACTCCATCCATCTCAAATATATTTGTTGTTTAAGATTAATGTGCATAAGGAGTCCCTTAAATCAATAAATAATCAAAATACTTAGGCCAAATTACCATTCCATTAGTTTGAAATAGGGGTTTCTATATCTTTTGCTTTGTGGCGGACAGGTGGTGAGGGTGGGGGGATGAGGGTTCGGATTTTCTGGAGGTAGCGGGGATGGGGTTGGGTTTTTCTAGTGGTGGACTGGTGGTGAGGGTGGGGAGGTGCCATTGAAGTGAGGAGATACGAGAGAGTAAATGGAGGAGAGAGAGAGAGAGAGAGAGAGGGGAATTTAAGGAGTTGGGTGGGAAACCAAGGGGGTATTTAAGTCATTCAAGCAGTTGAAAGTATCATGGAAATGCACCCCAAATGACCAAATTGGTATATTTAGTGAGCACGTTTGGACAATTTGGTATCACTAAAAACCCTTAAGACATTAGGGTATTAAAAAACAAGTCAAAAGGCATATACCCCCACAAAACCGGAATCTTCACTAATTAATGAGAATCTACCTTTTAATGTTTTTTTTCTTTTCTTTTTTTTTTTTTTTTTTTTTTTTTTTTTTTTTTTGTATTTTCTTATTTCCTTCAACCTTTTCTACGTTAGTTTTTTTTATCAACATTTCCTTCTCTTTTCTTTTCTCTTTTTTTTCCTCTTTTGGCTGATACGCTTCTTTCCCCATTCTTTTCCCTTGTTTTTTTTTTTACTGCCCTCAACTTCCATGATAGAGAGTTGAAGAGTTAGAGAGTGATAACAGAGAAAGCCAGTAAAATTGAAGCTTTACGAAGCAAAAATTGGCCTTTTCCAGAGTGCTGAGCAAGGAGATTCAAAAATTACAAAGGTGGACAAAGGACAATACTTATTTTTGTGGAGTTTCAAAGGTGTGTTGGCATACTCTAGACCTAAAATTAAACCCTAATAGCACAATTTATTTTGTTAAATAATGGTGGTTTGGGGTTTAGTAAGTAATGTTTTTATTAGGTTGGTAAAGGTGTACATGTGCTATGATTTGTTTACTGCAAATTGTCAAATTTTAGGGTTTTGTTGTATATGATCGCATGTTAGTGGTTTGAATTACTTAATTTGTTGCTGTAATGTTGATAAAATTAGTCCATTAGTTTATTGCTTCATGTGAATCTTTATGGGTCATATTTATTGCTGCTTAATTTTTTAATTGCTTGTTACATGGTAAATTGGGTATGTGCACTAAGTTATGGGTTACTAATGTAGAGGAGTAAAAGTTTTGAGCTTGATGATAATGCTGAGATTGTGGAATTTTCTGAGTTTGGGACATCAAGTGAAGTAGCATCTCCAAGACCTTCACAACAAACCTAACCTATTCCATCCCAAAACACAAAAGACCAACCTGATGTAGCCACATATGGAACTAGAAAGAAGATGACTCCCAAAAAGAAACCCTTTAGGTATTCTGAACCCGTGTTGACAGCCCAACATGATGTTGTTCCACTTAGTCCATCCCCACAATCTTCCCCTCTTGTTGTTCCACTTAGGAAAAGCCCAAGGCTTGCTGCAAAAATTATTCAGGATTCCCCAACTATTGAAAGTTGTGAAGCCCAGTTAGATCCATTTCCTTCCCAGTATGTTGAAACTATTGTGTGTTCCAAAAAGTTGAGGTTGACAGATGAAAATGTGGGTGATCCTAGTGTTAATGAAACTATAGTTGATTATAATAGCATGACTTGTGAAAATGTGGGTCATGATAATGGTGGTCATAATGATGGTGCTACTGATGAAAATGCCTCTTTCAATAATGGTGCTGAAAATAATAGTGGCGATGATAATGGAGGTGAGAATAATGGTGGTGAGCAAATTGGTGAGGATGAACAATATCAAGAGGAAAGTGATAACTCTGTGGACTATGATGACATTTTGAGGTCAGAGCTTAATTATGACAATGAGGAGCTACTACAGACTAGGAGAAGGAACTTGCAAGTTAGGCGAGCACAAAAGAACAGGTCTGGGCCATCTGTCAACGTAACATACTTGCCTCCAAGAGACTCAAGCTACACTGGAGATCCTCAAGCAAGTAACATAGACCAATCAACACCTGATCAGAGGGAGCAATATGAAAATGACATAGAACCTAGGGACAAAACGGTATTCACTCAGTGGCCTAGCTACTGGACAACTTATGAGGGTGGGTATGAATCTGATCAGAGAGGCACAGATGATGAAGGTCCTTTGTATGAGGATGATGATGACAATGAAGGTGAAGATGAAGATGATCAAGTTGAGGTTCAACTAATTAGAAAAAAGAAGAAAGTGAATTATGGATTTTTCAATGAAAAAACAGACATGAAAGCTATTAAGTTTGAACCTGGCTTGAAATTCAGCAGTCAAAAGGTCTTGAAACAAGCTATTCTTTGGTATTCAATTCAGAATCAAAAGGACCTTATCTACATGAAGAATGATAGGAGCAGGATACATGTTGAGTGTGCTGGTTGCCTTTGGATGATGACAGCAGGAAAAGATCTAGAAGGTAGCAGTGGGTGGAATATCAAAACCATGCAGCCAGTGCATGCTTGTTCCAGGACCTTTGAGAATAGGTTAATAACTGAAAATTGGCTTGCTAATGAATACTTGGACAAAATTTTAAGGGATCCAAGAATGAAGCCCAAAGATATCAAGAGTGATATGAAAAGCAGATATCAAATTGTTGTTTGCATTAGAAAATGTCAGAGAGCAAAGGAAAAGGCTCTAAATGCAGTGAAGAATCTGTTGCAGAAGCAATATGGGATTTTAAAACCTTACTTGAGGGAGCTTGTGAGGTCTAATCCTGGTACTACTTGTGTGCTGAAGACAGTGGAAGGGCCACCAGGTGAACCAACTACTTTTCATAGGTTTTATGTATGTTTTGAGGCCTTGAAGAGAAGCATGAAGAAAACATGGAGGCCTATCATAGGTGTAGATGGATGTTTCCTCAAACATGCATGTGGAGGTCAACTATTCTGTGCTGTAGAAAGAGATGGAAACAACCATATGTTTCCCGTAGCTTGGGCTGTGGTAGAAGGGGAAACCAAGGGTAGTTGGGCATGGTTCTTGAGGCTGGTGGGAGAAGATTTAGAGAAGAGTTTTGGGGACGATTGGACAGTCATTTCTGATCAACAAAAGGTATGTGCAATATTTGTTTTTGATCAGTACGTAATTATTCATTTCACGATTTTATAACTATGTGTTCAACATTCCCGTCCAAAAAAAAAAAAAAAACGTTGTATGTTTAACTTTAGCTTCCCATTAAAAAAAAAGAACTATGTGGTTAACCTTTCCCTCAAAAAAAATAAAATAAAATATGTATTCAACCTCCTCTTATTCATCCTTCTCCTTAATAATAATAAAAAAAATAAAAACTATGTGTTCAACTTTCCTCAAAAAAAATAAAATATTCACAACTATGTGTTTAATCTCGCATATTTTTTTTTTCATGTAGGGTCTTGTGCCAGCTATTCATAACATTTGGCCAAATTGTGAGCACAAACAATGTGCGAGGCATATCTTCATGAACTGGAGAAAACATCATAAAGGAAGGGAGCTTGAAATACAGTTTTGGAGGTGTGTAAAAGCTACCTCTATGGGTCAATTTGAGGAAGAAACTACCATTTTGAAAGAGATGTCTCAAAAAGCGTATGAGGATTTTTGTTTAAGGGATCCAAACACCTTTTGTAAGTCTCATTTTAAGACTCACTCATCCTGTGATGTATGTGACAATAACATGGCAGAGACATTCAATTCATTTATCTTGTTGGCTAGATACAAGCCTATTGTTAGTATGTTAGAAGACATTAGGCTTGCCCGTTTGGACAGAATGAGACAAAAGAAGAATTTGGTTGCCAAGTTTGTAGCAGGTATTGCACCTAGAATTAGCCAGAAGTTAGTGGAAGCTTATGATGAACAACATAACTGTGAATGTAAGTGGAACGGGGAAGATTCACAGAGTGGGTTTGAGGTTGTGCATAGGGGCATATCACATGCAGTTAACATAGAGAAAAGGACTTGCAGTTGTAGAGTTTGGGACGTGACTGGCATCCCATGCTGTCATGGAATGAGTGCAATTTATATATGAGGTTGGCACCCGAAGACTTCTTGACCAAATGGTACAAGGTTGAGTACTACAAAGAGACTTATGTAAATTTGCTCAAGCCAGTGCCTGGAAGTACCTTCTGGAATCATGAAGGGGAAGGGATGGTGCTTCCACCAGACATTGTGAGGGCTAAAATGGGAAGAAGGAAGACTGCAAGAAGGAAAGACCCTGATGAACCATCAAAAAAGAGCACAAAGTATAACAGGACTGGTCTACCTACTAAATGTAGTAAGTGTGGATCTACTGAACACAAGAAGCCAAAGTGTCCCATGCCTCCTCCACCAACACCAGTTACTAACTCAGTAAGTCTCATTCCAATTTAATGTAGTTTTTTTTTTCCCCTAATATCGTAACCGACTTTTTGTGAATACTTTTAATCTACAGAAAGCACAAACAACTGAAACTAGAAAGAAGGGGGGAAGACCAAAAGGAAGCAAGAATAGGGTAGGGAAGACACTTGAAGAACTTGTGAGAGACTATTGTCCTACCCCAAAGGAACTTGTTGCTAAAATGAGACATCATAAAGGAAGACCTGCTGTTGCAGAAACTGCATCAAGTCAATCAAAACCATGGTTGGAGACAGTTGCGGAATCCTCAACTAGTAGAGGTAATGGAAAAGGGACAAAGAGAGGCAATGGAAGGACATGGAGAGGTGGTGGAGCTGCTGGAAGGGGAAATGGAAGAGGAAGAGGCAATGGAAGGGGAATTTATGGTGGTAGATCTATTCCAAATGGGGTTGGCATACTTTCTCAAGGTGATGACACAATATACATGTCTGTTAAAGGTCCTCCTATTTTCATCAATCAAGGCCAATTCAGCTCTCAGGCTCCTCCTAACTAGCTGTCATACTCCCTTCTTTTTATGCACTTTTCTTTTTGTTAAAACAATGCACATTAGTAAGTCACAAGCAATAACTTTGCTAGGTTACAGGATTTGTGGAATTACTTTTTGCATCTTTTTGTAACTCTATGAGCAAAATAGATATGAAGTCCAATTGAAGGCTTTAAATTTTTGTTTGGTCACAGGGCATACAACCCTTACATTACTATTTCTCCCCCAAAAAAAGATTATATTACTATTTCAGTAATTCAGTATATATATATATATATATATATATAGAGAGAGAGAGAGAGAGAGAGAGCATAAACAATAAGGATTAACATTGTGTTACTATGCCCTCAAAAACATCAACCACAGCTACAACAATGAAGGGGTTTGAGAGGATAAAGGGAAGGAGAGAGGCCGTACCAGGAGGGAGAAAGAAGAGATTACAAGGAGAAAAGAAAAAAGAAACAAAAAAAAAAGGAAGGAAAGAAGAAAAAACTAACGTAAAAAGGAAAGGGAGGAAGAAAATACAAAAAGAAATAATTAAATGGTAGATTCTCATTAATTATTAAAGATTCTGGTTTAGTGGGGGTATATGCCTTTTAATTTGTTTTTTAATACCTTAATGTCTTAAGAATTTTTAATTATACCAAATTGTCCAAATATGCTCACTAAATATACCAATTTGGTATATAAAAATCAATAAATAATCAAAATACTTAGGCCAAATTACCATTCCATTAGTTTGAAATAGGGGTTTCTATATCTTTTGCTTTGTGGCGGACCGGTGGTGAGGGTGGGGGGATGAGGGTTCGGATTTTCTGGAGGTAGCGGGGATGGGGTTGGGTTTCTCTAGTGGTGGACTGGTGGTGAGGGTGGGGAGGTGCCATTGAAGTGAGGAGATACGAGAGAGAGAGAGAGAGAGAGAGAGAGAGAGAGAGAGAGAGAGAGAGGAATTTAAGGAATTGGGTGGGAAACCAAGGGGGTATTTAAGTCATTCAAGCAGTTGAAAGTATCATGGAAATGGTAAAACTTTAGTGTGACAACCTAAAAAGAAAAACAAGATTTTTGTAGGACGAAGAGAGTAATTAATATAACTGGTGTCTTTACTTCATTGAAAACATATAATGGGAGAAGTTACACAACATTTCAGACTCCCATTTCTTTGTTTTACTCAATCAAACAAGCCACCCACCTAGAAAATCACCTTTCAAAATCGCAGAAGTGTTTGTTGTCTTCAATGTCACTACCCAGGTTATATTTTACGTCATGTGAACCACATGAGCCATTTAACTATTAACCTAACATCCCACGTCATATTTCTTTTTAGATAACATGGGTATCTGGCCTTTACCTGACTAATTTCATGGCCATGAGGAGGCTCAAACCTTGTAACTCTAGGGAAACTTCTAGTGGCCATGAGGAGGTTCAAACCTAAGAGCTATAGGAACATGAACATCACACTTATTTTCAACGAATTAGGTGAAAAGACCCCACAAGGTAGAATGGTGGCCACTAGAAAGATATAATAGTAATAGTTGGGGGCGTTATGCACAAAATGTAGAGTTGAGATTAAACATTCAATTAATTACTGACATTATTTCGTACCAATGCTTCTATATATATAGATAGCTCGTGCATTGCAGGAGGCATATGCCTAGGGAGCTATTAATTTTGCTCCATATTCATCAAGAACAGTGATATATGTCTTCTCAGAAGATGCGCTTATCCATCTTCTTATCCTTGTGGCTGATCAATTTTTACTTTAACTTAAATTAAATTAGCTATAGAAGTATTCTTAGTACATTTTTTTTTTTTGAGTAGTTTCTTAGTACATATTTTTACTATAGCTTAAAACATTTCGTTTACTACAAAAGACGCCATATTCATCTTCCAAGTAGACATAAATTATTAGGCAATCAATCAAATTGGTTGTGTCAAGAAAATTAAAAAACAAATAAACATTAAAATGGTAAGTGAGATTATATTCGATTATTACCTTAAAAGTCTTTATTTTATCAAGCAGCTGAAGGATTTTGTCCATGAATTCCTGATACTCCTCAGGATCAGTGTATATGTGTCTATCTGTGTAAGAGTCCCGCATATCTTTCTTGATGTCGCAAAACTCAGTCTCAGCATCGTTCGCTAATTTTTCGGCCTGGGACTGGTCTTCATTGGCAGAAGCCTGCTTATTGAAGAAACAATCCATAAGCAACAATGCTTTAACTATACAAACAACTCTGCTCAACCTTCAGCTTGAATTAGCAGGGAAGCAATCAATAGCATGTTAAATCGTTAAATAATTTAAAAACGTAGCATCCAATATAGATACAAGGGGAAATGTTATTAACTTGAAGGTTTTCTATATCTTTTCTTTTTTTCCCAGGGGGTGGGGACTGGGGAGTACGCTATTAAACAACTTCTCCAGAATGTATAGAAAACTGTCAATGCATTTGGGCATGGGATCATACCTGCTGATGTAAGTCTTTGATCGTCTGGTTAAGTCCCCGTTCTCAAGCCAAATTTTCTTCCCACTAAACAACTTTACACAAGGAAGGTTTGGGGTGTCCTCCATTTCTTGTTCCAAGGCAGGACAATCAATTATTCTAGGGAGTCCAGCTTTGGAAGCTTAACGTGACATAACCTTGTGCAAAAGCTCTGAAAGTGGACTAGGTTATATAACCTTATTTGTCGCAGCTGAGGGAGCTCAATATCTTCTTTGAGATCCAGGCTGCCCTCTACTACCACTTCTAATTCCTTACAATCTGTCACGTTCAAGTACTTGAGCTGCTGAAGAGCTTTTGCTACTTGGGCTGAAAATAAAGATGCTAGAATAGGGCAACCTCCAACAGAAACAGAACATAGGTTTTTGACCATGTAATCAGTTAGATTTATGCGCGTCAGACGGGCTAAAGATTTCAAGGTGACTTCCCTTAGAGAGATTTTTTTAGGAGCTCTACCAGGAGCAAATATCTCTTCTAGGTTGTCACAGTAAGATACATTCAGTTCTTTTAGTATCTGCAAGTTGGATAGGAGAGAAAATGGAATAACTTTCCTTACACTTGTACAGTATGAGAGTTGAAGAGTCTGTAGGTTAGTGAAGGACTGTTCTTGGATCTCGCTACCCCAAATATTTTCAAATTGCACCCTAGCAATCTCCAGGCATTTTAGTCCTGATAACAAATCCTGAAACCAATAATTCAAATGATGGAAGTCAGCATGGCCTTCTCCCTAGCTTGGGAAAAGCATCATTAATCAATCACGTGGGTGTAATTTGTTGCTTAATGATTCCAAGGCCTAACTTGAAAAAACAAGTTAAAATCCTGTATTGTCTGATGAATATCTTGTATTGTTGTTTAACTAATGATTACAAGATTTACACAAAAAAGTAAAAGAACAAAATGAGGATTTGATTCAAGATCTACTAAGTGGGTATATAGAGTTGTGCTCTCCAACTCCCATTAAGGTTGTACTTCTTTATATATGTAGAATATAAACTTTCACTAATATGTATCTAATATATAGACGTTTTCTTAGCTATATAGACATTTCTGCTAGTATATATCAAGCTTTATTGCTAAAATGGCTGGTCAGTTGGTGCACCTTGTTTAGCAAGTTTAGAGTTCTGGAAGCTGATCTTAGGTGAAAAATGGGTGGGCAGGTCGGTTTTAGGTCAAGTCGTCATATGGTTAAGACTTAAGAGTATATTATAGGTTCAGGTTAATTTTAGGTTGCATCATTGTGCGAGTCTAAAGAAAGAGGTATTCTGCTCTAAGAGAGACAAACAAACAAATCTATAACTCGAAAGAAAAGCTTACCTTTTTGCTAAAGAAAGATTGTGATTCATGAGAACCGCAGAAGGATTTTAGTCTGTGTGCACCCCATATTTTGAGGCGTTCTAAATTAGGAAGAGCAATCTCAGTTTCGTTTGGCTCTCCCTCTCCCCTTTCAGCTGCACTTTCGAAAACACTTTCCACTGAGCCGCAGCACCAAATTACCAAGATTTCAGATTTTCCGGAAATTGGGGCTTGGATCCTAGTGGTAAGCATTTCAACTGGTGGCAGCCAGTTATGTACATGGCTGTTAGTTTGGATAAAGCATTTTGACAGTCATAATCTGGATGGCATATCTGTTTGAGGCTCGGTAAATTTCTTAGCTCCAACTTATCCAGTTCTGACAAGGCATCCTGATGCCTATGTCTAAGTAGGTATTCCAAGTCATTGCAACTGTCAATAGTGAGATTTTTCCAGTTCTTGGAGCTACTAAGTCTCAAGCTCGCCATGTTTTCTAGGCCATTCACCTTGTAGAACTGCAGGTCCTGAGCTTTCTTCAACAATGCCCTCACACTTGGTTTCGTTGTAGTAGGGATACCATTTTGATGAGTGATGGGTACATTTTGCAGCTCCAACACCTTACGCTTTGATCCATAGCAGTGGGTTAGGTCACCATTTATATTTCGGTTAAAATACAGGGAGTTGCACTTTGCATCTGTTTTGATTGCAAAGCAGAAGGAGTCATTGATGAAGGGCAACTCGTCAGGAAGATGCTCAATTTTAATGTCTAATTGGAGCACCTTCAACTTAGAAAAGGATGCAAGCCTTGCGGCATTATCTTCATTCCATCTGTTGAAGCTGCCGAGCATATATAAACCTTCCAATGATTGGGAGAGTTTTCCAATGACCTCGAGAGAAAATTTCTCCTGCAGCTTATGGCAGCCGGTCAGATCCAACACCTTTAGATGACTCAACTGTCCTAGACCATCTGGTACCCCGGAAATATCTGAATTCCGTAAGCTAAGGATTTCAAGGCTGGTTAGATTCCCGAATTTTTTGCCAATTAAGGAATCTACATGTGTCCCAATTAAGGAGTCTACACCTGTGCAACCATCAAGGCATAATGTTTTAAGATTCTTCAGTGATTGGAAGGGGGGTTGCAGCTTCCAGAAATACGCCTTCTTTATAACCAAAACTTGGAGTCCCTCCATCTGGTCAAAGAAAAGGTTAAAGAAGTAGAAATTGCTTCTGAATGAGCAGCACTCTAGGTATAAAATACGCAACTTGCTACACTGCAAACTTCCTGGTAATGTCTGAACACCGTGGGATGTCAATACAACTGAGATGGCATACTTTTCATTGAGATGGTCTGCCCAGTCTTTGGCACTAGGATCTGTTCTCACCAGATATTCTTGATGACCTGTGACAAATGATTAAAAAAACAAGGGGGTTCATGTCAGATATATGTTGCTGGAGGTTCAACAAACTAAAAAAGAAAACTGAAGGGGAAATTCTACATCGTGCCACCGTGTTTTTCAACATTCCACACGGTAGAATCGATTCTACACGGTGTCACTCTATAATTAACATCGACTATACCATAACCTACCATTAATTGTTTTTTTAAGTAAAATATCATGATGTAGCTTATTGTTTTAGTTTTTGAAGTTCGGTAATATGATATATTGACATCTTGTGACAGTCAATTAAGTCCACGCTTTTTTATGATACCTTTACAGACAGAAATTAATTCATTGTTTTGAGTAGAGGTAGTTGGTGGAACTCAATACAAAGGAGGTAAAACGATAAAATAATGAGGGGAGGAACGAAGAGTCATTTTAATTGATCATAGTCACCTTTGAGCAAGGGGTTATAGGACATTTGGTTGAAAACACTCTCTATGCAATGCATATGGACATTATATAGAGCATGTCAAAAGTATAGTGGCACCATGTAGAGATTGGAAAACAAATAATATTCGCTGTGTAGAATGTTAGAAACTTAGAAAACACGATAGTGCCATGTAAAATATATCAAACTGAAAACCAGACAATTGGTTCAGAAGAGACACAAATGTCAATATCAACAACATTTTTTTTTAGATAAGAGAAAATTTTATGGGAAAATCCAGTTGGTGCCCTCGTGTTCTAAACTTGTCCAGTTGGTGCCCAATCGATTTTTAAAATCCAGCAGGTGCCCCTGTATTGTTGCTCGCGTCCTCTCTGTGCCTTATTTTGGAGGCTCCGTTAATGGAGACGTTATGTTTAAAAAAAAAAAAAAGCAGCTAGATGTCACTTACCTTCCAGGCTTCAATGCTCTTACTTACCTGCCAAAAAAAATATCCAGACCCTCTCTCCTCTCTCCTCTCTCCTCTCACAGACTCCTCCTACTTCTCAGTTCTCAGTTGAGCTTCACGCCATCGCCACCAACAGATCTCTTCCCTCTCCTCTCTCTCTCTCCCTTGTGCTCTCTCTTTCTCTCGACCAACATCCCGCCCCCACTCACGCCCCACCAACGAAAATCCTTGAGTTTGATATTTTAATATCACTATGAATATTTTCAAGTTGAACTTGAAATTATAAACACAGCTTATTTATGAGCTTTGCATATTTACGAATTTTGCATATTGATTGAACAGGTTTTTATTAAAAAGGTTCAACATATTGATTCAACATTTTATTAATTGAGATGAGGGAGGAACAAATTTGTTTTGATGGTGGTGTCTGTAAAAATGAAAGAGGGAAACATTTAGCTTCATAGTGAAAGTGGTGTAATCTTGGAGGGAAAAAAAGGGGGCAAAATAAACGTATTTTAAAATTTGGGAGGGAAACAAGGGGGAGGGGGTCGACTGGAACAACAAAAGGATAAGCTACGTCACACATAACGTCTGCATTAACGGATTTTACACAATAAGGCACGGAGCAGACTCGAGCAACAATATAGGGGCACCAGCTGGATTTTAAAAATCGATTGGGCACCAGCCGGACAAGTTCAGAACACGAGGGCACCAACTGGATTTTCCCAAATTTTATTAATCCAATGGTAAAGAATACAAAAATGTGGAGGATAAAGTATCCTCAGTATAAATGAAGACTATCTACACATCACGCCAATGGCGTTGAACTAAAGTCAATATCAACAACATTACCCCAGTGCTCCAAAGAGGCTCCCGCCTAGGCAGCTAGAGGGGGGGGTCGGTTGTACACAGCCTTACCTCTGTGAGAGTCTCAGAGAGAGAGGCTATTTCCGTTTGACCCGAGATTCGAAGTGCGACGACCATCGGCAACTTCACAATAAATAAGAAGTGCTCACAGTTTTATGAGCCATTTTGCTTTAGTCCATTATATTCCAAAGCCAAAAAGTAGTGAAGCTTTTGGCTCCAATAGAAATGGTGGACAAACACAATTGTCAATACAATATACATATATTCTATCAGTCCAACCATTTCCTTGAAAAAGGCTCTTATATAAAATAATTCCTAGTTTAGGCTGGGGTGAAAGTATTTCCTCTCATAGTGTCCACGTAGATTTGGTGAATCCCCAACCAGCAAGAAATTCGCTATTGTATGGAGCGACTGTCACCCGCAAAAGTAGTCGTCCACCATGGCGAGTTCCTCCTATCTCTGTTTTGAAGCCTGAGCCCTGAGGTACAGCTATGGCCGCCAAATCCCAGATTGAAACCGCGTCCCCCATTCCCCATGCTTGGAATTTACACCATTGCATCATTGCCCATCACAAATTAAATTAATTGTTTCACAGTTTGCATTATTTTTTTAATTGTTTCATTGACCATCACTGGTGTTTTAGAGTTGGGTTTTGCGGTTTAGTGGAGACTTGTTTTGGTTTAGCAAGTAATGGGGTTTTGATCAGATGTTCTGATTAATTCTTTGTCTAAATTAAAGGATGAATGGGTGACAAATGAAATGCAACCACTAGAACCACGCCGGAGAAAATTCAGAGGAAGATTGGTGAGAGAAAGAAACATTAAGATAAGGGGTGGAGAGAGACTGACATGCGAGGGTGGAGATTGGTGGGGTCAACTGGGGTGGCGATATTACGAGATGAGTCGCTATGTAGGAGAGCGACTTTCGTGGTTAAAGACGCTTCTCTCAATAGCGACTTATGTCAGATTGGCCGAAATAAAAAAGTTACGAGGTTCGTTCTACTCCTAGCCTACGTGGACACCATGGTGGGTATTATTTTCTAAACGAGCCTAATTCAAGAATTATTTTGTGAATTAACACCATTTGGGGAAATTGATCCCTAATTGATGTACCCGTATTCCTTTTTCTTTTCTTTTTTTTTAATAATAAAAAAAATAACTTATTAATCAATAATTGAAAGAATATAGTAAAGGAGGATAAGGCATCCTCAAAGTTAAGACTAAGTATCTACAAATCTCGCCAATGACGCTGAACAACCGTCAGTGGGACACCCTTGAAGGCCCCTGACGCGTTAGGCCAAAGTGAGGCTAGGTAAACTATACAGTCCCAGACATAATCTATATTCTTCCTATCATCGGAGAAAATCCTCGAATTCCTCTCCAACCAAATGCACCAAAGGATAGCCATCCAAGCACACCACCACAACACCCTACCCTCCTTCCCCCTCCTCATCACAGAAGAGCGTATCAACAAAAACTGGCCTACCGTTGGTGGACATACAAAAGTCTCCTCACACACCAACCTATCCCATAAAGACCTAGCCAAATCACACAACACAGACATATGCAAACCATCTTCGTCATCTCGATGACATGACACGCATTTTCGGTCGAAGTGACCAATTAGGTCTCAGTGGTTGCAGCATATCTCCACGAAAGTCCACACAAAAGCACGCACCTTCAAAGGAACCTTAGAGTTCCAAATGTAGGTGGATAAAAGGAAAGGGGGAAACTGTGAAGGAAGGCTAAGTTGAAGGAGGAAGGACTTGCGAGAGAAGACCAGAGAGGGATCCCCAATCCAAGTCCTAGAATCGTCACTAGGGACTAGGAGAGAAGTATTCAAAACACTCAGGAGTGAGACAACTTCCTCCATCTCTCTATCATGTGGTGGTCGGATAAATGTAAATCTCATGAACCACCAAGCAGGCGCCTCATGAAGAGTGGACAATCGATAAACCCGAGGGTATGTGGTGGACAAGGTCGAATTACCCTTTCACACATCCTCCCAGAACCGAACCCGACAACCATTACCCACATTGTATCTGACCAGTGGAAAGAAGAAAGAAGATACCTGTGAAATGAACTTCCAAGGGCAAGCATGGGAGACAACAAAACTAGTAAGGACGTCCCACCCATTGGGATGTAGACCATATTTGCTCCTGATAACTCGGTGCCACAGGGAGTCAGATTCCAAGCGAAACCGCCACAACCATTTACCCACTAGTGAGATGTTCTTAGACACCAACCTACCAAAACCCAGGCCCCTTCGTTTTCGACGGACAAATATGGTCCCAGCAAACAAGGTGATCCCTCTTCCCCTCACAAGTCCCGGACCACAAGAAATCCCTCGTTAACCTCTCAATCCTACTGACTGGAATCTTAAACAAAGAGAGGCATATTTGCTCTTGATAACCCGGTGTCATAGGGAGTCAGACTCCAAAGGAAACCACCACTACCATTTACCCACTAGTGAGATGTTCTTGGGCACCAACCTACCAAAACCCAAGCCCCCTCCGTCTTCGGCCGACATACATGGTCCCAGTTAACAAGGTGATCCCTCTTCCCCTCACAAGCCCCAAACCGCAAGAAATCCCTCATTAACCTCTCAGTCAATGAAGGTAGTAAAGCGGGATACTAGATAAGCATAAATGTAAAATAGTTATCCTCCCTCCCAGAGAAAAATACACCCCCTTCTATTAGTCTAAGCGCTTCGCCACTCTAGACACAACAGGTTCCCAGATGGGGTTACCCCCAAGAGGCACCCCTAAATAGGTAATTGCTGCACCTGACAACCCACAAGACTAGCTAGAGACTCCAAGACATCCCCCTCCCCCCACATTAACTCCAGCGAGACTACATTAATCCTCATCGCTGACACTATCTCAAAAACATGTAACAAAGTGAGAACCCGCTTAAACCCATCAACCTCAGCCGAAAGGAAAAGGGTAGTATCATTAGAAGATGAGAGACGAAGACCCTCTCGCGCCCCACCCGAAAACCCTCAACAACAATAAACCCCCTCTCTACACCCCTATCCAACATCCGCCCAAGGACATCTACAACCAAAGTGAAGTGAAAAGGAAATAGGGGATCTCCCTGTCTAAGGCCACGCGACAGAAAACCCCTAATCCAATTACGCCACCTCCCTCCAAACCCTTTTCTATTGATCACACTGTCCAAGAAACCCTAACTCACACCATCATAAGCCTTCTCAAAATCTAATTTAAAAACTACCCTTCAAAAGCTCGACCGACGCCCCTTATCTACCACCTCATTAGCTACCCAAGCCACATCCAGAATTTGGCGACCCTCCACAAAAGTGCTCTGGACTGCCGAGATCGTCCCTGACAAAACAGCTCCAAGCCTAATAGACATGACTTTGGTAATGATCTTATACACACTCGTAACCAAACTGATAGGCCTAAAATCTCTCACCTTAATCGACCGATCCTTCTTAGAAACAAGGGTAATAAAGTCAGAAATCATACTCTTCCCAATCACCCCAGTCGCATAAAACTCACTGAAAACCCCTAACAAATCCTCCTTGACGTACCCATATTCCTTTTTGGCCCGTCTCATATTGACGTACCCGTTTCCTTTTTGGGTATCAATTTTGTATTAAAGGTCCAAAATACCCTCATCTATTTTGTTGCAAAACCCTTCCCCACCCTTTCTTTTCTGCTAGGATCTAAACTGTGAATCTATGCCATCCCGATCCCCCACCACCACCACCACCACCACCACCACCACTCTCTCTGTGCTTTCCTTTCGGTGCATAGATCTCCATTTGAATGGCTACGACGATCTTAACTTGAATTGGTTATTAACTCAACATGACCACAACTCACCTAAGAACTCAAAAAATTCTCCAAAAACCAGGCTTCGTTCCTTACAATTTGTTTAGCAGAACGCCATTGAAAGAACTATGGAGCAGGATTCATCATCGTCGGTTATAAGGTGAGAGGAGAGAAATGTTTCAGTGGTGGAACGATGTTGATATGAGCCCACCTCACAGAGGGGACAAAGATGGAGAAGGAGGAGGATGATAATGACATGATGGAGAGAGAGAGAAAGGGGAGGAGAGTTTAGGACTTAAAGGTGGTGATGGATGACAGAGGTGGAGATGGGAAAAAGTGGGGTTGCTAGGAGGAAACATGGGAGGGAAAGGAGAGAGGGCCCAAATAATTTAGGGGTAAACATGGAAGCGCTTTGCCAATCTCACATTTCCTTGGTTTCCGTGCACAAAAAAACGTGGGTAAATCAACTTGGACGGACGGAGTAATTGTGATGGGAATCGAATGTGGGCCCTAATGTACCATGCACGTCAGCTAAACCAAGACAAAGACTAAACCAATACATCTTTGGTTTTTCCACCAACTATGCTGATCTATTGAATGTTTTCTGGACAACACTAACCCTTGTAATGTTCTAGCCCACTTTGACCAAAATTGGGTGTGTGGTCATTCCTCTAGCCACACTCTTCCTCCAGTGCATTTCCAGAGTGTTTATGTTTTGCAACGTGTTTATAGATAACAATTGTTTCTTTTTGAAATAATACACATATATAGGGCCAAAATCACATCAGATCACCACTTAGGATGAGAGTAGTATATATGGGCCATTAGTTATTCTGATCCAATAATCTTTTTATGTCCACCATTATTAGTAAGGTCATGTGCACATGCCTCATTAATTTCATGTTAGTAATGTTAGTATATATTTACAACTTTGAAATACTTTCTCTCGCCTCACCCTCCACCAGCCCCCACCATTGCCCAACATTGCCACCTAGGTCACATACGAGGTCACTGTTGATTGGCAACCTCACCAACAACTTTTGCTGTACAACTTTGAAATACTCTCTCGCCTCACCCTCCACCATTGCCCAACATTGCCACCTAGGTCACATACGAGGCCACTGTTGATCGGCAACCTCACCAACGGCTTTTGCCGTACAACCGCTCTCCCCCAAAACCCTAGTCCTAGCCCAAATTTTCTCTCTCCTTCCCCAACTTACCCCCAAATTTTCTCTCTTCCCCCAACTTACCCTTGCATCCTTCCTCCATACACCCGGCCCACAGATGTGATTGTTGACGGTCATCGACTTCATCAGTGTCATCATCATTGACGGTCACCGACCTCATCATCATCCTTATCATTATTATTATTATTGGGACGCCCGAACTGGTATCGCAGTTTCCCATGCTTGCCGGTGGAAGTTTATCTCTCAGGTATTGCCTCTTTTCTTTCCCCTGGTTAGATTCCATGTGGGTAATGGACATCGGGTAAGGTTCTGGGAGGATGTGTGGAAGGGGGATTCCACTTTCTCTTCCACATATCCTCGATTTTATCAGATGTACACGCTACATGAGGCGCCCATATCGGATTTCTATTTCGTTGTGGGTGGCTCTTGGGACTTGTATTTACGCCGAGCTCCCCATGATCGTGAGATGGAGGAACTTGTTTCCCTCCTGAGTGTCCTAAACACTACTCTTCTCGTCCCTAGGGACGACTCTCGGACTTGGGAAGGAGACTCATCTGGTGTTTTCTCCTGCAAGTCCTTCTTGCATCGACTTAGTCTTCCTACTCAATTTTCCCATTTTCCTCTTGCTACATATATTTGGAAGTCTAAGGTTCCTCTGAAGGTGCGCGCCTTTGTATGGACTTTGGTGTTAGGCAAGCGACGGATGCCTGGTTGGCTTTTGTCGCCAGATGTATGTGTTATGTGTCGTCTTGACTGTGAGGACGGCTTGCATCTGTTTGTGTTGTGCGACTTTGCTAGGGCGTTGTGGGGTAGGTTGACTGGTTGCTACCCCTGCTACAGTGGGCCAGTTTTTTCAGATGCGGTTTGTTGCTGGAGGGAGGGGACGAGAGGGCAAGCTGTGGCGGAAGTGTGCTTGTTTGGCTACTTTGTGGTGTATCTGGCTAGAGCGGAATTCGAGAAGACTATCGATAATGTTTGGGTTCATATTGTTTATGTGGCATCTCTTTGGGCAAAGGCAGCTAGGGCCTTCAAGGGTGTTCCACTTACCCTAGTTCAACTTCATTGGGGGGAGTTATAGATATTTTTGTATTCTTTTGAGGACTCCTTGTCCTCCCCTTTTTGTATTCTTTCATTCGATTGATTAATAAAATTTTCTCTTGTCTAAAAAAAAAATTATTATTGTAATTAAGAAAAATTACCCTTGCAGCCTTCCTCCATACTTCCTCCTTACACCCGGCCCACAGATATGATTGTTGACGGTGATCGACCTCATCAGTGTCATCATCATCCTTATCATTATTATCATTATTGTAATTAAGAAAAATTGAACCACATATTATTATTTATTATTATTATGAAAATATTGTAGAAAATTACCTTATAAAATCAGCTTTTTGGCAATAACCACCTTATAAAAAAATTCTATAACCACCTTTTATGAGGTTTCAACTTTTAAATCACCACCTTCATGCCACTTATCGACGAAGTTGGCAACAAGTAGCTGACAAAACTAGCTACAACCAGCTACCAGTTGCGTGCAAAATAAGGCCATTATAAGTTATTGATAGCAACAACTATGGCCAATGCAAGAGATTTATAGATGGGGTTTTAAACTTTTAACTGTAAAGTGTATTCACACCAATTTAAGAGGATTCAAATTAAGAATTTGGGTCTTCAGTTATGAATGATGGTCCTCCTATCCGTTTTGGTTAAGAACACGAATTTTTTTTTTAAACTATACGTTCACGTTGAACCCGATAAAGAACAAAAATTAAAAGTATCTATTTAGTTTGCTTGATGATTAAGTGATTTATTGAATAAGTAATATATCATAAAAGATAGCAACTAATTTAAGATGGGATCTTATGTGCGTATCTATGGTATTATGGGCTATGGCTTGAACATATACAAAGTACTATTAAAAAGCAGTTACGTTCATAAGGTTTTACTCACTTACCTTTCAATGATATGGCTGCAAGTCGAATGATGTCATGCATTCTGACAGCCTCTCCGTCACTGGGGCTTTGTCTGCTATCCGAGAGCAAATTGAAGGACTGAAGCCAAGTTACCCATTTAGTGCCTGTATTTATGGAATTGTCCATTGTTTGACCATCAGGGAACAAGTTCAACCCAATCCCATATCTCATTAGCTCCTCCACTCCTATTGCCGAATTCCCTGGGAACAAGCAACAGAGGCGAAAGAAGGACATCATCTCATCGCTGAATTCTGTAAACATGCCACTGATTACTTGGAGAACTCTGGATAACAAGTAATCATCCATGTTATCCGGCCAGTCTTTTAATATCTCTTCAACTTTGAGCCATGTATCCCGTTCTCCCCCGTGATTTGCTAATGCATTTGCCACACTTCTTATTGCAAGTGGAAGGCATCTACAGTGTCCTGCCACTTTTTCACTGACATCCTTCAAGTATCCGGCTGTTACTTCATAGCGGTGTAGATCATTATCAGATGGGAGTAATCTCAAGAATAGAGTCAAAGATTGAACCCCACTCAAGGGCCGAACTTCATGTGACTTAACAACACCTATTTGGTCGCACATCTCCTTGGATCTAGTGGAAAACACAATTTTACAGCCGCTTGGGATCCCAATGGATGTGCATAAGTCCCAACTTTTTGCTGTCGGTATGTCGTCAAGATAAATGAGGACCCTCTTCTTCTCTTGCAGCTCTATATTAAGTCTCTCCCATAGCTTCTCTGCCCTAATTGTGACATCATAATGAGCAGGAGAAGCTGACATCTGTTTTCTCTCATGATCATCCCAGGGTTGATCAAGTGAGAAGCCAATTCCGCGTGCTATTTCTTCCTGAATCCTCTTCACATCTACTCTCTTTGATACCACAGCCATGGCCACTGTGTTGAAAAGACTATCTTCGTTGGCTTTTACCACGAGTTTCTCAATAAGTGTGGTCTTTCCAACCCCACCCACACCATAAACTCCCACAACGCTCACTCTGTCATCCTGCAGGTCCTCAAGAATCTGGCTCATAAGTATAGGCCTGGGCCATTCATACCTCGGCTCTTCTGCCATCGTTGCTCTATCAATTGCAAAACTCCCTTCATGGAGTTTATCCTCTATTTTCTTCAGCATGTCTGTCACTTCTGCACCAATTTTGTATCGTTGTAGCACAAACACGAATATTTTCGTCCATTGAAATGCCATTTCTTTAACGGCGGTGTCATTCAGTTTTCGTGACTGTTCAAGGATGTTGGGCACGGCAAGCTGCCACGAGGAAACACTCTTAGATATAGCTTCTCTATTGGCTTGGTTGTTTCTTATGTTACCCTCAATCTCTTGCATTTTAGCCTCAAGTTTGAAGACTTGTGATTCAAGGGCCCTGACATGCTTGCCTGTTTTAAAAGTGCAGGATAATACATGTTTGACAGGTTCTATAAGCCGCTGCTTAGTCTTATTCTTCCCATAGTGGAAAAGGGGGAGCACTATGAAGCGTATAATTATTACGTAGACTTCTCGGATGATCACTGAATCCATTATTGTTCACGTACACTACTGCAAAGACTGGGATTAGATATGCAACCTATAACAATAGCATCAATCACAAAGATGCAAATTATCAGTATTTTTGGAAAAATGCCTCCACTTGTTTTCTGAGAGGTGGGAGCATTGGTCCCGCACCATGTAATAATCTCTTGTAAATTTGGGGGCAGATGTTATGAACTCATGATTAAGGAAGCGTGTTAATCTACACTAGGGAGCCGATGGACGACTCTAAAGGCATGAAAGTAGATACTGTGTTACTCTCCAAAAAGTACCCCCTAATATATATTTTACCACCACTTAGAGAAATCAATCAATAACATATATAATGGGAAATAAGTTCCAATAATTTATCATTCTCTTTTGGTAGTCATAAATCAGTAGGATAATTGGCTACATAGCAATTATTTTTTTTAGATAATATGGGTGTCCAAGCTTTGCTAGACCAATCTCATAGGCCCTGGGTGCGTTTGGGAAGTGGGAATGGGATTATGAAACTATGGGGATGGGGATGGGATTTGGGTTGAGGGGATAGGGAATTTGTATCATCAATCCCACTACCCCGTTTGTTATGTGGGTATTAGATTAGGGAATAGACTGGGGATAATAAGTTAGTTTACCAAAATACCCTTAAATAAAAGAGGAGACAAAATCTGCAGTCATTTATAATGGGCATGATGGTAATTTGACTTTTAAAATCCTTATCCCTCCTCCAATTACCAGTCCCCCTATGGGATTAAAACCGTGGGATAAGAGGCCTTTTTATCCCCATACCCATCCCCACTCCTTCTCTATTCCCCATCCTTGACACCAAACATGGGATTTTACAATCCTAATTTTCTAATCCCTATTCCCACTAAACAAACGCCCCGTGAAGTTAACGACCAGGAAAACCTCCAGTGGCACTGAGGAGACTTGAACTTGGGACCTCTGAAATACTTCTCAGAGGTCTTACCAGCTGAGCTACCCCAATATTCTTATAACTGTATAAAATTGGGTTTGAACAAGCATCATATGTGAAAGAAATTATTCTAGCAATAATTTTGTAATCTATTATTTTGGTATTCATCAATTCATTAGGATACTCATATCAATAAACCTAACTTATCAACAACAACAAAAGAACAAACTTATATATCAACAAAGCTATTGCTACTCCACCCCCATGTCTATTTCCAAGCCTTAGAGATACCATTGATTCAATGTTATATTCTAGACAATTTAATGAGGGATAGGAATAGGAAGAATTACAAAAGTGCACTAACTAGAGAGACAAGAGTGAGAGTGTGAAGGCAATGTAATTCAAAATCACACCAGCAATCAAAACACTTAAATAATAGCATGAATATATTAACTACCAAGATAAATTTAAAGCTAGATTCTCTCTCACCTAATTGTAATAACCACAAATAACAAGTCACCTGGCGGTATAGGTTTCTTTGCTTTGATGATGTTCCTGACTTGTAATTGCAAAAAACAACTGATGATGATGATGATGAGAAGGCCAGGATGGTTGTACAACCACAGTTTGGCAATTGATCTTTCTTGCACATTTCTTCAAACAGGTGGTGTGCATGGTTCGGCTACCCATTGGCATAATCCGAAGAAACCCGTTGTAATTGGGAAGATGGGGTTTTGATTGCGTTAATGCCTTTGAGTTTAAGTAGACTAGTGAAATGTTGTGAATTGTTGGATATTGGATGACTGATTAAGGTATCATTGAGCTTCTAGGGTTTTTTTTGGGGGTACACAATCTGGCAACAGAACATCTTAGTAGAATTAGAATATAGAACTGGTTACGCGGTTAAGTGTTTATATTTTAACCACAAGTTTGCCTAAATTCTTGAATGATTTCCTCAAATATACATCATTCACAAATTAATTCCCAAATTAGCTTCGGTTCAAAACTATTTCCCCACATATACACCACGTAGAATCGGACTGTGGCCTGAAAGCGAATTTAATTTTTTTTTTATAGCGAAAGGCAAAGCCGTTGTGGCCCACAGCGGCTTACTTAAGCAGCTGTGGCCCACAGCGGCTTTGCCTTTCGCTAAAAAAAGAAAATTAGTGATCGGACTGTGGCCTGGAAGCGAATTTAATTTTTTTTTTATAGCGAAAGGCAAAGCCGCTGTGGGCCACAGCTGCTTAGTAAGCAGCTGTGGCCCACAGCGGCTTTGCCTTTCACTAAAAACAAAATTAGTGATTGGACTGTGGCCTGGAAGCGAATTTAAATTTTTTTTTATAGCGAAAGGCAAAGCCGCTGTGGACCACAGCGGCTTACTTAAGCCGCTGTAGGCCACAACGGCTTTGCCTTTCGCTATAAAAAAAAAAAAAAAAAAAATCCGCTTCCAGGCCACAGTCCGATCCTACGTGGTGTATATGTGGGGAAATAGTTTTGAACCGAAGCTAATTTGGGAATTAGTTTGTGAATGATGTATATTTGAGGAAATCACACTAAATTCTTCGGGTTAAAAATAGGCTATTTTCATCAGGTCCGTCTATAAAGGAATAAAGTATTTTCACTATCTAATTTCTCCATTCACGATATTTAAACCTCAATTTTGCTTAGATGTGAGCGTAATCAGTACCTATCGGGTATTGCACTACCAGGAATAGGAATTGGATCCAATAGTTCTCCTAACTAGTTACCAAGCCCGTGCGATGTACGGGTTCATATCAATACACTCGTATAAAAAAAATATTTTTTCAATTTTTTCTTATTATCTGATTTATGAAAAATAACTCCTATGCATAGAGTGCTTCTTTAGTATTACGCCACTCGAGATCGCTCACGATTTTCCCATATATTGTATAATTCGTATAACAGGTTGGAAACTTGTATAAAGTTTACAAATGTTTAACTGCAAGATTTTAATGAAGAATAATGAGATATACAAAGTAGGTAAGTTTCCATTTCATGTGCTAAAATATCACAGTCCTTACTCAAAGATAAAATTACTTCGTTGAAGTGAAGCTAAAAGGAGCATAGACATATTATGCATAGGATTGTTTTCATGAAAATATTTATTTTCTTATGTAGCGTTCATGGGCGAACCTATGTAGTACAATGGGTGAACCATTGCACCACCATTTTTTTTTTCCTTTTTAATGTACAATTTTTCCTATTTTTGTAGAATTTTTTAGTTTTTTGGCTCTTATTGCACCCCAATTCTATAATTTTTACCTTTATTCTCAAATTTGCACCCCTATTCTAAATTTTCTAGGTTCGCCACTGATAGCGTTTAAGGAAAAGCCATCGACGATCCACGTCTCTCCGTTAATTTGCAAGCTTTACCTTGTTACCTGTTTATATTCAAATACCAAAAAAAAAAAGAAGAATACTTACTTTAAATTCGATCATATACTTATTGCACCATCTTTGAAAATGCATCAATTATACCAAACCCTGTATACATGAAGATAATATTTTTGTCAATTAACAAATTTTCAATGAAGATTAAATTTGAACATTAAAAAATAAAAAAAAAAACTTCAATAAAAAATTGAACAGGAACTAATTAACATAAACTTTGCAAGGGACTAATGACTATAATGAAAAGAAGGGGGTGAATAGGCGGACCAAATACATTCATATGTCCCATAGAGCTTTATAGTTAAGTATCCTATTCATATTCTACTACTCACTAACAAACAACGATACTCCTATAACAAACAGAGATAGTTCTACTCATAAACTACAACTGCCAGGGACACATTGCCTTACAATTCTACTCATAAACTACAACTGTTCCTCCTTATCTTCTAATCTGCAATTCTTATCATTAGTCTTATTATTACTTGGATTTGCTTATCACGGTTGTATCATCATTCACATCTATCTTTTAGTATTTTTTATTTTTATTTTTTTTGAGTTAGTTCTTTTGTTACGTTTGTTCAATGTATGGATCAGGAAATCTTTTGTAATATTATTTCTTATCCAAACTCTTCTATTGTTTATCGGAATTCAAACTCCTAAATATGCCAACTCTAGTTATTCATCACAAGTCAAACTCTCAATTTTATTTATTTAAAAATTATTCTAATAATACATTTAATGATGTGGCATGGCTCAAAACTCACGAAATATGCCAGCTTTATATATAGAGAAGAATTTTTAGTAATTAGAATTGCTTGCATCGATTCCTACTTCTTAGCAATTGAAATTGGATCCATTGATACCCAATACCCACTGAATCCTAGGTATCCAGGTCCACATTAAATCCAATTTTATTATCTTTAGATCAAATAAATTAATATTTTATTAATAAAAAATAATAATTTTAATATTACACTAACAAATATTAGTTTCCAAAAATACAACAAACACAAAATTAAATGTTACAATCAAAATACTTAATATTGTAAATCAAAATTTAAATAAAATCATTTAATCATTAGTATTACTAATACAATCGTTAAAACTTTAAAATTACAAATACAATTTATTAAACCACTAATCTTACTAGAAAATCATAATTCTTTATTTCCAACAAATGAAAAGTCTTATAATTTTTTATACTGGGTACCCAATCGTTTCGGTTCTTAAAAGTTAGGAATTAAAACTAGTTGGTACCGTTTCCTATTTTTAGGAATGTGAATTGGAATTGGTTGCACCTGTTCCATTCTGAAACCACCAGCCAGCTCCAAACCAATTCCACTTTCAGTACTAGGTATGCGAATTTTGCTCATCCTTACCGCCTGTTTGGAAGTTTTGCGTGGGAAGGAAAGGGAAGGGAGGAGAATGAAGGTGAAGTATTTCACCTTGTTTGGGAGTTTAAGTAAGGGAAAGGGATGGGAACCGACTACTTTCACTTAAAAATCCCCCTTCCCCTCCATCCCCCCCAACCAAATTTGGAGGGGAACAAAAATTGAGTTAATGGAGGGGAACGGTTCCCCTTCATTCTCCTCCCTTCCCCTCTTAATAAAATTCACAAACAGGGAGAATTTATTATTTCTCCCTCAATCCCCTCCATTCTCCAACTCTCAAACAGGCTCTTAGATAAGAGTATCGAACCACTTACACCAACCAACCACTTATTGGTTTACATAGTTAAGTTAAAACAATAAAATTAAAAAAAAAAAAAAAACGCTTTTTATGAGAATCATTTTACTAGTGTTATATTAACACCTTTAGTCAAAAAAAATTAACAGTAAGAGGGTATGGATGAACCCTTGCCAAAATAATATTTTGGATTCTTTCTACTTGATCACCACCGCCGTCATATACACTACCAAGTACCAAGTGAAGTAGAGACTAGAGAGGAGGATACATTGTTTGTTTCAGTTTTCGTGTATTTGGTACCTCCTAAACAAATCCATTATTTCAGCACTCATCTCTCTCAAATCTCAATCACAATGATCAGTTCACAATTACAATAAGTGATTTGTCAACTTTTGAAAGTCTATACCAAAATAAACAACTGTAAAGTGAAATTAATCTTCACAAACGCGTCAAATGCGGATCGCAGATGTCTAACATTAACACTTGCATATCAAATTACTTGATTATAGCCTTATTTGATGGCTACTTAACCATTCTTTTGTCCTTTGTAAAGATCTATACAGTTTCCCACCTTCAGAAGGATGGGTTAGGAATGAATTAATGACAAAGTCCTCATAGTTTACACTAAGGCCTTGTTTGGTTTAATTGTATCAAGTTTCAAAGGCTAAGGAAGTTGTAATACCATGGAACTTCAACTTCCTATATAATTTTTAATTCCATAGAAATAGTTTAGTTTGGTTCATAAAGTATACTTTCTTGAAAGTAGAAGCAATATGACAAGTTGCCCAATGTATGTGCAATTATTACTTTTAGCTTTGAAGAATAAAAATGTCATTTGACTTGATTAGTATGGGAAGTTGGACTTACCTACTAGCCCCCCTTAGGTAAGCATTTTTTCATAGTTTGTGGAAAGTTCAACTTACATGGAACTTCAATTTCCATGAAAGTGGGTGAACCAAACTATGAAAGTAACTTCTCATTCTTCCTTGGAAGTTGAAGTTCCTTTGTTGGTTTACACCCAACAAAACAAAGCCTTGATAAAGATCTTTGGAAGGACATGATAGTTTTGGGTTTTGACTGATTACTAGCCAATCTAAAAGACTCCATTTGATTTGGGGTGAAAAGAGTTTTCTTAAAAAATTATTTTTCCATTTTCCGTCTTTTGGTTATCAAAAGATAGGAAATGGTAAAGATAAAAAGAAAAAGAAAAAAAAGGAAAATGGTCTTTGGAAAACAGTTTTCCAAAACATTATATCCCGAGAACACTATATCCTTGGAACACTAATATATAGTGAATCTGATTATTGAGTCTGCTTATAATATGGAATCCGGGCCATATAACCATACTCGCTTCCCGACTTGATCGGGTATCGAGCCGGACTTCGAACCGCTTTCTTAGTATTATTGTTTTTTTCCCATTGAATAATTTTTTATTTTGATATACACGTTTGAGCGGATGTTTTTTGATCCACCTAACTTTTCGAGATTTACGCAACTATGTTAGTACATCTTACTTTAATTTAGTTTTAAAATTTAAACGTCAAATTGCAACAAAAAAATTTGAAATTAAAATAATAGGAATGAAAAATGGTTTCTTTAGGAAAATTATTTTTCCTTGTAACAAAAAATGTGAATGAGCTGTTGAAAATTGTTTTCCCTTATAACCAAACAGAGCCTAAAAACGGTGAAATACTTGCAAGATTGCTTAATGACGAACTGGTACTAATGGAAACTATTGCCATTAAGAACACCCTTTAGGTCAGCCTTCAAATTTGGGTTGACCTTTATCTACCCACGGGTTTCTACTGAAGGGGTAAAAGTTTTCGTCGTCAAGATTAATCAACGATAGTAAATGAAACCTTCAATGTAAGAGTATGCTTGGAGTGAGACTGTGAGAGTAATGTGGTAATAATGAAAATAATGATAGAAAAATAAAATTACTCAACAATAATACTCATACACTATTCTAGTAAAAAAAAAAATATTCCTTCACATTATCATACGATAAACTAGATCACACACTACGAGCACAAATTCTAGTATATGCATAAAGGTGTATGAATCACGCAATACAAGCACAAATCTAGTATGCATATATAAAGGAGTATGATACGAGAGTACTTACAATTTCTGTACTCATATATGGGGGCTCTGTGCTGCTTTGGTCGGCCTAGACTGCAACTGCCCCGCGCCGCCGAGGTTGGTGCACTACCGATCTGGGAAATCAGAAATGGGAGCAGAAAGAAGTTTGTCATGCCATTGACATATACTCCTATAACACACTCATATATCTGGCTTTCAAACAGGAACTCATTTTATCACCTCAATGGAAACAAAAGGAACTCATGTATTAATAAACTACCTGGTTCCAATCAAAAAAAATAAACTACCTGACTAAAATGTACTTACCAATACCATTACGTAATTGATTAAAAAGTGTCAGCGTTAGCCATTTGTTTTTGATTATTATATAACTGATTTCTCGCTGGTAAAATGACCTTATGTAATGTTAAAAGCCAAGGGGAAAAAACTATATCAAAATGTTTTACAACAGGAATCTAACTAATAGAGTAGACGTAAGGGCAATAATGTAATAGTACATAATTACTGTTTAGTATAAATAGAATGTCAGGGCTCCCATATTGGGTAGAGCCTCATAGTATTCTTCACATGGTATCAAGAGCCTAGGGTTTTTCTTTTCGTATTCCTCACGTTTTTCTGCCCTAGCCTACCTTCCTCCTTCCATGGCAACCCCACCTCAGACGCCTCTCTCCTCCGGCCAACCAACCTCCATGGGTGATGTTTCTAGCAGTGTTTCTACTCCGGTTCCTTCGACCGTCGAGACTACCCATCCTGTAGGTGTTCCTATTCCTACAGCGCCTGTCATAAGCCAATTGTTTGACTTGCCTCCACTGCATCCTCCCCATGTGTCTCAGCAACAAGTTCCTATGCCCTTGTTCTCATGGGTTCCTACTTCTGTTGCACCACGGCGTCTCTTTCAGAACACCGTTTATGAGGTTGGCTCCTCCAGTCATGCACCACCGCCTCCGTCTCCCTCTGTTTTCGCTGGTCCGTCGTTTGCTGGACATCCCGGTGCGATGTTTGGACCGCCTGGCTTTGGACAGTCTTTTCCAGGTGGTGCGATTCCTTCTTCTGGTGGCGGTAATGGTGTCTTTCCTTCTAATCTAGTATTCTCTACTCCTAATGTTACTAATATTGTAACAACTAGAGTAGCTACTGTGGAGGATTATTTGAGTTGGCGTAAACAATTTGAATCTTTCTTGGTGTCTCAAGGTCTCCTTGGTATGATTGATGGGTCCATTCCTATGCCTTCTGTGTTTATTTTTGATAATCACGGTCGTGAAATAATTAACCCCGAGTATTATAGTTGGTTGAAAGTGGATCAAAATGTTCGCTCTTGGGTGTTTGCAACTCTCTCACGTGAAATCCTTGTTGAAGTCCATGATCTGAAGTTTTCTGCACAAATATGGAAGCGGTTGCAAACACGTTTAATGTCTGCTAGTTTAGCCCGGTTTATGGAGTTAAAAAGATTGTTGACTAATGTTAGAAAAACAGAAAGTAAATGTATGGACCAATACATACGCGAGATCAAGATAATTGCGGATAGTCTTGCTGCGATTAATTCTCCAATTTCGCAACATGACCTTATCCAGCACACTATTATGGGTTTAAGTGCTGAATATGAATCTCTTGTAACTGCTGTCACTCACTTTCCTGGTACTTTAACCTTTGATGAGTTACGGGCTAAGCTTTTGCTTCAAGAACAGCGGGTTAAGTTTTTGCGTGACGGTGATAGTGCTCTTTCACAACATCAGGCTTTTGTGGCCACCTCTCAGCAGGGTTCTACTTCATCCAATTCAGGGGGTGGTTCTCAGAATACTCAAAGGAATGGACAGCAGCAGCAGCAGTATCGTGGCCGTGGTGGGCACCGTGGTCGTGGTAATAATCGTGGTCGTGGCAGGGGGCAAGGTCGAAGCCAAAATCACAATCGTGGACAGCAGTCCGGCAATAGTGGTGGTGCTAACCAAACACATACACAAACACAAACTGTAGGTTCAGGTATGGCATCTTGTAATTCGGTTGTGTCATCGAATAGTGCTTTAGCCCCTTCGAGTACTGGTACTAATAATTTACCTGCATGTTCTTCATCAGTAGATGGTGTCTTTGGGTCCACCCCACCCCCAGTTGTTTGTCAAATATGTTTCTATCCAGGTCATACTGCTGTCCATTGCCCATCTCGTTATTCCACTCCCTCTGCTCCTGCCCTTGCTGCATTGCCATCGGGTGAAAACAACGAGGCAGTGTGGTATCCTGACTCGGGTGCGTCCTCTCACATGACCAACAACGAAGGTATTTTGTCTTCTAAACGTATTTACAATGGACCAACTAGGATTCGGGTAGCAAACGGTACTACCGTCCCTATTTCGCATGTTGGTAATGTGTCATTAAATTCTAATGGACGACCACTGGATTTAAAATCTGTTTTGCATGTCCCAGAGTTAAAATATAATTTGATATCTGTTAAGAAATTGTGTGAGGATAATAATTGTGAGGTGGGGTTTAATACTTCTTCTGTTTGTGTTAAGGACCAAACTTCGGGGGAGGTTCTTCTTCAAGCTTCCAGTAGGGGTAATGTCTATCCTATTACTACGTCACCGGTGTCCAAGTCTCATCTGTCTCCAACTGAATCTGCATTCCTTACTGTTCAAGCACGTGGTCCTGTATGGCATCGTCGATTGGGTCACTGTGGTGGTCGTGTTTTGGATTCTCTTAGCAAGAGTAAAGCCATTAGTACGGCTAGTCGTTTTGATCATGATTGTGTCTCTTGTCGTTTAGGCAAATCGCATCGTTTACCTTTTTAGGATGTTATTCATACTTTTGATAAACCTTTGGCTTTAATACACTCGGATGTTTGGCAATCTCCTGTACTCTCTAATCTTGGTTTTCGTTATTATGTTTGCTTTGTGGATGACTTCTCCCGTTTCACATGGATTTATCCAATGAAAAGAAAATCTGAGGTTTTTACTCACTTTTGTAATTTTCAAAAATTAGTGGAAAATATGTTTGATTGTAAAATCAAGATATTTCAGAGTGACGGTGGCAAAGAATTTGATAATAATCCTGAAAAATTGCATTTTCTTGAACATGGCATTCTTTTCAGAAAATCTTGCCTCGGTACCCCAGAGCAAAATGGTGTTGCAGAACGTAAGCATCGTCATATTCTTGAAATGACACATACTTTGCTTGTTGATGCTACTCTACCTGCACAATATTGGGTAGATGTAGCTTATACTGCAACATATATTATTAATCGATTGCCAACATCCAAACTAGGTGGTATTTCCCCGTTTGAAAAATTATTTCACAAACCACCCAATTACTCTTTTCTTCGTGTTTTTGGGTGCGAGTGTTTTCCAAATTTTTCAGCGTCATCTTCTAATAAATTATCTCCTAGGTCAGTTCGATGCATTTTTCTTGGCTATGCCCCTGGTTACAAAGGGTATCGATGTCTTGATCCTACTACTGGTCGTGTCTACGTTAGCCGTCATGTTCATTTTCATGAGTCCAAATTTCCCTATAGTCAGTTAGTTCCATCTCATTCTACTGACATTGATCCGAGTGCTCTTCTTGGGTCATGGTTTCCCACAGTCACATTGGATTCCATTGCCCATTCCCCGTCCTCCTCTAGTCTTTCGCTCGTGTCTCCCCACGCGCATAGTCATGTCTCCTCGACTCCATCCCCTGCTACAGCGTCTACCCCCGCTGTTATTGCACCCATGTCTTGTGACAGCCCTGCTGTCCAGTTAACATCCGCTCCTGTGGCGGTGCCCATTGAGTCTAGTAGTCCTGCGTGTGAGCCAACGTCTTCCCCGTCGTCCCTTGACGTTCCCACGCCTGTTGTCATAACCAGTCCTCTGTCTACTTCCCCTGCTACTAGCTCTATGTCCAGCAGCATGTCTCCCTTGTCCATGCCCACCGAGTCGTCCCTTGTCCCACATGTTACCCATCCCCAAAATCAGCTTCGTGGTGTACCCCGTTCCCCTATTCAAACTCGGTCCAAGTCTGGCATATTTAAGCCTCGCACTATTTTATCTCTCACTACAATTGATACAGATATGGAACCTACTAATTACACATACGCTAAGAAAGATCCAAAGTGGCATCAGGCTATGGCCGAAGAATTTACTGCACTCATTACTAATAAAACATGGGACTTAGTACCGTTTGATGCTGAAAAGAATTTGGTTGGTTGTAAATGGGTTTATAAAACGAAATTTAACGCTGATGGCACGGTTGAGAGGCATAAGGCACGCTTAGTTGCCCTTGGTAATCATCAACAGGTCGGCATTGATTTTTCTGAGACCTTTAGCCCCGTTGTCAAGTCCACTACTGTTCGTCTTGTTCTTACATTGGCTATTTCTTTTGGTTGGGTTATTCGTCAGTTGGATGTTAAAAATGCTTTCCTACATGGTTCTCTCACAGAGGAAGTTTATATGAAACAACCTCCGGGTTTTATTCATCCTCAATATCCCAATCATGTTTGTCGCCTTCGTAAAGCTATTTATGGACTCAAACAAGCCCCTCAAGCTTGGTTCCATAGGTTCAGTAGTTTTCTATTAACACAGGGCTTTATTTGTTGTCAGTCGGATAATTCAATGTTTGTTTTGCGCAAGGGATCTCACATACTAATTCTTTTATTGTATGTCGATGATATTATTATTACCGGCAACTCCCCTTCTTTTGTGCATACGTTTATTCGACTCCTGGGTACTCAATTTGCCATGAAGGATCTGGGGGATCTCCATTATTTTCTTGGGGTACAGGTGGTGCGGACTTCTAGTGGTCTATTTTTATCTCAACATAAATATGTCTCTGACCTTCTTCGTCGTTTTAATCTTCACACTATTAAGCCTGTTAGCACCCCACTTCCTTCTCGGACCATTTCGACTCTCACTGATGGTGAACTTCTTGCAGATCCCACTAAGTATCGTACTATGGTAGGGGCTTTACAGTACTTGACCATGACACGACATGATATTGCATATGCTGTACATTTAGTTTCCCAATTTATGCATGCTCCCCGCACCACTCATCTACTTGCTGTCAAGCGCATTTTCAGGTATTTGCAGGGAACATTGGATCATGGCTTATGGCTTCGCCCCACCAAGGAGCTTAATTTTCTTGTGGCATATTCAGATGCGGATTGGGCTGGATGCCCAAATAGTAGTCGCTCTACTACAGGCTATGCTGTGTTTTTGGGAAAGAATTTAATTTCCTGGCGTTCCAAGAAACAGCCCACTGTCTCTAAGTCGTCTACTAAAGCTGAGTATCGTGCTCTTGCCTATACAGTTGCGGACACTTTATGGATTCGGTCACTTCTCGCTGAGCTGGGTATGTCACTGACGCGACCCGTTCAGCTCCTCTGTGATAACATTTCTGCTACCTATCTCACAGCTAATCCCGTCCAACATGATCGCAGCAAACATATCAAGGTCGATTATCATTTTGTTCGTGAACGTGTAGCTCATGGTGACTTAGTTGTTAAATATGTACCTACTCAGTTTCAGCTCACTGACATTTTTACTAAGGGACTGTCTGCTCAACGTTTTTGGTTTTTAAAGGACAATCTGTACGTGGTTTCTCCTGCACAGATTGAGGGGGTGTAATAGAGTAGACGTAAGGGCAATAATGTAATTGTACATAATTACTGTTTAGTATAAATAGAATGCCAGGGCTCCCATATTGGGTAGAGCCTCATAGTATTCTTCACACTAACAGCTAGCAAATTTTTCACATTATGCCTTCTTGTTCTCTTATAAGAAATTAAAGATTGATGCAACATTCAAAGTCAAACACCAAAGCAAGTAAACGAACGCTAAGGCGCAGATGTGTTTAAAGCAAAACAAAGTTTAATTTCCCGAGTGTTTTGAGCTTAAAACCTAGTAAACAATTCTTGGTTTTAAATCTTGTGCTATTACTCGGTGATTTTGTAAAATTGAAAAATTTTACTCCCTCCGTTCCGTTCAAACGCTCCCATTTGCCTTTGGCACAAAAAACAAGGAAAATTTATTTTGCCATCTACTTTCCCCATATATCCTCAACATTAACATGGGTGGAGAGAGACTTGAGGAGAGAGAAAGAAGAGGGTGGGGCTTGGGTTTTAATGGGGGTAATATTGTAAATGACTAGTAAATTCCTTACCAACTAAAGAAATGGGAGTGTTTGTATGAAACATCCATTTTAGGCAAACGGGAGCGTTTGAACGGAACGGAGGTAGTACTTTACTGATTTTGATTGGGGATGCAAATTGTAGCCTCACCCTGAGGCTGCACACATGCCTCTAGTTTCTTATCAAAGTCTTGTTGTTGAATTAGCAAGTCTTATGTGTACAAGTGTGATCATGAGGGTTGGGCAATGATGATACATCAACATCACCCCAATGCCTTCAAAGAAGTTCCCACCTAGCCTAGGCAAGGTAAGAAGGGGATCGGTTGTATGCAGCCTTATCCCTGTGAGAGACTCACAAACAGGCTATTTCCGTTTGACGCGATATTTAAAGTGCGACAACCATCGCTAACTTCACGATAAATAAGCAGTGCTAACAGTTTTTTTTATGAGCCATTTTGCTTAGTCCATTATATGATTGTTCAAGACTAATGTTGATTCATTCTAATGGTGAATGATGATAGCGCATATAATTGTTCTGGCAAAAAAATTGATTCATTCTACAACAACTATATATGACTAATGTTGATGATGATTGTACTTCTTGGTAAGTTGGTAGTGACAAGATTGATCAAGGAGCAATAGTACTGATTATGATAAATTTATTGTTGTCAAAATTTTTAAACTTCTTCAATGATTGATAGATCAGAGAAGTAGCCATATTAATTGATAGTAGAAGCGTATGAACAAATCTGAAGGTCTTTCAATTCAAATCTTACAGCATAGTTAAGTATTCTCCATCATAATTAAATAAGACCTTAGTTTATGATTATAATGAATTTAATAAATTTTTGATTTATTTCTAGTGCAGATATGATTAAGATATGCATTGTAGTCGTTGAACAGATGTTATTGTGAATTGAACTTGTTTTTTTTTTTTTTTAATTGTAAGAGAACGTGTCTTAGTTTCTGTCAATGACTTCTAACATGCACCTCACATGTAGCATGTGATAGTAATAGTTCAACATATTTTGCTACCATTGAATTACATAATAACTCATTGTTGATAGCAGTAGAAGAGAAGTATAGTAGCCAAATCCAATTCCAAAATCGAATAATAATCATGATAAGCGAGACATTGAAGAGTGTAGACAACAAATTTAATGCGTAGGCAAAAATAAGTTGAACAAATATAATTTGTATTGATTTGAATGTATGGGTTACAATCTCTGTATTTTCTATCTGTTACAATGAACAAATAATATGAATCCTCTGATTCTGTCTCCACGTTGACTTTGAGTCGAGGGTCGATGACTTGATCTCGAACAAAGTAGTGACGTCTCCTCCGAATGTTGCGGCGAACACGTAGATCTGGATTCGAGGGCCTAGGCTTGATCTCGAATGTAACTGTTGTGATGTATGTGCACCTACGATGACTTGTAAGTCGTTGAGGTTGTGCTTCTGCAGCTCTTCAATTTGAATGTTCTTGATCGAGGGTCTTTGAAGACTTGAATCTCGATCAAGGTTGCAAGGGTGGTGGAGGAAATGCTCTGGCAGGGATTTCTGCTTGTAGATAATTTCCAACCTCTGGAATGAAGTGAGACTTCGGTATTTATAGAGAGGAACAAGGAGCTCCGATCCCCTAACGGGCTTGGTAGTCATGGATTGGCCCAATTTCTTGATTTGGTAGTCTTTTTTTGTGGGTTTGGCTGATTTAACTGTTTATTTGGCCCAACAAGTGTGGGTTGATCCAAGGGTTAAATTTAAGCCCATTTTGATGGCTTTTGGCCCATATTAATTAAATTCAATTAAGGCACTTAATAAATTTTTAGTGCCTACAAAGAGTGTTAGGCTTTTATGGCATGGATGGGATAGCAGAATCTTAATTGTGCTAAGCCTTCTGATCCAAGTTCTTCTTACTTTGCTTGCACCTTATAGAAAACGATGTGCAACAAGATTTCTCATCTTCTTTATGTGGTTTCTGTATCTGGCAGCTGATACAGTTGCACTGTATGCCATTGGGTTTATCTCTAGAAGCCTAAATGATGATGATGCTCATGTTCCTGTTCAAAATGCTGATCTCCTGGCGTTTTGGGCACCTTTTCTTCTGTTACATTTGAGGGGTCTAGACACCATCACCGCTCTGGCTCTGGAGGATAACGAGCTGTGGCACAGGCGCGCCCTGCAGCTCGCCCTCCAGGTAGTCATCACCCTTTATGTCATGGCCCAAACAATTAGCACTACCTCTAACAAGCTGTTGCTGCCAATGCTGCTCATGTTCATTAATGGATGTATCAAGTACAAAGAACGACCACAAGCTCTCTATTTTGCGAGCATGAATGATCTTGGAAGGTTGATCTTGTTTTTCATATAAACAAGAAGGTTTAAGAAATTGTAAGTTGCTAGTTTATAATTTAAAGATTAAGGAATAAATGTACAAGTTTTAGTTTTAGATCTTTCTTACCTTTTTTCTTCTTCTTTTTCCTTCTCTCTTTTTCTCTAAAAACTTCTACCTTTTCTTGAACTTTTTAAGTTGATGAGAGCATTTTTGGAGAGATTATTTTTGGATGAAAATTTCTGAATTTTGGTTGGGGTTTGTGGGGAGTTTCGGACAAGAGGGGAATAAAGAGGAGGGAGGGTGATTTGCTTGTTTGGATGAACAAAATGTTTGGGGAAGAGAAAAAGGAGATGATGATGATTATAGAGTATAGGGTGGGTTATATTTTAATTGGGTATTTTTGCTTGCCAATAGTATTAGAGCTTCCATAATCATTTTCCTATTTTCCTATTTTTTTCTTTCTCTCTTTTCTTCCTTATTTTCTCTTCTCTTTTCTTCCTTCTCTTACCCGGTTCTCTTTCTCTCTTTTATAGCCCAAAATTCTGGTTTCCTTAGCCTAGTTAACTTCCCTTTAGAGCCCACACAAGATCCCACCATAAGCCCATTTTATTTCCTTTTTTCCTTAAGCCACCACAAATGCTGAATTTCTCTTACCAAGCCCACCATGTGCATAAACCATACACCTAAGCTAGTTTCATGCAAAATACCATGGGTGGGATTTTTATTAAATTTCTAAAATCAGAAAATTTGCCACATAACCACACACTTGTCACAATTTAATTTCTTCCACTCATAAAATATTAAGGCTAGTCTTAATCAAATAAATAGTGTCAAGTTTTACATGTAATAGTATTACCATGCACTACTTACGTAACTAGGATAATTAGAGCTTAATTTCGTAATTAGCTAACTAATCGAATTAACACCTAATCACATAATTTAATGATCGAAGATTAATTCAATCATTTCATTTTGCTAATTAGGTGTTTAATCACCTTGATCAAAATAGGCTAAGCACAATTATTAAAGTTTCGAATTATGGGTATTTTTAGAATTAATTAATTTAATTAAGAGTTTTAATCGTGCTTTATCACGTTAATTGTGGTTTATTAACGTTAATTAAGTAATTAAAATTTTGGGTTATTACATCTAGTCTTGAATATAACATTGAGATATTCACGACAAATGTTCCTAAATTAAACGATATTTCTTTTTTTTAGAAAGAACTTATCCCAAGACAAAAGTAACCTTTTTTTTTATTGACAAAAATTAACAATTACCAAACTCATGTCCGGTTTCCTAACAATTAATCAAGTATTGAGGACCTGAGGTTGCTACAAAAAATTTGGCTATTACAAAACTCACTATTTGCCGATCTTGGTTGCACAAATACGTATACGAGTTAAAATACTACTGCTTCTAAGAAAATTAGTAAATATACGAGATACGCATGTTAGTGTAATGAAATAAATATAATATAACCCCTCAAAAAAAAATATAATATAAAAATGGCAAATTTTTCAGTAAAATATACTAGGCACTAAATCTTAACAAGATCAGTAACACTATATTACCTAAAATCATGATTTAATCATAATTCATAATTATATTGCATGGGTGCCTCTTAATGCCTTTAGGACGTACAAATCTTAATCAGATTAGAGCCAAACTGGAGTTCTCTTGACCATATATGTCATTATTTTCAAGCGTAAAGTTTCCATGTGGACGCAGTCTAGGGAAACATGTTCGAGATTCAGATGATTGATCAGCAATTGTCAACGCTTGTCTTTTATATTTATTCCACCAACCTTCCAACCTGGATTTACAATTCCAATCTAGATAGTTAACTACTTCCTTTTTTTATGACAGTTAAGTAGTTAACTAAGATTTAGGAAGGATTGAGAGAAAGTAGTGTGAGAAAATGTTAAATCTACCTCACCATTTATAAAATGCTGTAACTTATTTTATGATATAATTTTTTTCATCTGAAAACAGTAAAATAACGGTAAATTCTTTAAAGGTGCAACTTTTACACACCTAGCTTTTCTTTCTCTCAACCCCTTGAGACTCTATATAACATGAGATCGGGACCGTCATTGGTTATCTACGAGCAATAAGCCTCTCAGTGTAGTTTTTTTTTTTCTTTTCTTCTTTCCGTTGTTATATAGTTTTTTTTTAGTAGGTCAATAAATTTTGCTCTGCTGTGAAGTTTTAATCGCTTCTTTTGGTGAGATTTCGATCACACCAATCGTAAGGTTAATTTGACTCCTTTTTGTGAGGTTGATTTTGACTCCTTTTTGTGTGAATTATGTCTTCATCTTTAGAGGGATTTGGGTAGTTTCGATTTATAAAGTTCGATATGGTGTCCTCTGCTCAGGTTTGATTATTGGTTAAATGACATCTTAGTCTGTGTGTAATTAGTTCGAAAATTAAAGGAAGAACGTGAGACTGATATTACTACAAAAACTCAATGTTGTTTTTGCTTATTTAGTTAATAAATTGCGATTTAGAATGAGAATTGCTAAACGTTTGTTCGGATGGTAATACTGTGTTTCTTATTTGAGGCAGTTTACAACGTCAGGAGTTGTGCATTTATCAAGATATGATAATGTATTCCGCAAAGAGGTTGTGATAAGGAAAACAACGATAAAAATGAGGTTGTCCGAAATTGCCAAATCTCAAGTACTTAATAGCTTTTCCATTAGAATGTTTTCTAATGTTTTAAGATTCGTTTATTATTGGATTGGATATCGTTTAATTTGTAGATGCCGTATGACCTATTATTAATAAAACTTCTATTTTACTACTGTTTTATATATTACTACAAAAACTCAATGTTGTTTTTGCTTATTTAGTTAAATTGCAATTCAGAATGAAAATTGCTAAACGTAAATCGCAAATTACTAAACACAATACATTTTCCCAACAATACCCCTAACAAGTTTCTCATCCTTTCCTCCTCAATTCTCTCCTTCCCTCTGCCTACCTTTGGTCTTAGCGTAAGGGGGTTGACTGGTTGGTGGTTTGAGAGGTGATAGGAGCCGGGGTGGCTAAGGGTCAGGGTTGGGTGGTGAGGCTTACCGGGGTTTTGTGGGCTAGACCGACAGGCCGGGGTTGGGTCCATTGGGAGGCTGTGCTGAGGTTCGGGGTGGGAGCATCAAATTGCCCTTAATTTCTGCAGGAACTTTTAGGCATATATGTAACGACTTTTTGATGGAGGGTCATGTCACCATTCATATTGACAGATTTAGGGACTGTAATTGTAGAGAGACAATTTGGTAAACCTTTAGGTAAAAATGATACGTAATATTGAAATAATTAATACCAAACCTCCGGTAACAAAAATGAACAATTCAGTAAAGTAAACAAATAGTAATACCAAGGCTTGTTTTTCACCTACACCATATGTTACTGTAATTGATTACATAATGTGAATTGATTTATCACAAAGACTACTTCAATTCATATGGTTATTTTTTGTTTTTTTAATTGCGTTAAACTTGCAATCAATGGTAAGTTTACTATGCTACATTCCAGATCACAATGCATAAGATCGATTTGCGCATTTAACTTAAGGAATTAAAGGGGAGTATTAACTTAACACACTTACAGATTTCTGCACTCCAGTAGATCGAGTGAATGCGGTGGTTCCCTGCTTGCTTCGTTCCGCCTGGACTTCAACTGCGCCACGCCGCGCCGAGGGTGGTGCACTATTGATCTAGAAGTACATGGGAACAGAAAGGAACCTCCCGAGTTCTGCTCCTTATTATTAATGCCAATGATATATACTATTGCTTGCTTCTCCTATTTGCCTACTGGCTGTCGTTCAATTATTTAGGGACACATTGTTAAATACTATTGCAATTTAATAAGTTATAGTGTTTGTTTGGTTGACACTTGAAAATTATAGGAAGTTTCATTTCATGACAAGTGTGAATTTGATTCTGGTTTGGTTGACAAAAATAAAACATAGGAAATCTACTACTACCTGCAAGAAAGTAGTTTCTCAAAAATGGAGAAAATTGCTTACCAAGCCTCCCCTAGTTAAGTACTACTTCGAACATCAATTCCCATAACATTAAACATCATTTATAACATTAAAGATCCTTTAAGCAACCAAAAAGCATGGGAACTTTCCACGTGATTTTCTATTTCTTCCCATGTATTAACACGGCCCATGGTCAACCAAAAAAACACTCAAGAAAAGCCTAGATTCTCCGAAACTACTTTTTTTTAATGTTAAGTGTAAACTCTAAGGGGGTGTTTAATTTGTTGTTAGGCGCTTTATGTGGCTTTGGGGATATTGATGGTCGATTGAGGTGTTTGGTACATGGTGACTGTCAGTCTGCCTGGGCGTTAGGAGGGCCGGAGGGGTAAGGTTGTGTAAATCTGGATCTCTCTAGACCCTGCCCAGGCGTTAGGAGGGATAAGGTTGTGTAAATCTGGATCTCTCTAGAACCCTGCCCAGGCGTTAGGAGGGATAAGGTTGTGTAAATTTGGATCTCTCTAGCTGCAATACTTGGTCATCCTCCACCTTTCTTGCTCATAGCCAATCACCCACCACAGCCAATTGCGTACAACATAACACCACTCAATCACCAGTAGTAGTCAACTAACCCAAATCAGAGTGGTCGGTTCAAATGGTGGACATGGTTTTTGTGAATACTGGCCTACTGGGTACTGCCAATGATCGTCTTTGAAGTTTGCTGCGACTCTTCAGGAACTGAGGTCGCTCCTTATTGCTTCCAACCTTTTAATGACTGACTTTATCCTACTCGGTAAACTTTCCGAAGTAACGCTTTTGTCCTGTAAACATCACATGTAATGAGAAGATCAGACCCAGTAACAAATTACATTAAATGGCTTGTGGAGATGATCGATTACTAACAGAAAACTAACTAAGCTGTACGCAGCAGCTTACACAACATAGCCTTAAAACATGACCAATATACAAGGGTATCAAAGATAAGCATTTACAGAGTGCCTTCATATTATCCCAAGTCTTTCCTAGCTAATTAGCTCGTGATTGGAGTACATTTTTGTAACAATCCACGCCAACTACTTCGCAACACAACCCACTGTGGTGGTAAATTCCCCTCTGAGCCCATATAATGGACCATTTACGCCCAAAAGGGGAATACCTTATTGCTTAGTAGGTGGGTGGAGCCACTTATAAACCATTCTCAATCCTCACATTTTCCGGATATGGGGTGTTACAATTTTGATTTGGTTACTTGGAGCCATGAGAGATAATGACACAAATGTGATACGGAAAAAAGAAATAAAAACCACCAAATATCCAATTGTAATTGGGTCATCATGAAGGAAATAATTAAAATGAGAGACATGTACATTACCTCAAAAGGCTTTATTTTCATAAGCAGATCATGGATATTGTCCAAGCATTTCTTATTCTCCGCAGGATCAGAGTTTATGAGTCTACATGAGTCAATATTCTTCAATTTTGTCGTGATGTCCTGCAAAGTTTTTTCAGCAACTTCAATTCCTCTTTCAATCTCGGCTTCGTCTTCGGTTGATATCTTAGGTTCTCCATTGCCCGCCCAAGCCTGCTCTCCACCAAGATAGAATGCATATAGAAGAACAATCATTTAATTAGGAACTTACGACTCTGAAAACTCTGATTTAAGCAGATTTATCATGATGCATGGGCTGTTTTTATCTATCAGTGTCTCCTTGTATCACTTTGAAGTTCTTAACTAATATCAAGCTGGCTATGATTGTTAGTTTGTTCAATATAACCTCCCCATACAAAGTTGTCTAAATGGTAAACCTTATAAAATTATGAGCATGATATTATACGAAAACTATTTTGTAATTTTTTTTTTAAGAAGTGAGAACTATATTGTAACATTATACATATTGAGCATTTTTTCCACCACCTTGTGGGTAATATTTAAAAAGGAGCACAGAGACCAGAGTAATTGAAATAAAAGGATATAGAGAGGGAGAGCATTCAATATTCAGTGAGCTGGAATACTCAGTTGATTCAATCCTTACGGTAAAGCAAGTCTTGTGTGAGATCAACTCACAGAAAAATAGGGTTACTATTTAGCTATGTAGGGATCATTTATGGTGAGCAGTGACTCTTATTTCATTGAAAAGTGACCCCCATCTTACCAAAATTTACGGAAAAACCGTCTTATAGAAATTTTTGTCTACTTTCTAGTGAGCTCTATTTCTTAGGAGTTTTAATGAGTTATAAAGGGCTAAAGTTCAAATTGCAATAATTAACTCAAATCAGTTTCACTATGTTGAAAGGAACCGAGCTTACAAGTAGAAGGGGCATAATTTGGAAGGGAAACAGATGCAAAAAGGGAGGGAGATAATTGGGAAAAAGGGTACGTGAATATCCATTTCACAGAAAATGGACATGTAATAGTGCATGTATTAACGTTTTCTGGTAACGACACGTGTACAAGAACCCACGGCGTACTATTTTCGACTTGGGCACCACTTAGAAAATCATAATATTTATATAATGAAGGCATTTTCTGACAGCATTGGACGCGTCCACCTAAGCGAACCTCTTTTAAAAAAAATAACAATAATAAATCATAAATAAAAGTTAAGAAAAGAGAGAATATTAGAGTTATGACAGTAAATCATTGAAGATAATGAAACATTAAGAGTGGTATAACTTTTGTTTCATGTTTCGGAAATTCAAATATCTTACACCAATGAAAAGAGCGTAAAACACACTTTAAAATAAGACCCATTTTGTCATATATTTTATGCATTGACGTCTTACAGGAGCATATAGAGCGTCAATCAATCATAATCATAATTATAATCATAATATTTGGAGGCATTTTTATGACAACATAGAATGTGTACACCTAAAAGAGTTATTTGGAGCTATGTCACCTTAGAGATCCTTTTTAATTGTCCAAAAAATGGCAGCTAATACGAAATAAAAGATGGAGATCTTTTGATGACCACTAAGGCTCTGTTTGATTCACCTTAATTCTACTTAAATTCAGTTCAATTCAGTCCAGTTCAGTTCATGTGTAACTTTATTACTCATATAACTTTTCATTCCAAAATAATTTCATGATGAAAATTATGTCATCGGAAAGATCTCAAAGCATACTTTCAAATGAGTCTAATATTGACTATGTTTGGACGAATTTTAAATGGTTAACGATCAAGTTCAAATAATCAATTAAGTTCAGTTCAGTTCAGATCAGTTTTATCCAGGTGAATCAAACGGAGCCTAAATGGAGAAAACTTAATAATTAACAGTACTCCCACTTATTGTTCATGCATTATACAGTATGTGCTCTATAGATCCTTGAACGAGTGATATAGAATATTCAGCCATATTTTAAAAGTGAACTTTTTCAAAAAAAAAAAACTTCATTTTAATGCTTTTGGGTTCTTTTTAGTTGTGTCCATCATTAAAGATTTTAACTTTCCACGTTTTATGATGTTGGTTGCCAATGTATGTATATTTGAGGTAGAAATAATTCTGGGTTTGTTGATTCTACACACAATGTGACTGCTTAAATCATTGGCAAAAAAAACACATGATTGGTTGCTTTTTAATTATCAGGAATTCTAAGGAGATCATGGTGACATCTACCTATAAGTTGTGGTACACAGTATATAGGCATAACTTCTTATCACATATTAAAAGTTGTGCTCTTTGCAAAATACCCTAAACTTTTACAACACAAAAAAAAATAAATTGGTGAGAGGGATTACTTTTCAATGAAACAAGGGTCACTGCTCAATATAAGTAACCCCTACATTTCTAAAAAGTGACCCTAATTTTTTCATAAGTTGATTTCACACAAGACTTGCTTGAACAACAATTATGTTTGATCTTCTCTTTTAATATTTGATACATTTAAGGTATACGACATTTTTTTTTTCTGACCTGAAGTAAACTTATTTGATTGGAATTGAATTATTTATTTTTGTTTGACCTTTAATCATTATAAATTTGTTCAAATATTTTCAATATTGGACAAAAAAACATTGAAAATCTTTAACATTATTTGTAATAAATTCTTTTTAGTGAAAAATGCCAACATTAACATTAAAATCTTTGACTAAACTCAGTTAACGAATAAGTTTGTTGCATTCTATTTGATTAGCCATACATAACTTACACATATAAACTGATGAAGCGATTGACATAATATTTAAGAGCCATCATAGGTGAATAAAATAAACAAATTAGCATTCCTCCCAATCTAGAAAACCCAAAAAAAAAAAAAAAAAAAAAAAAAAAAAAAAAAAAAAAACCTCCAAATAAAAAAGTTAATACAAAAATCACGTATTGAAAAAAACTACGCATTCTCCATCTTCTTCGCCAAATTATAAAATCATTAGTAATCCATTAGTCAAAATTGGATGATCTTTATGTTATTCATGCATGAACTGGTAGAATAATGGTTTATACATAATCAGAGAGGGAGTATTAAACATAAGAACTAATATACAGATATAGTGTGTGCCTCATTATTTAAATCCTTATTCTAAAATCCAAAAACCTGCACATATAAAAATGATTTATTAGTAAAAGTTTACTTATCTTCTACATTAGCGAAAAAAGTATATATAAGCTTGGATGTTTAATAAGTTGAGATTGATCTAGAACAATGGTATAGAATATATGCAGCCATATTTCAATCAATCACGTGATGGCCATTTGCATTTTTGATTAAATATCATGATTCCTATACTTGCCACATTTTTTTAAAAATTTCCGTTTACTTATGCTAATGAGTTTTTTTAAAGAGATCTAATGAGTTAATTTTTGAGAGAAGCCCAAAAGAACGGAGGTTCAATAACCATATATAAAAGTTATGAAAGAGAGAATATTAGAGTTATAGCAATAAATCATTTGAGAAGAGGTGTATAACTTTTATGTTATGCTTTAAAATTCAAACAACAACTTACAGCAGTGAAAATAATGCAAAATACACTTTAAAATAAGACTCATTTGTCTTATATCTTACTATTGACATTTTGCAGGAGTATAAGTAGCGTCAATATAATATTTTCAATGACAGTATTAGGTTATGTCACCTAACCAAGTCACTTAGGGACGCATCACCTAAGCAAGCATATAAAATCCTATATTAAAATATATTTTTTAAACATAAATTTCAATTAGAAAACATAAGACAAAAATATAGTCACAACATTTTTTATAATAGGAAATTATATTACGATGGTCATATTCTTTATTGTATAATAATTAACATAATACATTCATGGGAAAAAAAGTATTCAAAAAGAACAGAGGAAAAAAAACTTTCACGGTAGCATTATGCTACTCTCTTCCATTTTAAACCTAAATGTTAATATTAAGTGAAAATAACAAGAAAGATAAGCTAGCTATATGTTCAGTTTTAATGATTTTTAATAGGAATTTGTCAATTTTACTAATAAAAAATGTTAATTTTAATGATAGATAAATAACATCTACTACCACTGGAAAAAAATAGGAAACAAAATCTTCTTTTGAAAATGTAGAATCACACTACAACACCACCAACACAATATCTACTACCAATGAATAATAAAAAAGAAATGTTATGTTCATTCAAAAGATATTTTGAGTTTGTATGGTAAAAAATTTTAAAAAAAATAATTGAAATTGGTGACAAGTGTTAGAATTGTTCAATGTGACACATATAATGCAAAATAATCCTATATATATTAGAATGATTATATTAATGCTTAATCATAAATTACTAAATAATTCTTCATAAGTGATAGTTATACTTATGATTTTCAACTGATATGATTAATTAACACGTTAAATTGACCATGAACCGTGTAACGCACGAACATAACCCTACTATATATATAAAGGAGATAAATAATTAACCTAATGCACGAAGCATATAGCCACATAAACGAATATGTAAAGTTTCACAAATAATTAAAGTTCAGGGTGATAAAAGAGCTTGACCTATAATTTTTAGAGTTTTATCAAAGTCTCTTAGTGCATAGAGTATCACGTTAAAGAAAAAAATTACTTTAAAATTTAAAAATTAACTAATGACAAATATATAAGAAAAAAAGAGATTGTGGCAATTTTTTAAAAATTTTTCAATTGGTTCATATGCGCATTTGACTAAAAATATTGAATAACGTAAACATTTCACTAAAAATCTTGCAATGCACAAGATTACCTTCATGTCCAACACGACTCTTAACTACCGAAGTGAAATTGTCAACCTACTTCGATTCTCAATATTATATTTACTAATAGCATACGAGTGTATTATTTATTATAAAATATTAACAACTAATCCGTGCAACGCACGAGTTTCATATCTAGTCCCATTGTATTATTAGCAATTTCATTTATTTTTTTCCTTTTTCAATATAATTGGAAAACAAATCATACAAACAAAATCCCTTGTCATCTGCCCTGCATATAGTTCAGAATTTCCAGAATTTGCTCTAGTTCCTCATTCCAAGTCAACAAACAAAATCAGAGGGAAGGGCAAATGGTAATGAACTATGCTCCATATGTTCCATTACAAGGTCACTATAGTAGTAGTGTTTCAGATTATGTCTCAGCATGCAAGCATATCAGAGAAACACAAAAAGATGTAAATAGATACTCAGAATCTTACAAACTAGGGAAAGCATATAAAAAAAGACTCATACAGAATGATATATCAGGCTAAGGATTAGGTCTGTCTGCGCAAAAAGCTAGACCATCTAGTTGACAACAATAACAAGGGAAGAGCTGTACTAATCACCAAATCGGGTGCTCTAATAAAAGATTATTGTACCGCACCTAGTTGGTCTAGTAGTTATTTTAAAAATTATTGTAGTAGTATTAACAGTGTGGGCATGGAATCGTACCTTTCTTTGCAATACGTGTTTTATCGTGGCATTAAGTTCCCCATGCCAAATTTGCTTCCCACTTGACAGCTTGACATGGGGAAGCATTGGAGTGACCATGTCCCTGGGTTTGTAGGAGAATCGTTGCAAAACAGGACAGTCGATTATCTCTAACAACTGCAGCTTAGGGAGCTTCAAACGACATGACTTTGAGCAAAAGCTCTGAAGGCTGCCTAGGCTACAGAACCTTATTTGTCGTAGCTGAGGGAGCTCAACATCTTCTTCAATCTCTACACCACCCCCAACTACCACTTGCAACTCTTTACAATCTGTTACATGCAACTGTTTGAGCTGCACCAGAGATTTTGCTGATTGGGCCGCAAATAAAAATTCCAGAACAGGGCATCCTCCAACAGAAACATAACATAGGCATCGGACCTTGTAATAAGTTAGATTTATGCGTGTCAGACGGGATAGATTCTTCAAGATGAGCTCCCTCAATGGGATTGATAAAGGAGCACTACCATCCAAAGTAGATCTGCTTCCAAATATCTCTTCAAGCTCGTCACAATAAGATATGTCCATTTTCTTCAGTTCACTCAACCTCTGCAGTTGAGAAAATGGAATGACCTTCTTTAGGCTGGTACAGGACGAGAGTTTCAGGGTCTCTAGTCGAGTAAAGGAGTTTGCTGGCATATTGCTATCCCAAATTTTTTTCAATTGCACCCTTCCAATCACCAATCTTTCCATTGATGGTAACAAATCCTGCAACCAATCAATTATTCCACTGTTAATTTTGGATACCTCACTTATTTAAGCCAACAACAACTCCTCTTTAGGAAGAATCAATCATGTCATGTGGGAGTATTACTGCATTTGCTTAATTACACTAATAAACAACGCATTTATAATCACATGTTGTCGTTGTGGTAAACAAATCAGCTGGTTCTGGTGTTGTATGTTTTTAGTTACAAGATCTAATTTAGTTAGTTATTTAAAATATTTATTTGCTGCATTATCAGATTCAGGATCTTTACTATGTATAGTAAGTGAGTATATATATATGTACTGTGAAAGAAAGAAGTACCGACCTTTTTACCAAAGAAAGGTTGCTGTGATTCCCCACGAGGAAGAGAGGAAAAGGTTTTTAAATTGTGGGCACCAAATACTTTGAGGTGATGCAAGTTAGGAAGATGAATCATTGCATTATCATCCTCTTCCGACTCCCCCTCTTCACTTGTACTAGCTCTTGCAAATATCCTTTCCAGAGAGCGGCAGTACCGAATCCCCAAGGATTCAAGTGCTTTAGGAAATTGGCCTTGGGGTCCTACAGGTAAGCATTTTAACTCTTGACAGTCATATATATGGAGGACCTTTATTTTAAACAAAGACGTTTGAGGGACAATATGATTTTTAGGGGATATGTGTAAGAGCTTCGGTAGACTTCTAAGCTCCAAGCAACCCAGCTTTGCTAAGGTGTCTGACTCACTTGTGTCTGCAATGACAGATTCCAAGTCATCACAACTGTCTATAGTGAGCTTTGTCCAGTTTCTACTAGCACCCAACTTGGTAATGTTTTTTATGCCTTTCACCTCGTACAACCGCAGCTCCTCGGTTGCCTCCAACAATATGACTTAGACTTGGTTTCATTGTAGTGCAACCATCCAAATCCTTGATGCTTACTTTTTGCAGCTCAAACATCTTACGCTGTGATCCATAGCAGCAGTGGGAAAGGCCATGACCATGTATAAACTGGTTAAGGAACAAGGAGTTGCAATCTCCAGCTGTTTTAATCGCGAAGCAGAAGGAATCATTGTAGATGAAAGGCAGCTGAATTGGGAGATGCTGATCAACTTTAATCTCCATTTGGAGCACCTTTAAGTTTGACAGGAACTTTAGTTCCCGGAGGCTTGCAACATTATTCCCTGTGTTCCATTCATTGAAGCTGCCATAAACCTTGCAACGAAGGGAGACTCGCTATGACCTTGGCAGGAATTATCTTCAGCTCACTGCAGCTTGTCAGATCCAACACCTTTAGATGAGTCAACTGTCTTAGGCCTTCTGGTACCTTGGAAACATCTGAACCCCGTAAGCTAAGGATTTCAAGACTTGTTAATTGCATGATTGTACTGCTATTAAGTAGCCCGTCTACACCTGTGCAATCATCAAGGCACAATGTTCTAAGATTCTTTAACGATCCCAACGAAAGCAATGGCTGCCCACGGAAATACACCTTCTTTATAATCAACACTTGGAGCTTTCCCATCTCGTCAAAGCAATTATTACAGAAGTAAAAATTGCTTTTGAAAGAGCAGCCCTCCAGGCGTAAGATGCGCAACTCGCTACACTTCAACTTGTTTGGTAACTCCTGAACACCTCGAGAACACAATATAACGGAAATGGCATACATTTTAGCAAGGGTTTCTGGTTTGTTTTATTCATTCCTTCCAACCACCATCAATCGTCACCAAATAGTTATCACGTGTTACCTCTTTTAAGTCATAGGTAAGTAGGAGGATGTCAGAATAAATGCGCATAAAAATCAACTATTGCATCTATAAATGAATAGAAATCTAAAGTCATAGCCACATTGCAACTTGTACTCTATCCCACTAAGATTGCCCTACTTCCCATTTTTCATTAATTAGTCATTGCATTATCCCACTTCTTTGAGGTGACAATATGTTAAGTTAGTTATATCACTCACGAGGCGATTGTTTAGTGCAATTGGGAGGGTGGGATTTGAATTAGAGAATTAGGCTTCTAAATTCCCATGTTTGATGCAAGGATGAGGAATAGAAAGCCTTTATTCCCACTTTTTACTCGCACATGGCTACTAAATGGAAGTGGGCCGCGAATAAGATTTTTAATGAGTATAAAATTCCCATCATGCCCACTAATAACTCTTTTCTTTAATTGGTAAACTAATCTGATACCTACATACCAAACAAGGTAATGGGCTTAACTAGACAATTTCCCCATTCCCCGAAGAATCTTGTTCCGTTCGTAAAGTCCCATTATTTTCATAATGAAAAGGATTTCCTCGAGAGGGAGGGGGGGACCAAGGGCACATTCCTCTCCTATATGTATATGACATGAATGCAAAGTTTGATTGGGAAAAAGGTGGCAATGCGCCACTATGCTATCCACATTAGCCCCATAGTTATAATTACCTCTTTTGATACATCATGCAGGCAGATGTGTTTTTTTGTTGGCAGGATTTTTTGTGCATCTTGGTTCAGTGAAGTGATCTTTATTTTCCCCCGATACCAGAAATGTTAGAAAGTAAAGCAATTGATTTGAAAAATTAATGGAGGGGTGGGTAGGAGGGATGTTTTCCCCTAGCTAGAGCATTTAAATGTCACTTAATTGGTGTCATTGATCGATGAGTTGAGTACATACGCACCTGTTGACGTGGGTGATATAGCTGCCCGGCGGAAGCTGTCATGCATTCTAACGCTGCCATTAAATTCTGCATCCATGAGCAAATTTAGAGCCTGAAGTCGTTTTACCCAATCAGTGCCTTGAGCTATGGACTGCTGTAGCTCGTTGTCTTTGTCCACGAACAAGCTCAAACCCATCCCATATCTCACTAGCTCTTCAACTCCTATTGTCGAATCCCCTGGGAACAAGCAACAGAGGCGAAAGAATGATTTGATGTCTTGGGATGCCATCGAGTTGCAACCCAGCTTGAGAACTGTGGATACCAAGTCATTCATCTGATCTTTTCTCACACGCTGAAATTGATTAGCAACTGATCTCACCCACTTAAGCGGCTCCCCACCAGATGATCTATGTTCTTGCAATTAGTTTATGTATGCCTTGGCTAGAGTACTTATTGCGAGTGGCAAAGCCTCTACAACATTTAAAAACTATAGTGGTCACATCATCCTTCACATATGTTTCTTGGGGAGGTACGAGAAGTTTATGGAATACTTTCCAGGTGTCGCGCCCATTTAAGCACTGGAGTGTATGTAACTTCACAGCACCCATTTGTTCACACAAATCGCGTGATATAGTGGATAGGACAATTTTGCAGCTGATTGGGATGCCAACTGAAGTGCGTAGGCTGTCAACCCGCAGCTTTGTAGTACTACTACTAGTACTACTACTACATATGTTGTCCAGATAAATGAGAACCCTCTTCATCTCTTGGAGCTCTAATTCCTCAAGTCTCTCTTGCAGCTTCTTTGCCCTGCTGTGAATCATCATGGCGCCACAGCTCTTCTGACAAGTACCAGTGGTAAAAGAATTAGCTGCTGAGCTTATCCCTGTAGATCTGATTTTGATGTGATCCTCATGATCCCCAGGCCCAAATGAGACACCAATTCCCCGAGCAATTTCTTCCTGAATCCTCTCCACATCTACTATCTCCGACACCACAGCTTTGACTATGGTGTTGAACAGACATTCTTTTCTGGCTTCCTCCAACAGTTTATCGACAAACGTGGTCTTGCCTATCCCATCCTCACCATACACTCCTACAATTCTCACATTTTCATCCTGAAGATCTTCAAGAATCTGTTCTGCAACATTTTTCCTTTCCCTGACTAGCCATTCATCCATTTCTGCCCTAACATCCTTTGGCACCTTCTTGAGACTGCCATCTATTCTGTTCCAAATTTCTACCGCAGCTTTGCCAGTTTTGTATCGCTCTACTAAAACCTCCCATGTCATCCCCATCCATTCTGATCCTAATCCTGATCCTGATCCTGATCCTGATCCTGATCCTGATCCTGATTCTGATTGACCAGCTCCCTCTCTGGGATCATCCGTCGTTGTACCTGTGTACAGATTCAGAATTTCGTCGGACTCCTTAATTATATTGCGCACTTCAACCACCCACAACTCTGTTTCCTTCGAAATAGCTTCTCCAGCATCACTGGCTTTTTTTATCTTTCCATCTATCATTTCTTTCGTCTTATCAAGTCGAAAGTATACTAGTGAAAGGCGCTTTATGTACTTGCCTGTACAACAAACGCAGGATAATACAAGTATGACTCTTTCTATAGCGTGCACAATTACATTTATAGCAGGCTGCAGAAGCACCATCAGACTGTGCATACATTCAGCCACCCCTTCAGCTGTAATCATTGCTTGCTTGCTGTTCACAGAGCGGATATATAGACCTAAATTCAGAAAATTTGCCACAAATTAACCTATCAACCACAAGCTAAGCTAAGATTTAAAAATCAATAATATCTACCCCTAAAGTTATTACTTGTTAATGTATGTTACATGGAATGGTAACTGGTAGCCTTTCTATATATTTTTGAACCATTTAATGGTTCACAACCAATCAAATTTTTACTAGAAAAAGCGGATTTCTTGGGCTGCATGTACTACAGATGAGTGTTTTGATCCCTCTTGTTTTATTTGCATCAGCGGCAGCAAAAATGAGCTCAATGCTTTAAGGAGTCTTGCTTGATAATTGTTCTATTCATTCAACATCCTCAATACTTTCGTATATCATCATTTCTATTCTAAGAGGTAAAAGCCTCTTAACCAATGATGATCTTAATTTTATACTCCTTCCGTTCCAAAATGAGCTTCTTGTTTGACTTTTTGAGTCAAAGTTCACAGAATTGACTATTGATTTGTGAAAAGAATATGAAGATTTTCAAGATCAAATAAGATTCTTAGATTCAATTTTAATTTTACTTTCACAATAAAAAACTTTTTATAAATTTGATATTTATATATCTAGATTTATTCATGGCCAAAGTGATATCTCGAAGACTGTGCAAAGTCAAACAAGAAGCTCATTTTGGATTGGAGGTAGTATGAGATCATAATCGTCACTTTTTCTTGAAAAAGAAAGAAAATGAAAGGAAAAAAATACAGTTCATATTGATAAAACACCGCTACGTTATAAATACACTAAAAAAAAAAGAGAGGTAATTATACCCTTGTTTATACACCATATCCCGTCCCCCTCGTATAAATATGAATGTCGTAATTGCTACTAATACGTGCGCCAAAGGGTATAGGATAGACGATCCGTGGTTTATAACCTTAGCAGATATGCAAGTTAAGACACCGAAATTTAATGTTGCAATTAATGCATACACAAATACTCCATATCTAATCAATGAATATACGGGCACTTTTTCCGGTTAGGAAGCAAATTACTTAGGGTCTTTTTGACCCTCCTTCTAGTGAATTTCAGCTTCTCTTAATCATATCCCTCACATCCAAAGGGATGATGTTCACATGAAAGTCATAATTTTCATAAAATCTTTGGTTACTCACTCACTCTCTCCATTTCCAATAGACAAAACACCCCTTAACAGGCCCAAAAGCACAGCTTTCAATTTGAAGCTTCTCCATTTGGGCCTCCTAGGGTGTCCAATGGGGTGTTTTAAGCTTCCTATAAGCTGAAAGTGTAAAGTGGAGGTGATGACGGGGCAGAGGGGGTGGTTTGTAAGGAAAAATAGGGGAAAAAGTAGATTCTACTTAAAAACTTGGCCAAACATGCTCTTAGAGCCCGTGTGGCCAATCTCTACCTTAGCTCCCTCCTTCTTTCACTTACATCTATCCACCACAAGCCCGTCTTCCCCCACATCTTCCTCCACATTTAACTTCTACGAAGCTGAAATGCGGCTACAAGTAGAAGTTTTGTTGTGTAGCTTCTACTTCTTTCTGATGTCAACTTCTTAGAAGTCGATGGAGATGGAGTTGATTGAGGTGGAGGAAAAGAGGTTTGTGGAGGAACAAAGGTTCGTGGTGGAAATATGTGAGAGACCCTAATTAGTCATATGTGTTTTGGTTTTTGACTACAATAGAGAAAAGATTGGGAAAACGTTTGACCAATTAGACCCTAATTAGTCATGTGTTTTGGTTTTTGACTACAATATTGAGTACAATAGAGAGAGAAAATAGAATATTTATTTCTAAACATTGCTGTCTAGACCTACAAGAGAAAAAAGCTAGTAATAATTTGATATGCAAACGCTATGAGTAAGGTTATTTGTTGATTGCATCATGGTTGAGGGACAATACTTCTAATCATGTCACAAAATCAATGTTGAGCATTTCCAATCTAACAATAAATCGTTTCCGTGTGAAGTGTAGAAAACACTAACCGTAAATTCCAAGGGGTTTGTTTCACATCTTCAGCCCTTAAATTGATAGCTTCCCATCAAATGCAATTAAAAAACTACAAATCCCCAGTTCGTATCATTTCTTCTCCATCAGACCAGTACCCAGAACCAGTAAAACACTATCCATGAAAACAAACTTAATTTGCAGGAAAAAGAAAAAGTGATGATGGAGAATTGGAGATGGAGAGTGTTGGACTGTTGTTGTAAATTAAAACAATACCCAGCAGGTATTTAGGCTTGTAAATCAGCAATGAGTTGGTAATTAACTTGAAATAAATATTAAAAAAAACAAATATTTAAGGATCTATCAGAGAGCACTTATAAGATTAAAATTAGTTATTCAAGTAGTCTTTAAGCTAAGTTTGGGGAAGAGGGTAGGACCAAATGTGGCGAAAAAGAAGAAGAGAAAAAATCCCAAATTTGTAAGTGACCCCTAAATGAATATACACAAAAACTTCTCATTTTCCCATGAAACAAGTGTCATCGCTCACCAAATAAGGGTCACAAGTGACTCCTACATTTCTAAATAGTGACCCCATTTTCTCATGAGTCACAAGACAAGCTGATTTCTAAAACTACTCGTAGTAAATACTAAATAGTGACCCCATTTGACTCTGAGTTAGTCTCAGACAAGCTTGCTCAAGAAAACAAAGAAACAAAGAATCAAAAAGAAAAAGGCAAAAGCAGTAAATAATTGACGGGAAATGAAAGAGGAGAATGGAGAGAGCTTACAGTTTCTGCACTCCCAAGGATTCTGAATAGAAGAGAGCGGTAGATTGCTCCTCGAATCCTCGCTCCGCTTTCGGTCCAGTTTTTCACTGCGCCGAGGTTAGTAGTGCACTAAACTGGTAAGTGTGGGAAGCGATGGGGATTTGGTATGCAAATGTCATGGAGATGCGATGACATATAAAGTGCTTGCTTGTGCTGATTGCCAATTGTCTTCCTCTTTGTAAGTCAACAATGTACTCACAATATACTACTAGTATAAGTGAGATAAATATTTGTTTATCCATGGGTAATCTACCTTTGTGATGCGCACCAAAAAGAAAAAAAAAAAAAAAGATAATTTGCGTATTGGATTAATAATTTGTTATTCACAAAAATTTGTTTAAAACAATTTTAGTGTAATTTTTGGTGAGACGATGATCATTTGGACAGTGCTCATAATTAGTGATCCCCTACAATTTTACTCAGTCACACCATGAAGCTATGGGAGAGAGTGATTGAGAAGAGACTAAGGAAGAGTACTCTTATCTCGGAGAACCAATTCGGTTTCATGCCAGGGAGGTCAACAACAGAAGCGATTCATCTGATTAGACGTTCTATGGAGTACTACAGAGATAGACAAAGGGACTTGCACATGGTTTTCATTGATTTGGAGAAGGCGTACGACAGGGTACCCAGAGAAGTTATGTGGAGGTGCTTGGAATCCAAGGGGGTTCCAGTCGCCTATATCCGAGTGATTAAGGATATGTATGAAGGAGTGAGGACTAGGGTTAGGACGACAGGAGGGGAAACTGAGCAATTTTCTATAGATATTGGGTTACATCAAGGGTCATCGTTGAGTCCCTTCTTATTCGCAACCGTTATGGATGAGCTCACTAAGACTATCCAGGGGGATGTGCCTTGGTGTATGTTGTTTGCCGACGACATTGTTTTGATAGACGAGACTAGAGAAGGTGTTAACGCCAAACTAGAACTTTGGCGGGATACACTAGAGTCAAAGGGATTTAAGTTAAGTAGGACAAAGACCGAGTACTTGGAAAGCAAAATTACAAGAGATGGGGTTGCCTCGGATATGGAGATTAAGATTGGTACTGAAGTGGTACCGAAGAGGGATTGTTTCAAATATCTCGGTTCAATCATACAGGGCAACGGCGAGATTGACGATGACGTGACTCATCGTATCAGAACAGGGTGGCTAAAGTGGAGGAGTGCAACGGGAGTTCTATGTGACAGAAAAATTCCACTAAAACTTAAAGGCAAATTTTATTGTACAGCCATCAGGCCAGCTATGCTGTATGGGGCGGAGTGTTGGCCGGTGAGGCAGGTGCATGTGCAGAAGATGCGGGTGACCGAGATGAGGATGCTTCGTTGGATGTGCAACTCTACAAGAAGAGATAGAATTAGGAACGAAGTGTTGAGAGGCAAGGTGGGAGTGACCGATATTGACAACAAGATGCGAGAAACAAGGCTTAGGTGGCTTGCGCATGTGAGGAGGAGACATCGAGATGCACCGGTGAGAAGGTGTGAGAGAATTACACTTAGAGATTGTAAACGAAGAAGAGGACGCCCGAAGAAGACGTGGGGAGAGGGAATCAAGCAGGATTTGACCCTTCTAGATCTTACCGAGGACTTGGTCCTAGATAGGAAATTATGGCGTAGCAGGATTCGTGTAGAGGATCCGCGTTAGATTAGGGTTGTGCATTGGCTAGTACTAGAGGTTGATTCATTTTGTTTATAGCCTGTAGCGTCTCCTTCACTTTATGTTGCGCAATTAGTAGAATCTTGTGTTAGTATGTTTACTGCTTTACTTCCCTTGCCCTTTTGATCATTCGTTATGGCTAAAAAAAAAAAAAAAGCTTTTTGAAATGCATTTAAAAAAAAAAAAAAAAAAAGTTTTTGTGGGTCTTTCGGAAACAGTCTCTCTTCTAGGCGACTAGTTAGGGGTAAGACTGCGTACATCTGGACCTCCCCAGACCCCGCCCTAGGCTGGATACTTACTGGGTTGTTGTTGTTGTTGTTGTTGTTGTTGTTGTTGTTGTTGTTGTTGTTGTTGTTGTTGTTGTTGTTGTTGTTGTTCCTACAGTGCTAAATAGTGACCCTATTTTTCTGTGTTGGTCTCATACAAGATTTACTAACCGGATTTAGGGCCGAAAAATGGATTAAGGCGGGGTAAGGACTTACGACTCGATTGATTTTCAATTTATTAGAGGTATTGAACAAAAGTGATCTTTGAAAGGGGGTTCCCGACAATTCATTATAAACTTAAGGGGAATTTTAACAAAACATTGACACTATAATTAGACGAAACACATCTGTTATTGCTTTAGCCAACTCCGGTTAGTAGTCATTTACACATAGGGATGTATAACAAGCCGATATACTCGCGAACGGCTATTTACAAGGTGTCATTATTTGTTTTAGCGAATCTATACATCCCCCACAATTGAGTTCCTCTCCGTTTCTTTCCTCTCCATTTCCTAAATGGAGGGTTAGATGACTTAGATCTCCTTCTCTCATTTTGCCTCTTTAAATTTATTTAATTTGAAATTTTGTTAGATGAAGATCTCACCCTCCATTTAGTACATGGAGGCCTCCATTTCTTTTAACAAATGGAGAGGATCCCAACTCCTCGGTATTTAACAACAACTCTTTTATTGTTATTGTTGTTGGTTATAAGACGGAACCTCGTTGTTCAAACAGGTAGACTATAATTGTTGCAATTTCAGTTTAGTTTAGCAATTTTTAATTCAGTTCGATTGATAAATTTCAGTTTGGATCCAAGAAAATTCACTAAAACAAATAATAAAACATAGAGATTTGCATCTATAGTGGAGAAAATGAGCAATGACTCAATGTAACATTTAATGTTTTTGAGGTCTAACATTAAAATGCTTATGCATCGAAATCTTATTGGCTTCCATAAATATTGGATCTGGCAAGATTAGGGAGAGTATATAATTGTGCCGGGTCAGTTAAAAAAACTACTCTATGAAGTACTACGAGGTCATTGTTTATCATCGTTCATCCATATTTGGTCATGCATTTCTATTGGCTTCCATTACATCTGGCAAAATTTTGCAACTACAACGGGATTTGGTTGATTAAAGCGCCAGATATTGTCAAATTGTGTTAACTAAGAGCACATGAGAAGTGCCGTGGCTGGATAATTTAAAAGAAATAAAATAAAATGGTAGGTGTAGGATAGTAGGTGAGGTGGATCCTGCATTTTTTAATATTTTCCTTAGAGCTTGTTTGGGAGTTGGAGAATAGAGGGGAATGAGGGGAAATAAAAAGTTCTCAGTTTTTTTAAAGAGGGGAATGAAGGGTAACAGTTCCCCTCCATTCACTCAATTTTTGTTCCCCAAAAATTGGGGGAGGGGGGATGGAGGGGAAGGAAAAATTTTAAGTGACGGTAGTCGGTTCTCCTCCATTCCCCTCCCTTCTCCTTACTTAAACTCCCAAACAAAGTGAAATATTTTCACCTTCATTTCCCTACCTTCCCGTCCCCCTCCTTCCCTTCCCACCCAAAACTCCCTAACAGACTATAAGAGCTTGTTTGGTTATCTTAAGATTATTGGAAAATGTCACTCAAAAAAAAAATTGAGAAGGATAAAAATGAATAGGAAGGGAAGAGAAACGAAAGAAAAAGAATTATGTTTCATACATTTAACTTTATACTTAGGAAGGAATTCATAGGAAAATAACATTTGCTATTGTTTGGTCACTGTGATTTGGAAGGAGAGGAAATGAATGATCTTTTTAAACTCACTTTCCATCCAAATTCCACCCAACTGGGAGGAAAGGAAAGGGAGGATTTGATGGGAAAACTTTTCCCATCATTTGCTTTCCTTCCCCATGATTTCTATTTTATTTTTAAAACTGAACATGGGAAAGCTAACACATTGACTTTCCTGCATTCTTTTCCTATCATTTCCTCTCTACCAAATTTGCTCTCAACCGGCCATAAAGGCCAAGGCTCAATTACACAGAAGTGTGAATGAGAGGCCTCAGTATCACTAGTTCACCCCTCAACCAACACCCACAAAGCCATAAGAAACAAATCTAACCAACAATAAACAAATAATCTAAAAAAAAACAAAAGAAAAACATAGGAAAAAAAACAAAATAATGATATTCCACATTGTCTCCAGGTAACAACAGAATGGAGGGAAAATGCAAATTCGAGCTTTAGGTACATTTTTTTTAACTGATTGACCTTCACAAATGGAATCAAGCCTATGATCATCAATTCAGGTTACCAACTTGCTGTTCAAAAGATAAGCACGGATCAAGTGCACAAAGATTATTTCTTAACTTGATTAATGAATGCAGAGACTACCTGAAACTGAACACTTCTATCTATCTTCTTCCCCTTTTTCTTGTTGTTCTGTTTTCTTGAATTCTGATTTGGTGAGTATTGAGTACCTGTGTACCTTGTTTCTGCTGCTTTTATTTTACTTACCGTCTTTTCCAACAAAAAATAAGAATACCCTTTTATTTATTTATTCTCAAAAAAAAAAAAAGAATACCCTTTTATTTGAGAAAAGTCAATTACTATGAAAATGAAAATCATTTGAAATGGAGTTTTCATTTGCATAAGAGGTAAGACTTCATTGCCATGTAGTTGTAGTATATTACTGACCTTGTGAAGAGAGCTACCAGATTACTCTTCTTTCCTTTGTCAAAGTAAGCATACATACTTACATTTCTATCCACCATCAAGAAATCCATCACCATGCCATCATCCTCAACCACCCCCCGTACCATTTTTCGTTGATGGAGCATGGTAAAACTCTAAGCCAGCAACTGCACAAATTGAAGTTAGCCAAAGATTGGATGAGCGAGGCTGATGGTCACATAAACAACAGTACTGATCATCATGAGACAAGTGAAGACATTAGTAAGATTGTCAGAGATGTGGTAACAAAGATGTTGAAAGAGTTGAAAGAAGCCCCGGACTCACTTGTTCAGGAGTCTAGGGATCATGTCATGTGCAAAATGGTAGAGACTCTTCGACAATTTGTCGAGGATGACCCTGCTAATGCCAAGTCCTACGAGCAACTTGTTAAAGACGTTAACAGCTTCAAATCCCGAATGAAGTGTTCTGGTGTCGCTCTTCCATCTCGTCCAGCTAATGACACCCGATCTTCTCATCGACATGATCAGGCAGCTTTCTCCTCTTTGAACATCTCTGACGAGGAAGACTTTTCTTTTGAGGAGAAGTTTGACGCACTTACTTCCCAGGAGAAGAGATGTCTATTGTGTTTCACTTCGCTCCCAGATGGTGCAGAAGTACTCAAGAGAGAGCTAATCAATTGGTGGTTTGGATTGGAATTCATAGAATTGGAAAGAGATGAGAAAAAAGAACAAGAAAAAGTACAAGAGCAAGAAAAAGAACAAGAAGAAGAAGAGCAAGAACCAGGGGAGATCCAGCCCAGAGGAGGTCATGATGTAGGCGGACATACCCCTCAGCCAACAAATCAGCCGGATGAAGGCGAGACACAGGGTGAATCTATACTAGCCACATTGATCAAGAATGGGTTCATTACCAGCAGCAAATTAAAGGTGTGCCACACTTACAGGATGTGTGAAGATGTCCACTCGAAGCTTAAATTGAAAGCAAAAGATCACGACTTCTACCGTGATGAAACATACAGGTTGGGAAACGCCGGGGTAGTCACCGCCCATGATGTGAGCAAATTAGCTCTAGACAAGATAAAGTGTTGGTCAACATCAATGAGAATACCCTTGATGCTAAAATTTATAGGGATTTACTCTCTAAGATGAAGACCGTTAAAGTGGTACACCTCGGGAAGTGGCAGCAGTATGACGATACAGATTATGTGGTAGTGAAGGACATTGAAGAACTTTACAAAGCCTTGAAGAATTTGGGGCAGGTACGTTTTTTAAGTCTTCGAGGTACATCAGGTGTAGTACAGCTTCCAGATTCGGTTTGCCATAAGCTCAAGACTACCTTGAAGGTTTTGGATCTGAGAGCATGCCACAACTTAGAACGTTTGCCTGATGGGATTAGATTACTAAAGGAGCTTACACACTTGGACCTGGCCGAGTGTTACCTGCTTGATGGTGTCCCCAAGGGCATTGCAGGCCTAACCAACCTCAGAGAGCTCAAGGGATTCATAATCAAGCCGTTTCAAGAACATCAAGATGGAAATTACAGACTATAAAAGGAAAAGTCATCATCATCTTGCTGTGCATTCCATGAATTATCATCGCTTAAGAAGCTGAGAAAATTGAGCATTCGCACACGAAGAATGACTTTCCCAACACAAAATGATCTTGATACCTTAAGCGAAATGAAGCAGCTTAATAATCTGAAGATTGCATGGGTGGGGACTTCCAGTACTTCTAGTCATGGTGCTGGTACTCATCCTTTGAGCCTTGAAAAACTGGAGAAACTAAAGAAACTAGAGCTCCAGGCTGCACCCAACAATACTGCATCACAACTCTTGGAGCTCTTTAGCAAAGAAGCCGTCCATTTAAAGAAGCTCTACATCATAGGAGGAGAACTTAAGCAGCTTAAAACGTCGAAAGAATTCCAAGAAATTGACCAAGTACGCCTTAGGTACTTGCGCAACCTAGATACTAATTGGGTTAACTTTAGAAAGGCATTTCGCAAGTTAAAACACTTAGAGATATTTGGATGTCCCAATCTCAGCGATTTCCGGTGTGATGATGATGGTGTGTGGGAACATTCAAAGGCTAGCCTTCCTGCGTCTTGCATATCCCCTTGAAGTGTATTTTAATTATAGATGCCCAAGAATTCATTCTTGGCAAATCCTTGCTTGTGTAATGTGAACACAATTTTTAGCTTCTTAATCTTGTCATCTATAATGGCAGCTTAGCCAACTTCATTTGTATGTATTTGGAGGTGGGATACAGCACCTACCAGAACCACATTTGGTTGATAATGCTACATTTTTGTTCCTTCTATACACTTTATCGAATACTAGCACCTTAGTTTTTCACCTAAGGATTAAAGTGTACTTGTGTTGTACCAGCATTAAAACATCCGGTCACTACAAATTAAAGGACCACTAGATTAGTTCACTAAGGCAGCATCCCTGTCCAAGTGGGAAGTTACTTAGTATGTGAGAGCGAGTCAGTGAAACCATTCCGAATCCATCCGTTTCACAATGATTGCTCATGACTACATATAGTGATAGTGAAGACTGCGCGAGGATTACAGTCAACTTGAAACATCCCAAATTAGGACCACAAATTCTTGTATGAACTTAATCCATTGTATGGATCAAGTAGGAGTCACCCCCACGAGGTGAAAAAGCAACCCTTTTAAGGAATGATTCATATAATGAAATCACCCCTCTAAAGAGTGATAGTCACCTTTAGGAGCGGGTCCATACGATAGATTAAGTCAATACAAGACCTATTATTGTGAAACGGTGCTTGCCACCTGGTGCTACTTCTGTAGGACCCTTCACAAATGGTGACAAAGTTCGTTTTAACTCCATTTTTTCCTTCGTTTTTTTTTTTTTTTGTAAGTTTCATTTCAACTCATTTCATTCTGCCAGTTGTGTTTTCTACATTTTAATGTATTCCCTCAATCCCATTCTACATTGTTTAGTTGGGCATTAATGTGAAAAGAGAACCAGTACCGTTAAACATGGTAATCTTAAGAATTAATTAACTGGGGTGATCTAATATCCAGCAGGTTTTGTCTGAATCCGTTCTGTCCAAACTATTTTTGCGGAGATGGAAAATATAGTTGACCTCTTCAGTTCTTGAAAGTCCAAGTCAAGATCTTCCCAGATTCATCATTTAATGTCTCCCCTTATTTTATTAAACGTTTCTGGGATGTATCTATATTTTATAGATGATTGTCATATATATGATTTGGACTATTTTTTTATGTTGTAAATAGTAGTACTTATTTTTATATTTTGTAAGGTAGGTAAGAAGGGCGCACAATTTGGAAGGATAAGAGGAAATCAAATTGTAAGCAAAAATAATTGATGGAAAGTGAAAGAAAGAGCTACTACCATTCCTTTTTTTCTTAGAATGTAAGAACGTGCCTCTGCCCAGTCCAACCTGAAACCCGGAATGGGACAGAAATGGGTGGTACAATGACCCCCAACCCAACTCCCACTCCCCCCACCCAAACCACATGGGCCAAGTATTCATTCCCCTCATATTTTTCTCGAACCATGAGAAATATGAGAGTTCTAAATTAACTTGTGGGGGTCATATTTCCTCCAACCTCTAGGATAGAAAGTGCCTAGATAACCGCTTGAGACAAGCTCATTTTGTTCTCAGCTTCCTAATTATATTATTTTTTCTGGATTCGTACAAAAAAGTGTGGATTTTTTCTAATTAAACAAAAGAAAGAGTCATAGTCTAAATTTTGCCCCTATCATGAACATGGAGCATGTGCTGTTGCTATGCAGGCTGAGGTAGCATATACTTGAAGCACGCACCATAACTAGTACTAACTCAACTACACTGGCTTGTCTTTCCAATTTAACATCAAGACACACAAGCTTGTTTCCAATTTATAAATCCAATGATAAGCCAAAGTTTGAAGGAAGCAAAGCATATATGGCATACCTGGGATATTCGGGTGCTAATCATGGTAAGCCTGCTCATCCAGATATTGCTTACTTCGCTAGCGCCTCATAGAAAACGCTGTCCACGAAGACTCCTCAAGTTTGCTATGTGGCTGCTTTATTTGGCTGCTGATGCAGTTGCACTATATACCATTGGGTTGATTTCAAGTAGCCTAAGTGATGTTGATCATGCCAATGGCCCTGCTCAAAATGCTGATCTAGTGGCATTTTGGGCGCCTTTTCTTCTGTTACATCTTGGAGGTCCAGACACGATCACTGCCCTCGCTCTAGAGGATAACGAGCTGTGGCACAGGCACGGTCTTCAGCTGGTGGCCCAGGTAGTCATCACCGTTTATGTCATTGCCCGAGCAATTCAGTACAGAAACAAGCTGTTGGTGCCAACATTGCTCATGTTCCTTGATGGATGTATCAAATACATTGAACGGATATGTGCACTTTACTTTGCAAGCATGGAAAGCTTTAGGGACTCTCTTCGGGAGAATCCTGTGCCAGGACCCAACTATGCCCTCTTGATGGAAGAATATTCATGTGCAGCAAAAGCCAATATTCCAACGGAAATTCTTCCAAAAGATCATCTGGGTCCTGGTCCGGGTCCAAGCACCAGCATGGGTAGCAGCGAGACCGGATCCTTGATGAGACAAACAATTGAAACATCAACAAATGAGAGCGCTGTAGTTGATGGGTTTAGGTATTTCAACATGTTCAAAGGTCTGCTAGCGGATTCAATCCTGGGCTTAAAGGAACGTGATGACAGCCGTGACTTTTTCCTCAAGTTTGATGGGGCCAAGAGAGCATTTAGGATCATCGAGATAGAGCTTAATTTCATCTATGATGTTTTCTACACCAAAGCTTTTTTGCTGCAAACGAAGGCCCGTTACTTTCGCCTTCTTTGTTTCTCCTCAGTTGTCATCTCGCTATCGGTCTTCTCTTTGATAGACAAAAGCAAGTACAATGTCATAGACGTAGCAATTACCTTTGCTTTGCTTTGGGGTGCCTTAGCCATAGACATGCTTGCTGTTGTTATTTTTCGATTGTCCGATTGGTGGATTGTACTTCCATCCAGCTCCTCCTCTAAGCAGGAGGAAACTACAGTGTTGTCAAAACGGCCGATAACTTCCATAATGAAAGATTACTCGTGCTGGCGTCATTGTTGTCAAGAACCAGTAACATCACCAAGGTGGTCTGAATCCATCTCAAATTACAACTTGCTATACCATTGCCTCAATGACCAGCCTTCATGCTTCATCAAGCTGATAAAGTGTATAAAGAAGGTCAAGGAGTTCTTTATTGGATGGAAATATGTCCACCGCCTTCCAGTTAGTGAAGAACTCAAAGATTTCATCTTTCAAGAGCTAAAGATGAAAGCTCCGCTAGCTACTACAGTTGACACAATCCATAAGGTATGTGCGGCCAGGGGTGATTTGGTTCTCCAAGATGATTATTTCCTTGTTTCAGAATTCTTGCGCCCTTGGACTGTTGATGTCGATTATGATGAAAGTGTGCTTACTTGGCACCTCGCTACAGACATCTGCTTCTGCACCAAGAAGCAGGACCAGGAAACTCTCAGTAGAGAAGAGATTAATGCTGTAGAGAAGCATCGTAACATCAGTAAGCAACTCTCAGATTACATGTTGTATCTTTTACTGAGGCAGAAAGCGCTGATGTCTTCAGTAGCCGGGATGTCTGATACCCGGTTCGAAGACACCTTTGCAGAAGCTAAAGAATTTCTGAAGAAGCTGCAGGAACAAAGTCCACAATTAGAAGATTTCAGCAAAAAGGTAGGGGACTTCTGTACAAAAATTCTCGATGTGAAAGCAGCTGTTCGGCCTATTACAGCAAAAGGTGATAAAAGCAAGTCTGTGCTCTTTGATGCCTGTCGCCTCGCTAAGCAATTGCAGATGCTTGGGAAGAATCAGTGGGAGATTACGAGCAAGGTTTGGTTAGAGCTTCTCTGTTATGCAGCTATACGTTGCTCACCTAGAGCTCACATTGCAGAGCTTAAGAGAGGTGGAGAGTTCATCACATTACTATGGTTAATGATGGCTCATCTTGGCTTAGGGGAGCACTTCCGCCAGAACCAGGGTTATGGCTGGACTAAACTGATTATCTACAAGTGAAAGACCCAACTACTTTACCGCAAGGCGGCATAGACACTAACACGAGCACGACAATTTATGTACAATGGATCAAAAGTCTAATATGTCAGACACAATTGTCAAGTCAAGTCATGTTTCTTTACTTACTGCTGTGTATTCTGTTAGGCAAAGTTGATCAAGCAATGGTATTGGTATCACTAGACCCTTTTTTTCTCATCACTTTTAGATCATACCGGTGCAAATGCACAGGTTACAAGTTTAGACTACCATTTTCCAGCTCTAAAGTCAATGCTGCTAGAATAATTAACAAATCTCAAAGCAATGAAAATCCTTTGTCCATACTTCATACAGTATTTATTTTTCCACATATAAAGATGACTATTAATGCAAAATGAAAGGTGCTATAAAAAACTGGGTCAAACTGGGAGAAATTGGGAAAAACTGGGCAAAACTAGGGGGAACTGTATTTTGTAACCGGTAACCGGTGAAAATTGGGGAAAACCGGAAACAACTGAGCAAAACTGGAAACGGGTTGAAAAGAACATGCCCTCAATGTTATCTTAATCAGTTTGTGAGATGAGAATCGACCTAAAATACTAAATTAGTATCAAGCACTTGGTACCAAGTATCGAAAAAAACAAAAACAAAACGAAATAAAAGAACACAAAAACAAAACCACATATTCATTACATGCTAACCCAAATCAAATTATTATTTTCAGCATTGATAAATAGGGGAATTAAATAAAAAAAACATAACTCCAAAAACGTAGTGGCAAAGAATTACTTACAAAAATCTGCCACAAAGCTTCTCAGGTTGCATTCAATTTGTTTCTGGGGGCAGAGCAGTACAAGAAGAGGGGCAGATCGAGGGGAAAGGTAAAGGAGAGTGCTGTATCCCTATTGTACTGTAGTTACTGTTACATGCATAACATACCTAATGGTCTCTGAATTTTTTTTGGTCAATAATGGTCTCTGAATTTAATAGAGAAGAGAAAGAAAAGAAATCATGGAAGTTTTATTACGCGAGGCCTGTGTTCCGCAAAACCAAGGCTTTGATGTTATTGCCCGATCAATAAATACTATTATCATGTACTCGTGTCCAATATGAAAAGTCTAGCTATTTTATATTTTCATATACGGCATAAAATGATCTGACAATCGTGTTTTTATGACTTGGTAATAATATACCTTTTTTATAGGTTGTAAATATGGATAAGGTTCAATCTATCATTGCGGAACCAATAAGTTAGGGTCGTTCCAAAAAATTCTAATCCGACTACTTGTCCAAAAAATAAGTATACAAAATATGAAATTTCATTTTCAAAATTTCCAAAAAAATCGAAACTATCTATAAAAAAATTCAAAACTATTTGAAATTTTTCTGAAATATATGGTATCCAACCAAAAAGTAATTTATGAGGCCGCCTATTTTTAGGGTGAGCACAACCTCAATTAAATGGTGTAGTGTATCAACAACTATTGTCCCACTCACTTCAATTTATTCACATAGTTTATCAGATTTTATCCCCTATTTTGCACGGTTTACTAAATTCAACAATTCATAAATGGTTTGTGAGGGATCAATCCCGTTAGTGAATGATTTCGTGGTAAACAAAGGTAGCAAAATGTTGTACCCAAAAAAAAAAGGTAGCAAAATGTCTCTTATGAGGCCGCCTCAACACGAGGTCATCTTTAGTTAAGCATGACGCCATGCTTATTTGAGGCCGCCTCATATAAGTTTTTGTGCCAAGGCGAATGAGAATAACATTAACAATCTTCAACAGAAACGCAATTTACATCATGGAAAACCATACAAGTAGTTCAAAGTGTCCCTCCCACATGAGCAGCTGCTTCCCTGCTGCATACTTTCATGCTTATATAACAAACAGATTTAAAATCGACACCTTCGACATGCACCCAAATCGAGGAACTGAAGTGATAATGCCACTGACAGACCCCTTTTTTCCGGCAATAGAGACGAGACAACCATGGTCTACTTCAGTGGAAACAAGTTCTACATTTCAATAATTCATTTCTATTACAAGCATTGAAGATAAAAATCTATTGCACTAAAATTATCACCCGCAAGGCGGCAAGATGATCTTCTACTGGTATGATGATCAGCAAAGTAACCAACTAAACACCTTATGTGCACGCTTACCAGATGTACACCAATGCTCAAATCTATGAGGGACACGGAAACGCACTACCATATGTACGGACCTGGAACTTCAAGCATGACCTTCTCAGTGTGTGTTAGGGCTTGACGAAAAATGTCAGGCAAAATATGTAAACAATTTCTTTTAATCAAGTAACCATCTGATGAGTTAGTTGCGGCTGCGATAGACTTCTCTTCTTGGACTAGGCATCAGAGTTTCTGTTCCGTCATAAACCAATCATGTAAACAAGTTAATAAAAGCAAGGGATTCATCATTAGATAACAAGCTGTAACTGGTATAAATATTGTGAAAATTCAACCCTAAGGGCAGCCTGGAGGAAACCTCTAAACTCACAAGTCACAACTCTGAGTACGAGACATATAGAGGTAGCTCAACCACTATATTTTCTTAAATAATACTACTTTGAGAAACCCCAGGATTATTGTTCCCAAAAGAAGAAGAGAGACACATTACGTACCATGCTCTTCATCATCCCCGGACTGGGTAGTGAAAAACGGGGTCAGGTAGTTCTTGTCCAACGATGAGAAAGATGGTGCACTGCAGAAACAAAATTAAATTCAGACCTTTTTTTACTTCCATCAAAAGCGACAACTCCACAGGATAAAAGACAGCTGTAACATTTTATTGTACACTACCTTCTGTGGAATTCTTTTAGTCTCATCTTGAATCTATTTGAAGATGATCCTTCTTCGTCTTCGGGAGGAGATATGTACCCATCACTCCTATTGAAGCCCTGACATAAAAATACTAATTATATCAACTAAAGGGACTATGGCATACAAATGTAATAAATATTCTGATGATTATGAACAGACATGTTATTTATTTCACTGAGAACCATCATTTCATTTGTCACTTCCCATGCGTGTTTTTTAGCCATGTCCACCCTAAAAAAAAGGCAAAACTTGAGAGGGGATGTTTAGGGAGGGCAGCAGGTGGTTTATCCACAATGAATGCATAGGCTAGAGGGGAACCTTCTTGATCCTCAAAGAAAAAAGTTAAGAACGAAGTATCATGACAAGTTAGCCTAGGAATCACTTTCTATACTCCATATACTACTGGGGACGGTGAAGAGAGTTATTAAGTCAACTACTGATGCCATGGAATGCAGATTGTTATCCACCAACACCCTATTCGTCCGCCAACACAAGATGAAAGAAAATCTTTTTTTTTTTTAGATAACATGGGTAAGCTTTACTTGATTAATAATCCATGGGCCCTGAAGCCTTTCTGAACTCCAAACTTACCTCCCCTACGTGGCTTTCATTGCTATCACCTATAACTTGCAAGGCTTCAAGCATGGTGCCAGTTGATCCTCCAATCAGTAAAACCTGCAAAATTCTCTCAGAGAGTTAATGTGAACACATACATACGTAACCATAGAATTATTTCCAGCGTGGAAGCTTGGATAAAAAGGAAAATGCATACAACTCATTTATTTTCTCTTTTTATTAGCATAGAGATATGTAACTTATCAATGTTAGAAAAGTGATGTTAGGTGTCTTTTATTAGGTGAAAAGTTGTTTATCTGAGGAAGGTAATTAGCTTGAGTGACAAGTAGGCCAAAATGTGTAAAGGCTATCAACAGTGTCAGGTAAAGCTTGAGCGCCAAGTAGGCCAAAGACGTGTAAAGGCTGTTAGCAGCATAAGGTAATTAGCTTGATGGAACAAGAACAGAACATCAGTTTTTCCTGACCGCAAAAATACGACTTTATTTCATCCCTTAAGTTGAGGTATTTTCATGTAGAGTTTTTCACTCTATCCTAATAAACTTGCTATCATGATTTTCCTAAGCTGTCCATTTCCAATGGAGCCAAAATGATTCGCTACTCTTTCGCTTTGCAATATAATAAATGGCTTATCACCAATTGTCCATAGTTCTTATTTATTGTACAGTTAGATGGTCGTCGCGCATTGGATCAAGGATTCAAGGGTAAGGTTTCGTACAAAATGAGAGGTCAGGACGCCTACCGTCAAAACAACTATTGCTGTCGTTGCTGTGAAAATTGTTTGGCCATGTCCTTCAGGCAGATCATGAACGGATTGGAGAGCAAGAGCAAAAGCCATAGCCCCTCTTAGTCCTGATCAAAAGTATAATGTCTTATGTATGACCAAATATACATTTAGTATGGACACATTAACATGATCGAGGAATAGGCGAAAGAACACCAAGATCATACCGCTGTACCAAAGTGCTTTCTGATGTGTCATTGGTATCTTCCGATGAGCAGGTCGAGCCAAATTGACCAGATATCCACAAGAGAAGACATTGACAGCCCTTTATAAGATGAAAATAAAACATATGTGAGTAATTTCATAGACAATATCATCACCCTATTACATGTATATGCTGCTACCCTGAATTAGATTGTGACCATTTTCGAACACTATTGCCAAAGCCATTGCATGTATACTTTCCTCTATATATTTGTGATATCAAAGTGAAAGGACGGTGGGAGGCTATATGGTAGGTGACCTCTGACCACCAGACAGACTATTTGCAAATCACAATATATATCAAGTCATCAATCATCTGGTTCCAAACTTCCAACTATCATTAAAAAGTGTGAGGACATTTACCTGGCAATCAAGATAATTATCTGATCAAATCACGCTGGATAAGGAACAACAAAGAGGCACAACAATATCCAGGATACGTATAGCTATCTCAGATATGCCTTACAAATTTTTTTATCATGATAAAGGATACAATCGAGAAGAAGATAAAGCCGACATGTGACCAGCTATGCTTTTCCATGACAATATCAAGACCCATGTATATAAATCTGCACATAACCAACCAAGTCAAAAAGACGTACAACAGTCGTCTGATAAATTCTTCCTATCCAGAAAAACAAAGTGACCTTTCTTACATAAATGTTTCCGCTAAGGATGATATTAGATGAAAAAACTCAGATACAAATTGTTGAGACTTCTCTGACAAATTTGAGAAAGTATAGTGCTTCATGACCTGAAACAGGATAAGCAAACCATCCTTTGACCAATCTTGGGCTTAAATCTTAAATAAAATATACAGATCAATAGAAAATGTACTCACAATCCCGGTGAACAATATTGATACAATGCCAGAGAGACCAAGACCTTCTGCAAGCATATACCTGAGACGTGGACAACATCAGTTAAGGATCACTTCCCAAAGGTTAGAAGAAAGAAGAGAGTCTTAGGCTGCTTACGAGAAATACGGAAATAGAACAAAAAGACAGCATTCCAAGTTCTGGAGGCTGAGCAGAGGATGACAAAAACAATGCTATTAGAAACTTTAAATAGAATCTATCTTTTGGTAAACTAAGATATCTCTTGCACAAGGTAGTAGGTGCTTACTTATCAATATCTAGACCAGCATACTTGAAAAGGTTCATGAGGTCAAGGCTGCACAATACATTTCTATGCTAAATGTAAATAAACAAAATAAAGACAAATGTCTGAGTAGTAAGATAGCCTTTAGTATAAGGATATGAGAGCAGATATAAATCCGACACCAACCCCTGCGTGGGAAATTGTCAATGGGTGGGTCAGAATCTTCGTATAAGATTAAATAAAACATATAACAAAGAAGAGAAAAGTAGAGAAGACATAATAAAGATGCACACAGATCTAGAGCCATCTGTTTCCTCCAGTAACAAATATAACTCTCAGACAATTGTTGACTGAGCCAAAAGACTAAAACTATTTAACAATACAGAGATACAATAACAAATGAGCAAGCATAAAATGCCTTGACGCGCAACTGGTCATAAACTGCAGGGAAAGTACAACCAATTTTATGAAGCATTTATACTGCACTCTGAAACTATGTTCCTCGTGAAAATTATAAACAGGCACCCTGGACTCCTGGAGAATTAAATAGTTGGTTCACTTCGAGATATTATCTTCAACAAATTAAAACTTCCTAGAAAGTACCCAAATATGTTTGGTTGACAAAAGGAAGAACATCCTGCAGGATTTTCCAATTACCCCGGGGGGTGGGTGGGGGTGGGGGTGGGGATGATAAGTACTTCCTCCAACCTGGGAGAAGTAAACATTCCTTCATTTTTCTCAACCAAACAACCTTGTAGCTTTAAATACATGACATTTGAAGATAGAGACATCACAACCTCTAGCTTTTAAGTTGAAACACAAGCTGAACCACCAATGTAGACACTAGCCAATTCACTTGTGTAAAGCATCAGTTTCGTATTCAATCTCTTCAAAATCAGAAATTTGCAAAGCCCGATGTTATTCTCTTAAAGCAAATACAACTGGCTTGTGCTTTCGCAGTGATGACACTAAGGCTCTTCAAAAGTCCTCAACACTAAGATTACAGTTCTAAAAACCATTATAGGCAGACGCTGAAGCAACTAAGCAAGTCTTACTGAACTTTCTCAATAACATGAACATTGCCCCAGTGTACACAGGCACAGTAAGGGGGGACAAGTGTACGCAGCCTTACCACAGAAAACATAAAGTGACCCTTGATCTGAACTCTGAAGCATGACAGTAAATTAATGCAGATAGTTTGATGAACCATTTTGATTTAGTCCAAAGCCAAACAGTAGTGAATCTTACTGGACTTTCTTAAAATATAAAAATAAAATAAAATAAAAGATGATGTCCTTGCAAATCCAAGAATTACACAAAGCATGAGCTACAGTCATAAGGTGATACATGACCAACAAAAACGCTGGAGACCCTAAGCAAAGCCCGTGCAGCAGCTAAAGGGATTGCATATGATATTCTTTCAGATTAACATGGCAAGTACAAACTACATCCACATTTAGCACCAAATGATATAATTTACCTGAAGACAATGAGCCAACAAAAGTCTCAAGAAACCTAACGACAAGCGTGAAGATATTCTGTCCGGATGACATATGACCGTTCAACAATGACATTGTCCTGAATTGTGCACCACAGTTTAGTAGTTAAATTCCTTTAGAAGTTCAGATACATGATACCAAAACAGAAGTTCAACTTTACAAACCTGTACAGGGAAATTGCAACCTTCCAATTGTGTTGCAGATGGACCAAAGATTGTCATCAAACTCATGGATATTAGGGATCTTCAAGCAGTAGAACACGAAATGGGTATTAAGACCAACTAAAATAACTTACAGCATCATTCAAAACAGATTCCCCAAAAACCAAGGCGTAAAGATTCACATCGGTGCCAAGCTCCTGAAAAGAGATTCAAAACTATAAAGAAGGTTCTGGAACAATGGGTATACAGCTATTCAAGGAAATCGTTGCAAGACACAAATACATCCAGAAGAACAATTAGAGAGAGATAGAAATGTAAATAGTAAAAAAGTACGGTTGGAAAAAATAACCGGACTGAAACAGCATGATGATTTACATCAAAATTCACTAAGTACTAGTCTCAACCTAAGAGGCCTTGACACAAAACTGCAGAAAATTGAGGGCCACAAATTCGACATCTCTTATAGCATTTTGTAAATAAACTTTTGAAGTGTCACAGCTACTACATAATGCCATAATGGTGCAGCCGCAGCAGCAGACCAGGTAACAGTAACATACTGACTAGACAATAGACTCATCTTCGCTGTTATCCATCTGGCTCTTGCTCAACTTCATTGCCCTTTCTAGGTAGCACCCGAGATCCAGAGCCACAAAACGAAGTGCAAAGCTTTTCTCCCTTTCTCCTAACTGTCAAGGATAAAAGCATATCCTTTGAAAGATTTCCTAATGGCCTCTGTCCCGCGACACACTTTCTCTTGCTCCCCCCTCCCCTTTTTCTCCCATGAAAACTCCCCAACTAATTGGACCTGGACAAACCAGATTGGTCAAGATTGAAAAGCAAACCTTTTAATTAAGAAACTCCATAATGCATTTGTCAGAATTCAAGAGCAAACATGGCCTTCGCATGTTTGGAGTGATCAAGGTGAAGGGCCTTGGATGGGCAAACATCAGAGCACACTCTAGGATCAGTTCCTCATGGGTTTTGCCTATCGGGACAATAAGTGGAAACTTTATCTTCCAGTTCCAGCTATCTAAGAGCTACAACCAGTGAAGTTCAGGGCAGTTTATGAAGTAGTTGCAATTGGTAAGGGTATATCGTCAGCGACAACAAATTAAGAGTTTGAAGAGAGCATGTTACTGCTTACACACTTAGGATCATCAAATTGATAGCCTAGGAAGTTGATCGAATAATTAATTTGATAAATTGACTAAGGCCAAGGCAAATTTAGCACAGAGATAATCAATTCACTCTTGATTACAGGAAGGACTGGTTAGTGAAATCTTTCGGATAACCAGAGAAACGGAGATTGATAGACTTCGAGTGGCGAAGAAGATAGGAGGAAAGGAGAGGGATTAAAGAGAGAGTATAGATATTTTCATTCATACATTTCTCAACTGATGACGGCCTTTATATGCATCATCGATGCAGAGGGTTTTTTTCACTAAATTCCACAAAAATAGAAAATAACGAAATTACCTAAATATGCTAAAATGTTTGGTTCGTATCAATGTCTTCCCCTTGAAATGAAGCTTGTCCTCGAGCTTCAAGATATAAATAGGAGGACAAGGATAGGTATGGTCAAGGTGAAGGGCCTTGGATGGGCAAACATCAGAGCACACTCTAGGATCAGTTCCTCATGGGTTTTGCCTATCGGGACAATAAGTGGAAACTTTATCTTCCAGTTCAGCTATCTAAAAGCTACAACCAGTGAAGTTTAGGGCAGTTTATGAAGTAGTTGCAATTGGTAAGGGTATATCGTCAGCGACAACAAATTAAGAGTTTGAAGAGAGCATGTTACTGCTTACACACTTAGGATCATCAAAAAGATAGCCTAGGAAGTTGATCTAATAATTAATTTGATAAATTGACTAAGGCCAAGGCAAATTTAGCTCAGAGATAATCAATTCACTCTTGATTACAGGAAGGACTGGTTAGTGAAATCTTTCGAACAACCAGAGAAACGGAGATTGATAGACTTCGAGTGGGGAAGAAGATAGGAGGAAAGGAGAGGGAGGAAAGAGAGAGTATAGATATTTTCATTCATACATTTCTCAACTGATGACGGCCTTTATATGCATCATCGATGCAGAGGGTTTTTTTCACTAAATTCCACAAAAAATAGAAAATAACGAAATTACCTAAATATGCTAAAATGTTTGGTTCGTATCAATGCCTTCCCCTTGAAATGAAGCTTGTCCTCGAGCTTCAAGATACGAATAGGAGGACAAGGATAACAAAACAAGAATGATGAGCAACAGCAACATATGCAAGCTTGAGAAAATGAGGCGGTGCTAGCTGATACACTCTGACAGACCTTGGACAATGGTTTCCACCAGGATCAAAGGCATTATTGATGCACCTTGAAATTGAAGGGATATTGAAGATTAACATGGACCTTATCTAAAAAAAAATTGAAGATTAACATGGAAATGGCCAATTTTATCTCCGTACATCCTTTTTTACTTAGTTTCAAAGATTATACCAGCACTGATCCTGTATTTGAAATAGTCTCAATCTAATGACTCCAAATAGGCAATGCAACAAACATGCCAGTGGGAAGCTACAGATGACCCAGGATAGTTTACGAAGAAACTAATGCATTTCCATTTTTCCACCATCATTCCAATACTTTCCAATATCAGTTATCTCCTTGGATTGTATCAATATTTTCCCCATGAAGGATCTTTGTCCCCAAGGATCTGAATTGTAACTTTTTCTGTAGTATACCAACTCCCCCTCAACTAACATCCTATGCTCTGCCCTGCCACCTTACTACCCATTCAACATGAGCAACTTTCGAAGAGGAAAAAGTGCTACTGAGATGTTCGCCCGGATCCTACACCCAAATCAGTGAGGAGAGACTCAAATGCAACATGTAAGTAATTAACTTTAAGTCACTTTAACAAACTTTGATCCCATTGTCTCTGTGATAAAGGATGTGCTTTCTCAATAGGAAGCTTGCTTAAAATGCAGCTCCTGAACTGAAGTTTTATTGACCTACTAGCTATGCCTTTCATATGTGTGAATCCCTTGGAACAACCTATGTTACTATGTAGGATCCACATAATCAAAGACTTGTATTTTCCACAATCAAATAGATAATTACTCCTCACTCTTAAACCCATATTAAAATCCCAGAGTGGGACTTGGGATAAACTTGGTGGCAGGATGCCTTTTGACTTGGACAAGAGGTATTTGACATTGAATTGTGATCTTTCTTTCACTTTCCAATTCAAAACGGAGGAGGAGCTGGGACTACCTTTTCTAATATCATCCAATATGTCTAGTCTTTATGCTTTTGAGTATATTAATTATTAAGTTCTAGGTCACATATCTATCATATCATCCAAGTCTGCTAAAAAGTTCCCAAATCTCCAAATTAGTTTTGGTGCAGCACAACCCAATCCACTCTAAGAACTGTAGCTAACCACATAACTAGCTTAACATGTCTAAATCATTTCTAGATATAGCGCTTCGACCAAATAATTGACAGTGACTGGGGATATTGCTCAGATTATCTGTATACAAACGCAGGGGATATTACTCAGATTATCTGTATACAAACGCATATACTGGCAAAACATTAACCACGAGATGGAAACAGCAAAATGGGAAACAGCAAAATGAGAAACTCGCCTGGAATATTGCTAAAACCGTGACAGGATCAGTTGATGATATGAGAGCACCAAACATCATGCATTCAACAAACGGGAGTTTATACATGAGAAACGTGAGTCCTCCAAGGTACCTAAAGCAGCAATGCATTGCATAAAACTTAAAAACAGATGGACTAGCTGACATAAGATATCAATATCTGAGGATGAGAATTACTTACACTAAAACGCCAGTCAACATTGAAGCCACGAAGGTCCCAAGAATAGAAACTGTCACAATCGCTCCAAAGTTTGAGAAGAAAGGTTTCTGAAAACCACATTACATAAATTTAAAGAGAACCCCCAAGTGATTGAACTGGGAATGAGTGAATATAGATGTGAGAACTTACAGGTGAAAGAATGAACCCTGATTGAGTGAGCACTAGGAGTCAAGTAAAACCAGCAGAAGCCAAATAAAATAAATTATAAAATGATTTAAAAGTAATCGAAATTCTACGCAAACTAGCTCAGAGAATGTAGAAAGTTCAGAAAGGATATAATATGATCGGCGGCAACAAGAAAAGAAAGAAGAACTCCTCATGGAAATTAAACCACCCCCTGCAGATTAAACAATGAGAGCTGACATGATCAGATAAACGTAATTAAATTAAGTACAAAAGGACAAGAACAGTTCCAAGATGGCAAGAACCTGATGCTGGTTTCTGTATTTGAGAGGTTAGCAAGTCCACCAACAACTAAACCTGTTAATCATAATTTATCCACTGTAAAAAACTTGTAACAACAACAAAGTTTGTAATTCCCAAATATCAAAGCGCCCCCCTCCCCCCCCTACACACACAAACACGCAAAAAAAAAAAAAAAAAAAGGAGGAAAAAAAAAAGGATGGTGCCTAGAAACTTCCTAGAAGCATTATGAGTGGTTTCTTCTATCCCCATCACATATACTGCATGACAACAGAAGCTTGATGCAGCGGAATTGACTCAACCCAAAATAAGCACAGTGAAATGAAGAACATATGAAGGAAGTTCACAAAGTGGAGACCATTGCCGCAAGAAAGGAAGTTTAATAAGTAGGTTATTTTAGAGAGAGAGAGAGAGGATAACAACTACTCCAGTCCAATATAACTACCTCCCTTTTTATTCTACAAGGACTGAAAATAAGTGTCAAGTTTCCAATACAGAAATGTTTCATACTGCACTTTTTGGCACTATCTTTCCTTAAACTCCTCTTCTTCGGCCAATGGACTCAGAATTAGCGCAATCTCGTTAGAACACAATATGTAGAAGAGAAATTTTGGATTTCACTACAACACAAAGCAAGAAACTCCTACTAGAGCTGGCAAAAGTTGACACGATACAAACCTAATACTAAACAAATAGAATGGAGATGTGCCTTGAGCTAGCTTATTAATTGAATGATTAAGGTTAAGTTTAATCCCTACATCCCAGAAAGTATATGTGAGTCACAGTTGTCACAAAGGTAACAAACTTTATGGGACAGAAGAAGTATATTCTGCCCCAAAAATGATCTGCTTTCACCCATTTATCTATTAGGTTAATGGGTTAAAAAATTCAAAGTAGCCAATATTTTCAATGGTTCGGTTAGTGTTGAGGTTTTCAAACTCTTCCAGTATATGTTTAAGTATGGGTGTACCCTTTTTTCTATTGTAATTCGGTGATCACACTAGGCAACTCCTTGAATGCAATTTACCACATATCAAAAACTGACTACTGATCCTGAGAAATGCACAATTGAAAACCCTATGCAATATTCTGCCGATAATCACAAAATTAAACATTGATTGTTGTAGAGTAAGTTAATGTATCCCTCCATAAGTCCATCTCATACATCCCATTCTGATGACGACGGAATGCATAGCTGATCAAACTGGAAATGAGTGATATTGTGGTACATTAACATAATCCAGTCCTTCACTAGAAGAAAAAGAGGTCAAACAAGTTCATAATCTTAATGGGTGAACCAAATGCAAACAAAGGGAAAACCCACAAACAGAAAATTACTCAAGCTACACAATCCTATTTCCCCAAATGCAAGAACCTCAACACACTACACTCAAATTCTTGACAAACCCAGAACCTCATTCCAGCAATAGAACAAACCCAAACCCAAACCCAAAAAAACCCATTACAGGTTTGCTCAATCAAAAGGGGTTTAACAATGATCAGCTAAAGATAAACACTAAACTACCCACATTTCTAAATCAAAAACTATCACCAATCAACTACAAGAAATGAGTATAACTGTAAGAAAAAGAATAAAAATGAGAAAGACTTACCAATTAAGAGAGAGGCGCTAGCTTCAGGAAGATAATAAAATTTGTGACGACGCAAAACATGACCAAGAACAAATGAAAGGACCAACATCATAATCTGAAGAAGAATTCCAACACCAGCTGCTTGCTGTTCTTTTGCCGGACTTGCCCTTGAATCAGCCGGAGAAATCAACTGATCCTCCATTTTTGGCCGATTTTATGGATTACCCACCTATTCAAATTCCTGGAATTTTTTTAATGGGATTCTTATGATTTTTGTGTTTTCTTGAGATTGGTAAGAAAATTTGGGAGTTTATTTAGAGGTCAACAAAGTTGAGAGTATAGAAGAGAAGTTACTGTCTTTGTTTTTTCAGGTTTTTCTCTCTTTTTGTTCGTTTTCTATGTGTTTTGAATTCTTTCTTTCTTTCTTTTTTTCTCTGTGGAAAGAACAAAGAACTACCCAACTTCTCTACTTAACTCCTGTGCCAAGTTCTTCAATCAATCCCATACGTCAGTATTGAGTATTCCCCTCTCGTCTACCATTTTTTTTTTTTTGTTTCCGTTTTTCCCCTTTTATTTTTTTCATGGGTGTTAATGTTCTTCCCACGATTATGACTTTTAATCACTTCTCTTTTAGTTACCACTTTAGTTTAATTGAAGGGACTCGATTATCACAAATAAAAATTGAAGGGACTTAGTAAGGGTAATTATTTTCCGATCAAAAAGTTTGTTTTAATTTACGGTTGCTATTTTTATTTTATTTTGTTTCGGAATTGTTTAACGTAAATCCTAAATTACTAAACGCAAATATTTTCGTTGCAATACTTTCCAAAACACCCTTTGCATTTGCAAACCACCTTTCTCCTCCTTGTTCCTTTTTCTCTGAGAATTAACTCTCAAAAACTCTAATCCACATTGATGATTCTTTTGATCAAGACCAAAATTTGATAAAACTAATGATAATATTTAAGTAACCAAAGTAATTAGAATTTTTTTATACATTCTTTAGGGTTTATGGGCGGTTTAAATGGAGGTTGGGTGGTTGAGGGAGTGGTGGCTAGGGTTTGACGGCAGCAAGGTGAGAGGTCGCCCCGTGGTTCGAAGACTTCGAACTGGACTTGGGGTTTGGACAGAGGTGGCGGTGGGGGGTTGAGCTGAATTGCGGTGACGGTGGGGCGGTGGGTGCTGCATCTGGGGAGGTGGAGGTTGACTGTGGGTTTGGCTGTGCGGGGCTGACAGGGTGGAAGGTGGTGGCGGCTAACACGGGCGTGGGGTGTTACGGGGCTGAGGGGGAGGGGTGTGTAACTGGGTGGGGTGGTGGGCTGTCGGTGGGGATTGTATTTCTTCCAGATTTGTTTTAATTTTATTTAATTTTGTTTTTTTAGGGATTAAAGGATTTGAGGGAATGGAGAGTGGTAGAGAGAAAACAAGGGTGAATGGAAAAAGGGTGATAAAATGTTAAGGGTAGTTTTGGGAGAAAAGATTTGCGCTTAGTAATTTGCGATTTACGTTACGCAATCCCCTTTTTATTTTTGCGGAATATAATTGTCCCTAGTGAGTCATTTCCAATTCTACGACACCATGGCAATCTAACAGCGTTAGTGTGTGATGTGTACTATCACTTATATCCAATGTTGGGTACAACTCACTCAAAACAGACAAGATCAGGAGGAAACACGCGGATTGGATTGAACAAATAAAAACATGTGGATTGGACTTCTAGTTTTAAGTGAGGGGTTGTACCTAATTGCAGTACAGTTTATTGCACCTAACAATTTGGGTGCAATCTAACTTGATACAAGATAGTCAAAGAATAAATTTTGGAGTGAACTTCATTCTCCTTTCTTGTATACACTCTTCCAATCTAAACATGACTCACTTCTTGTGAGCTCAAAAAATGTGGTCGTTTAAACTCAAGTCCACGGTTTGAATATTTGTTTAAAGTGAACAAATAACGAATGATGCAGGCATATCTCTTTTCGAATTTATGTGAAAAGTTATTGTGGTAAAACTCTTGGTAGAAAATTCTAGATCTTCTTACTTTAACTATAAAGAAATTATGAGCAAGACAATAAAAAATAGTAAAAATATTGAACCTCAACCACCTCCCTCGATCACCCCTATATGTAACCAGGGGAGAATTTAATATGGAGCACGGGGGTCTCAGGCAACCAGAATAATAAAAGTAAAGTTCAGAACAGTAAAATAAAAAAGGGAAAAAAAATAATTAAAGTACCAAAAGGCCCCCACATTTTAGAATATTAAAGGGGAAAGGGGTCTGAATGGTAAAAACAAAAAAGTAAGTAGACACAGAGGTCCCCACACAAATTGACAGTTCAGTTTGGGAATCATTTTCCCCAAAAAAAACATTGTCTCTCTGTCTCTCTCTCTCTCTCTTATCTCTTATCTCTTTGACTCTCTCTCCTCTCTCCTCTCTCCTCCATCCTCTCAAATCTCGATCCAGTCACCTCTTACCTGACTGGCGATTCGTGCACCGACCAACAATCAACATGACCGGCTGACCGCCTGACCATTCACCGTCGTCCCTCGACGACGTCCCAACTCCATGACCAGTGAGTCAGCGACGAGTGGGTGACCACGATTGTCGATCCACGATTCACGAACCACCGCACCACGAGTAACGAGTCGCGGATGCGCGCCACCACCTCAGCCACTCGACAACCACCACGACTTCGTATTAAACCACCACAACATGTAATTTTCTAATATTCAATAGTTATAGTTAAAACTAGGTTTTTCAATTTCATTCACTTAGTTTGATAATATTTTATTTGGAAATTTATTTTGTTAATTTGATGAATGATTAATTTGGTAATTTATTTTGAAATTGTGGAGTTTTTATACTTTAATTACTTAATTTCAAAATTGATTGTTACACTGTTATTTTAATGAGTAAGTTGATTGTTTAAAATTCTAGATTGTTTAGTTTTTGGAATTGCTTATAAATTTAGATATTACTTGACATATGGATGATTATGAACTATGGTAATTGGATGTTTGGATTGCAATTTGGCTACATTTAGTTCATTAACTAAACTTTGATTTAGAAGTGAAAAGAAAAATGGGTGATCCAGTGTTGAATAATTGTTTGGTCAATTTTATTGCGAGAGATGCTTTCTTTAAAGTTGTCGATGAAAATATAATTAACTACTTTCAAAACATGAAGACTCGTCGAGGATAATTGTAAAAGAATTCTCCGACATTTTGTATTTTTCCCTTTCAAAAGCCGATTTTATTTTTTTTAAAAGTATTTTATAATATCAAATTCCGTTATAGATATTTTGTTCATGGTAAATTTTTTTGGGTTACCACAATATTATTTTTCTAGATACGCCACTGTATGTAACAATCTTGAACCCATTAGTATTATAGCTAACAGAGCTCAACCATAAACATCATTCACTTTTCACTAACATCTTTACTAATAACTAAGAAGAAAGATGATCACTGTCGTCATCGTCGTTTTCTAGCACCACAATCGTTGCTATTACCGAAATCACCGAGTTTTGATATTATTCTTCTACTACATATGTCTTCTTTAGTTCTTTTATCATTCAAATAAACCACTTTCATTACTCAAACTAAAGCAATATGACACAAGTTCTATAAAGTAAGATATGATGTATTTGTTCAAATTAAAGTGATCACACTAAGTTATGAAAATGAGTACAACATGAATCTCCGGCCCTTGTTCACATCCTAGTTATTCTCCTTCAACTACTTTTTATATGGAGCATGTTCGGATTTTTAACTACATTCACATTGTACAACTTTTGCACATTATTGCTGATTATTTTTTACCATATAACATATATATATATATATATATATATATATATATATATATATATATATATATATGTTCAAATTTGCAGTTTGTTTTCACTTACACTTTTACGCCATTGGTATACATACTAATGTGTTGTTCCTCTAGGATGCTAAATTGATTTTTAAATTGATTTATTGCCTTTTGTAAGACATGAGTTGATAATATCAATAATACTCACTCAAATGCAACATCAAATATAATAACCATAATATTAAATAAACCATTTTAAGGAATAATGAGCAATACTATATATGATACCTTATCATCTAATTGTGTGAATAAACTCATGTTTGAGTAATGGAGCAAATGACGTACCTTGGAGCATCATGTTAAAAGTATTTACCAATATACCAACTATACTTATGATGTAAAACTAAGGGGTCCAATACTTATCACTACAATATACATTTTATAATAATATAACCCTTGAATTTGCAATACCTGCTTAAATTCAATTTATAAATTAAATATATTTATTTATCAAATTGCACAATTTTTATTGTTTATCATACACGCATCGTCCAACATAAGGCATACAACAATAATTTGATTGAGTCTACATTAACAAAATGCACACTTAACAACTAATATTAGTTCCTTAGAATTCGATGTAGCGAAACTTGTTAAATGTGTGTTGAAAGATCTTGAGAGTCACGTAACTTTGTTTTTGAGTGTGAATATTCTTCATTTGTTTGTAGTAAGGCTTGTTGTTCGTTCTTTTCAATAAAATGGTACGATACTGAATGACGTGAATCAGGATCGCTTGTAAAAAACTGAAGTACGGGTCGATATTTTTAACTTAAAACTCGTTCAAACATATTCAATATTGGACTCATGTGAAGGTATGTTTTAAAATATTTCCAATGACATAAGTATGCTCATGAATTTATTTTGGAATAACAAGATTTATTTAAGTGATAAGTTTCACATTAAATAAATCAAAATTAATTGAAATGAACTAAAATTAAGTTGAGGAGAACACAACTTTAGGCAAAACGTTGCATAAAGATCGTCAATTATTTTATTTTATTTTAAAGAAACAGTGACTTAAGAGAAAGACTTATCATAACATGTAGCCCATGTCCCCGAGAAAATTTCCAAACAATAATTGATTAATAACATTTCATGTGTGACAGTGAGTTGTCTTGTATACATTAAAAATTAAAAATTATTTGATTTCACTCATTGATGGTGGAAGTTATATTCATTTTATTATATTAGATTATTATTCTTGTTTTGAGAATGTTAGGTGGAGTAATATTCGTAGGGATGACAATCGGGTTACTCATGAATAGGGATGGCAATGGGGCGGGGCCATAGTGGATAAAGGTAGATCCATCCCCATACCCACTAGGATATTTCGATTCCGCCACCCGCCACGGGTTGGAGATCCCAAATCCACTCCTGCCCCACTTACCCGGCGGGTATCCACCTCCACTCCATTTATTGAGAGGGTATCTATATCCGCTTTATACCTGTCCGAAAAGAAACGAAGCCCAAATATGAATCTACATCAAATTCATCCAAGATAATTTGCAAGGAAAATTTTGAGCTTTTTAATAAGCAATAGCAATAGACAATTTTATATATTTGATAAAATAAGATTTTATATATTTATATTTTACATTTTTTATTTTTATGTGGGTATGAGGCGGGGGCGGGTAAGCGCGTATAAGGTGGAGCGGGGCTCCAACGAATATCCAATGGGGGAAGAAGGCAAACCACCTCCGCCCCCTCCCCACGGCGGTTTTGCTTTATCAAAACCATCACCGCCCCACCCCACCTAGCACTCCCCATCCCCGCCCCAACTGGGGCGGATGCGGGGTGGTATCCACCTATATCCGCCCCCATTGCCATCCCTACTCATGAATCAAACTATGTTGCTCTTTTGAAAACAGATTTGTAATAGTATTTTGGTATTTGAAATTCATTGTAACGTGAACAAAACGTTGATGTTAGAATTTGATTAGTTGAATGAAATTTATTGCTAAATCGCGACATCAAAATAATTTTTTTTAAAAAAATAAAAGACGAAAGAAGCTAACTTATTAGAGCTATTCAATGTGTGCTTGGTGCGCCGGTAAACAAATTATAATTGTAATTGATTAAGTGTTCTAGTCTCATTGAGGTACAACCACGTGCTCAATGTTGTGTCCTCTCGATACAAAAATCAATAGCTGTCTTAGCCAATGTTTAAAATTGAGGTGTTGTGTACTTGTGTTGTATTGTCCAATACTCAACTCCTTTGTCCCTCATACGAAAAACATAATTTAATTTGCAAAATGAAATTAATTCAGCCATTATTTCCCTAATCACTATTTTAAATGCTAAAAGAAACTTGTAGGCGCAAGAGTGAGCAATACTACACACTCAATTAGAGCAATTAGTGTCACACAATAGCAACTACTCCTAGCAAGTCCGAGTCCAAAAATATCTGCCAAACCCAAAACCCCATAAAACCCTAATTACTCCCTCAATAGCTGCCCCGCCTTTCTTTCCCCCTTTTTACCATTTCTCCCTCTTATATAACCCCCGCATTTTCTCTGCCTCCATTCTCTCTCTCTTAAAACCCTTCTTCCTTAGGGTTTTGAGTTCTCTCTCCTTCGTAGCCTCTCTCTCTCTCTCTCTCTCTCTCTCTCTCTCTCCCCCCTCCCTTAAACCCTATTTCCGAAAAAAACTCTCGCCATGGGCAAGTCTAGCAAGAAATCAGCCTCCAAAGTTCGTTTCTTTTTCTCTTACCTCTCTGCTGTCTTGTTCCTTTGTATAGTAAACGCGTATTAACGGTGTTGTTTTTCGTGTTTTTGTTGTTTTTAGGTTGATGTTACACCAGTTGCTTCTGGCAAGAAAGGTGAGTTGTTTTTCTGAGTTTTGTGTAGTTTTGTATGTGTTTTATGTTTGATTTTATGTTTTTTGGTTATGGTTTTGATTGTGATTTTGATTTGATATTTGTTAGGTAAGAGAGCACCTGAAGAGCCTATTGAGAAGTTGGTGAGTGCCAAGAAGCAGAAATTGGAGAGAGATGAAGCTGTAGCAGCTAAGAAGAAGTTGGAGAAGAAACAGCCACCAAAGAAAGTGGAAACCTCTAGCAGCTCTGATGAGTCTGATGATGATTCATCATCAGATGATGAGCCCAAGGTATTATAAATATATCACTCTTATCTTTTTATGTTAAAGATGCATACTTTATATGATTTTATAGCTTTTTGGTATTAGAGGGCTATAGCGTCAAGACTCAAGAGTAATAATCTGAATCAATCTTAGTATTGCAATTGTGTAGTACCCAGAACTTTTTGTTGAGGGTATATAATAATATGAGAGTATTGCAGTTGAATATCCATATACTTTATAGTTTATGAGGAGAAAGTTTGATGTATTTTACAGTTAATAGTGCATATTTTTGAGGGGAAGGTAAAATATACTAATATATGCTGTGTCACTTGCTAGTGTACTTGATATTTAAACTTTCTCAGAAACTTTTTATTGATGTAAAACAAGCTTGTTTTCTGTTTTGTTCATTGTTTGTTAAATTGACATTTTGAAACGATATCTAGGATCAGTTACTCATTCATTCATAGTTGAGTCTGGTATTGTGATTTTTGTAGAGAGCAATTGGGAAATGATTTCAGTATGATATTTGTACATGGGTTCTGCTTGCTCTGTTTTGCCTAATTGGTAGAGGACCAGGTGTATGGTACATATTAGATAGATGTGCCTGTATGTTGTCGATTTATATGTGAGGACTGATGGGGCATTCTTGTTATTGGCCGATTTTGAAGAAGACACAGCCTCCTCCTAAGAAAACCACTGCTGTTGTGAAAAAGAAAGCAGAGGATAGCAGCTCTGACGATTCAGATTCTTCAGAAAGTGACTCTGATGATAGCGTAAGTAGTTAATGAGTCTTCATTCCCTTTGGGAAATCATCAGTTTGTTTTGAATAATTAGTTATAACAACGTGGCTTTATCCCTTACAGGACAAACCTCAACTGATAAAGAAGCAACCTGCTGCTGCAGTGAAGAATGGTGCCAAAAAGGATTCCTCATCAAGTGATGATTCTGAGTCAGATTCTGACTCAGATTCATCAGAGGAAGAGGTAACCATTTATTTTATAGTTGTAGCACTTAGTACTGCTGCTCAGAATGATAAGAGATTAAAGTCATTTTTCCATTCATAACATGCTTGTGTTGGTACAAAATTCCAGGAGGAGAAGAAAGTTACAGCTCCTGTCAAAGCTGTGAAGAATGGTTCTGTGACGAAAAAGGATGACTCAAGCTCCTCTTCATCTGAAGAAGATTCAGATGATGATAGCTCAGATGATGACGATGTAAGTTACTGTATTTTTGGCTTGCTTTGTTTTATTTTATCGTTTTCTGTACATGAATCTTCTAACCTTAATTATTTTATTCAAGTGGTGGGAATAATGGGAACAGAACTTAAGTTGGAATATTATAAATACTTCAACTATCGTCCTTAAAATGTGACAACTTTCACATAAATCTTCATGAAAGCATAACAGCTTTTATCTGGGGGGGATTGTGAGTTTGTAAAAATCAATACTCCAATTTTTTGTATGAATGGAAAATATAATGTTTTCTATTCCTCCAGGCTGCTGTTAAGCCTGCTGCCAAGGTTGCTGCAGCGTCCAAGAAAGAAGAATCAAGTGATGAAGAAGAGGATTCGGATGAAAGCGATGAGGAGGCCCCACCAGCAAAGAAGGTAAGATATCAAGGTCAAAGGTTATCTTGGATGTGTAGAACTTAATAGAGAGTGCAACTAGAATTGGTCGTGGGATGTTCTTTTACTTGGTACTTGGTACACCAAAATATTTTTGAGGAATCCATAGTTTTCATATGAAATATCATAAATTGATGGGTCCTAACATTTGTAGAGCCTGAAAAGTGTAATTTCTGTGATAATAATCATGCTTACATGTTGTCATGTACTAATATTTGTTTCTACAATGCAGGTACCAGCTGCGACTAAAAAATCTGAAGAATCTTCTGAAGAATCTTCTGAAGAAGACAGTGATGATGACAGTGATGAGGAGGCCAAGACCCCGAAAAAGAAGGTGCTGGTTTGACTATGCATAGTGAGGTTCTTTTGTCTTGCAAGTTTACTCTTGGTATAAACTAAGAGGTGTATACCTCAATGGTTATCATGCCACTTTCTAACTTGGAAGTTCCAAGTTTAAGCCTTGATACTTCCATATTTCCTTGTCCATGATAGAAATATTTGGGGCGGCAACAAACATTTCTGGGTTGGGTTGGTGGAACCCTTAAACACCTTGGGACTAGGGCTGATTGGTTGGGTTAGGGGACGCTCTAACCATCATTAAAAAATGTTCTACATTTGGTATTATTAGGCTGACTCAAAACTCTTGATGTAAGGTACAATTTGACAAAAAATGGTGATTTAACATGGTTGAAAGTTATTGATATCTTCATTATTGAAACATTTGTATTAAAATGTTCAAGTTTCTCTATAGGGGCAGAATATTAGGTTGTAATAGTGCCCTTGCAGGGAATTGCGAAATAATTTTGATTTCATCGTATGGAATTTGTTTCTAGCTTGTTTAACAACAATCTTTTTTCATTTTGCAGGACACTGATGTAGAAATGGTCGATGCTGCCCCCAAAACAGTGCGTATCCATCTTTTGCATCCTTCTCTCCTTTCCTATGTCTTTTCTCTAGTTGTTTAGTCTTATGTGTATTTGTTTGTTTGAATAGTTTTTTGTACCTTTTTTTTTTGTTGTAACAATTTGGAACATTTTGCCACCAGTTGCGATTTTACACTGTTCAGTTCTTCTATATTTTGTCCTGTCTTGAAGAATTGATTGATTGTAGCTATATTTGTGCAGCCAAAAACTCCTGCGACTCCTCAAGCTGAAGCCACTGGCTCAAAGACTTTGTTTGTTGGGAATCTTAGTTTTAGTGTTGAGGAGAATGATGTGTATGTATAATGTGTTTTTGAGGCTTGATTTCTATTTCCATTGTGTTTATTATAATGTTTCTCAATAAATTGTGGATTGTCGCAGGCGTGAATTTTTCAAAAGTGCGGGTGAGGTTATAGACGTCCGATTTGCCAGTGAACAAGATGGTAGGTTCAAGGGTTTTGGTCATGTTGAGTTTGCAACTCCAGAACAAGCCCAGAAGGTAAGCGCAAATTTAATTTTTTGTTAACATCTATATTAGTGGTTAGATGTCCCAAATTTCAGTGTTTTTTTCCATTGTCTTTTTCCCTTATTGTATCTGTAATTTCCTTCTCCCTTGTAGTATAACTTATAAGATTATGACCATCCTGAAATGTAAATGCCTAAATGCTTCATTATTTAGTGCTAGAAGTGTTGCTTGCCCATTACTTAAGTAGTATGTCCTCTTCAAATTGTTGATATGAAAATTGGTGAGGATATCTAATACTGTTCTTCATTTTCTATTCTTTTTCTAAAACTTGATTATGGTATTTTTAATGCCAAATATTTTTCAAGAAACGGGGAGAAAGGGACCAGTGGAAGGGGGGCGAAATTGATCCATCTTTCTCTTTATTTGCCTGCTGATTCCGAAGGATTGCTTCGAATTAGATGGAGTTAATGATTTTATTCTGTGCTTTTGTTTGCATTTGTGTTTGTGAAATTCACATGTTTTACTCTGGTGTCGTTTCTTGGTTCTTTTTGATGTATTTCTACTCTGCTAACCAGCTCTTCCCTCTCAGGCTCTTGAAGAATTGAACGGTCAAGATCTACTAGGTCGTGGTGTGAGGCTTGACCTAGCTCGTGAGAGGGGCGCATACACTCCAAATAACAGGTAGCATCACATTTTGGATATTTCTTCTACAATTTATACAACTCCTTTCTGCTTCTGTAGAATCTTTCTAATTGCTTTTTACTATAGCAGGGACAACTCCTCCTATCAAAAGGGTGGGGCAACCCAGGGTGTCACAGCATTCGTGAAGGGATTTGATACTTCTGCTGGGGAGGATGATGTAAGTGTCCTTCATCATCTCTTGCTGATCTGCTGTTGAAAATTTCGCAGTAGTCTAAGGTTTCATCTGTTTGTTGTGCTTTCCCATGGCTTGCAGATTAGGAGTGCTCTTCAAGAGCATTTTGGAAGTTGTGGAGAGATCACAAGGTGTTCCATCCCACCAGATTATGAATCTGGCACCGTAAAGGGGTATGTATCTTCTCCTACTTTTGAATTTGTTTGGTTGAGGCAACTTACATTTGGTTTGTGCATGACGTGGTTAGCTTGCATCATTAACCATTGTTTTCCTGCATACAACGGTTTTTGCACCCTCCATCTGGAGTTGGAATGAGTAGGGATTGAGAACCCTCCCCTGTTGCGTAGTGTGCTCAATTATTGCCAACTTTTTTTGGACCTTTTTTTCAGATGAAGTATGGCTAAGGTTTTACCCTTTGAAAACATTTCCGGTTTCTTGGGCTTCCTCTTATCCGTCTTTTCTTCTTGCTAGTGTTCTAGGGCTGTTGACAAGACATCATGTTTCAATTTCAGATGAACTAGTTCATGTTTCTTTCCCTAGTATCTGCTCAAGTCCATTGTCCATCATCTCTTCAGTATTCCATTGTTGTAGCTCACTCTCCGTTGACTGCTGCTTAGCAGTAAATTCATGATGCTAATCCCCAACTAATATGATGTTGATGTGTCAATGCAGGATGGCATACATCGACTTTGCAGACAATGCTAGTTTGAACAAGGCATTGGAGCTTGATGGATCTGATATTGGAGGCTATTCATTATACGTGCAAGAGGCAAAACCAAGAGGTGATAGTGGTGGTGGCAGAGGTGGTGGTGGAAGAAGTGGTGGAAGGAGTGGTGGACGTGGGAGAGACAGTGGTGGCAGATTTGGTGGACGTAGTAGTGGTGGTAGGTTTGGTGGTGGTGGTGGCCGAGGTGGTGGTGGTAGGTTCGGTGGTGGTGGTGGTGGACGTGGCGGACGTGGTGGACGTGGTGGTACCTTCTCAACTGGTGAGCTCATTTTTACTAATGATTAGTTCCTCAACACTACATGGATATATTCTCCTGTTCTATTACCCTGTATCCTTCTCTGAATTGTTCTGTTTTTCTACTTTTTAATGTGTACAGGAAAGAAGACAACATTTGATGATTAAGATACATAATTTGGAACATCAGTATGGCTGGATGTAGTAGTAGTAGTAAATTATAATTTGAGGATTTTATTTTTTGCATTAGTGAGATTTTTGTCAGACGTTGTGGGAAGTAAGACTGAAATTGTTCTATGTTCGTTTTTTAGTTTAAATTAATGTGTACGTAGGTGGAAGATTTTTGTTAGTATTGAATGTGAACTATTGTTTGTGCTGCTTATGCTGTACGTGATCAGAAAAGTACTGTACACAAATTTTCTTCTCTATATTTTCCATCTGATATTGAAAAGCATTTTCTATGACGCCCATTGGGAAAGGGAGTGAACTAATAACATGTTGATATTCACTCGACAGATAAATTAAAAGATCGACTAACAACCAATTTATGCAATCTGAATCTGGGAGTTAATTTATTTTCTCTCCTCTTTCGCCTCTACTTCTTTTCAATATAAGTAATATAGGACCTTCCAAGTTCGAGTCGTTTCAGGGTTCATTATAAATTTTTCTGGTCGTTAACTTCATGAATCAGGGTTCATCCTGAAACAAATGGAACTTTGAGATCTAAAGGCCAAAGCATGAAAACTAACAAAGAAGCCTTGAAATGCACTTTATACTGGCCGCAAAGCAAATAGTCTGGTTTAATTCACGTACTAATTAAGAATCTGGCTGTGGGTACAATGGATAAGATCTAGATAGATGAATAGATGATAATACTAAACGGAAAAGTTATTGAAGAGGCGGAACAATGACTTCTAAGTTTATAACAGTCGGTTAGAAGTTTGAGCCTCTCTAATTTCATGGAATACTCGAGGCCATGTCTTGGTTTTGGGAGTTCCTCCTAAGCTTGGACACAAGCTAATTCGCGATTTTGATGTAACCAAAATGCTTCCGGTTTCCGGATTTCCTCAAGGTCTTAAGATCATAAGCAATCCAGCATTTGGAAGATTCCTGGTGATAGAAGTAACCCAAACACTTGCAATCGAAGCTACACTTATTTCGACACTCAGTTTCTGCCATTGGTCCCTCACCCTTGGTGTACTTGCTGGTGAAATACTCAACTTTGTAATACTCGACATTCTTCCCACCACTACATCCAACCAACTTCGGAGGCTCACACTTGTCCGTCCATGGTAACAGCCCGTAAGTGGGAGATGGGCACCCGATGCACTGGTCGTTGTAGCAAAGCCCGAACCCGCCACAACGTTCGGGTAAGTGACATTCTTTCTCGTGCATAGGGGCAGTTCCTGAGGGTATAAACAGGGTGAACTTTACTTCTCATCTACCAACCGCGCCCATAGCCCATGGATATAAGTTGGTCTCGTCGAAAAAAGCATACACCCTCAAATTGCCATCATAATCTAGTCGAAGGAATGATGATGTGCTGTTATAATATTCATCAGCTGTAAAATAGTGAACTGCTGCTCCATTTTCGACCGGAAAAAATAGCCTTGGACGACTAATCGTTGGGGTAAACAAAAATGCATCTACTTGAAATGTCGCTACTTTGATGGGGAGTGCAAAGAAGATATTGTGGTATTGAAGTAAATGTCTGATATTTTTACTCTTGTAATACATGGACAACCTTATAGGCCTCATCAGTACACTATAAGGCCCCTCCAAGCTACTTGTTGTATTTACTCGACTTACAAGTTTATCAGCCAACCCAGCTCTGAGAGACTGACCCTGTAGGAGGGTATCCGTAGGGTGGTCAAAGCTTTGCCATATGAATTTTCGCTTAGCGTCATAGAGAACCAAGTTGCCATTTTCAAGCAACTTGACTCCCACAACGCCTTTATTGGATGTGTTTGTCTGCCATACAATTTGATGATCGACATCAGCCAGCACGAGGTTGCCATCTTCCCCGAAGGTCAGAGTGGCACCCTCGCGAACTGGCTTGGCTCGGTTAGCTGCCCAAACCCATCTTAGCTTATAATCGAACCCCATGCCTATTGCAAAGGTAAATGCATTTGGGGTGTTGTTATAAAAGTAGAGGCCTAAAGTATGTGGCTGAGGTATTGAACGAACGGCTCGGTAGGTTGAATCATATTCGCCTCGTTGGAAATCTGCAATGAAGCCTTGGTTGACATAGGTAAATGTTTTCAGGGCATTTGATTGGGAAGTTGATGAAATGAGGAGGGTCGATACGATGCATAGAACAAAGATGGAAAGCATATTTGATTTTGTATGTTGATCACTAACTAATTAACTAGTTGGGTGCCTAAATGCTCAGCTCAGAAGACTAGCCATTTATACTGTATATTTTGGACTTGATTTGATGATAGTGGAAATTTTAGATGGTGAAGATGATAAACTTAAGGCGTACTTCAATCAAGAAGCTAAGTGGTACTATACATACGCACTCATAATCAACGTATCAACTTGGAGCCATACTTAATGACTATAGTCAAAGTAAACTACGCCCCAAAGTCACCGCGCAAATCTCTATATGCTATTGCCTACGAGCGAGTATATCCAAAGAAGTTGTTTGGCTAGTTATTTGAAGGAAGAGTTTTAACAAAATTATTAGGTACTCAATAAATGTCAAATGACATAAAAATAACAATCATTATATTATAAGAATGACATATTTAACAAAAGAGTCGAGAGCCGATGAGATTATGGCCTAACAGTTTAGATTGAGGTTATGTGTACATTAGATCTATCCCAATTTCGGATCCTCCATCACTCATTGCATGTATATTTATAGTATTGGCCTCTGCGCCTGATAGGCTAATGGCAAAGTAGATTTTAGTAGACCAGACTAAGTAGGAGGCTAAGGTATGACAACTAAGAAGTAAAGAAGCATATACTAGCCTCAAATACATATACTGTATGGTAGTGTTTTTATTAAAATAACTAAGAAGATGTTGCTATAGTGAATAAGAAAGATCACTGATTGGGACATCTTAATTATAATTACATTAAGTCTATGAGATTATTATAAATAATACCCTCATGAGCTTAGGGACAAATAATTGGGACATCTTAATTATAATTACATTAAGCCCATGAGATTATTATAAATAATACCCTCATAAGCTTAGGGACAAATGATTGGGACATCTTAATTATAATTACATTAAGCCCATGAGATTATTATAAATAATACTCTCATAAGCTTAGGGACAAATGATTGGGACTTCATAATTAAACCTGGTCAAAGACCCACCACACGGTAGTACACGTGGCACATAGGGACAGGGGCCCATTACCTAGGAAGGACCCAGATCCCAAAGCTCATCAATGACCTAAAGAGGCTTACCTATAAATAGGACACACGCATACAAGGTAAATAACTCTTCTCTCTCTCTTATATTTATTACATACCATTTTACCTTACTCTCACTACCAAGAGCTAACTTAACCTTTGGAGGGGGGATTTCCTCACCCACCCCCGAGGGTAGTTTGCCTAACCTTGCAGGTGACGTGTATTGCTGCCCAAAGACGGACCCACAGGCAGTGTACCTAGCAGCCCCCTGAAACATTTGGTGAACCCGACGTGAAACATTGACCAAGTGGGAATGTCCGGGATGGAAACGATGGATGGACTTGTAGAGAGTAAGAATGAGGATGGAACCAGCCCAAGAACCACACTTCCCACAGAAGAAAATATACCGGCCAACCCCCTAGAGCAAGGGAGAGAGATGGCGGTGACAGCCGCCACCGACAGACAAATGCCTGACACAGCCCAACCACACCCAGAAGAAACGAACAAAGCTAGAGATGAAATCATCATGCTGAGGCAGAGGTTAGCCATCTTAGAAGGCCGGGAATACCTGGCCGACAACACTCCCAACAGAGTAGGGAAGGAAAAAGCACCAGAAAACGAAGGAGGAATCTTAACAGAGTTGAACAAAAGGAAGGACGACATATCTAGGAGATTGTCATTCTCAGACGGGAACCCAGAAGAGGGAATTCGACGACTGGCAGCCAAAGACCAAGAAACGACAACCCAACAGGACAACAATCAACCACTCCCCCTATGGATGGGTGGAGCAACAATGAAGGAAAAGAGTCCAACAGAATAAAGAACCAGCCCAATGTCAGCCATCGTGAAAAGGAAGAGAGAGGAACTGCAAAAAATACTGGAGGCCGAGAGAGAATGGGAAGCTAAAGAAAGAGCAGATGACGAAATCATGGTGGAGGACGATGAAGAGGAAGCCGAGATAAAGCGGATTTTGGCCAAGCAAGCGTTGAAAAGAAGGCTGAGGGAAGCCAGAACACCAACAGCCATAGTCGCGGCTGATAACAATCCCTTCACGGAGAAAGTTCTGGCGGTCCCAATACACAGAAATTTGCAAGTACCAAACATCTCTTACAATGGCACCAAAGATCCGACAGACCACTTGAGCAACTTTAAGATGAGAATGTGGCTGAACGAGGCAGAAGACGGAGCATGGTGCAAGGTGTTCCCTTCCACGCTAGAAGGAACAACACTTGACTGGTTTAACAATTTGCCGGCCAAGTCAATTGACAACTTTAGTGAAGTTATAAAGCTGTTCACACACATGTTCATCAGCAGCAAAAGGAGAGAAAGGCTCTCGATGGAGTTAATGAGTATCCGGCAAAGAAGGGGCGAAAGCTTAAAAAGAATTTGTCGGACGTTTTAATGCAGAAGCAGGGGAAATACCCAACTTACAACAGGAGGTGGCAGTCCTAGCCTTGATGAACGGCTATGATGAAGGCACATACAGAGATGAACTGGCAAAAAACACACCAAGAACGCTAGGGGAAGCCCTAGCCATTGCAAATTCATATATAAGAAAGGATGACTTCAACATGATGGAAAATAGGCTCAATGCACAAAGGGATCCCCCCCCACAGGGACCCAGGGAGCCACGGCACCTCCCAGCTGCCTCTCAGTCATTCGTTAGAGAAACCAGAACAGAGAGAAGGGCAGAGGCAGCAAGAGCAGACAACATGGGGAGAAGACCGGACAAGGGGAAGGCGAAAGCCTCCCAGTTTGACTTCTATGCTCCTCTCAACCAGACGAGAGCGGCCATCTTCCACACCCACAGAGGCGAACAGTTTTGGAGTAGACCCCCAAATATGTTTACCCAAAACAGAGACCAAAACAGGTGGTGTGACTACCACAATGATCACGGCCACACAACCGAAGAATGCACCAACCTGAGGGACGAAGTAGAGGGATTGTTGCGTAGGGATTTTCTCGGAAGATATATCAAAGACATCCGGGAAAGACAGATATGAGAATAAGGGAACCAGAACAAAGGGAAGATAACCAAGGTAAAAAAGTCATCGATGTCATATCAGGAGGCAAACCGCCAAACGCACCGGTGGGAGAACTCAATTACTTCAAAGGGATGCAACACCAAATTATGAGTGTGGGGGTAGCAAGGGAGCCTCCACCAACAATGAGCTTCACGGCAGACGACCTAGTAGGCGCCCGTTTCCCACATGAGGACCCCCTGGTCATATCAGTTGGAACAACCGATTGTGTCATCCAGAAGATATTGGTAGATGGCGGAAGCGCGGCAGACATACTGTTCGAAAGCACATTCATCAGGATGGGTTTAGACAAGTCAAAGTTGGTGCCGGCCACGTTTCCAATTGCCGGATTCACGGGAGATACTGTATGCCCGCTAGGGGAAATCGAGCTTCCGATAACCATTGGAGGAGGCACAAACCAAAGGAGCATCATGGTCAAGTGGCTAGTCATCAGAGTGCCATCATCATACAACGGGATCATTAGCCGCCCATTAATACACAGGATCCAAGGGATCGTCTCCACTTACCACCAGATGATGCTGTTTATAGCTGGCACAGGGTTGGTAGGCAGAGTAAGGGGCAACCAAAGCACAACCAAGAAATGCTATTTGGTGGAAATATCACAACCGCCAAAGAAAAGGCTACAAGAAGCTGCGACAACCCAGCCAGAAAGAAAGATTTTAAAGAAAGAACAAAGTTATGTCAACTTGGCGGACATTGACGCCAGAGAGGAGTTTACGGAAAGACCGAAACCCAGTGGTGACTTGGAAGAGATCGAGCTCGTAGAAGGGGACCCCACCAGAATGGTCCAAGTAGGGAAAGAGTTGCCGGCTGCTGAGAAGGTTAACACAATTAGCCTGCTTTGCGAATACAAGGATATATTCGCGTTTTCAGTGGCAGACATGCCAGGTATTAGCAAGACGGTGATAGAGCACAGTTTGACAACCAACACGGCCAAGAAACCGATACTCCAGAAAAAGAGGGGATTCTCGGCCGAGAAAAATAAAGCCATAGCTGAAGAGGTGGAGAAGCTCCTAAAAGCGGAGTTCATCAAAGAATGTCAGTACCCAGAGTGGCTGGCAAATGTGGTAATGGTTAAAAAGGCGAACGGTAGCTGGCAGATGTGCGTTGATTTCACAGATTTGAACAAAGCCTGCCCTAAAGACTGCTATCCACTCCCTAGAATCGACCAGCTAGTGGATGCCACGAGCGGACACAAAATGCTAAGCTTCATGGACGCATTTTCCGGCTATCATCAAATTTTTATGAACCCGGATGACCAACAAAGGGTAGCCTTCATCACCAATGGTGGAACATATTGTTACACGATGATGCCGTTGGTTTGAAAAATGCCGGAGCTACGTACCAACGGTTGGTCGATAGAGTATTCGCATCCCAGAAAGGAAGGAACGTAGAAGCCTACGTAGATGATATGATCGTCAAAAGTAAGCTAGCGGATCAGCATGTGGTTGACCTCCGGGAGACTTTCAATACCTTGAGGAACTTCAACTTGAAATTAAACCCAAAGAAATGCGCTTTTGGCGTGCAGGCCGACAAATTCCTTGGATTCTTAGTGGACCAAAGAGGCATTAAAGCTAACCCAGAGAAAGTACAAGCCCTGATGGACCTGCCAGAGCCGAGAACGGTGAAAGATGTTCAGAAACTGACAGGTTGTACGGCGGCGTTAGCCAGATTCATCAGCAAATCGGCCGAGAAATGCTTACCTTTATTCAAAGTCTTAAAGAACAATAAAGAGTTTTGTTGGGGAGAGGAACAGAAGCAAGCCTTCAAAGACCTCAAAACCACTTAGCGGCTATACCATCCATCAGCAGTCCAAAGAAAGGCGACACACTATACATGTACTTGGCGGTCTCAGAAGAAGCGGTCAGCGGTGTATTGGTACGAGAGGAAAACAAATAGCACTTGTCGGTCTATTTTGTAAGCCATGCGTTGAACATATCAGAAAAGAACTACCCCACGGCGGAAAAAACGGCTTTTGCACTAATGCTTGCCAGAAGGAAGCTCCGACCATACTTTGACGCTCACCAAATCATAGTGCTAACTAGCCAACCGCTGAGTCAAATCATGCATCAAAGCAAGACATCTGGAAGACTATTAAAATGGACCATAGAGCTCTCACAATTCGACGTACTCTTCAAACCCAGACCATCAATGAAAGCACAAGTGCTAGCCGACTTCTTCACAGAATGCAGCTTCCCGGTGGAAACACAAACAATAGAGGAGGTAAGGCCGCAACCGCCTAAAGGGATATGGGAACTACATGTAGATGGATCCTCTACAGCACAAGGGTCGGGTGCCGGCTTAGTCATTGTCTCACCAGAAGGCCACACCTTTGAGTACGCCATCAAATTCAACTTCAAGGCATCCAACAATGAGGCAGAGTACGAGGCTCTCATACGGGGGATAGACACCGCCATAGATACCGGAGCAGAGAGGATAAGGGCGTACAGTGATTCCCGGCTAGTGGTATGCCAGGTAAAAGGGGAATACGAAGCCCGAGATGAGTCTATGGCAAAATATTTGCAGAAGGTGCAACTGCTGATCAAAAAGCTAATCTCATTCGAAATCACTCAGATACCAAGAGAAAGCAATAGCAGGGCGGACATACTATCGAAACTTGCCAACTCAAGCATCAATGAGATGAGACGGACAGTGTTTGTAGAGATCTTGCCCCACCGAAGTACGGATAGTCTGGCCATCATGGACATCGAGATGGAAGGAGGCATAAACCCAAGAGAGCCCAGTTGGCAGGATGAAATCATAGCTTACAAGCTAGAAGGAACCCTGCCGGAGGATAAGACAGAGGCAGGTCACGTGAGGAGAAAGGCGGCATGGTATTGCCTGATAGAAGGCGAGCTATACAAAAGATCATTTTCCTTGCCGCTACTCAAATGCCTAACCCCCTATAAAGCAGATTATGCAATGAGAGAAATACATGAAGGAATATGTGGAAACCACATTGGAGGAAAAACATTGGCGGTCAAGATGTTGAGAGCCGGTTTCTTTTGGCCAACCATGGAGAAGGACAGCAGGGAGTTCACCCAAAAATGCGACAAGTGCCAAAGGTTTGCCCCTAGCATCCACACACCAGCACACAAGTTGTGCCCTGTGACAAATCCGGTACCATTTGCCTTGTGGGGGATGGACCTAATGGGCCCCTTCCCAGTGGCAGCCGGGAAAAAGAAGTTCCTCATAGTCGCAGTTGACTACTTCACCAAATGGGTGGAGGCTGAGCCACTAGCCACAATAACGGACAAGCAGGTGATGAAGTTCGTATGGAGAAACATAATCACAAGGTTCAGGATACCCATGATATTGGTAACGGACAACGGGACACAGTTTGTTTCCCAACCCATGCAAGAGTACTGCGCGAAATTCTCAATCAAGCTGAGAAACTCATCCGTGGGAAGGCCACAGGGAAACGGCCACAGGGTAACCCATGTCATCTTAAACACTATCAAAAAGAGACTGGACGCAGCCAAGAAACAATTGGTAGAGGAGCTACTAGGAACACTATGGGCCGCCAGAACCACAGAAAAGGGGGCGATAGGAGAAACACCCTTTGGACTGGCCTTTGGGGCAGAAGCAATGCTCCCGGTCGAGATTAGACTTACCAGCCTGAGGGTGAAAACTTTTGACGTATCAAACAATGAGTCTGGGATGCGAGAAGCCCTTGACTTGAGAGAAGAAAAAAGAGAGGAAGCCAGAGAGAGGTTAGCAGTCTATCAACAGAGGATTGCAAGATCGTACTACAGGAAAGTACGGATGAGACCCCTCAGGGTTGACGACCTGGTGCTGCGGAAAACTAAGACCATAGCGAAAGACAAAGAGCATGGGAAATTGTCGGCCAACTGGGAAGGACCTTACAGAGTAAGCAAGGAGATCAGACAGGGAACATACGAGCTGGAATATACCAACGGGAAGAAAATCAAGCGGACATGGAACGCGGACGTCCTGAAGAAATACTTTTGCTGAAAACATAGGACCACCCTCAGGCGGCAAGGTAGATAAAAGCGCCGTTATTTAAACATGTTGTACTTACACCCTATTTTGTATATGGCAAGACCACACATTGGTAAAGTACCACCCTCATCTATTTGCTTGTTTAAAAAATGCAAATGCCGGACAAAGCAAAATGAGCTCTACAAATTGTAAAAATAACATAAAAGATCATGAAAGTCGATCAAAAGGGATCGAGGAAAAGGCTAATGGCCGCCCGAAAGCCGATCGAAAGGGATCACAGAAAGCCGATCGAAAGGGATCGCAGAAAGAGCCCAAGGTCACCCAATAAATCAACAACAACAACATACAGACCATAAAAGAGATCAACCCAACACAATAACAAAATGATCTTAAACATAATCTAATAAAGGATAGACGACAAGTGGAGAACACAATGCGTAGCGGATAGTCATTATCAAAATTATAAAGGTTCAGCCTTTTACAACAAAGTAGCACTAAACCCCATAGCCAACACCAAACCCCTGGCCGACAAAAGTACTTCAGATTAAAGAAATAAAAAGAGGCTAACTAAACAACCAGTCAATAAAACAAGGCAAACAAACGCCAAAAATACATATATCCCACCGATATAAAACGCGGCTTTTACATAACACTCCTATCACATTTAAAGATCGCGAACAGACGACCCAGCGGCCGCAACCCCAGCGGACTGCGCCTCCCAAACATGAACAACTTGGATCTCTTCCTCCCCCTGAGCAAAAGCAACTCGGAACGCACTAACAACCTTACCCCACAGCTGATGCGGGATCAGGTCATCAAAACGAGCATGAGTGGCCACCAAGGCCCCCTCTAAGGTCGATTCCCAATCAACACGCTCAGTGGAACTCCTCTCTACAGCAGCTAAGGCCGACAACGCCTTATCACGCTCACGACGAAGAAGGGCCAGCTCAGCCTCAAGTTCCTGATTCTTGACCTCCAGATTAGCACACTCAGACGCCATAAAATTATAAGCCGCCTGTAGCTGACCGCGGGTTGGCCTAGTCATCACTACCTGTAGGAGACAACAAGAAAACAAGGAGGCGAAGAATAGAGAAAGAGACTAAAAAGGTTGAGCAAGAGGAAACAAGCACAAGATAACAAACAACAAACCTCCTTTTAAAGGGAGAACAAACACACTTGCATTAAAAACGTCCAACCACCGATACAACTAAAAAGGTTTCATTACAACAGTACGACAAAGTACAGTTAACAAAAGTTCACAAGATAAAGCACACAACAAAGAAGGAAACATCTAACTAATCCTGGTTGGAACGACCGACAGAGGACGCAGCATCCTTCGGGACCACAACGGTGGGAAAACGGCCAGTATCGCCACCAGCAGAGAACAGGTACTCTAGACGAGCACGACTCTCCGACTCAAAAGCTTCACGAAAAGACTCCCTATGAGCACGATCCACTGTGATCTCAGCGCGAGCAGTGAAAAGCTCACTCTCAAGAACACGAATACGCGCTTTAGCTTCCACCAACTCCTTCTCAGCAGATACCCTAGCCTTCTTCAGATCGGCCACGTAGTCCTCAATCTCCATCAGTTGAGTGACAAGGTCATTAACGGACTGGCGCAAGGGAGCAAAACTAGGAGCAGCCATAGGAAGCACTAAGAAAAGAAAATACAACCAACAAGATAACCCAACACTAAAACACACGGGGCAACACAAAGACCTAGAGCCTTTTATAGAGCTCACAAAAGAGACAACACGCAACATGCACACAATAAACACGTGCCAAAATGATGACCAAAGTCAAGCTAGACAGTACCACGGGAAGAGGACGTTACCTCACTACGCAAGGCATGACGAAAAGCACATTCTATAGGAGACCAAGAATGATCAGGACACGTCGCTTCAAATTGGACTCGAGCCGCTTTCAAAGCAGACTCAACAGCAGCATCAGTACCACGACGAAATGCTGCCAACTGAGCATCCTTCTCCTGAAGAGAATCAAACACGCGCCTGAGTTTCTCGTTGGTAGTGCCGGCGTAGTCACCGTGGGTAAGGCTAATATGATCATTGAACGCACGCACAATAGGCGCTCAAGACTGACCGGGATATACAACTTGAAACTGCGCAGCAGCAGCTGAGAGGGCACCCTGAAGTAAACGCTGAGAGAATAACCTCTCACAGCGCAACTCAAAGCGAGTCTTAGTCACAAGGCTGCTAAGATTCTCCTTTTGACGCCTCAAGCGCTCCAACTCCGCCAAGTCAACAAAATCCTCACCAGATTTCAGAGCCGCCATTTCGTCTTGTACGGCCGCCAACTGAGATCGAGCAACGTTATAAGACACCTTTAATTCCTCATGACGACGTTTGAATTGACCATGCTGCCTACGAGACATACTGCAAGAGGAAAAAGGTACGAAGAAATGAGAGAAAAGTGAAAATGAAGGGAGAATACTTTAAAAGGAAAGAAGTACGAATACTGAGTTAGGAATCGCTTTGAACTCACCCTTAAATAGACCCCAAAAAGGCAAAACACATTAAATAGGGGTAGGTGAGTACTTAATAAGCCTCATAACCGTCAGGAGTTTAATCCAAAGCAAGACAACCAAGCCTGTACAAAGGCATTTAAACCAAAAGTAACGCCATAACTCCCAACGCCTTAAACAATAAATAGAAATAATGCAAAACACCTATTAAAACAAAATGATCATAAATTGAAAATGGCAGTAATTATTAAAACAACTCCCATAAAGGATAACCGGATAGACGAGGTAAAATAAGACCATAAATTGAAACGCAAGAGTTAGGGCACACATCGTTTACATATAATTAGAAGTCTTAATGACACTACGAAAACACACGGCCAACCCCATAAGTAGAGAGGGACAAATTGGCCGACAAACGACTATAAAAAGAGCTATGCAAAAATTATGGAAATAGCTAAAGTTCCCCCACCCCATATACAAAAACATTAATCAACCAAGTACCAAACAATCTAAGGGAACATCTCACTAGAATCGGTACATGGCGAGGCTGGCCGCGAAACCTGTTAATCTTGACCAAGAGCAGGGGATGCATCAGGACCAACCACACCAGAGGGTTGAATAAGACCAGCCTCAATAGCCTCCTCAACCATATGAGCGGGACGAATACCTGAGTTAAAAGCGGACACACAAGGCACAAAGTCGTACCCTGGGTAACATATTGGACACATGCCTCCGCCATCTCCCAGCCATCCATCTCCGATTTAATCTTCTTCTTTTTATAGTCCTCAGACTTCAAAAAATCATCAACAGCTTGCACTCTAGCAACTTCAACCTGCTTCGAGATCTCGATTGGAAGAGCAACTTTAGCAGCTTCCACCTTACCAGCCGAATCAGCATCTGCCCGAGATAGTTGATCGCGGAGCTTAGTTAATTCCCGGTCACGAACAATTACCTCCCCCTCTAGATTAGCAACCTTCTTCTTCTCCCACTCAGTTTCTTTCAGACAGCGATCCAAGGCCTCACTAGATTTAAGGAAAGCAGACCTATTGGCTGTCTTCTCCTCCACAGCTTTGGCCAAACTCGTTTTTAAATTCTCCACCTCCGTGTGAGCGGATCCCAGTTTAGCGGTCAAAGAGCCCACAGAATCCCCTAGCCGGGAAACCTCGGCCTTTAGATCACGAACAACTGAAGGGGATGATAACTCAGCCTGACGTTGGTAAAATTTTCCCAGTTCTGCAGCAACAGCCACTGACTTGGCGGCCTACAACAAAGAAGGAATAAGCACAACAAAACCAACAAGTAAAAATAGAACACATTGACAGCTACTTAGAGGGCAATACCTTCACGACATCATGAGCGGCTGTGGCAAAAGGAGATACCATAGGGACACTCAATAAGGTGTCCAACTCACTATCCAGCCGGAGATGCTTAGCGAAGTGAAGGCCGAGATCCTTACCATCCCCAGGGGAGGTGGCGTCCAAAGACTCTGAGACATGCACGTCCAAAGGGCGATGTTTGACACGATCGGCTTCCCGGATCGTCAAGGTACGAAACCTCTCAACCAAGTCAGGGGGCAAGAGCACGTCATGATTTTCGGGAAAGCCCTTCCCCACCAGACAGGACCATGCCTCTGTCCGGAAAGTATAACCAGATCCAGCAGGAACATTGTCAAAAGGTATCTGCGACATATTGTCTGGCAAAGGAGGGAAATTCGAGAAGGATTCGGTAGGAAGGGCAGTAGTCTCCGTCTTAGCCTGTTTCTGGGGCTTAACCGGCTCAACAACATTGGGACTAGACCGTTTAGAAGTAATAGACAGCTGAGCATTGATAACAATTGAGTCTTTAGCCTTAACACCAGGAGCAGTCACAGAGGTGCCGCTAACCGTGGGCCCACCACGACCCATAGTTGGTACAGGTCTAGGACGTAAAACAGGCCCGCTACCACGACCAAGGACCAAGCTGGGAGTTAAGACCGACTTGGAAGGATTTCCAGGTACCTTTTCAACCACGGGGGAGGAGGTCTGACTTACAACGGGCACAGTAGGGACAGCAGAAGGCGTCCCAAGGTTGGCCGGTAACACTTCTTGACCACCATGTCCCCACCCTTGGGTTTTCTTAGTATCAGCAACCTTCTTAGATGTTCCACCTCTACCATGCCCAACAGCACTTTTGTTGGCCTTGTCTGCAGCCAAATCCAAACGGTTGCTATCAGCCGTCCCAGGAGCCACCAAAACATGATTCACCTTACCGTCTTGCTCCACAACACCCATAGAGGAAAGGTCAAGTACCAGGCCGACAGACTCTGCAAAATGATAAATACACTAGCGGTCACACAAGGCCACAAAAGGATAAACAAAGTAAAAGGCAACAAAAAAGAAAGAGCACAACACATTAAATTATACCAAAGGGATTAGCAGGACCCAAACCGAAGGCGGACAAGAAAGACTCTTTCATCAAGACCTCAGCAGGAGGCAACCAATTGACAGGCAAGATGGTATCACCATCCTTAACCGATTCAAAATATTGCACAGCAGAGGCTATTTCACTACCCTCCCAGTAGGTCGCGTCGTCATTTACAAAACGGCGTGGGAGCCCCCAATCAAGCTGCACCGGGAAATCCTCAGGCACCATAACATAGAAAAAACGGGAATGCCACTTTTTCAAGCTGGACAGTTTAGGATACACTATGGTAACATCACGCCGGTTCATTAACGAAAAGAAACCCGATTCAGCGGAGGAGCCATCTGACTTAATGAGATGAAGAACTCTGAACAAGGTCAGGACTCAAAAAACCCCAGATAACGAATGGCCCAAACATAAGCCACTAATGTCTGCCAAGACAAAGGAGTAAGTTGCCCAATGCAGAGGTTGTACGACCGCAAAATTTTGACTATAAATAGATCCAAGGAAAATCGTAAGCCAAACTCCAAGGTCTTCAAAGGGACCGTGACACACCCTACCGGAGGATTAAAGTAGGTCTCACCTTTTTCTGGTAAAAGAAGAACATAATGATCAGGGAAGTGATAATAGGACTGACCAAACCCGGCTAGCCGCTTAGGTTTCGCCGTCCAGGAAAGCCAATTGGGGCAAACCTCAAGTTTCTTTGTCTTAGCCACTCCCTCAAAATAATCATAGGTCGGTCCATACACCTCGGTCACGCCATTCTTATAGATATACTCCTCTACAAGGGCGAAATCATCACTAGCATCATTATCGGAGTCATCTCCACCACCAGAGGAACTAACGGACGGAGTACCCTCATCATCTCTCGGCTCGAGGGAGCTGGCATACCCACCCAAGGATTGATCCATAAGCTCATCCAAGGGCATCTCAGGAATAGGAGAAAGCGGCGGACCGCTAGACACACCCCCACCCGAGGGATCTTGCCCGACCGGCAAAGATGCCTCCCCTCCAGAACTAGAATTCGCGGACATAGAGGAATGAAAAGAACGAAGAGCGTCAGTCAAACGAATGGTGGTATGTAGACACTCACTCAGGGATCCTCTCTGATCACCGTCCCTCCGACGAAAGGCATAGACCGCCCCCACTCTAGAAATAACCTTGTCCTAATCAAGGTCAGTCGCAACACCGGCAAAATTTATGGGATAAGCACTTAAATCAGGCTCGCCAAAATCAAGGAAACTACCCGGAGAGAGGAGCACCATCAAACCCCAAATACCACCACAGTTTCCACCGTGCCGTACGGTGGAGGAACGGTGGAAATTCACGATGAAAAAGGGAGAAGGGAATAAAGATACGAAATACAAAATAGGCTTAAGGCCAAGAGAAAGGAGGCGTACCTATTAGGCGGTACGTACGAACGGCAGCAAGCGGCCACCACCAAACGGCGAAGGAGCACAGTGGAGGAAGAAACTATGGTTGAATTTTGAGGGAGAAAACCTAATCAAGAGAGATAACAATTGTTATAGGAAAGATCAATTAATTAAAACTTACACTACCAATAACACAAGACAGAGAAGAGCAACCATCAGGGGACAAGCGGGGACGCGTGTCAAAATCGAAAGAACACCTGTCATTAGGGGAGGAATTCAAAATGCAAAGCAAAAGAGGGAAAGGAAAGAGCGCGATAATTTAAACAATTGGACAAAACCAGAGCCAACGGGCTAAGAAACGAGCTGACCAAACAATCCATCAAAGACAACATAACGGACAGCATTCGCGGCCAACAATTTACCAAGCCCATGAGATTATTATAAATAATACCCTCATGAGCTTAGGGACAAATGATTGGGACATCTTAATTATAATTACATTAAGCCCATGAGATTATTATAAATAATACCCTCATAAGCTTAGGGACAAATGATTGAGACATCTTAATTATAATTACATTAAGCTCATGAGATTATTATAACTATTACCCTCATAAGCTTAGGGACAAATGATTGGGACTTCATAATTAAACCTGGTCAAAGACCCACCACACGGTAGTACACGTGGCACATAGGGACATGGGCCCATTACCTAGGAAGGACCCAGATCCCAAAGCCCATCAATGACCTAAAGAGGCTTACCTATAAATAGGACACACACATACAAGGTAACTAACTCTTCTCTCTCTCTCTCTTACATTTATTACATACCATTTTACCTTACTCTCACTACCAAGAGCTAACTTAACCTTTGGAGGGGGGATTTCCTCACCCACCGCCGAAGGTAGTTTGCCTAACCTTGCAGGTGACGTGTATTGCCACCCGAAGACGGACCCACAGGCAGTGTACCTAGCAGCCCCCTGAAACAATCACAATAATGCAAGTGGTATGTAAATCAAGCTGTGCTTGTAAGTAGAGTAATTAGTTAGCTGTCTTGATATAACCCAAATGCTTGTTGTTCCCTGATTTGGTCAAGGTCTTGAGATCATATGCAGTCCAGCATCTTGCAGTTTCTTGGTGATAGAAGTAACCCGAACACTTGCAATTCAAGCTACACTTATTTTGACACTCACTTTGTTTGATTGGTCCCTCACCTTTGGTGTACTTGCTAGTGAAATGCTCAACACCTTCCATCTTGTAGTACTTGACATTCTTCCCTCCACCGCTACATCCACCCAGCTTAGGTGGCTCACACGCCTCGCTCCACCCTAGTAGCCCCATTGGAGATGGGCAAGCGATACACTGATCCTTATAGCAAAGCCCGAACTTGCCACAACGTTCGGGTAATTGGCACTCCGTCTCATGTCCATCGTAACTAGTTAATGATTCGGGGTCGTCTCTTGTAAATAGGGTGTAGACCACATCCCATCTACCCGAGTAATCCACTCCCAATGGACGATACAAAGCGGTCTCATCCGTAAAAGCATACACCCTCAAATCACCATCATAATCTAGTCGAAGAAACGATTTTGTGGAGTTATAGTACATGTTTGCTAAAGAAAAGTAAGGGATAAGCTTTAGGTAACCACCCGTTGAGTCCTGTTCCATTTCATATTTCACTTCTTTAAGGGCGCTTTCTCTTAAGATTGTGTGGTATATAAGTCTCTTGAAATACATAGACAACCTATTAGGCCTCATTACTAGGCTATAAGCCCCCTCTAAGCTACTTGTTTTATTAACTCGACTTACGAGCTTGTCAGCCACCCCGACTCTTAGAGACTGACCCTGTAAAGAGGGTATCCGTAGGGTGATCAAAACTTTGCCATATGAATTTTTCATTAGCGTCGTATAGAACCAAATTGCCATTTTCAAGCAATTTGACTCCTACGACGCCTTTATTGGCTGTTTTAGTTTGCATACGATGTCATGATCGACATCAGCTAGTACGAGGTTGCCATCTTTCCCCAAGGATAGAGTGGCACCCTCGCGAACTGGCCTCACTCGATTAGCAGCCCAAACCCATCTTAAGTCATATTCGAAACCCATGCCTATGGCGAAGGTGAAGGCATCTGGAGTGTTGTTATAAAAGTAGGCACCCAACGCAAGGTCACCAGGTATTTCGTATACAGTTCGGATATTTGAACCATAATCCCCTTTCTGGTAATTTATAATAAGCCCTTCGTTAACAAATGTAAATGTTTTCACGGTTGGGTTTGAAGCTAATTTTTGGGATGTTGATAAAATGAGGAGGGATAATAGAGAGAGGGTTGATATGATGCTCGAAGGGATATTATGATTGGAAGGCATGTTTGATAACTTGTTGATTTAAATTAGTCTCTCACTAGTTGCCATTTATACTACTGTGTCCTATATCTTAGCTTATTAGTGTTATTCTTCATTAAAGACGTACAATATGATTAATCATTAATGTGAGAAATTAAATGGCACTCATATAGTCAAATTAAACTTGTAGAGTATATCCGAAGTCACCGCGCAAATCTCAATACTCAATAACAATGATCATGTGCGTGTGAATATCTAATACGGATTGAGTACAGTTTAGAGAAAAATAAATTGCACTTTAATTCAGTAAAAATTAAGTTCACTTCAACTTCATATTCAATTGAAGAGAGCCTGTATGCCCTCAGTTTCGTCTCTGCTCCAAGGAGTTTACATTAATACCATCACACATGTAAAAGCGTAAAAAGTTGGTGAGGACTAAGGCTCTACATCAGAAGAATTGAAGTTGAAACATCAACATATAGCTTAAATGGGCTAGTCCTGTGATTGTGTTTGTTCTTTCTCATAATAAGTGACTCGTATATTTCTAAATGATGACCCCATTTTTTCTTAAACGTGAAGCAACCTGAAACAAGTAAAAGGTCACCCACCAATAAAAAATCACTCTCGAACAACAAAATCTCCCTTAGGAGGCCGCCTCAGCTCACCATAAGGTCACCTCTATAGCCAAGCATGACGTCATGCTTGATTGAGGTGCCTCACGTACGTTGAGGCTGCCTCATATGAATGAGGCGCCTCTAAAAAGCATGATGTCATGCTTGTTTATAGAGGCAGTCTTATGGGGGTGTTTGGATGTTGGCTTGTGGGGTGACTTTTGGCAAAATTGAATGTTTGACTATTCCAACATCCAATATTGGTGTTTGGATGTTAACTTGTGAGATTGACTTTTGGGTTCCCACAAGCCAACTTTTGAAAAGCCAAGGAGGTTGGCTTATGGGTATTGGCTGGTGGCATTAATATAGTCCAATGACATAATAGTCCAATACTTGCAATTATTTACTTCTATGCTATCAAATTTCTCAATCAAATGAATGTCCTTATAGGTCATTTTACATATAACCAGCTAATGTTACCAGACATCTTTTTCCAAACATCCAATGTTACCTGCCGGTCAAATCAGCTAACAATACCATCCATCACACCAGCCATCAGCCAACAACTAATAACACCAGTCATTTGCCAAACAGGGTCTATGTTGAATCGGCCTCATAAGAGACCCATTGATAAGTTTTTGTGCTCGAACAAAATAACAATGAAAGAAGAAAGGATATAGGTAGCATATACGTGATGAGCTATTGTTATGGATCTGGTCCTTGAACATAGGGACATGATCCTGAGCACACACAAGGTCTCTATATTGGTTGTCGTATGATTCAATTCGCATCTGCGCGCGCATAATTAAGTAGCTAATTATCTTCGCTGCAAGGACAAGCGAAATACAGCTTGGTACATTTTTTTTGTTTTGTTTCAGGAGCTATGAGCCTATGACTACTGGTATTACATTATTGCAACGATCGATCAGATTTAGAAGCATTTCGTCATCATTTATAAAATGACCAACGTCACCATCTACAAATTGCAATACATCACCCTTGAGTCATCAAATAAAAGTCCTGTTCTTGACATCTCCATCCACATGGATGGTAAGCATCAAGTTCACATTACATCTAGCACCTTGTTGTCGATCAGCATTCAGCCTTCAGCGCGCATTGGGATCAAAGATTCGAACGAAGCTGAATTCAGAGCAATTATTTTCCACTGGAAACAACCTTGCAAGAGATCATAGACTAGATTGATCATAGAATCAGATTCCAATGCGAACATGCTTTAGCGCGCTTGGGTGCAAAACAAGAGGGACTGTCCATGGGAACTCAAAAACAACACACTGCAAATTAAAGTGCAAACATCATGTACACAAGGCTGCAGGGCATACAACAACAGATAGGAGGAGATTGACCCTTTCATTCTTCTTTTGTACATACTTACGCTTGTAGCCATTTGAGAAACTGCAGAAACTAGCTACTTAGCTTTTTTCTCAAGAATAAAGTTGTAGAAATCGTTTAATCTAACACATGAAGTAGACATTTGAGCAAGGAACGAAATTTCACCGGACATTTTAAACTTTTCACAATTTTATGGTTAGTATAACTACTTCTTGCATTAAAATTAGTAAGGATTCTCTGTCCTATTTTATTTATTTTCTCATGTCTCATTTCCGTAGAGCATTTCCATGTAAAGTTGTTGGAGAGGTTTATAAGGTGAAAAACTTTCCCATAAAGCTTTAGTCCATAACGACAAATAAGCGGTTTGTCTAGGCAAATTAGGTTTGTAACATGTTCTTTTTTGTACTGGGTCCTTCAATATGAAATTTTTGAAGGTTTGTAACATTAGGACAGAGGGTTATAAAAAAGGATTTTTGCATTTATGATGTGTCAAACCTAAAAGCCTACTTAGGGGACTGTAGCATTGGAGATGCTCTTATACATTTGACACATCAGTTTTTAAATTTAATTTATTTTTAAACTGGGATGTATGATAAAATCACTAACGGTCAGAATGTACTTGAGATATGGAGTGGTACATCTAGAATTTATTTTATGTGTTTACAAATTTATATACTCCGTAGTTACTAAAAAAGATGTGGTTGGATGAATTAGGCGCGAATACAAAAGAAAAGTGAATAGGTGATTTATAATTGGATGGAATATATATCTCATATACCCAATGTCTCAATTTTAATTACTAATGCCAATAAATTTCATTGGCACAAACAATTCATTTCTGAACCCAACACTATAAGATTAAACTTCATAATTACTATACTTCAAACTTTATTTTTATAAGTCGTGCATTGCACGGGCTCAAATTAGTATAATAAAAAAATATATCCAGATTACTTTAAAACATATAAAAAAAGAAAAATGAACTTTTGATTTAAAATTCAACCGGGGTATTCAGTTGCCCTCATCCCTAATTGTAGCTATGTTGTTGTGGTGGATTAATTTATGTTGAAACTTATTTTAGGTGGACGCCTCTAATGTTGTCAGAAAATGCCTCTAATCGTATTATGATTGAGATATTGAGATGTATGATAAAATCATAAACCGTCAAAATGTACTTGGAATAAGGAGTGGTACATATAATAATAAAAAATATCCAAATTGCTTTAAAACATCTAAGAAAAGAAAAAAAAAACTTTTGATTTACAAAATTAACCTGGGTATCCAGTTGTCCTCATCGCTAATTGTAGCTTATGTTGTTGAGGCGGATTAATTTATGTTGAAACTCATTAAATGTCATGTGAGTCACGTCTAATCTTTCTATCCATAATTGCATTTTTGAGTTTGTTCAAAAAAAAATAAAAATAATTGCATTTTTGAGCAAATGACAACTTGAAAACACCAAACGACGCATCCAGCGCGGCAATTAACGCATTGTCAATTGTCATTAAGCGATCCAATAGCGTCATCTTCAACGTCATTATGTACAATTAGCATTACGTCACTGATATATTATCTCGATCTATACACAGTCAAGCAGGCAGAGATCCATCCATCCCTGAACAAGTACATACTGTACTACTGTAGTGATTCCCTTAAAAAAAAAAGAAAACCAAGTACATATACAAGTACTGCTCGTTCTCCTCATCAGAAAATATCTGAACATATCATTTGAAATGATTTTCAACAAAAATGTAACTTGATTTTTAAATTATGTTTAACTTGTGGCTTTGAAAGGTCAAGTATATATGGTAGTGCAATTTACATAACAGGGACGAAGTCTAGATATGACCTTAAAAGTAGGCCTGGTAAAAACTAATCTGACCCGATAATCCGACCCGAACCTAACCCGAAAAAAGCGGGTTAGGGTTGGGATTTTCGACCCGAAACATTAAATGGGTCGACCTGATTGACCCGAAAACTTAAATGGGTTAGGTTAAGGTTGAAAATTTCAACCTGCTCAACCTGAAAATTACCTGCTCAACCCGAAAACATTAAATGGGTCAGGTCATAGATCAGGTCGACCTGATTTGTATCGGGTTCGGGTCGACCTGATCCGTTTAACCCATCTAACAAGTGAAATGGAAAAAATAAAAAAGTGACCCAAAACTTTTTAACCGGCCCATGAGCCAATCAGCAGCCCAAGCCCAAAATAGAGATAAAAGAGGGAAAAAAACGGAACCCTAGCCCTCATTTTTTTTGCCGTCATTTTATCATTCTCTATTTCTCTCTCTTCCTCACTCTCTCTCACTCTCTCATATTCTCGATTCTTCTTCTTCCTCTTCGGCTCTTCCTCAGAATCCTCACTGTCTCGACTTCTCTCATTCTCTCTCATTCTCTATCTTCCTCATCTTTCAAGCTCTTCCTCACTCACTCTGTCTCACTCTCTCTCACTCTCAGTCTCACTCTCTCACTCTCTCGATCTCTCGATCTCACTCTCTCGATCTCTCGATCTCACTGTCTCGACTTCTCTCATTCTCTCTCATTCTCTATCTTCCTCATCTTTCAAGCTCTTCCTCACTCACTCTGTCTCACTCTGTCTCACTCTCAGTCTCACTCTCTCACTCTCTCGATCTCTCGATCTCTCCAAATCAGTAGAATAAACATTCATTCAACAATCAACAGGTATTATTTAGTTATCAAATTTGTGTTCTTTAATTTGTTATTCTTATTTCTCTTATTTTCTTTATAGTTTGTTTATTTATTTTTTTCTGAATCAATATTTTCATTTCTCAGTTGAAGTCTTGAAGATCTATACTGATTGCAAATTTATGCTGATTTCTGAATATTTTTGTTGTTATCAATATTTTTGTTATCTATACTACCGTAAGTTGTTATCAATATTTTTGTTATTTTTTAATTCATACTTTAATTATTAGACTTAATTAGGGTTTCTGATTTCTGAATTTATGCTTAAGAGTTTTCATTTTTGTTTCTTATAGTTTTTGATTTTTGATTTTTGATTTTTTGTAGATGGAGAGTTTTGCTGATGATATTGAATATCTGAGTTCTGATGAGGAGTTAGACTCGACGCCTAAAGCTGCTAGTGGGAGCGTTAAAAGCAAAACAACAAACACAAAGACATTTTTGGGTAAGAATTTTAAACGTTCTAAGAGGCTTAGTTCTGGTGTTTGGGTTAATTATGAGTTTCTTAAATCTGATATGGATGCAAAATTAACTTGCAAATGCAAAAAATGTGGTAAAGTGTATAATGCGGATAGTAAAATGGGTACTGGAAATCTGATTATGCATCTTAAGACTTGCAAAAAGAGGTTTACCAGGGATGTAGGGCAAATGATTTTAGAATCTGGTACTAGTGGTTCTTTGTCTAATAGGTTTCTTAATTTCAACCCTAATGTATTTCGTGAAATGTTGGCTGTTGCTGTTGTTAAGCATGATCTTCCATTTCAATTTGTTGATTATGAGGGAATTAGGAGGTGTTTCAATTATTTGAATTCTGATTTAAAAGTTGTTTCAAGAAACACCGTGAAGGCTGATATTCTTAAGATGTATAAGAACGAGAAAGGGAAATTAATGGATGAGTTGAGCTTAGTTCCCGGTAGAATAGCACTCACTTCTGATTGTTGGACATCTATAACCACTGATGGATACATTGCTTTGACTGCCCATTATATTGACAAAGCATGGACTTTGCAAAAGAGAATTTTGAATTTCTGTTTTTTGCCTCCTCCTCATTCGGGTATTGCTTTATGTGAAGAAGTGCATACATTGTTGAGAAGTTGGGGTATTCAAAACAAAGTGATGTCTATGACTTTAGATAATGCTTCTGCCAATGATGTCTTTGCTGGTTTGCTTAAGAATGAGCTTGATTTGGTGTGTGATGGTGAGTTTTTTCATGTGAGATGTTGTGCACATATCCTGAATTTAATTGTGCAAGATGGTTTGAAAGTTATTGATGAGGCTGTTGTGAAAGCTAGAGAGAGTGTCAAGTATTGTAAGGGTTCCCAATCTAGAAAGCAAAAGTTTTTGGAATGTGTGAAATATGTTAAGCTTGATTATGTGAAGGGACTTAGGCAAGATGTGCCCAATAGGTGGAACTCCACTTACATAATGCTTGAGAGTGTGTTGTATTACAAAAAGGCATTTCTTCATTTTCAATTAACTGATAAGAATTATGCTCATTGTCTAACAAATGAGGAGTGGGTGAAAATTGAGAAACTTGCTAAGTTTTTGAAAGTTTTCTATGAAGTGACCGTTGCATTTTCTGGAAATCAATACACTACTGCCAATCTTTACTTTCCTTACGTCTTGAGGGTTAGATTGTTGTTGAAAGAGGAGTTGCTTAGTCGGGACAAGTTTATGTTTAATATGGCTACTAAGATGTTTGAAAAGTTTGAAAAGTATTGGGATGATTTTAGTATCATAATGACGGTTGCGGTACTCTTGGATCCTCGTTTTAAGCATCAATTTGTGGAGTGGGGTTTTAAGAAGGTTTATGGGGAAGATAATTATGAGAATGAGTGGCTTGAATTTGAGGGCAAATTTGAAGCTTTATATAAAGCTTACAAGGGTGATTCATCTCCATTTGAGTTTCAAGCGCCTGCAAATCAGCAAGGTGAAGGCATCTTTGATGTTGCTTCCGAATCATTTATGACGGTAAATTATCTAAATTTTTTATGTTTTGTTCTTTTACAATATTCTTTCACATATGTTATTTGCACTTATCAATTTTATTGTTTCCTCTATTGTCTAAATGTCTTTAGGACTTTGATAGCTATTCTCAATTTGGGAAAAGTAGTGGGACAATGAAATCTGATTATGAGTTGTATAAGGAAGAGCCTCTTATGCCTCGCACAACTAAATTGGACATTCTTCTCTATTGGAGGACAAATGAAGTTCGTTATCCTACTCTTTCAAAGATGGCAAGGGATATTTTAGCTATTCCTATATCTACAGTGGCATCCGAATCTGCATTCAGTACCGGTGGTCGGGTACTTGATCCTTATCGGAGTTCGTTGAAGCCATGTACCGTGGAAGCCGTGATTTGTCTAAGAGATTGGGCTTTTGGACAAGGTATTAAATTGTCTAATTTTCTATTTTTAATAATCTGTGTAATCTCATTTTGTAAAGAAAAATTCTGTCTTTTTTTAAGTTTTCTTTGATAATCGTATTAATTATTTTTTTTTGTAGCTTTGATTGAGCCACAATTGGAGGAGCTTTGTGGATCCATAATGAAATTAAAGGTGAGCGATGAAGAGAACCCAGTTGAGAGTCCACTTCAATCGGGCTTCGCAACCGAAACTCCGGAAAGTGCAACCGAATCGGCAATGTTTCATTGATTTAAAGTTCTGAAAACTTGTAACTTGGATTTTTTTGGTTCTTGTAAACTTGTAACTCTGTCAGCATGCTTTGAGGTGCTTTGAGCACTTGAGGAGGTGCTGCCAAAGTGCCAACAACCAGTTTTTATGAACCATTTTACAGTGACTTTTTGAATGAAGTATGAACTATGAAGTGTGCAAAAATAAATCAGGTTACGCAGATCATTTTCAGGTCAACCTGATCTGTAACAGATCAGGTTAGGGTCAGATTTTTTGACCTGTTTATTAAACAGATCAGGTTAGGGTCGAATTTTCTGACCTGTTTAGTAATCAGGTCAGTGGGGTTCAACCCGAACCCGACCCGACCTGATCTGTTTGCCAGGCCTACTTAAAAGGAGTCAGAATAATGAAATATAATTTGCAACTGAGTAAAATATTTTCCATCCTTTTATACTACTTAGAAGTATATGTGAATGTATGAGAGTTGGGGGTGGTCATGGCCTACCCAGGCTCTCATGATCCTTCGTCCATATTACATAGCTTTCTCGGGTTATATTCATGGTGCTGGTGGTAATGATTTTGAGTATCTTTTAGGTTACACATGTGGAAGAGTGATTGGAGACTAAAAATTTGTATTGTACTAATATATATATTAAAAATTATTAAAAGATGATATTTTGAAAAATATTTGTTAAAGCTACTAATCTATGAAGAATTTAGTTTACTTATGGGTTAGATAATTATTATGCAAGAGAGATGTATAAATACAACCTTATGGGCTGGTATGTTGATAATAAAGAGCATGTTTAATCTCTGTCGTGTGATATTACTCCCTCCGTCTTAAAAAAATCTGAACCTTTGCTTTTTGAAGGTTAAATTTAACAAACTTTGACCATTAGTTTATGAAAATATATAAAGATTCACGTTATGATGAAAATACTTTTGTTAGATTCATTTTTAAAAGTACTTTCAAAAAATCGTATTGTTATAATTTTTATATTCGTATAATTGTAGTTATTTACGGTCAAAGTGATGTCTTGGAGTCCGTGAAAAAATAAATGTTCGGGTTTTTTTGAGACCGAGAAAGTATTATATATTATGAGCATGTAATGTCTTGTTGAAATGTTATAAGAATCGAACCCTCAGTCTCAAATCTGAGGACAATTCTCTAATCACTAAAATATCTCTTGATTACTATACCCTGAAATAGCAACATTTGATTATTGAGCATTAAAAATTTTATTTTATTTTATTTTAACAGATGGACTATAAACAGGATAAGTAATTATTCTAAAAGTAAAACTATTTTCGGGAATATCACCTTAGAATTCAAAAGTGATATATTATTATTATAGCGGGAATACAAACTCACAAACTCACAAATTTTCTTGTAAACCTTATGCCATGCTTGGATTAGGGATAATTGTTAACCGCGAACTAGTCGTCATTGACCAAGTTCCAATGGCTTCCAAAATTTTCCACCTTCCATTTCTTTTATATGGAATCTCCCACCTTCCTTAATCTTCTTGATTTATCAACCATTATGGTAACAATAACAATAAAAATAAATTTATATTTCCGAACTATATATATTGTCCTAGCTAGAAATCAGGATATATCCCAGAGTTGGAAATCATGTTGAGAGCCAACATCAATTTCATCACAACCAGCAGCCATGAGATAGCTATAGTCTAACTCATCCATAACATCATCACAATGGGGACTAAACATAGTATTAGGGCACGGGGAGTACCACCCTGGTGGTGGCGTCTCCATGGCCGCCATCATATCGATCGCAGTCGTCGATGATGAAGGAGGGCACTGATGGTGGTCATCCTCATGTGGCTGCACAAATGGCTGCTTGATCTCTTCTACAACATTGGATGACGGCAACAACGACGACGACGAGAAGATCATAGATAGAGAATTAAGGCCTTGTTCAGGAGTGCTGGGGGCAGTACTGGAGATGGGTTGTTTATTATTGGAGTTGAACTCAAAGCTTAGCATATTAACATTATTAGGACAATCTTCTTCAACAGAGCCCAACATTAATGCATCAAAATGAGAAGCATTATTATTGTGTAGTTGACATGTGTGGTTTCCATAGTAACTGATGCTATACTTTGTTGGATTTTCTTCAATCATTTGGACTTTTGCTTGGCACCCAGCTTCATCTTTGTGTCCACACCTATAGTATTCTCTGTTGTATCACACACAATAACAGTATTAATCAGTACTCCTATTATAGTAATACATGGACCACCATTGACATTTTTTTTCGGGTCCAAGGGAGCGAGGTAGAGAGGATAGTAAAATAAATTTAGAAATAATGGGGGAGAAAGGACTCGAATAATCTCGGGTCAAATGGAAACAATCTCTCTGTGAGACTCTCACAGAAGTAAGCCTGCGTACAACAAATCTCCTTATCCGGTCTAAGTGAGAGCTTCTTTGAAAGTATTGGGTAATGTTACTGTTATTGTAAAATGGGGAAGAAATGATTCGAACTTGAAACTTAATATACCAGGTTCTCAGTCTTAATCACGATTGACATTGCATATATATATTATCTCAATTTTATCCAATTATCATCTCCTACCTAATAATTATATAAGCTGCTAAAACTAATACTATGATAAGTTTTCTTATTGATTCCAATCAAAAAAAAAAAAGTTTCCTTATTGATGATGATGATCAGATTATGTTATTAAATTTACCTTGGATGCTTGGCGTTGACAATCGGTTTCTGCCCATATTTTCTCCAAGAATACCCATCTTCTGTTGCACCAAAGGTAGTGATTGTCTTCACTAGTTGTGGTTGGGTGGTTCTGTATTGATTATAAAGCCTTAATTTTCGATCATACTGTTCATCAAATTAAAGAAAGAATACATTGTAGCTAGCTAACTAGGTTTGAAATGATTTACTTCCTGTTGTAATAAGTTATTTTGTTATTCGGGTTGGTTTTGTTGCCATCAGAGAAATAATCATGGTTATTATCATTGAGCTTGGCAGCCTTTAACATCGCGATAGCGGTGTCAAAGGTTGCCAAGATCATGGAGGAGTGATCCTTCATACGAGTCGCCATCAACGTTGCGTCTTCTTTGCCAACGACGTTGTTAGTTGATTTGCGGCTGTCAACCCTCGTTTCAACTCCTCTTTCACCTTCATCACTTGCATTCTCTTGTGATCTTGATCTCCTCCCACATTTAACTCTTCTTTGGCCTTCACATCCATTCTCTCTCTCTCTCTAATAATATTCTGATATTTTGGAAATTAAATTAAAAGAAGCTGGTTTGGCACAGAAAGAAATGCTAGTAACGTTTACCGTTTTATACTGGTAATGAGTTTTCAGGTTCAAGTCTATTTTATTTTATTTTATTTTTTGTTCACACTAGGATATTAGTGTGATTACTTCTCCGCACTATTTTATAGATATATATCCAAGTGATTTAAGGATGTTTCATGTGCCAAAGGCTAAAATTTGAAACTTTCAACTTTAATTAAGGAGTCCATATCACTCAACTATATCCCTTAATTAGTGAAGTCTATTTTATTTGCACTTTGGGGCAGGGCTAGCTAATCGTTCTAGCTTATTTCGCAGCAGGTCGATCGACTACGAGGGAATAAAGTGATCCAATTAAATAGTTTTTCCTTTTACAATATTCGAACTCTCAACCTTATTTAAGGTCAGATAAATGTCTGAACCACTCACACCAACCACTTATTGGTAGTGAAGTCTATTTTATTAAAGATACTAGATACAATACATAACTATATTTATATCTCTCCAATAGAGTTGGTCATGACCGATCTAGCTACAGTAGTGAGAACGGTGAGAAGAAATATATTCAACGCTCCAAAGTAAACGCATTGCTTCTGCTGCATTGGTCTGCAAAACTCCCCTTACTCCACGCGTATTCTGATGCCATCTGTCGTCTCTTCCTTAGTTTATTAAAAATGGTCCTTGTATAAGCATTGGCTTTAGTACTCTGGGAGCACGGACTCGTGAATATCTCTCGAAAATGAAAATAACTTCTTAAGTGATACCTCATGTATGTTTTATACCATACAACTAATGTTATATATTACTATTTTAATATTTTTGATGTGAAATGTCCTTTTTAATTAATCTATATCAAAATTAGAATTAACGTAAAAAAAATTGATTTATAAACATAATTTTAACCTACATCAAATTTTTAAAAAGGAAAAAAAGAGATAAAAATTAATAAAGCTTTCTCTAGTTAAATCAATCTCTTATTGTAATTGGTTTTTGGTAATTGAATTAAATTAATTAGGGGTGAGCAAAATTTTGTTCATCTTCTAAAGTTATAATCAACAATTTAATCCTAAAAATTTATTTCTCAAATGTGCTAGGTAGTTCAGTGTTTATAATTTTCCACAAATTAGGTGTATTATTAATTGAATCTTACTTTTGGGTTACTTGACATTTATATTATATAAGTATGCCTGAAATGTTATTTTGAAGTCTCGATTAATTTGCTAGAAAACATTGGAGTAGATGATGAGTTAACGTCCATGTTTCATCCTTACACAAAATGTCATTTCATATGGCATCTCCACATGAAAAATTACCCCATTTTTCTTATATATAAATAAAAAAAATTTATTACAAATAAATAAAATGTTTAGAATACGTTTCAATTACTAATACACAACCGTGACTTACAACTAATATAATACAAATATGGCTATACTAAGTGTCTTATCTAACAAACCTAGAATGACATATAAATCTTGTTTTAGATTATTTTTCAAAACCAATCTAATGAAGTAAGATTTATAAATTTTAGAGTTAAGTAACTAAATTTATGTTATTTTGTAGTTTAAAATAATATTTAAATAAATCATATAATAAAGTCGAGTAATAATGATCTTGTAACAGTTGATGAAGATTTGTTAAGCTATGTGACATCTGCTGTCATTTTCACACGCACATTCCCTCTTAAATTGCGTCCCACATGTCACCACCACATGGAAAGGATTCGAATTTTATAAGACATATATATCTCATTTTGAAGCTTTTTTCAAATCCAATCCATAGAAGTAAGATATTTATAATTTTTTGACTTACGTAAATAAAGTTAATTTTATTTTTCTAATATGAAAATATGCTAATAAATATGTAATAAAGATGAAGCTAACTAATGATGAGGCATTAATGGTGACATTTGGATGATGAGCTATAGACTATGTGGCAAGCTTTGCTTACATGGCGGCTTAAGTGTCATTGTCACACGTATTTGAGCCTCCTACGTTGCGTCCCACGTGTTGTGCCCACACGAAATGGACTCACTAAGAATGGCACTATGTTACGTCCCACGTGTCGTCATGCACAGACGAATTAGACTCATTTTTATATGGACCCAAATTTTATAGGAGATACGTATCTCATTTTGAAGTACTTTTCAAATCCAATATACTGAAGTAAAATTCATAGTTTTTTGAGTTACATAACTCAACCTATTTTATTTCCTAGTTTGGAACAATATGCTAATAATTATAACAAACTCAACTAATGACGATGCATTGATAATGGATAACACTTGGATGCTCTATGCTTTGCTTGTGTGACGCTTACATGTCATCACTACACGATCTTAACCGTCCTAGTTGGCATTCCACGTGTCATCACCGCACGTGTAACACTCAGCTTTATATATGGACCCAAATTTTATAGGACATATGTATCTCATTTTGAAGTACTTTTAAAATCCAATATATGAAGTAAAATTCATAGTTTTTTGAGTTACATAATTAAACTTATTTTATTTTCTAGTTTGGACCAATATGCTAATAAGTATAACAAAGTCAACTAATTAATAACTATACATTAATAATGGATGACACTTGGATGCTCTCTTTTATATATATATATATATATATATATATATATATATATATATATATATATATAGGTGGAGGCTCCTATACAAACCCCCCTTAAAATACAAACCGTACAAACTTAATCTTGACCATTAGATTTCAACATCAATGGCCCAGATTTATTGTGGGAAATAAAAGGACACGGGCGGAATTTTCTATAAAGTCAGGGGCAAGTTTGTACTTTTGCGTGTCATAATTACCAGTGGCAGTATATCAAGCAACCGACAGTTATATCATATCTCTTTCTCTCTCCTCAGCTCTTCTCTCTCTCTCCTTAGCACTCCAATGGTTTTTCTTTCTCCGGCGAGCTCCGACGGAGTTTATCTCTCCTCTCTCGCCGACGCTTTTTCTCTCTCCGCCTTCTCCGACGCCCTTTCTCTCTCCTATCTCCGGTATCTGCAGCATTCTTTCTCTCTCCTCTCTCTGGTTTCTCTCTCCTCTGTTCCGTCATTGGTTTCTCGAGAAGCAACGGCCACCGACCTCGGAAATGTAGTCTCCGACCACTAAACCATGGTCGGTGATCCAGGGTTTCGTGTGGCTGAGTGGAGAGAGAAACGACGAGCATGGTGGGTGAGGAGGAGGCGGCGCTGCGGGTGAGGTAGCCGGCGGTAGGTAAGCTAGTCGGTGGCCTGGTAGGGGTGTTTGGTGGCGGTGGTGGAGAGACCGGGAGAAATGTGTGTGCGGGAAGGAGGGGAAGTGGGAGTGGTGGGCACTGGGGGCAGAGCCGGCAGTTGTGGTGGTTGGGGAGTTGTTTTTATGAATTTACATTTAAGTTCAATGAATCTGCACGTATAGTTCAATGAATTTGCACATTTAATTTAATGAATCTGTACTTATTACAAAATGAATTTGCCAAAAAAAAAAAAAAAAAAGTTGTAGAAAATTGAAAATGTAATGAAGTTACGGTACATGTATAATGAATTTGTAAGTTTATGTTAATGAATCTACACTTTCATAAAGCTAAGCCTTGTATGGTTTATTTGTTGTTGGAAATAAAAGGACATGGGCGGAATTATAAAAAATGTCAGGGACAGTTTTGTAAAATCGCGCGTCATAAACCCTAGGTATATATATTGATTTTTCTCATTTTTCATTCATTTTCCTCCTCACACTCTCTCTCTCTCCTCCTTCTCGGCGGCTTCTCTCTCCTCCCCCCGGCGGCCTCCCGACGGCTTCTCTCTCCTCCCCTCCCGGCGGCCTCCCGTCGGCTTCTCTCTCCTCCTGGCCCTGCGGTTTCTCTCTCCTCACCGCCCGACGTTTCTCTCTTTCTGCCCGGCAGTTTCGTCTCTCTTCCCGGCGGTTTTAGCTCCTCCATGGCGGTTTCTCTCTCCTCTCACTTTTACTCCGGCGAACTCTCTCCCTCCTCGTCGCTCTCTGTCGCTCTACTCTCTCTCTCTCTCTCTCTCTCCTCGTTTCTTTCTCTCTCGTCATCACCATAACAAGTTGTGGCCGCCGCCCACAATTTCATGGCCGGCGACCACAGATCGGAGGTCTCTGACCTCCAGTACGTGGTCTCCGGCCATGGAACCATGGTCGGCGACCTTGGAACGTTGCTGGCGAGTTTTTTTTGTTTGAATTTGGAGGGATGCGCCTCGTCGGGTGACTGGTGGTGGCGGCGACAGTGATGGAGCGATCAACGACGGCTGTGGTGGTGGATTAGCAGTGGCGGCGGTGGTTGGGAGGGAGGAGAGAGAGTGAGGGAGTTGGTTGTTAATTTTAAAATTCATAAAAAAGATTGATGAAAATATGAATTTATTGTTTTAGATTTAATGAATTTACAATAATTGAACAATAAATCTGCTATAACAATTCAATGAATTTGCAAAACCTAAAAGAAATTTGATGAAGCTATGGTTATATTATAATGAATTTGTACCTTTATATTAATGAAGTTGTAGTTTGAATTTAATGAATTTGTACTGTAATGTTAATAAAGCTGTAATTTTTTGTTAATGAAGTTGTGTTTTGTATGATTTGTAAGCTAAGGGGAGTTTTAAAATTATTGAATTTACAATTGTTGAACAATGAATTTGCTAAACTTAAACTTTTTTTTGATGAAGCTATAGTTATATAATAATGAAGCTGCAATTTCATGTTTATGAAGTTGCGGTTTGATTTTAATGAATTTGTAATTTTATGTTAATGAATCTGTAATTTTATGTTAGTGAAGTTGTGCTTTGCATTTTAATGAATTTATAATTTATCATGACTGTCAGATCAAATTGATCTAAGGGCTCCCATTAATTAAGGAATTTGTATGGTTTGTATACTAAGGGGGTTTGTATGTGACCCTTCTCATATATATATATATATATATATATATATATATATATATATATATATATATATATATATATATATATATATATATATATATATATATATATATATATATATATGATATGGCCATAATTAAGATTAAGTAATTACAAGAATCTTACTAGATATATCATAGTATATACAATGTGTTTTATTTAGTTAAGAGTTCTTGTATGTGGCACTCATGTGGTTTTATTTTGAAGACTTCTACAAGTAGTTTTATTCTTCTCTTGGAACTTCACCATTATGTCTTTTTGTCTTATACACTAATGGGGTCCTTTGCTGCAATTTATTTTTTTTTTTTTTTGACGGGAAAATGAATTTCATTAACTACAAGATATATGACACTTATAAGAAGGATTGAATTCATCAAGAAATAGATCTAACACATCAGAATCCATTAGAATGAAAAAGTTAGGTAGCACTAGAGGTTCAACAATACCGAACGACTTCCATTTAATCGTTGTTTTCCATTTTACAGCCTTTTACGGAAGACTCTACTTTAACTTTGAATGCTCTGATCTAACATCAGACCACCTCTAGATAGAATATATACACCAAAATACCATATACGAACGACAAAACGGAAAATTAAGAATACTCTCAAAAAGCGAGAGACAACTACCCAATAAATGAAAAGAATGAAATTATCTAACATAGTGAAACTAATCAACAAAAACAAAATAATGAAACGAAAAGAATTGCGGTTTACCGTTAACGAAAAATCACTAACAACAGCCCCTAAAACAAAAAGAAACTAGGAAGAGACTGGAGTTTCTTTAGAGGAGGGGGAGAGAGAAAAAGGAGAAAAGGAAATGTCACAATAGAGTTGGTACTCTAATTTTATTGTTCTTTTTAGTGCTGCTAATATTGTTTAAGACACTATGCAACAGTACCAGACCTCAAAAAAAAAAAAAAAAAAAAAAAAAAAAAAAACAAAAACAACACTGCACCAAAATAAAATGTATAGTTTAATTACGTATTCGTTAATCACAAAAATTTGTATGGGGCGGTTTCAAAGTGAGGCGCCTCATACAAATATGACGTCATGTTCAGGGACGGATCCATACCGGGCCCTTGGGGTCCCGTGTAACCAGTTTTTTCGGAAAATTTTGTTAAAATACCCTAGTTTTTAGATTTTTTTTTTGGAAATTATTGCTAAAATACCCTACCATTTTAGTTTTGATACCCATACTATTTAATAATTCAGTTTGACACCCATATTATTAGTTTCCTAAATCCGCCACTGATCATGGTAACCAATGATTAATTACCAATTAGTAATTGTAACTTGCATCTAACAGCCTCTCCATGTCTAATGGAGTAAATCTCACCTTGCAGTCGCATACTCGCATAGGAGCAGACGTCAAATCCTATACGCAGGATAAATTTTTGTCTACTCAATGGATAGACTATCTACATGATGTATAGATTGTTAATTGGTTATTTTTTAGATTATTTGAGTCCTAATACACAGATTAGAATAACTTATTTGAGTCTTAATTCATAGATCTTATATCTGTACGTAATTTACATCATTTGAATAGGTTACCCACCGAATAAATTAAGTATTGTTTGTATTCGCGATATATTATATCATATATACATTAATATTATAAATAACCATAAGTTGATTTCCATTGTGGCTTATATTAATTTACAATAAAAAAAACATTCAAAATCAAAGAAAGATTGCTTGGACTTTTGGCACATGTGATTATGTGACTTTGTGATGTAGATCTACAACTTAACTGCTCAAAACAATAAGTTGCAATTAACTCGTCTTGTGTGGACTTAGTCCACCGTGAATCAAAGAGTAAATCAAGGATATTGTTCAAATATTTTAGAAATATGAGAGCTACTTAAGATTTGATCTTTGGCCCACCGTGAACTAAGTCCATACAAAATATTGCAATAGTAAGGCTCTGTTTGATTCACCTTAATTTTACTTAAATTCAGTTCAGTTCAGTCCAGTTCAGTTCATGTGTAACTTTATTACTCATATAACTTTTCATTCCGAAATAATTTCATGATGAAAATTATGTCACTGGAAAGATCTCAAAGCATACTTTCAAATGAGTCCAATATTGACTATGTTTGGACGAATTTTAAATGGTTAACAGTCAAGTTCAAAAAATCAATTAAGTTCAGTTCAAATCAATTCAGATCAGATCAGTTTTATCCAAGTGAATCAAACGGAGCCTAAATGATTGTATGATTCACAATTATCCTCGCTAGGCTAGACTTTGCTTAACACAAGCCCATGCCCAATAGCCTTAATGGCCTTCAAAAGTCAAAACTCTGCAAGGCATGTCATCCCTGCAATTTAAGCCCAATCCCTGCAATTTATGCTAGAAAGCCCAATCCCTTTTGTTTTTTTGGCACATAATTTTTTTTTTTAAAGTAAGGCAAGAAAATTGTACAAAAATTTGTGTGGACTTAGTCTATGGTGGATCAATATTTGGAGTCACCTCTCTATTTCACCTAGAGTCACCCCTTTCTAAAAGTGGAGCCACCCCTACTTCACCTAAAGTCACCCCTCAAATTTATACTTGACACCACCTCTACTTCACCTGAAGCCACCCCCTTACTTTACCTAGAGTCACCTCCTTACTTTACCTAGAGCCACCCCCTACTTCACATGGAGTCACCACTCGCTCAAAATTACTTAGTCCACGGTGGACTAAGTCTACACAAGACCTGCTGAGAAAATTGGGATCATTGGCCTATGATAATGTACGTAGACCCACGAGCCCCAACACAATCACCCACAATATTATTTTGAGGGCGATGAAACTTGAACTCCCAATTTTAAAGTTGGAGGGAAATGTATATATTACTTGAGCTCCCAATGCAACTTATACACGTTTATATAGGGGTGTTTATATGTGGGTATTCAAAATTTAGGGTATCCAAAAATTGGATATCCGAAAATTTGGATACCAAATTTTGATATCCGAATCCATATCCAAAATTTTGGATATCCGTATATATATATATATATATATATATATATATATATATATATATATATATATATATATATATATATATATATATATATATATATATATACCCTATTTTGTGCCTAATATATTGAAAATGTGAGCCAAGTATTTCAGATATTATTTGATAGTTTTTATAATTTTCTTATATTTCGGATAATTTTGAGTGTTTTCGGATATCCAAAATTTTTGGAAATGGTATCCGAAATTTTAGTCCGTTTTTTCGAATAATTGCAGTTCGAATATTCGTATTTTCGGATCGAATGCTCGGATTCGGATATTTTTAAACAACCCTACATTTTTAGGCACATACCCTTCAAAAATACTACCTCCGTTCCTGGAAAACTCTACCATTTCATTTTGGAGCAAAAACCAATGAAAGTGGGGTATGATATGTTATTTCCTAATATGCCCTTGGATTGTACTACCAATGCAAGTGGGGTAGTACAATCCAAATCAAATCTGTTAAAGTACATTAACAAGATTAATGTAAAAAAGGGTCTTAATTAAGATTTGTTTTCGTTTTTTTTGTCAAACTGAGAGGAGGAGATATTTAGTTTTTTTCAATTTTTTTGTGTTTGAGAAGAGAGAGAATTTTTTTTTTTTTTTTTTTTTGATCGCATGAGAGAGAAATTCTTTAGATGGTTTTTTGTTCTTCCATTTCATTGTGTCTGATTAAGAGGAGAGAGAAAATGCCTTCATTTTTTTTTTCCTCATTACTTGGATCTGCTTTGCAAGAGAACTGAAAATAAAAGAACTTAAGTACGTTCTTGAATAAGACCTCAATAGATTGAATATATTGATAAAGATTTGATACAATAAAGTTACATTTCAGAATTCAACATGTTATTCAATCTTCAAATCTTCAAAATTTTCAAATTTTCAAATCTTCAAATTCTTCAAATCTGCAAATTGACATCTTCAAATTGAACTCTTCCCACCAAAATTTCAGAAGTTGTTGTAATCTGAAAATTCAAATTCTTTAATTTGTCAAAAATTTCAATTCTTCAAATCTTCAAACCCTCAGATCGACAGAGTGAAGACAGAGATTAACAGATCGTGTGAGATTCGTATGTGAGTGAATAATTAAGAGTAAAGACAAAGATTAACAAATCGCAATTTACAAACCCTAGGAGAGAGAAAGAGAGGTTTTATTTGAAGAATACAAAATCGACAAAACAGAAAGAAGAGAAGAGATAATAACAGTGAGATTTGAGGTCGAATTGATGAACTTGAGAGAGAGAAGGTCAAAAAGATGATCGAATTGATGAACTTGAGAGAGGTGATGAGTAAACCCTAGGAGAGAGAGAGTGAGGGAGAGTGAGAGATGTGAGTTTATGAGTGTGAGTGGGTGAGATTAGTAATGAAGAACTGATGAACATTCGTGAATAAGTGGATGAGTGGGGGTGTGTGAGATGAGTTATGAGTGTGAGGTTATTTGGGGTGGGTGAGGTCAGTTAATTAGGAGGTGGGGAGATAAATAAGGTTATTTGTTTGGGTGAGGGATTAAATGAGGGTATTTGGTTTTTTTTTCAGAGGAGGGTAAAATTGTATTTCACTACAAAATTGTTTGCCAAAGGTAGAAATGGGAGAGTTAATGGGGAACATCCATAATAGGAAAATGGTAGAGTTTTTCAGGAACGGAGGTTGTACTTGGTACACGGTGGACTAAGTCCACACAAAACATACTAATTGGCCTGATAAAAAGGTGGAGCAACTCACACTACTACAAAATGAGCCTAAGGCGACACTCATAAAGTGTTGTATTAGGCTTTCAAAATGTTGCATTATTGCTAGTGCGACACTTTTTGAAGTGCCACCTTAGGTAATGTTGCCTTAGGTATATAGCAACACTTCTATTAGAATATGCAACACTTTAAAAAAGTGTTGCCTGTATTTATCAAGTGCAACACTTTTGAGTGCAACACTTTTTGCACTCAAATACAACACTTTTTCGTTTACTTCTACCAAATTTTAACAACACTTTTATCTGTCAAGTGCAACACTTAATGTGTTTTTCAGCATATAAGTGCAACACTTTCTAACTCCTAATACAACACTTTATTGTTATTTCAATTACAGAAAGGCAACGTTTGATAAGCTCATTAGCAGCACTTGCAGGTTCCATGCCATACCCCTGTTTTCATATCAATCAATTTTTTCTAAAAGACAGATACACCAATACTTCCTTCCATTGCAATAATGACATATCATAGATAGTATAATCTGGTACTCTTACACATTTGTCCAATAATAAAACTACCTTAATTTAAAACGCCTACTGTCATCGCAAAATGCTGTCAATAATTACAATCCTACAAATTAAAGTTACTAAAAATCCTGCTCCAAAAGTATGTTCTTCCATTCGATATATACGACCTTTTCTTCCGATCAGTTTTGCGAATCTCCACTGGCCGCCATACGCCCCAAAAAAAGGTAGCCTAAGCCATTTAAAAACAACAAAGAATATAGTTAGTCCCTTTTTTAATCATGAAGTAATAGAATAAGTCATCATATATCAAACATGCAATTATGTATACGGGAATAAAATCCAAGTTTTAAGTTAGGCTTGTATAGATAACTTCTTATACTTCTAGTATGAAAAGAAGTTAGGCCTACAGATTGCAGACAGGTTTTATATTTCTCCCACATCGTGTGGACATTTTATAAGTCAAGTTCATAAATAATCATTATCCATGGAACTGGCAACACAACCATAACCTTTCACAAGCAGTTCCAACCAGCACACAATTTGTATGATAGCTACAAAGTAAATAAATGATACCCCCAATGAAGTGATGCCCAATTTGTTCTGGTTTGTGAAAGATCTTGCTCACTGAAAATCCATGGAGAAACAAGAGAGAGACAGAGAGATAGAGAGGAGAGAGAGAGGAGAGAGAGAGGACTTGATGCGGTTAAGCTGATAGAGAGGACAAAGAGGCGCTTAATGAAAATTTCAAGGCCCGCGTCCAAATCATTTTATTGTCCGCCTTTTCCAATTTCAATTTTGTTGTGTGTCCGCCTTTTTAACAAACCAATCAATGTGTTGGCAGCATTAAGGTAAGTTCCAAAAATGCTGATAAAAAATCCTAACCAACCAATTGTACATTTCAGATTTTGCCAAGCACAAATATTTGAAACAAAGGAAGAATTCAAAGAAAAATAATCCCTGAACCTTTGAATTAGAGCAACTCTACTACTGATACACACGTCTTTGAAACAAACAAAGAATTCTGAAAAACAGCAACAGAAAAGAGACAGAAAAATAGCAGCAGCATAGTAACAGCAAAAAAACAGCATGACAATAGAAAAAACACAAGCAATAGTTTTACTTCTTCACATTCAATCTCCAACACTTGTAAATGACGGATCATATAGCACATAACGACAATGACAGCAATAGTTTTACTTCTTCACATTCAATCTCCACAGTTTTCTCCCAAGCATCAGAAAAACAGCAACAGCACAGCATCAGAAAAACAGCAACAGTGCAGCAACAAAAAAACAGCAACAGAAAAACAGCAACAGCACAGCATCAGAAAAACAGCAACAGTGCAGCAACAAAAAAACAGCAACAGCAACAGAAAAACAGCAACAGCAACAGTGCAACAACAGAAAAACAGCAACAGAAAAGAGACAGAAAAATATGCACCTCTCGTGACCATAGAACACGAAATTGGAAGGAAATACCGGCATGCATGCTAAAGACTTTATGTTGAATCAAAGAAGAGCTGACTGAGTGATCAATTTAATGCTGAGAGGTCGTACAATGTTCCAAATGGATCTCTAAAAGTCACTCTGCTGTCAATGACCTTGCTTGCTGATATGGGTTATACCAACCTGTAAAACAACAAACCAAAAAAAAAAAAAAAAAACCAAAGAGAAGTTATTTTCACTAATTTGCAGCATATATTGAGGCTCAGAAACTAAATTATATATTTGTATGTTAAACAATTCCAGCAATACTAAACACTGATGGCTCCAATACTTCAATGCAAAAATATACTAACTAACCTGCAAATCCATACCAAGAAAATGTAGAGTTGTGTTCAGCAGGTCCACTATTTTTTCTGCCAACACTCAGACAAGGGTACATCATAAAAAAGATAGACAATGCAAGATGGATATAACAACAAGCAATCAGAGTCCAACTCCTAGAATCTGGATTAACAAAATAAATCGAATGTTAACTAAAAATATTCAATTACACTAAATTAAAACAAGGGAAAACAACATGTAAAAAAACACAGTTTGTAAGAATTGGGATAGTTTGAACTTACAGGTCTACTGGTTTTGTGAGAGCTGCAGAAACGAAGGTACAAATATCAGTGAGGTAAAACAATATCCTCATCAAATTGCATAGAAATGATTAAGCTAATGCCAGACAATTACTTGCAGCATTAGCAACAGATTGAAATGCACTTTTGACCGCCCAAAGATCAAATCAATCAAACTGTAAGCTACTTTTAATCCAACCAGATTCTGATGGTTCAAAATTAAGAAATACACTGATGAAATACACTGATGAGATACAGTAATCCAACAACAAAACATCACCCAAGCTAAGATACACTAATGAGGGTACAAAATGACATTCTGATGTCATTTTTTAGTTCTGACATTTATAATTTTCATTAGCAACCACCCAATTCAGAAAACCACCTGTAGTCCTAGGAGACTTAACATACAGATAATCTTAATTTCACAAAGTTTCGACGTTTCACTAAATAAATAAATAAAAACTCAAACCAACCAAGAAATTACAATTTTTTCATAGTGTTTGATCAGGATTTTGACATAAATATACATCTAAATGGGCACCTAAGTGAACATGAATTTCTACAAGTTCATACATCTAGAAAACATAAAGCTCTTAATTGATCGATATGGTGCTCATATATAAACATCCAATTGCTTACCAACAATAATGAATCAAAGAAGTACAACTCGAGCTCTTACAAACAGAATAAGCATGAGGGAAACAAACCAGTCAATGTGTTGGCAGCATTAAGGTAAGTTCCAAAAATGCTGATAAAAATTCCTAACCAACCAATTGTACATTTCAGATTTTGCCAAGCACAGATATTTGAAACAAAGGAAGAATTCAAAGAAAAATAATCCCTGAACCTTTGAATTAGAGCAACTCTACTACTGATACACACGTCTTTGAAACAAACAAAGAATTCTGAAAAACACCTGAACCTTTGAATTAGGCAACTCTATTGATGCACACATCTTTGAAAGAAACAAAGGATTCTAAAAGATACAAAGAAAACTCATGAATCGCTGAACCAACAGAGGGTGTAACCAAGAGATCGAGGTACTATGTCTCAAGTCAGAAAAAGGAAAAAACTAAAGAAAAGAAAGAAAAAAAAAAAACAAACAAACTGAATATTAATCCATCCCCAAACTCTTTGCCCTGAACAATTTGCACTACTCTTAATCCATTAATCATCTGCACTATTAACCCCAAAAAAAGATCAAAAAACAGAAGCTCTATTTCGATCGGATACGAGTCATTTTCTCAGAAACTACAACAACAAAGTATAATCTAGAGCAAACACATGACTATGTTCACAGAAGTAGAAAGAAGAACAAAACAAAGAAATCAAAACAGAAAGGAGATAGAGGAGCACAAGAAACCTGTAGCGAAGGGTGCGGAACTCAGACGTGTATTCAACAATTCATAAACCTTCAAGTGAAACTGTGTTGAACAGATGAAATGCGAGATTAGTTACCAAATTCTTACAAATTGTGACTTCTTGGCTCTCTATCTTCCTCCGTTCCTAAACAAGCTTAACCAAAATCAAACATTAATAACATATTATTAGGCTGTAAACAACAAGGAAAACAGCAATAAAAGAGTATGAGAATTCACCTTTTTGTTCAATCCTTCTGGCCATACTTGAAAAAAAAGGAAACAAATTCAAAGAAACGCAGTTAGCTAATACCTAATAGCAAGAACTAGAAACAAACTGAAACATTAACAAATTTCGCACACCCTAAATTGGATATGCTAAAATCATATCTGAGAAACAAAACATGATTTGAACTCAACATTTAAAGCCCAGATACGAAAGCACAAATTCGAATAACCCACTCGTTCACTTCACAACAGTAAAATCCAAATGAAAGGGTATAACACAGCATATAGCAAGACCACAACCCATAAATTTCAGATCTAAAATCACTTAGTTTAGCAGTCCTAATCGCAATTTCACACAAATAAAAACCAATAACTTGAAACAAGCAACAACAAACAATCAAATAAAACCCAGATTTCGAACAAGCAACATACAACAAACAATTAAACAAAATCCAGAAATTACCTTAGATCGTGAAATTACTCGCACAGAAAAGAACTAGAACGACTCAACAAGCCCAAACCGAGATCCTCGTGTTACCTTGCCCAGATTTGCAAGCTTTCGAACACGCAATGACCACAAACCCTAGAAATTTCACATGATTCAGTTTCGCCCAAATCGATTTCAACTGTGGCAGCTTCAATGGAGTAGCTTCGATGGAGTAACAGGCGGGGAACATTCATCAGATCTGTTCGTTGGCGAAAATGGAGAAGCGATGAGAAACCGAGGGTCAGAGACATGCGAACGGAGATGGAGAATCAGGAGAAGAGAGAGAGACGGTCAGACTTTAGGAATAGAATTAAACCCTAATTCTGAAACAAACAATAATAAAATCACAATCAAAGCCCTAAATAACCGTTTGGATCAGAAAAGTTGAACAAAACATACCTTAAGGACTTGAAGGAGAGGCCATGGAAGATTTGAAGTGAAGTGAGAGGTGGAGAAAAAGAACAACTGAAGGAGAGAGGAAGATGAAACGTGTTTTGGGTTTGGGACCTAGGTTTTAGTTTTGTTTAGTTTTAATTTTTTTTTTTTTTTTCAACTCAGCGCTATACAAGCGCGCGCAGGCCCCAAATAAAATTTTTTGAATTTTGCTCCCGCTCTTATTTGTCACGGTTCAAAACGTGTTTAAGTTTATTTTTTTTGCCACGTTTTTTTTTTCCACGGTTAAAAGCGTGGTAGACTCCGCTTTTTTTTCCACGGTTTTGAAAGTGTGTCTAAATAAGCGTGTCTAATGCCTGAAATTGTAGTAGTGCGATGATGTTCATATTGGTGACAGTAGTGGGGGGCACTGTGAGCCCGAGCCCGAGGCCTGGGGCTTGGCCGGAGCAATTCCACGCAGTTCTGGTTTTGAATAACACGAAGACGACGGAGCTGCAGATAATTGATTTGTGGTATGATTGGACCAACGGAGTTGGGGGCTTTATCGGGTCGAGGGGCTCTGACGGTTGAGGGGGGGCTTTATCGGGTCGAGGGGCTCTGACGGTTGGGGGGGGGGCTTTGTCGGGGTGGTAGTGGGGTGGGAGGCGGGGTGGTAGTGGGGTGGGAGGCTCTGTCGGGATGGTGGTGGGTGGTGGATGAAGATGATGTGTGCTTCATTTGCTTCAATGGTGGAAGCCGAGTTGTGGGGTGTCTTTGATTTTTTTTTTTTCAATTGTCTTTTATTCTTTCAAGGTAAATGGAGAATTATGGGAAATGGGGATTTACGTTTAGTAATTTGCGATTTACGTATAGCAACCCCCTTTTCAATTCAGCACCCATTTGCAATACTTTACAAAGTGCTGCATTTCCATATTAGAAATACAACACTTTAAAATAAGTGTTGTTTATTGAATGTGATAAAAGCAACGTTTCTTAAAAGTGTTGTACTTCTTTATAATAAATGCAGCACTTAACAAAAAACGTTGGTTTAGAGCTTTAGATGCGACATTTATTTTAAAAGTGTTGCTTTCTACCTTATCCTATCTAAAAAGCAACAAACTCTAAAAGTGTTGCTCACAAAATGTTGCATTAGACTCATTTTGTAGTAGTGTCACTTACTTATATGCATACTCAAGACCACTAAATCTTTTCATATGGGACACAAAGTCACTTCAACACACAGCTAAAGAAGCCTTCAGATATCAACTTTTGGTTTTCTTTTTCAATTGTTAAGATAAATCATACTTGAAGCCACATAACCCGGTTACACAACAAAATTAGAAAAACAAAGGGTGTTGGCCTGGCTTTTTGTTGCCTTGGGTAATAAACTACTCATGCTACTGGCCCTTACTCATCAAATTAGCCAGCAACCATAGACTAATTTTCTTGTAATTAAGCTAAAGAAAACAAAATTAGGAATCATAACTATTATTCCTTTGCACCAGATAGAATGAATAATCATTCCCAAAGTTTGAGCGCCTCCAGAAACCCACCATCTAACAACTCATCATCATTATAATTATTATTAGTCATGAGACAGCTATAGTCCAACAACTGATCATCCACACTACTGTGGCCATGGGGACTTAGCATAGAATTAGGGTATGGCCAGTACAACCCCTCATCAGGTGTCTCCATAGCTGCTGTCAGATCATCAAGGGACATGAAGCAAGCAGGTTGTTCAGACGACGACGACGATGAAGGAACTAATGGTTGTTGCTTGATCTCTTCCTGGATTTTCATGCACTGGTGGTCCTTATCATGTACAGGATTAAGGCCGCCTTTGTTTGCATTGGTAGTGTTGTTCGAGTTCGAGAAGTGTTGGAAGTTTAACATATTAGGGGAGTCCTCTTGATCAGCAGAATTCATCAATATGTCAAATTGGGAGGCATTGTTGTTGTTAAGGAGGTTTTGGCATGTATGGTTGTTATAGTAAATGATGTTATACTTTGTTGGATTGTCTGCTATTATTTGAACATGTTTTGTTGCTCGGCATCCTTGGTCATCTTTGTGTCCACATCTATAGTACTCTCTGCATACAATATCCAAATCAAACAAAATTAGTCATATCCGGTTGGTATATACTCCCTCTATCTCAAATTAATTGTCCGTTGTTATACTCTCTTAGTCTCGAATTAATTGTTCCGCTTTGATATTTGTGACGACTCACAGAATGAAAAAATATCAATAGACATGAAAATAATTTGTTAATCATAATGTATTTAATTTATACCTCGGATGCTTTGCGTTGACAATTGTCTTTTGGCCATATTTCCTCCAAGAATGACCATCTTCTATTAGCCCAGTGCTATTCAAAATCTTTGACGGTTCAGGTTGGACACTCCTGATAACATATATGTCAAATTATTCATATATATCACTATTAATTAAACCCTAAAAAATTAAAACTTCAAAAAAAAAAAAAAAAAAAAGGTCACACACTAACACATCAATTCAATAGCTAGTTATAACATATAGTTACCTTCTATTGTGATAAGATCTTTTGTTACTACCAGTCCCAGGTATAACATCATCATTCACCTGGCCATGGCCAGTACTACTCTTTAAAATCGAGATGGCGCTGTCGAAAGTCTTCAAGATAATGGAGGATTGCCGTTTCATTGTAGCCATTAACATTTGATTATTTTGGGGTTGATGATGATGATGATGATCTTTTCCTCGCGATTCAGCAAATAGGACTCGGAGTTGATTAGCAGCTTCGAGTCCTCGTTTCAACTCTTCCTTGACCTTGACGTCCATTTTGATTTTCTCAGCACTCATGTTCGATCTCCAGCTAACGTCCCAGCAAAAGGTAGGATAGCTGGAGAGCAAGCTAAGGGATGAGTGATAAGTTTTAGTAGTTGGGGTTTGGAGATCGAGCTTATATATAGTGGGGGGAAAGAGAGGGGGTAGTTCATATTTAGTTGACGAAGAAGGAAAAAAGAGTACTAATGAGAGATTGACTGGAAAATTGACATTGACTACCTGCTCTCTATTGAAAATACATTTGCTTTATTATTTCTTGCTCATCACTCGCAAAATTATCCATACGCGGCTTAATGATGCCATCATCTCTCTCATTCAATTTAACAAAGTAATGAATTACCAAAAGAAAAAAAAAATTAACAAAGTAATAATTGGTTAATCGCGAGATATGTGATGCAGCAGTCAGGAATTAATCAAATCCGAGACTTTTTGCTGGCGACCGTTCTTGTTGTTACTTTTATAAATCCATCGCTTGTCATTATGTCATATATACGCCTCTAGGAAATCGGAATAACTAATAACTAATAACTAATAACTAATAACAAATCTGTTAATACATAGTATGGGTTTCATCATAAAGTTTTGTGTGAGACCAATTTATAATATGGGGTTATTATTTAGAAAAGTCAAACAATCCCTTATCATAAACAGAGTCCCTTGTTTCAGTAATAACATCGCGACTCACAGAAAATTACCATAGAACACCATCTCAAACTGAGTAACTACGTGCACCTAGCTAACTTATTAGCAATGAAATAATGGTGCGTGGTTGGATTAGCCTAGCCTCATATTATGAGTAATCTGTCCTACACAAATTTTTGTGAAATTTTAATTACTACTGAAAAATCTCATGACATGTATATTGTTTCTTTAAAGGTAGTAAAATGTGTAGATGATTACCTAGCTTATTATATATGCAATAAGCTATAAGTGTATATCACCATTACGGATTATAATATATTTAATTATTTATTATTACAATAACTCTGGGTCTCTGACAGACATTTGAATGTGACATTTCCCATTTGATACAAACATGGTACCGGGTCACAAATTGTTTTATAAAAAAATTTATTATATTACAGATCAAAGGACAAGATGTATGTTTCTAAAATGCAGATCGATGTAGACATTATTGATTGACCTCAAATTAGCAAAGAATTTTCAACTTATGCAATGAACCCCTTCAGGCAAAACAAAAATTGTGTACACTCTGTGATATGTGTGTATATTTTGAACGTTACAGTATATGAACAGTAAAAATATTTTGCATCTCTTCAACGTCGGTCAAAACCAGTATTCCAAAACTTGTTATTACTTTATTTTGAAACAATGAAAACATCAAGTGTTGTGAGAGACCAACTCACAGAAAAAAGGATCACTATTCAAAAATGTAGGGGTCACTTATTAAGAACCGGAATTCTTATATATACTGTTTTACTACAAAGTAACCATCGTTTTACTAAAAGTTACGACAAAACTCCTTTAAACAAGTTTTTATTTGTATTATCTATATCTTGTACAATATATTTTATACTCCCTCCGTTTCATAAAATCCTAAACATTTACTTTTTCATGGTCTTCAAGACACTACTTTGACCATAAATAACTACAATTTTATGAATATAAAAATTATAAAAATAATAATTTTTTGAAAGTACTTTTAATAATAAATCTAACAAAAGTACTTTCATATTGTGAATCTTTATATATTTTCATAAATTAGTGGTCAAAGTTTGTTAAGTTTAGTCTTCAAAAAACAAACGTTTAGGATTTTATGAAACCGATGGAGTAGTACTTTGACGTCTACTAGTAATCTACTATCAATAATGCTTTGCTTACCATTAGTAGAAAATTTAATAATGGTTTATTTTGATGGGCTCCAGCTCAGTTAGGATATTGAGGAATCTATATTTAAGGTCTTACCTAGTATAGCATTATTATCATATCTGCCTATTTGGTGGGTGCAAGTGCAATGCGGCGTTTTCCTCTCATTGGTGGGTGCACCCCAATAGGCAATTCATATTTGGACCTGTCATACTCATACGTCCTACATGCATACGATTATAGGCTATGATCGAGCTAAATCGTTGGATTTTCGAAATAGTAACTGATACTCCTAGTTAATTAATTGAGTAAGAAATACTTGGTAAAAACAGTTAATTAGAATCTAAAATATATGTCTCTTCTCAACTTGTATTCTCTATTTGAAAATAAATAAATCCAGAGGATTTGTACGGTACAAATTAGTATTCTAAATTTTAGTGACCTGAGGGGGCGGTTTTGTTCACCACCTCTTGCTCCATCATTTAGATGATTTTAAAGGGAGACACTCTATATGAGGAGTTTCAGGGACACACATAAAAACAACAGTTTAACTCAATTTCTTACTCCCTCTGTCCCAGCAAGTTTATCTTTACATTGGACTTTTTAAGTGAACTTTGACCACTTATTTGTGAAAAGTTATAAAGTTTTACAATGTGAAAATAGTATTGCTAAATTCATTTTAAATAGTATTTTCAAAATATCATCTCATTATTATAAGTTCTATATTTATGAAATCATAAATATTCATGGTCAAAGTAGTGTCTTGGAGACCGTAAAAAGTCTAATGTAAAGATAAACTTGGGACGAATGGACTACCAGTGAGGAACTCCTAGAGACTTTTCTAAGCTGACCATATGAGGAAGCCATGCACGCCCTCCATCGTACAGTTCGGTGGACACGAAAGAGCTAGTTATGGCACCGAAGCTAGTTTCCTTTAAATGTGACTCTCACATCCCAATTTTTCTTGAAGATGAACTTTATTGTATGGTCCAATTTTCAGAAAGGAGACTTGTGAATTGTGTATACAATCAAGCAAGTTCATGCAAAACTTTGCACTCATAAAAATAAATAATAATTCTATTGGTCTCCATTGGTAACCAAAGAAAAGTGTCTCCCTCTGATGTGGCAATTGTCATATCATCAAGACTATTAATTAGCTTGTCATCTTATAAGGATTAAAATACAAAAACAAAAAAAATTGAGGCTTTTTTGCAAATATTATAGACAATATTTTTAAAGTAGGAAATTGTAATCTCATAAGCGATTAAAAGGAATGTGTAATATTCTTTGTTTATTGATATAGGAGTAAATTACTTTGAAATTGTTACTACCTTTATATTTATAACCACATTTCCACCTTTTGTGCTCAAATACTTAAATTCAATAATCAATCCATATTTAGTGTTTTTTCCTTCTTTCTACTTCCCTTCATTTTTACTCACGGTTGTCAGTTATTAAAAATAAAAGAAAAGAAATTAATCTCCTCTCTCATAGTATTTTAATTTCTTTCACTTTCTCTTTGGTAAATAATAACTCTTTCAATGGAAGAATTCTTAATTATTTTTTGAAAAAGTAAGGTCTTCCAATTTTTTCATCAATTACAATTTTTTTTTTTGTGAAGTTTCAAGACTAAGCTGAAGAGGAATTCAACCCACATCCACGCATTCATATTATTTTCTCATTTGGGTACATTTGGTGGGCAATCTGAGTTATATTCACTTCACAATACGAATTTGCGTTCGATCTACTCTAACGGACTAGACAATAATGATTAACTTAATAAGTTAGTAGAAAATTAGAAACAATTTACCGTAAAATCAAAAAAGGAATTTGCAACATTAAAAAAAAAAATTAAATTAGAATATAATTTATATCTATGTTACGCCTATATAAATTTTAAATTATGTCTAGCAACAATTAAAAACATATATTATAAACCCCTTTGAAAAAAGAAAAATTACAAACTGATTTGTCTATCCTTATTGGTCATGGTAAGCTAATTACTACGATGAAAGCATAAAGTGAAATTGTGATATTACATAGTAAAATTCTCAATTTACAAGGTAGAATTGCGATTGCAATTTGTATAATCACAAACATACATGAAAGTGTAGAAAATAAAATGTAGTTTACACCTATATAAAATATAATTATCTCTAACTAGAAAAGAAAGTAAAATTATGAATCTATATATGCATCCATTTTTATCGGTTATTATAAGTTACTATGACAAAATTTGAAGCAAAATTATGAAATTACGTAGTAAAATTATGAAATTACGTAGTAAAATTATGAAAGTTTCTACTAGAACTAAGAAAGTACAAAGTAAAATTGGTATTGTGATGCTATAGTTAATCAATAATGCCTTCGATCTTTAAAACTTAAACTCTAAATCTTAATTAATACTCTATGTTCCTTGAACTCTGGCCTATACCCTAAACAAAGGTTAATGAATTGTCTATCTTAATCGATCATTATTATTATAAGCTAATTAATTACAACGGTGAAAGCATAAAATTCAATTATGATATTACATAGTAAAACTATACGACAACGCGGCATAATTGCGATTGCAATTTGTATAATCACAAACATACATGGAAAGTGTAGAAAAAATATATAATTTACACCTATATAAAATATTATTATCTCTAACTAAAAAATAAAGTATAATTATAAATCCATTTTCGTCGGTTATTATAAGTTACTATGGCAAAATTTGAAGCTAAATTATGAAACTATGTAGTAAAATTATGAACGTTTTTATTAGAACTATGAAAGTAGAAAGTAAAATTGGGATTGTGATGATGTAATAATCAATAATATCTTCGATCTTTAAAACTTAAACTCTAAACCTTAATCAGTACTCTCTACTCCTTGAACTCTGGCCTATACCCTAAAGAAAGGTTAAAAAAATCTATATTGAAATCATCATTATTACTCTCTCCGTTCCATAAAACCTAATGCATAAATTCTAATACTCGAACACCCTAAACCCTTATGTTAGTACAATGATGAAACCTAAATCCTAAACTCTTAAAAAATAAGAATACACCAAAACAGATAGAGTATTAGAAAGCATTTGATATGTGATAGTCTTTAAATACATTTGATCTCTCCACCTACTTTTTTTTTTTTACCAATTGTATGTTGTGGACAAGTTAAAGCCTAAACTATAACTATTTTTGTTGTGTGAAGAAAAATAGTCGTTGGAAAGGTTATTATCATTTTTGTATATTGGAATAACTATTATGTCCCTTTTGTTTTGAATAATTTCATTTTGCAAAAACCATGCATGAAGTGTTTTGTAATATGATAATTCAAAGTACAAGGTAAAATTCTCAGTCTTGTAGTAAAATTAGGATACATGTGTTGTAAATTCAGTTTTTCGAAAGAAAAATGTAAGAAACATTGTACAATGATTATATAATTAAGTTGTATGATGTAATTGATTGAAAATATGTTTAGTAGAGTGACGAAATCTAAACACTTAAAGTAAAAAAAATTCATATCTTACAAACTGACTAATTATAATCGGTTATTAAGGAAATATATAGGAGAGTCGTTAAAAGCCTTGTCGAGTGATTATTCTTTTTGTCATCATTGTTCTGATTTTATTTAGTATTTTCATATGAAAGTACAGAGTACACTGTTAAATGTCTTTCTTATAGCACAATTAGGACAATGATAGTAGTAACTTTTTTGTTTTTTCATAGACAAATTCTGAATTATATAAAATGAAATGATTTGATAGGATGTACAATAATATTCAAATTATTTAAATACAAATAAAGAGAACATATAATATGAAAGTACAAAGTAAAATTGAATTTCTTATAGTAAAATGATAAGGTGTACAAGTAAAGTCAAGAATGTTGCAAGTAGAATGTTTAATATACTAGCTACTTATATGTAATTTGTTTTTTTTGGATATGCAAGAATAGATTTGGGGATTTTACTAGATTCCAATTCGTTAAGTGAGTATAATTAAATTAAATAATAAATTTGAGTACGCTGTAGAATTGAGTCTTATTCAACTGATAAAATGTACAAATTTAAATTATTTTTTCTTTTTTGAAAGTAGAGAATAAAAAATATCAATAGTATGGACATGCACAACTCCTCTATTGAAAGGGAATAGTATTATTCACCAAAGCATCTGAATAATTTTTTTTTTAACCAAAAAAAAATCTGAATAACTTTTTTCAAGAGATAAGAAAGTAACTTCTTTTTTCTTTTCCGTATCTCTTGAAATTGAGTTTAATAATTAAATATCGTTAGAGAAGTAACTTAAAATAAAATTTATGAAAAATACTTAAGAAATAGAGATTACAGACATAAGTCATAATTAATATAATTTAATAAATTAATAAAAAAACGAAAATAGAAATAAGAGAGAGATGAGGAAATGCAATATGAGGGAAATAAAATTATGGTAGTTGTTTTTGTTTATTTTCCATATAAAATCATAAAATCGATTTCCTTTCTTTATTATTTTTGCTAATATAGTTAACTTTATCACATTTCCCTTATTTTAAGTCTTGTTCCTAATATAAGTTATAACTAACTAGATCATCTTTTGTTTTTTTATTTGCTAAAAAGACCCATTTGGTTTATTTATATTATTTACTTTAGCCCCCATAACATGACATTTGGTAATTAGTGAATTTGGCAATGTGGCAAATGACACATCACAAGAGACATACTTTTCGTGTCTCTAGTGGAGACCTTTAGCATTCAACTTTATATAGTATTTATTGCTAAATATAATTCAATGACGACGCTCTAACTTTTAGTTATATCGGTCACAAATTTAACACAAAAATTTCTTTAGAACCTTTTTTTCGTAAATTTTGGAGAGATTAAGGTTACATTAAAGTAAAATAAGTATCAAATGGTTCATAATAAGGGATCTCTACACAAGACTCACTTTTAACTTTAATTACTTAATTATGGACCATTCATTTGAGATAAAAACTAAACCCATTAGGGACACAAATATAATAAGGAAAACGAGTGAGAGCAGAATGCTTTAGGGCTTTTAAATTAATAGAGTAGGTAGGAATTCAAATGAGTGACGAGAGACCTCAAAATGGCACACTTACATGCATCTTGGTTTCTTCCTTGTTGGGAAACATGGGGATTTAGCTCTATTTGTGTGAATATCTTTCTTAAATTGTTTCCTCGTGGGTTGGAGTGGACTTGGACTAGACTCAGATACCGTGTTGGTTACTTGCATTCGTTGACAAGTGACAACTTTCGAAATCATATGTTTATTCTTCGTTTTTTTGTTCCTTACCTTTTTTCTTATAGGATGATGCTACTGAATGACTGTTGACCTGGTTTTATTTGGCAATTAGTGGATAGTGGATAGTGGATAGTGGATAGTGGATAGTGGATAGTGAATTGCATTAGCAAATTTAACTAGAGGATTGTATTAGTGGATTTGACCAAAGCAAAGATTGTATTAGCTGATTTGTATGAATGTGTTTGGTAAATTAGCTGATTTATATAAATGTGGATGATTATGTCCTTTCTTTAATAATTAGAATCCGCTAACTTGAAGAAACTACTTTATTAGCGGATTGGAAATTAGCGGATTCACCCCAATCCACTAATCGAATCCGCTATTAACCAAACATGTTAAATTAGCGGATTTTCTAGTCACATCCTCTAAAGTAACCCCAATCCGCTAATTTTGATACAATTCGCTAATTACCAAACAAGACCTATTTCGCTAAGGTATACTCCATCAAAATCACAAATAACATTACATTGGATTTTTCGCCTTTTCTTTTTGGTCAGGATGCATCCGTTCATTTCATTACGTCACAGTACAAGAACATTCATATGATATTCCATACAGATCATCATCATAGAAGTTTCTATATCTAACATTAGGAGAATTAAATTTAATTACATCACTAAAACATGCAAGACCATTTATCAAGACAATCCTTGGCCAAAAAGTCTATCTACCAACTTATTTTCCTCCCTGAACTTGTGTTCATATATCACTTCCTCTAGTTTTTATTGTAGTCTTCTGCAATCTAAAAAGATGTTCCTCGGATTTGAGCGGTTTTCAAGACACTACTTTGATCACATATAACTATTTTAAAATGAATATAAAAATTGTAAAAGTTTGATTTCATTGAAAGTGCTATTTGAAATAATGAATTTACCAAAAGCATATTTATGTTGTAAAACATTATAATTTTTCATTAACCAATGGTCAAAGTTTGTTAACTTTGACTCCAAAAAATCCAATGTAATGTTATTTTGTGGTTCGGAGGTAGTATATATGTTGGGGAATTATACTCCTATATCCGTTTGAAAATGAGTTTCTTGATTGTTTGACTTTTTACAGTAATTGAGACATTATTGTGACCATCTATCAATATTATTATAAAAAATTAATATTGGGAAAGTAAAATTAAAAATGAATCTAACAATGGTATTTTGATATTATAAATCTTCTTAAATTTTCACAAATAATCCATAGTCAAAATTTGTAAACTTTAACTCAAAAAGTCAAACAGAAAACTAATTTTGAAACGGATGGAAGACATACTATCAAAATAACGTCAACTAATGTTAGCACTAACCTCATAAAAGTAGCATAATTATTATAACACATACACGATAGAGGGATGAGAAAACTTCAAAATTACATTTGAAATGCAATATTATTTCTAATCTTTAACACATACAGGTTACGTTGTTCTCTTCTACTTATCAGTTATCACTCATATTATTTTCATATATGTTATTCCACTTTATATGTGATTTACTATATATAACACATATATTGTTTGAAAAATTTCATGTCACATATACTCCTATTACGGCTATTAGTTATCATCTCAAAGAGAGCAGTAGCATTACATACAAATAAACTTACAATATAGTATATTTTAAAAGGAATAAGCTATGGATTTAATTTAGATAATGCAATAATTATGGGTGAATATAAGACAAAGTCATGGCGGCTAGCCTCAGATGATGAGATAGTTCACTCGGTAGAATTGGATTGACTTAATTAATTAGATCTAATCATCGTCTAATTGTGGCACGTTGGTCAAAAGGAGTTCATTATTCATTCGTGTAATAAGCACTCTTTCATTTTCTGTATTATTATTCGTTTGATTATTTTTCTTCTTTTGATGACGTTATTATCTTTTATAAATTAATGACTGCAGACACGGTAACATTGACATCAGTGGCCAATAAATAGATAACGCAATATGTTACTGGCAAGAGTTACTTCCATGTTACTGCATCTCTCCCTTAATCCCTTTTCCCTCTTTTGGTCTTCATTAGTTTTTGTTTTTTTTTTGTGGGACCAAAGGTTCATACTATAGTCTAGCTAGGGGTGAGCAGAAAATTCGAATATCAGTATCGAAATCGGTCCAACCAATTTCAATTCCAATACCAGTTTTCAAAAATAGGAACCGCTACTAACCAATTCCAAATCCTAACTTTTGGGATCTGGAACTGGTTGAGCACTGGCCAGTTAAAAAAATTATAAGACCTTGTTATTTGTTGAAAATAAATAATAGTGATTTTCTAGTAAAATAAGTGGTTTAAAAAATTATTTTTATAATTTTAATGTTTTAAGATTGTATTTGTAATACTAATGATTAAATGATGTATGTTTTATTTATTTTTGATTTACAATGTTAAGTATTTTGATTGTAATATTTGATTTTATGTTTGTTGTATTTTTAGTAACTAATATTTGTTATTGTAGTAATATAATTGATTTTTTAGTTAAAAAATATCAAAATTTGGATATAACGTGGACTTGGGTACCCATAATTCCATGAACTGATGGGTGTCTGGTGGATCCAATTCCAATTTCCAAGAATTAGGAATCAGTGCAACCAACCCAATTCTAATTCCTAAGAACTAGGAACCGGTGGATCCAATTCTAATTTGAGGTAGTGCAATACCCGGTGGATCTCATTCCAATTTCTAAAATTAGGAAGAACCGGTGCAACCAATTTCATTTTAATTCCTAAGAATTAGAAACCATTGGATCCAATTCCAATTTCGGGTAGTGCAATACCCGGTGAGTACCCGGTTGCGCTCGCCCCCACCCTATACCCGGCCTTTGGATCAAGATTACTCATATTTACACCGGATTATTAGCCCACAAAGAGATAAAGTACTCCTAGCAAGCGGTGTTTCTATTACTAAGATTCGAACCCTGACGGTCTTCATTAGTTTGAGGATATAATCCATCATGATACAATATGTGTTGTGTGTAGGAGTACAAAACTCATGACACATATTACACTCTGGATGTGGCTGGAGGGCTTAATTTGGCTTCATCTCCAAACACACATGAAACATACTGTATTAATTACATATACACATGATCAAGAAAACCATTCAAAATTCAGAAAGGGAAAAGAGAAGAACAACTTAATTAGCCTGCCAATACTTTTGTGACCATAAGGCTGTCTCACTTGGCATGGAAAAGTAGCCTAGAGTTCAGCCTCACCATTTTACTACAACTCACTCCCAAAAGGCCAAAACCATTAAATGTACAAAAAGAGCGGGAAAATAGAAAAGAAGTCAAAGCCGTTAGTTAGTTAGTTAGCTTAGTGGTAGCTGAAAATGGAAGCCTTAGCTTGAGGACCACCTTGAATATAAACAAAATCGAACTCTCCACCAGGCTGCAAAACTTGGATGTATGATGGAGTTTCGTAGATGTTCGTTTCCTTTGTTGGAACTAAACCATATAACGGTCCTGAGAGGTTTTCGATCTTCAACTTGAGATCCTTTACCGGTTTCTTTGATGTGTTCTTGATCAATACCCTATGGCGGTAAAAGTCCTCTCCTTTGTAAGTCCATGACGTTGTTATGGAATGCATAAATTTGATTGGATTTTCTGCAGGAAAAAAGAGACAATGTTTCAGCAAAAACGTGATACCACCGTACATGAAAAGTGATATTTTCTCACAAGTGCGCTTTTGAAGAACACAGAAGAGGTAAATTCTATGCAGAAAGAGCAGTATATAGTTGCTACATCATGTATTTACAAGCATAAAATTAATTAGCCACCATTATTTTTGTATGCCATTCTGACCTGTTTTCCCCATAGGTGATGATGGTTTGGTCTGATATGAGCCTGAAAGATTTCATACACAAAAATTTAAATCAGTCCAAGGCCAAACAATAGGATATGACATATGAATTATACTTCACTATTACTCACTTGGACTGGCATATGGAGTTTTTGGTGCATTCTGAACATATGAACCTAATAAGAGGAAATACAACAATCAATTTGGGTGAATTTGATGTTTAATTTTGTAGTAACATCCTTTAAAGAAAAAGGGAAGATCAGAAATTGTAGGATGCAAACCTGAGTGAGTGTTTGTGCACATTAACTTAGAGAAGAGTCCTACAAGAGGAGCTGTGCCAGAGAGAGTAGGCTCAGTTTGCTCATAGTTAGATCGAACATCGTCGTAGTCATCATTGTCATCTGGACCACCAAGGAGTGCTCCGTATATTACATTCGGGTTTGGTTCAGGGCAGTTGTACCATACATCGAACCCTTCAACACACTCGACTTTGGTTTTAAGGACAGAGATCGAGGTGATGGATGCTCCTCTATGGTGCACACGCACAGGGTAGTTAGCTCCATAGCCTACCAAGTAGCTCATGGACTTGGGGTTCTTGCCTAGGATGTAATCAGCCTGTATGATGCAATTAATCAATTTAGAGCAAGGATTAGCATTTATTGGATGAGCAGGCTGCAGGTCATCTGTAAGACAAAATGTCGATCCAAAACAATTAAAAAGATCACTCCATGATCTCGACTCACAATGAGATCGTCTCATCCAAAAGTCTTGCCTTTAGCTCACATTCTTTTCTGATTTCTACTTATCATAGTCTAAAAAGGGAAGAGACATATAAAAACTATTGAAAGGTGTGATTATTAAGGACCTGTGACTGAGAAAAATCAAGGAGGTCTTGTGGTTTCATTGTGCCGTCTGGACAGCTGACCACGGCGTTTGCTTCAGAGAGGTATTGAGAGTAGACAGCGAGGAGCAACGCAGCAGAGGATGCGTATTGCAAGTTGTTCCATTGCCGCACATACACTAAGCCACCTGATTATCGATGCACAAAAAAAAAAAGGAATAGCAACATCTTAGTACTCTGTAGTTTTTCAGTTCTAGCTAGCAAGTGTATATACATACACATAAGTCATAAACTAAGTTAAGTAGGTAGGGAACTAACCAGGGGTGAGTCGAACATTGAAACCATTATTCTTTTGTAGGCAAGCACAAGCAAAGAAATCTGCCTTAGCTTGATATTGTTTTAATGTGGATGTGTATTCTCCACCTTTACCCTCCAACAAAACCTGGCATTATCAAATATATCAACTTCGCATCATTCTTCAATACTTTTCTCTATTATACATCCTACTGTATTTAGATACAAAATTTGAAGATCAAGGATTTATACCTTGGAGAGGAGGATTTGGACACCTGCGTACTTGTTGTCCCAAGAGAACTCGCGAACAGCCCAGCCAGTGCCGCCCATGGAATCAGCGTTTTCCACTACATAATTCAAGTAGTAGTCTTTGTTGGTGGCTCTGTACAGCCATGCTGCTGCCCATAGCAGCTCATCCTAATAAATTTAAAGTGGTCAGTTTTAAGTATAAAGAGGAATAATCTGATATAGGGGTCACAATCAACTACTCCTATTGCTACTTACTGTGTATCCAGATGAGTCATAGAATTGCCTAGCATTTGGGATTGAGTCGTCATATTGCCCCCGAAACGTATCCGCAAAGGAGAAAAGCTGCACAATATCAAAACACATCCCCTTCAGCAAATTAGCAATCTAGGGACCTTCTATTTGTGTCTAACAAATTTATAACATCACTCTATATATTCAAATTGAAACTAAATGTTTTACTAACTGTAATTACAATTTGCAACTAAGAGGAGTCTAACACATAATATAGCATATATGTAGTTAGACCATTACCATGTAAATTCAATTAGAAAGTATGCTAATTACTATGTTTACCAAGAAATCAAACTAGAACATATTATTTTTTGACAAATAAATGCATGAAAATAAGGAGGATCGGTCTGATCAGTATGACTTACATGTTCAGCATGCTGTAAGAGCTCCATGGAGTAAGAGTAGTTGTAAGGCTGGAAAGCCATAGCGGAGGCAGCTAAGGCAGCAGCAGTTTCCCCGGCCAAATCCGAGCCTGGGTTCGAGGGATCCAGCTTGTAAGCAGTCCTTGAAGTGCTCATGTCTTCCGCTCGCTCCCAACAATAATGGTCAGATGCTCCATCTCCCACCTTCACATTTATATGTACATAGTATTGTATTAAACTTCAATGGTACAAAAAGAGCAACATTCATTATCCTAACAGATACTGAGGTTTTGTGATAGTTTGTAGTCCTGAGTCCTAAACTCCTAACCATGAATAACATCAATTTTTAATTTTTCTATTTTGCTTCTTCCTTTCTTTTCTTTTTTTTCCTTCTTTTGGTGCAAAGGGAAGCATATAAACATAAGATAAAGTCTCGTGTGAGACCAACTCATATATAGAAAATGGATCACGCTTCTCAAAAAAAAAAAAAAAAAAAAAAAAAAATGGATCACTATTTAAAAAAGGTATGGGTCACTTATTATGAACGGTGACCTTTGTTTTACTAAAAAGTGACCATCGTCTTACCAAAAATTACGATAACACCACCTTAAACAAGTTTTTGCCAATAACATTTACATCTAATATTTCTTTGAACACAAAAACTTGTATAACACGATCTTTCCGTAGCAGTGAGACGAGGGTCACTTTAAAAAAGGTGACACCACACAAAAAGCAACCCCAACATTTCTAAATAGTGACTAGTCTCACACTCTTCCTTTAAACCAGAAAATAAATTATAAAAAAAAAATAATAATAATAAGCTTTAGGTGGATGGGCTTAAGATAAGTGGTCATACCTGGGCCCAGAGAACATTAGGATATCGATGGGCTTTGAGGAAATAATCAGTTCCCCATCTGATAGCCCCCAAAGTGTCGCCCATCTGATTTGCTGCTGTAATCTCTTTCCTAAAATCAACTGCGGCCCATGACATCATTGTCACACTAAACGCCATTGGCAGCCCAAACTTGACATGGTCTCCTGCATCATAATATCCTCCTACCAGGTCCACCTACATAATGCAACCAATATTTTTGATCAACCTCGGTTCCGATTTTTTTAACTTGACATTTACTCTAATACTTTAAAACTCGTCTAAGCATAATGGAATATTGAATTTAATTTGTGCACTTACCCCTTGAGAGAATCCATCATGCATTGCAGAATCACCGCGCCACTTAACCTTATTAGCATATGGTAGTTTTCCAGCCCTTTGAGCCTCGAAAAACATCAAGGTCTTGTCAAGTGCATCACCATAGTCGAAGGCCGAAACAATGGCTACTGCTTCCAAGCTTATGAGGAGGGTGACGAGGATGAAACTCTGCCAACTTAATCTACTCTCCATTGCGAGCGACCGATTTCGATCTATATCCCTAGCTTAATTAGCTCCTATGGCTACACAAGATGAAGGATCTCTAGAGACGATAGTTGTCTAATAAGAGAATGTTTTGTGTGTGTACATTTTGAAGTTGGTTATATATGAAAGAAGAAATGTTCAAAGGGAAATAAACTAACAACCAATGTCCAGCCATTAGGAAACCAGACCTTATAGTTGTAGCCTTCACGTCGTATAACCACAAAAGTGTTTGCTACCCACGTTTTTTTGTTGTGCATTATTGTACATGCATTGTGGAAATTTTAGACGTGGACTTTGTTAATTAAGATTTGGGCGGGCTTACTTGGCTTTTTGGATATGACATTGTCCTCTTAAGTAATTATTTTGTTTGGTGTAAAGTCAGCTAATTAATATTTAACAATTGATTTTGCACCCAAAAATAATAATTTAACAATTGATTGGTGTCAAGTAATTCTACCTAACAGCCACATCCATCGCACGTACAATTTTGAATTTATAAGGGATTTGGCAAAAGCGGCAGTGTTGATTTGAATCTTTTGCCTTACTACACATGCCTTTATGATCCAAATTTGTTTATTTTAGTGAAAACCTAGACAGTTTTATTGTGATTTTTGGTGGAATATCACTATTTGGTGAAATAAGGATTACTTTTCAATAATAATGATCATCTGAGTTGATCTCACACAATATTTGCTCAAACCATTGTGAAAGCTTAAGCGAATGGTTGAGGTCAATCAATGCTATATATATTCCTTAATACGTCGTCCCCTCACATAAATGCCCATTAGGCTTTGAGTTTAGAGGATGCACAGGCCCTTCTCATAAATCATATACCTAGTACTTTCACTTAAAGAATGAGGATTGAGAGCTCTCAGAATTCCAACACATGATCTCTAAATTTTGGAAAAACTAATCATTAATTTGCAACAGAGGCCCGGAAGGGGAATTTTTGGAATGATAAGAAATATTAATGGTTGACTGACAAAGCTGTCTTGATGCAATAAGGCTAATAGGTATTGTATAAGGCCGTTTAATGATAAGACAACGGTTGAAAGTAATATTTTTAATCAATATATAACATTTTTTGTATGGGAAGTAAAACTTTTGTTTGAAAAGTAAAAAAAATAACGCCACAATTTAAATAAGACCGTTCCATACATGACAGTAAGCTAAGGGATGAAACAATAGTAAAGCCTTGTTCTCTTCAACGGAATTGTGCGGGACGGTGAGGAATGGAACAGAACGGAAAGGATTGGGACGGAACGTAACGGCGCGGCGCAGATAATTTAAAAATATGTGAGACAAAATGAAATACAGAATGCGGCGCGAAAAGAAACGGATTGGAACGGAACGGAATGCAGCATGAAAACGACCAAAAGAATCGGGCCTAACTTGTGAACAAATTGTCACACTTGGGTAAGAGGACGACTAAGCTAAGGCAGAACCAAGAAATAATCTGCAATTTCCTGATGTCCATGCTGGGGAATGATTTCCAGCCTTGTTGCTAAGTTCTTGATTCTAAAGTACAAGTTAGTTTTTGCGCATGCGTTTGATGAATCATGAATGATTCGGTAACCAATTTGATACAATAGCCCTCTAGTAGATTGTGATCAGAATTCAGAAGTTACATAGCAGAAATCATAAGATAAAGAACTTGTTTTCATCAACTTTATAGCAGTGTACGTCAATAGAAGAAGGGGCAAGCACAACTCATGCTGCCATTCTGCTTTTCAGTTGGTAACTGAACCAGAGTTCATCAGGGTACACTTTGGATTGATGTCTCTGTCAAAAGTAATTTATGAAAAAAGGTGATACGCTATCTCGGTATCTCTACCAACCAAAGATGAGGGCAAAAGATATAAACAAACATAGACAACCATTTGCTATATTAAACTTACATTAGCTCTTGCATTATATGACTGCAAAAATGGGCACTAAAACTAGCACTAGAAGAAGAACTAAATACTGCAAGGGGCGCTCATGTGTGGCTACCGAGCTTAGCGACTGAGACTGAGTAAGGACATAATCCACTGCAAAACATCATATTCATACATTAGCAATATGTAATTATTGGACTAATATCATTTTATCAGAAGTTCTCATTCCAGATTATAACAGTTAATCACCTGATTCTGGGCTTGGTGCAGGTGCTTCTTCAGAGTGATCAGGACCTGTAGTCATGAGTCTTTTTGGTCAGATTTTCAGTTTTTCACTTATTTTTAAATAAAATAGAGCATAAATTTGATTAAGGCCAGCAAGGAAGTTCAAGATATTGCTCTAATGCTCTCTATTATCTCCATTATTGAATTTTCATAGAAAGTTCACCCAACTTATTCAATATCCATTTTTACTAAAAACCCTTGAACCCTGAACCACAAACAATTTTCTGGAAGTAAAGATTATATGTTTAGTAAATAATTCTAACAAAATAACAAATGAGTAGCAAATAGATCGACATGAGCAGTAAGAATCAATGTGCGCTTACTTGGAGCAGGCGCTGGTAATAAGTCATGCTGCACTGGTGGTGATCCCTTAGGAGGAGAATCAGCTGTGGGTAAATGCGAAGTTGATATTGAGATGAGTCAAATTTAGCTTAACATTCAGGATCATACATATCTTAGTTCTTACATACATATAAAAAATATATAATGTGGTCTTTGGTGTGTGTCTTTCAGTTGTCTGAAACCAAAATGAGTTTCAGGATTATATATATCTTAGTTAGTTACATATAACTATATAATATGGTCTTTTGTGTGTGTCTTTCAGTTGTTAAGCAACATAAAACAAGCTAAGCACAACAATTTTCCTTGTGCCGCAGGCTTTTCCACTATAGGTGGTAAGCTTGGAGGAGGAACTGCTCTGACAAAGGGACCTCAGACTATACTGAAAGTTGCATGTATGCTTCTTAAACATATCGTAATATTGCAAATAAACAGGACGGTAAAGAAAATGATTCCTGTGTTGCAAATGAAGAGATTGTAGTCTAAAGATAACGCGATGATTCAAATGAAAGAGACCTTGAACCGGTTGCTCTTGACGTATAGGACATATAACACCAGGAAGGATGATACCACTTAACTGAAAAAACAATTTATCAGACATGAGACATGCTAGCTAGCTCATCACTTCACTTACCTGATGGTGTGTATGAAGATCTTGTCCCTTGAGGTTCAGGGCCTAAAAGATCAGTGAGATAGAAAATATCAATACATAGTCAAAAAGTAATGGAAGGAAATCAATAATAATTTGGGGTACACTTATCAGAAACACATTAACTAAGTTTTAATAGAATATATCATGGTTTCCTTTTAATGATATCAACCTAGATTGCCTTTATGTATTCTAACTAATGCAAAAAAAAAAAAAAAAAAAAATAAAAAAAAATCTCTAATCATCAAAATAAATTTTGGTACTTACTTGATGGAGGTTGCTTCACACTAGGAGTCTGGTAACCTGTCAAAGAAGTATAATTGCATAAAGATTGAAGTAAAACATAATTCATCAGATCATTTACTTTTGTTAGATAATACATTTATTGTAGATATTTTGATCTGAAAGCACATTCTGTAATATGTAGTACATATCCAAAGCCTCTCGATCCACAGGATCAGAGACCTTGTCAGCAAAAAAGTACTTAAGAAAATGACCTGAAGAAGAAGATGGGGAGGATACACTCTGGAGCTTGGAGAATAAGCCTATGAGGGGAGCAGCAGCAGAAGTTGTAGGCTCATTTTGGTCATAATTGTCTCGGTCATCAGTGAAGCAATCACTACTATCTGGGCCTCCAACAAGAGCTCCATTTAGAACATTCGGGTTTGCGTTAGGGCTCTTGAACCATGCTTCGAACCCTTGCACACACCCAACACTTCCTTGAAGGACAGATATAGAGGGAATTGAAGAATCTCTATGGTGAGTCTTTTCAGGGTACTTAGTTCCAAATCCTACTAGGTAGCTCATTGACACTGAATTTTTACCAAGAATGTAATCAGCCTGTACCCCAAAGGAACTATCAGTACAATAGAAGGGACAAAGAATTCATGATGAAACAAGAGTTCTCTAAGATGAATCATGACTTCATATAAGAAATGTAATTATCTCTGATGGCTTACTGAGGGAGCCAAGCATATGTACATATACAGAGTTTTTCAGGGACACATAAAGATAACTACAGACGCATAACAATCATAGATAAATATTACTTACTCTAGTACATACACAGTGCTGGCTTACAACTATTCGGGCTTCTTTTGGACCTAGACAGCGGCCAAGCTATATTCTGAAAGGATCGAACTTCCCTTTTTTTCTTCACATTTTTCTGATTATAATTTCTTTTGCGCTTTTATGGTAACCTGTAGTCTCTTCTCAGTTTCTAGTGCAGACTGTTGACGGATAAGTTACAAATTGAGCCATATCTTCAATACTAGTGCTATACATGCAATGAGAGCATGCTGGACTAGGTTCCCAGCTCTATTTCAGTTGTATTTCTTTCACTTGAATGAGATTAGCAAGTATATCCGTCAATTGTTCGAGCACAGGAGCATAACTAACCTGTGACTTTGCAAAGTTGAGGAGGTCTTGTGGCTGCGCTTGGCCATCCGGACAGTCAGCCACAGAATTTGTACGACCTAGATAATCAGAATATACTGCTAGCAGGAAGGAAGCTGAGGCTGCGTACTGCAGATTGTTTGAAGGGAGAAGGTATGCCAATCCTCCTGATATAACAAGCAAACAAATCAGCATGGAACTTCCTCTTGGTTTTCAAATTTTGGAACTCCAAAGCTTAGAAATAATAACATAAAACCAAATTTGACCTGGTGTCATAGGAACATTAGACCCACTGTTCTTCTGCAAATAAGCACAAGCAAAGAAATCTGCCTTGGCTTTATACTGCTTCAAGGTGTTAGTATATGATTGACCGTCCCCGTCCAAGAAAACCTATGATAAAGCCACAAGAAGCAGTTTGAGTATGCGCGATTTGATCATTAAAAGCTCATGATATTATGAATAACACTCTGTCAACAGATATTACTTTGCTGCGTTCTAGCTTGCAAAACAGATTGTAAATGCAAACTTCCAGTTCACTATTCAGTTGTATGAGTTTTGTAACATCAGAAAATTTTGGCTATGCATGATCAAGGAATGTTGTAAGGTTATATGTGTAATTGCCTTTGATAAAAGGATCTGCAAACCAGCATATTTGTTATCCCAGGAGAAGATTTTGACTGCATTTCCTGTGCCACCAAGACTATTAGCGTTGTTCACGACATACTGCAAATAGTAGTCATTGTTTGTGGCTCGGTACAGCCAAGCAGCCGCCCACAAGAGTTCATCCTTCACATAAGAGTATTTAAAATGAGAACATCACAGTTATGTTATTGAAGAAGAGTCCCAAGTATTTCCGAGGGACTAGAATAGGCAAATAGAGATATATGCTAACCGAGTATCCTGATGAAGGATAGAAACTTTCTGCATCAGGTAAAAAATCATCATACTGGCCCCTATAATTGTCTGCAAACGAGAAAAGCTGCAAACGAAAAAGGTTATTCAAGTAAGAAAAGAACTGCTTTTGTTTTCTCATTTCCCTTTTTCTCCTAGCCTTACAGATCAATGAGCCTATGGTTTGTACAAAATTAGACATGTTTAGAGTTTGACAACTGCCTCGAATTACCTGTTTCGCATGTTCTAACAGACGACTAGAGTAGGAAGAGTCGTACGGCTGATAGGCCAATGAAGCTGCTGCCAAGGCAGCTGCAGTTTCCCCAGCAAGATCGGAACCAGGTTTGCTTGAGTCAAGCTTATAAGCTATCCTGGATGTTGTCATGTCCTCAGCACGCTCCCAACAAGCGTGATCAGATTCTCCATCTCCTACCTAAAGGACTTAAAATGAACATATAAACTCATGCAAGATATATAATTTCGCGTTATACATTGATGAGCATTTTAATGGAACAAGTGCCTAGTATGAATTACAAACAACACAAAACAGCGTTAGACTACCTGAGCCCAGAGAACGTTACGCTCACAATGCGCCTTGATGAAGTAATCAGTTCCCCATCGAATGGCTTCAAGGGTATTTTCCATCTGGTCTGCCTCTACAAGCTCGCTCCTAAAGTCAACAGCCGCCCAAGAGAGCATAGTCACACTATATGCCATTGGAAGCCCAAACTTAACATGATCCCCTGCATCATAGTATCCTCCTACTAAGTCTGCCTGCATTGACATTATATTCCCTTATATTAATTGATGTACATGTATCTTCACCAGCAACATACATTGTGTAAAAAAAATAAAAAAATAAAAATTAAAAAGAAGCTACCAAGCTTCAATGAAATGCAAACTTAGGACACACACAAGCATGGAACTACATACAAATTGTTCAGACCCATCGCTAAGGCCAGAATCACCACGCCAGTAAACTCGTTGATTTTCAGGGAGTTTACCGGATCTCTGTGCCTCAAAGAACAGCAAGCTCTTGTCGAGTGCATCGCTATAGTTTAAGGTCATCATGGCAGCTGTAGTACAAGTTGTAGTGAGCAAGTAGAGTTGGAAGGCCACCAAGAAGAGGTGGCATTGGGGAAGGCTAGCCATGAATTGAAGAATTAATGCCTAGGAGAAATTTGATGATGCTATGGAGAAAATTTTGGCTAAATTTTGGTAGCTTTGGCAAGAATACATCATTTATAGAGGGTACTTGGATAACTGCAAAAAAAAAGGCAAATTTTTAAGTACCAGTCTTGACAATGACACACACCCATATATGTTGGTATGATTATATATGTATGAAGAATGTACAAGTGTGTAGCCTACACGTTCAGAAGAAATGAACATACAGCTTCGCACGTTTTTTTCTTATAGCTTAACTGAGAGCAGGCCATCAAAATGTGGTTTAGAAAGAAAAAATCAATAGAAAAATGTCAAAGAAGCAAACAAATTATTAAATTCTCTCTGCTGTTTGACTATTTCAAGTCAAGTTTCTAATTGATGGACTGATTACATACGTCAACGTCAAAGTTGGTCTTAGTTAGATACCAGTTACCACCCTTCCCTATGGTTCTTTTTGTTTTTCTTCAATTTAGAGATGCATAAGAGTATTGTAAATTTAGCAATATAATTTATTAGTTGTTTATTGGCCCTTTTGACCCATTATTGTAATTCTGAGGAAAATTTTTAATACCGTTATAATTTAAAGAATACGATAGTGCAGGTTTAATGCACCATTTTTACTGGAGAGGATCCGATCTCTCAAAATTGGGCTTAGATACCACCCTTCCTTATGGTTCTTTTTTTTTCTTCAATTTAGAAGTATTTATCAATCAAAACAAAGTATATTGATGACATCAACTGTTTTTAACATATACTCCTCCCTCCATTCGAAAATGAGCATCATGTTTGAGCTTGCACAGTTTTCGAGATTTTCTTTTGACCATCAATAACTATAATTTTCCAAATGTTTCAAAAAATCAAAGAACTGATATTGTGAAAGTACAATTAAAAATGAATATATGGATAGTATTTTTATATTATAAATATTCAAAAAAAAATTCACAAATCAATAGTAAAATTTGTGAATTGATAATAATGACAATAATTGTTACTAGGACAAATATTTTGTAACTTAGTATCATAATTTGATTTTTTGATAGGAAACTTTGGCATTGTTCTCTTCAACTTCTCCTTGAAATATTCAGTAAATTTCAGTTCAGTTCAGAAAATTTGGATTCACTCTCATAAAACGAAGTACAATTTTATTCATTGTTATTGTAAATTTAGTAAAAATAAGTTCTGTTCAGTAACTTTCGGTTAAGTTCAATAATATGCAGATAAATTCAGTAAAAAGAAGGTGAAGAGAATAAGACATTACCACAATTGAAACAATGTAATTTAGTAAACATAAATATTAGGAGCGGATCTCAATAGTTATCACTCAAAAAAAAAAAAAAAATCTCAATAGTTATTTTTAATTAGAGAGCAAACAACAATGGAAATTAAAAACTCTGTCTCAAAATTAATATCCAACTAGAACTGACCTAATTACAAAAAATGTTTCATAATTTTGTTTTTGAAAATTAATTAAAAATATTTCTTAATAATTTTTTTTCCCATAATCCCATAAGTAGATTGAAGATTTTGTGTTTGGTACTACCATGCAAGTGATCCTTCTGTTCCAAAATGAGTTTTCGGTATTCTTTTTGGGTTGTTCCACAATAATCTTTTTATTTTCTTTTTTAGTAATTTTTATACCAAAATGACTACAATACCCCCAATAATTTTAGCTCACTTCATTATTTTAGACTACTTATACCCACCTCCACCACTTTCTTATACCCACACCCGCCGCTATCTCTCCACCACCACCACCACAACAACCCGCACTTTCTCTCTCATCTTGGCCTCATTTTCTTTCTCCATAGCATTTTCTCATCTCGATCGATTTATGCTATGGATTTTGCTTTCTTTAGATTAATTTTGCTTTCTTTAGATTAATTTTGCTTTTTATTTATTTATGGGAGATTGATCATGTGTAAGGGTAAAAGCGGTATTTGTGGTCTAAAGTACACATATTTAACCTAGGAAGAACTTAAAAGTAGTTCTGAAATGTGTCTTGTAAACCTTGTATCTCGGCACGGTTATTGTTCCCTCTTTCCCTGTTCTGCATTAGCAGCAAACAAGACAACAAGCCCCTCTTCCCTTCAAGGCTTCAACCCATCTTACCCAGATCTTTTCTCTTTCTCTCTCATATAAAATTCAAAACAAATTCCAACCCTTTTCAGCAACTCTCTTCTCTTTGCACTTGAACCTACCTTTGCCCCACCTATTTCTTCTTGGCTTGTTGCTTATATATGGAATTAGCTTTTGGGTTCTCTTCACAAGAATAAAGGAAGGGCTTTTTATCACCACTAACCTTCAGAATAAGGTATGCTTTTGTCTGAAATTTTGATTTTGTTTTTCTGGGTCTATTGATATTTTTATTGTATAACTGAAATGAATATTTGGGTCTTGAATAAATTGTTTGTTTGGATGAATTATGACTCCAATTAGGCTTTGTATTGAAAGTTGAAACCCAGTTTTTTTTTCATTTTGTTTAAGGATTGTTTTGTTATGTCAAATTGCATATTGGGAAATGGGTCTCTAGGGATTGGTAATGCTATTGTGGTAGTAAATTTTGGTACAAAGGTTCGGTCTTTTGATTTGGTTGATGTAAATGACATCAAGACAGCAGTAAGTTAGTAACCCAGTTGGGAATTGCTGCCAAAGATTCAATTTTGCCACCTATGCTTTGGATGTGAATTTCACATTTCGGAATGCAAATGGGGAGTTTATCCATTCAATAGTGAATTGTGAGACGCCGAAAGGATAGCTTTCGGCTCACTATAGCGTAATGCAAGGAAAAGATTGGAACTTGAGTGTTGGAAGTTGTTTGCAGCAGGCCTGTGGCTCTGAAGTGCATGTGACTAATCCCTTCTAGTATAATTTTGTGAGACCTTCATCTCTAGTTGAAGTCTAATGAAAACAGTGAATGACAAAGGCAATAAGTTGGGGGAGAAGAGTGGGGTTTGTGAAAGGGAAATAACGTGGTTGCCCATTGTGCATTCTTAACTGTTTGGTTTTGGCGAAATCGCGGCCCAGAAACGGAATGGAAAGCCCGACTCTGTTATATGGTGTTTGGTTGATGATGTGGGGGTATATGAAACCGTTACTCGGGTAAATTGAATTGAATCCAGCCCCCCTGGTGGGTTTCATTTTCCTTTCTCTCTGGAAACGAGCGTCTGCCCCTTGTTCCCTACCCATTCTCCCGACATCTCCTCTCTCTGCCTCCCCCCTTATGAAACTCCTCCTCTCTCCTGCAAGATTGCATCCACTAGAAGCTCCAAAGTGCTCGACGATTTTCTCTGTTCTTTAACTGGTTTGAGTTTTGTTCTTATTTTCGAATTTTTCAAGGTTTTGTATCATCATTTTTGTTTCTGGATTTGACAAATTAGGGTTTTGTGTCATTATTTTATTTCCTAAATCCAAATTTTAGGTTTTTGTGTGTTCATATTTCGTTCCTGATATGAAGGTATTGTCTGGCCATCACGAAGAAACTATTGCTGGAAGATTATAGAGAAGTTTGGAGTTCGTCTATGATTCTAATTTTTGATTTTTGATTTAAGGACATTGTGAATTATTTTTTTCACTATACACAGTAGCATATATAAGGTTGTACATCTTTTCCATATCATTTACAGCATTTAAACCAAACAACAAGTAATGGAATAAAGAATAAGTGATTCCGTTCTATAGCTCAGCCTCAAAACCATTAACCCATTCCCCCTCTAGTCTGATTTTATTCCATTCCGTTTTTCGTTATTGAACCAACGGCCCCTTAATGTGCCCTGGAAAAGTTTATAAAGGAAATGTCTTTATGTTACTTTCTGTCTCTTGTCTTGTTATGAGTTGCCAGCTCTTTTATGAAGTAACAAGAAGATATTTGGTGTTCATATTATTTCCTAGAATTCATTTGCAGCCTAACCTAGATGTGACCTGACTTCAATTTCATTTTGTGTTAGGAAGAGATAAGACATTGCAAGTTTGCAATGCTTGCGAGAAGATTGAAGTGTAGAAATCAGAGATGGGAGTATTTATATAAGCCACTGAAGTACTCAAATAGATCTTACAACCATGATTCTTCTTGCTTTCGCTCCATCTGTGGAACTTCTACCGTGGGAAACAATTCCCCTGGTAATTTTGTGAAGCGATATCTGCTTGAATCTCGTCGAGCTCTTTCTGTCACAAACAATTCTTTGTTATTCAATGAGAGTTCGTGTACATCTTGGAGTCACTTGCGATTCTATAGCTCAGAAGGGGATGGGAGAAACTCCAGTGGAGATAAACATATACCGATGAGAGATGGGGTGAACATTGACAAGAGCAACACTCAGCATGCAGAAGTAAAGGAGGGGGTAAAGCAATGCGATGAACATGCTAGACTTGGGGAGCAGGATCAGAGGGAGTGGCTTAATAATGAGAAGCTAGCCATGGAGAATAAAAAGAAAGACTCCCCCTTTCTTAGCAGACGGGAAAAGTTCAAAAATGAATTCTTACGAAGGATTGTCCCATGGGAAAGAATAACTGTCTCGTGGGAGACATTTCCATATTTTGTTCAGTAATTACTATCCACCTTTTCATTTGATTTTAATTTGTAGATCTCTAGATACCCATGTTCATGAAAGCTCTGTTTTTCTCAGTGAACATACCAAAAGTCTTTTGGTGGAATGTGTCGCTTCCCATTTTAAACATAAGAAGTTTGCTTCAGCTTATGGTTCTCGTTTGACATCAGCTAGTGAGAGAATACTGCTCCAAAGTGTTCCAGGTTCATTGATCTGTTCATTTTTTCAAACTTTTGGATAAACTTTACTTATTTGCTCAGATAAGTTTATTTATACACTCGTTTATTAAAATGAAAATTTGTTTTCTTTTGTTATTGCTAGGCACAGAGCTATATCGAGAGAGATTAGTTAGGGCACTTGCCCGAGATTTAAAAGTTCCTTTATTGGTGCTTGACAGCAGTGTTCTTGCTCCTTATGTAAGCTCCTCTGCTAATCAGCATTTTGTAATGGGATTAGGACATATTGAACTTTATTTAGTTACTGATTAGAGAAGCTAGATGTTGATAATTGATTATCATGTTACAGGATTTTGGTGAAGATTGCTCTTCTGAAATTGAGTCGGATGACGTGTCTAGTGAAGAGTGCACTTCTGAGTCAGAAGCCGAGGATGATAATGAGGAAGAGTGGACAAGCAATGCCGAGAAAGATGCAACTGAAGATGAGGAAATTGATGTAGCTGAAGCCCTTAAGAAACTTGTGCCATTCAATCTTGATGAGTTTGAGAAGGTATTATTTTGTCACAAAAATCTACAACGCAGGAAATTTTACAATGATTCTTATTAATTTGCATTTGGATAGTATGAGGAGAAGGTAAATCTCTATATATTACATACTGTCCCCAATTCAAGAATACTTGTCAAGGTTTTATTTTGTTATTTTTTAAAATCTTTTTCTAGTTGAGTGCTATCTGTCAATTAAAAGCCTGATACCTCTAACTAATTATAGATGTTGGATCCTCTAAAAAAATCCCATGAAGAATTGAAATGGTCATTTGCATCGCATTTCAATGGCGATGTGTCCTAGTATAAATATTTGACTTAAACTGTCATTTCACTTCTTTGTCCCTCCCTTAGCCCAAGAAGCACCGGAATTCTCTTTGGTAATGGTTGACCTCTGTCCTCTCTTCCTCTTTGTCCTTGAACTTGGGCAAACCAAGTTACTGTGAAGGCGCTTTTCCCCAGTACCTGGTTGAATTTTTATCTACAGCTCCAAATTTTTGTCCATTTTCCTTGTAAAAGTTTGTTGCACCCTTGCAATGTGGGATAAGCTGATAAATTGGCCACTATCTTCTGTGGAAAAAATCGGCATCCATCTTTGTCTAGTTTTGAGTTTTCATGTTAGCAAAGATAATTTTTTTCCCTAAGAGGTTGCCCCGCTGGTCTATATGATGATGGAATCATATGCCACAGCCATAGAGCTGAAGCCTGAGGACAATGTGGGGGCCAGTTCTCTACATATTGATATTCAGTACAAATAGGCTAATGTCATTAGAGTTTGCTGGCAGTACAGTTGTCTCCGCATGAACTTTGAATGCTTAGCATGCTTATAAATGCCTTCAGTGCTCGTGACCAGTTTGTTGGCCTATGAATAGTTGAATACTGCTGTAACTTAATTTTTCTTTTATTGTCTTAATTTGCAGCGAGTATCTGGAGAATGTGAGAGTTCCTCTGAATCTTCTAAGTCTGAGGTGGCTGAGAATGAGACAGCTGATGAAACACAAAGACCTCTGAGGATAGGTATTTAGTCTGTGATTTTTTTTAAACTTTATATATTTTTTTCCTCTCTTATGTTATAGAATAGAAATAAAATGGATTTATTTTGTGATATTTGGTTGGGGTTCACATGTTTTTTGCTATCTTGGCTGGAGGATATTTATGATACCTTGAATCCAGGTATGATGCAGAGGCTATATTGACTTTCATTGTGATGCCACTTACTCTGATTTGTATGAGAACCCATGTCTTTCGGAAACATTAATGTTATTTTGGTGATTATCCTGAAATTTTATGGCCAAGTCTTAGATGCTAATTCAGAAGCCAGTGAGCTTAACCAGTTCTGGAGGTTCATCAATCGAAAAGAACAAAGCCTATTTGCTTGTTGGTAGGCTGTTCCTTATGGATCTCTCCACAACTATGGGACTATGTAAAGGAAATCTCATAACATGGCTCAAAATAAACCTCAAACTTGCCAATACAAAACATGCGGTTGTAGTTCTACTAAACTTCGAGCTGTATCCTGAATTAGTTCTATGGAAATTACCTGATAAAATATAAACTGTGGAGGCCGTAAGATTTCTTGCGTCAGTTATAGATGATTCACTATCTGTTTCCCTGTCGCAATTTGTAGGCATTCATCTGCATCACTCTTGTTTTACTATTTAGGTTATAATTGATATTTTGTCTGTCTTTATTGGTGGTTGGCTACTCTTTGAACCAAGCCAATTTTCCTTTATAAGAAAATAATATAATTATGCTGACGATACCGGATACTTACATGGATGGTAGATCAGTAGCCTTTCTATATGTTTTTTTTGTAACAATGTCACTAGTCATACCGGTGGTTAGTGGATGAAGATTCTTGGGCAAGTGTCTAGGGTCATGCATGAACATATTGCAATTTGTTATGGATTCTGATCTGTGATATTTCTGTTGTGATTTTGGTCTTGTAACATCTTCCACCTTTATGCTCTGTACTAGCCATGACATTTCATTGTCTTCTTTTACTCTTGTAGGTGATCGTGTCAAGTATATTGGGCCGCCTGTGCATATTGAATCAGATAACAGGTAATAACCTTTTCACTTTAGTGTTTTTTTTGAAGGAACTGCTGTGGGTCTTTGATGATAATAGTTTGACATATGTCCAATAAGCATTAGCTTTTGTGGGTTAACAGTACACCTTTATTTGTGCGAGTTAACTATACAGTTGAGGACTAATGTTTGCCTCAGTTTTGGTTTTGAGGACTCAAAATTTTAATTTGAAGGACTCTTTGACTGTTCCGTTACTTTAGTTGGATGGATCTCGAGATTTTGGGTCCAAAACGATGATGTGGCGATATTTTGTGGGGTATTCTCGTCTCATTTTTTTTCTTCTTCATTTCGTGCCACCAGCCGCTCTTTTAGGTGGATAACTGTCCTCGTTTCTTTAATGGCTGGGTGCTATCATCTCACGAAAATTGCAAAGTTATTCACCATCTCCACCACGACCCTCTCCTCCATCTTCCTCCACCGCCTACCACCATCCTATCTCTCTCTCCTCCATTGACATCCTTCGGTTCCACCATTATCCCCGGTTAAAGCCCACCACAACTTACCCACCCCTTTTCAATTTCCCGATCTGTTTTCTCTCTCCTCACACTCCACCACCATGGTCAACCCCCTCCTCCTCCCCATCTCTTTCCACTGCCTACATAACCAGAATCATATTCGGCGCTCCTTCGGAAAAAAATGGCGGAACAGATTTTGCATTTCACATTTTCTTTTCTTTTCTTTTTTCCAATTATTTGGGTCTCACTTTTTTTTTCCACATTTTCTCTAGTACATAGTAAACACTTGTTTGGTGATGGTGGTGAATTGGTTAGATAGTAACCGTTTACTTGATCAGTGTTATTGTTTTGATTGTTTCATGATAATAATTTGGATTTAGAAACAGTTACAGTAGGTTGTTTTTATTCGTTTAGTAGAATTGGTGGTGAGTCGGTGATGTGAGAAAAAGAAAATGGTGTAATCAATGGACTAAGGGCAGAGGTTGAAAATGTGTTGTACAGAGGATGAAAATGGTATGATAGCAGGGAAGGAGGGTGATGTGAGTGTCAAATGGAATGAAGAGAAATTGCCTTTAATGATGTCAATTTCTCCCCACGTCAGCATTAACATCCCTCAACCCCTTTGCTGTTAACAGAAGTGACGGAAACAGTCACAGAGTCCTTGAAACCAAAATTTTAAAACATGAGTCCGCAATACCAAAACTGAGGCAAACATTAGTCCTCAATTGTGTAGTTAACTCTAATTTGTGCTTTTCTGCTAAATGGAAATGCTAGCTTTAAATGTGCTTTACATGTTTTTTTTTTCTATATGTCTGTATGTAAGCTTAAGACATCTTTTGTTATTTGGTCATATTGGTGAACTACCTGTTTTCTCTACATGATGAAGGATCTTGTTGTTATTTAAAATTATGTGCTCTTTTCCCCATATATTGATCTAGTCCTCATACCTCGGCTAGTGCTGACGAATGTTTCTGTACTAGTATTTTTTGTGTCAAAGTGATTATACCCTCCTCACAGTGTAGCAATTCAGGATTTTGCCTTGCACATTCTAAGAGGAGGTACGGAAATTAATGAACTTGAAAGATGGGTTTTTAGATATGCGTCTTGCGCAGTGTATCATGCAACATATCCTTTTTGATACTAGACTTTGTTTTTGGTGTAAGAGATAGAGAATAGGAGTATGTAATATCCTGGGAATTGTATATATAGCTAGTTCATGGGTGGGTAGCAGATCTAGGCAATGAAGAACGACCCTGCAGAGGAGGATTTTTTCTCTTTCTTTCTCTTTTTTTCTTCTTTAATCTCCTTTTTCTTCCCTTTTTCTCCTTTCCATCATCTCAAGAGAAACGTTTTCCAATTCCTATTTCCCACTATCACTTCCTGCGGAGATATAATGATGTCCTCACCTAATCATTGATATATACAATACAGGATCTTATTGGGGAAGATACCGACTTCTGGTGGGCCGATGAACGCTTATACTGTTATTCCTGGCAGGTAGGTTGGTAAGTTGCCCTAATGTGTTGGAGAAAGAACCCAGTCGTTAACTTGTTACATGAAAATTACAGACACCACTGTTTTCGTTCCAAACAAAGTTAAGCTGTTCATTGTGAACATTGCTCCCCCTTAACCAATCCATGCTAGGCTTATGTTTGGCGACGTTATTTGTATGGCTGCAGATAGAAACTGATGGTAACCATGCCCTTATAAGGGTGTATATGTATATTGTTAGGATGTCGGAGACTCTTTGAGTTATTGTCGAGAAAGTCTAAGGGTGTGTTCAGTTGAACCTTTTCCCAAAATATTTTTCATAAAAAACACGGAAACTTGCAAACATGTTCAAAAGGACAAAATTTTCAAATTTTGCTATGAAAACGATTTTTCCATGTTTTCTAAATTAACAAAGAGATTTGGGAAACAAGAGAAAACATCAATTTTGATGTTTTCAACATTTTTCTCATATTATTCCCCATAATTCTTACTCCACTTCACTGCCCCTTCCTCTCCTCCTTCTGCCATACTATATAGCTACTACCTCACAACTACCACCTCACAACCACCACCATTACTGGCGGTCAACCACCGAAGGACGACGGTTGAGGTCACCAGGTTCGGCCATCTCAGGTTACCAAAAGCCCTCAAACAATTGTTAAATTTATCACACCAAAAGGTACCAGATCTAGTTTCGATTCAAGAAAACCGACCACCTCGCCGATGAAGAGGAGAGAGAGGGATAACGTGGTGGAGGGTCGCGGAGTTACGGGTGGGTCTGACCACCAATACATGGAGGTGTGGAGTCACTTTGACTAAATTGCCATGAAGGATGAGAGAGAGAGACTAAATGAAATGCAGGGGGGGTTGGGGAAAGGTCATGAACCTTGAGCTGTAAAAACTAAAAGTATTTCTCATTTAGAACATTTGAACAGCTTTTCACTTTGTAAAAAGTATATTCATAGACATCATTTTTGATAAAAATTAAGAAAATGAAAAGTGGAAAATTTTCCTATAACTAAACACGACCTAAACTTTTCTCTCTCCTGATATTCTTCGATGGTCGGGCTGTAAAACTTCAGGATGTTGATAGATAATAGTTACTGAAGCATTATACTTTTATTGGGGAGAAAAGATAGAATTGGAGTACGATAAGATTTTATAGGTATAGGAGTATGAAATTTGTATTTTTTATAGTACAAAAAAATTTATTAATCAAGAATCAAGCAATTACAAGTGAGGGACGAATTTTTCCCAGAATCAAAACATCCAAATCCTCTGAACATACAATTATTTCCAATTCTAAAGCCATTGTACGCAACATCCCAACTTAGAACCTTCTGTTCTATCCCTAACTCCCTGCACACTGGCTCTTCGTGCCCTCTTAGTTGTTTGAAGAAACCAATTTCTGAAACACCTCTTCACACTTTTTTCTTCGTCTTGTAAATTATATTAGAGGAGATTCTTACATCCAAAGATCTAATCCGCTTTGCTATCCTGGATCTGAAACTAAGGACTCCCTCTCATACCCTATAGGCTCAAGGAGTTAGACATTCTCTTTAGCACCAGTCTCTTTTTGGCACAAGCTTACACGAGAGGCATTGTCATCCACAACACCAGCTGTTTGGACAAGTATGCTGTTACTCTCATCACCCTTGATACTTTATAGGCCCCGCAACTTGAGCTGGCAATTATGGTTAAATGGCTTGTCGGGATGGAACTTGGGTCAATATCGAGTTAGTGTTAAAACACCTCAAAATTGACTTGAATTGATAGGAAATCACTTATGATACCAAACAGTATATTTGATTTTGGGCTAAATGGGTCTGTGTCAGGTCGTTTTGTCTCAGTAACTTCGAGTTTGGTTCTTGTTTAATTATTGCTACCATCATAAAGGGGTGACAAGGCTAGCATATGAAGAGGAATTAGCAATAGAAACACTGGGACTACAGCAAGGTTAAAAGGAGAAACCTTTGATGCCAAAACAGAGTTCGCAGGAACATGAATCTGTCCGGTGATAACCTTACTACGTGGTTTCTCTTCATATACTGTGTTATCCTGGAGAAGTCTTCAGGCTGTCTTAGAGTCTATTTCTGTAATTGGTCCAAAAGGGGCCCCTCTTCAACCGCACAGATCTGAATCCTACTCATCCTTCCCATACTTTCTCCAATCTCAAAACACCCACGAAGGCGCTCAAAGGCGTTTGTGTGTGGTACTACAACAAACTGGTTGGGTTTGTATTGGATGTCGTTTTTCATACATACTAAATTGTTCGAGTTATAAACTGCTTCGTTGATGTGATGGCATCTTGGAGTGTCATGATGTGATTGCATAAGAAATTAATTTTAAGATATATTATTAATAATATTTTATGTTAACAACTATGTTTATCCAGATGATTCATATTGATATGGAGAACTACAGCTAATTTAGCTTTGTTGTGTGTCTATATTGGAAAGACAAACTAATGGCATTATGTTGCTTTATTTGTGGTTACCATCATACATTGGGCCCCAAATCATGGAGACAAGGTGGATGGAACCATTGTTTATGGGGGGGGGGGGTATGAAATCCTTAGGAACTATTGTTTCTGTCAAAATAAAATTGACTGCAACTGTCAGTATCCCTTCTCTGTATTATGCTGGCTTGGCTTCCTTTAGTGGGGTCTTGTGGTGAATCATTGTTTAGTTGATTCCATGTTTGTAGGTGTCTGCTAATTCTGTTAGCTTAGCTTTGTATTTATTCATGTCAGCTTGGTATGACCATGCAAGTTAATATCTGTTTTATTCTTATGTGAAGTTCCTGCAGAACTGTATCCTGCCATAGACTTGAGGGCACCGTTTTAAGATACATTTTTGATGTTTTATTTTATATTTTTTGTGTTTGAGTACGCACGCTATTTGCAATAAAATATGATATTTTACCAAGAAAACAAGGAATTGTTGCAAGCCTGCAATCGAAACTTGCATTCGTCTCCCCACCCGGTTGTTATCTGCTGGCGGTAGTTTGGAAATCTGGTCAAATGTTTGTAGATTCATTTTTCGGGATGACATCCTTAATGGAGCATGCAAGGTGAATGCGTAGTTGCGATTGTTAGAATGGCTACTTCGGACGAAGTTCAACAGTGTTGCATTAATTTAATTTGAGCGTCTCTGACTAGAATCCAAGGAATGGTGGGACGGAGGACTCGAAGTATGATAGGTAGTCCTTTTGGTTGTGTAGGCTCGCATGGTCTGCATTTTTAGGCTTGTCTGCTATTTGGCCCTCTGGCCGTGGATTGTTATTTTTGTGTTTCTTGATGCGTCCTCTGACATGTTTGGATCGAGTCATGAAACAATGGACCCTTTTGGTATTGAATTGTTTCCAATTTTATCTTTCTGCTAGCACCAAAGATCTACTTCGTTCTTATCATGTCAATCATTTATTCTTATGATTGCTTATTAACGAACCTGCTACTCCCCTTTATTCAGATGCTTGTGTGCAATACCTTCTTTTTTTTAAGCCGGCTAGTTTCCCTGTAATATTAGAGGCTGATGTATTTAAAATTTTTAAATAAAAAATAGATTAAAAATAATCTGAACGGTGCTTTCTACGTGCAAAATGATTTCACGGGAATTTGCACCCATTGATCCAAACTTCCATACTAGCTTTGGTATTTGATCTAATTGTCATATCTCGGGATACATGCCAACGTGGCTGTCTTACAGTATTCAATATCTTAATTAAAAGCAACGACCTACCAATTTCTATAGATATCACATGTCTATTTTAAAAATAGTCTGTATCATTGTACTATGTGGTTCTTATTTTAAAAAAAAATGATTGCACTTTGCGTCACGAGTCACTAACCTAGAAGTAAATAGGAATTACATCATAATGGGTGGGATTCACAACTTGTGACCGGTGTGACATATGCTAGTCCGAAGAGATTTATTTCTCAGGATTAAGCTGGGAATTGGTATGTGGATTATATTTTGGGAGGACATTGGATAGAGGGGCAGCTGTTGTGCATGTGTTTCCCTAGAATTTTCCGGCTGTCAACGCTACATGGGGTGCTTCTGGGGCGGACATTTTTTGTGCACAGATCAGTTCTTGGAATCTGCATTTAAGACGACCCCTCACAGTTTGGAGATGGTGGAGCTGACTGCTTTGCTTGAGATCTTGCAGTCTGCATCTCTCTGGATGCGATGGTACTAGGAAGTAGACCGGGGATGCTTCCGGAGAGTTCTCTTGCAAGTCCTTTCTTCAGTGCTTGGGAATGCCATGACCTCGTTTCCTGGTGCCCCATCGTATTGGAAGGTGAAAGTGCCTCTTAAGGTACTGGTGTTCGTGTGGACTCTAGCTTTGGGAAGGGTCAATACTAATGATTTGCGTCAAAGAAGGCAGCCTGGGATTATGTTATCACCGGACTTCTGTGTGCTTTGCCGGGCAAGTAGTGAGACAGCAGAATATGTCTTCTTTTGGTGTGATGTGGCGCGTTACTTATGGGGTAGGATGTTTGGTGTGCTTGGGGAGTAGTGGGTGTTCCCTGCTACTGTGGTGGACTTCTTTCAGGTTCATTTTCTGGGTTTTGGGGGAGGGAAGGAGAGGAGGCTGTTGTGGCAATATGCTGTATTTGCTGTTTTATGGTGCCTTTGGTTGGAGAGGAATGCAAGACTGCTTAAAGGAGTTTCCATTTCACTTGGGATACTTTGGGATAGAGTTACATATCTAGCATCCTTATGGGTTAGGGCTACCGGAGCATTTCGGAGCTACACAATCACTGATATTCCGCAGAATGGGGCAAATTGTAATATTTTTTGTGAGAGGTTGCATTGTCCAAGACGCTGTGCAGTTGACATCAACGTCTATAAATAAACCTTGCATTTTTTGGGAGCATAGAGCGCGCCACATAGAAATGCCATGTAAGCAAGCAGTTAAAACAACAAACAAATAATGTTTAGGATAATGAGAAAATAGAGTTTGAGTTGTGATAGGTCTCTAAAGTTTTATACGAGTTATTCTAGATCTCCGTCAAATATTTAAAATCAAATACAGCTTTTTCAGTGCGTCTGAAGAAATAATAATTTCTATACCATTAGATTGCATCGACAATGCCTTAGAACGAGATGCATTTACAATATGTATAAGAAACATGTAAGATCGTATGTGAATGTTGGTTCCCGTAAGTAAAGAAAATATTGACAATATAATTAAGGTTGAAACTAAAAAATGCGCAGATATGTTAGGTTTGATTACTAGGTATTATATAAGTGTACATACTTTTTCTTTCTCTAATAAAAATCATTGAACTCTCTCCCCTTCTAAGAAACAAAATATTTTTTGTATTAACCAAAATATATATGTAGTTAGTTACATACATAAAAAATATTAAGTTGTATATAAAATATTGCGAGGAGTAATTTTTAGATGGTCTTGAGATACAAATAATTTGGCTTAAAAAAAGTTCAGTGATTTGTTTCTCCCAATTATTATTATGGAATTGTAAAAATTAATAAAATAACTGTAGTGTAATATCAGTGCTACATGAGACGGAAATTGGCGTCATGGATCAAAAACCAAAACTAGTGTGAATTTTGGGCCATTGAGTGCAAATTCATCTGGTGGGTATTTTGTCACATATCGAGAACAATATAAATTATTTCAAGCCCAGTAGTACTTTTTTTTTCGCTGTGACATTTTTGGAATTTTTTTTAAGGATTGCATTGAATCTATTTCCTTTTGTTTTTAGGAAAGTAAAATGATTTTTGGATCATGATGGTTGAGTTGGACATCTTTGTAGGGAGTTACCTACTGGTCAATGTGGAGAGGTACATGATGTGCAAGGAGACCGTGTTGCTGTTGTTTTGGATAAAGGGCAGAAGGATGAGAGTACTGAGCGAGATGCAAAGCCTCCTATCTACTGGATCCCTGGTATTCCCTACTGACTATCAAACTTTACTATGTTAAGTTATGTAACTTTTAGTTAAATTTGCTTTGGTTAATCTTGTTATACAATTCATAGATAATAGGGGGAGATTTATTTCGTAGGGCGGCTTGCATGCTTTGATACAGATATCTAACATTCTAACTTTCTTAGAAGAAGGGACCAGTTACTTGCACATCACTAATAATAAAAAACAGAGATTAGAACTGTTTTCTACTTTGGATCAACTGAATGGGTATGAAATGGAATGCCTTCGTACTTGATTAACAAAAATGTGAGATCAGTAGTGAGAGAAATTCTTCTATGGAGAAGCCATTACAGTGTTATTCGTATGCTGCCAATTGCTAGCCAGTGTCTGTACTACCTTAATGTTTCTCTCTTCCCCTATAAGGTGGTCTTAGAAATCTCAAATAATAGCCTTGTCACTTGCTTTCTCATCTAGCCAGTGTCTGTATGTATAGTCCAAAATAAACCAATGAAATTTATATACACCGCTTCCAGAAGGTCAATGGACTTTTCCCCATGTTGACATACTGTGCTTCACCTCCTTAAGACTAACTGTTTAGATAGCATTCTTGCAGACACTGGTTTAATTGTATGATATTTCTATTGTGATGACTAGCTTCCTCCTAGGTGCATTGGCACTTCTTCTGATACACATTTGAGTTGATTTCTGAGTAAAACTTCACCTCTTTATGGAACTTCCAAATAAACCTTCCTCCACATTATTCCCACTTTCGCTTGCAGAAGCATGACCAGCACATGTACTGATTTCAGTCTACCTGGAATCAGTACACGTGCTGGTCACGTTTCTAGTGTGTCTTGATGTTACTGTTAGTCTGTTAGTGTTAATATTTTTGGTTTTTGGGGGTTTCCAGTGAAGGACATTGCACATGATTGTGATGCTCAGGCTGAGGAGTCTTACATTGCTATGGAAGCTTTGTGTGAGGTATGTTTTTAAATTAGGATAACATAAATTACATGAAAATTGTGCATATTAGACACCTTTTTCAGAACTTATTATCGATATCGCTGTTAGATGATGTTTTGTTATTGGCCTAATTTTAGTTATTGTCTTTTCAGGTTCTACAGTCAAAGCAACCTCTCATTGTCTACTTCCCAGATTCCTCTTTGTGGTTATCACGGGCATCTCCGAAGTCAAACCGTAAAGAGTTTGTTAACAAGGTTCAGGAAATGTTTGACCAATTATCAGGGCCTCTAGTGCTGATTTGTGGGCAAAACAAAGTGGAAACTGGTTCCAAGGAGAAAGAGAAATTTGTAAGTTTGACATCTACGAGTCTATATTATTTTTTGTTCATTCATGAATCACTAGGTAATAATGACACACATACATATTGACATTATGTACACTTTGAGATTGAGAAAGATAATCCATTTGCTAGGTAGTAGTCGTTATATGTTGAAACAGTCTATCCAACAGTCCATGTCACTTGGGTAAAGGCTGGATACCTATTGACCTCCTTCAATATCTCCCTAAACTACTCATACTGAGTGTTATTGTTGATTTGTTGTAGGTAATTGGATTGGTTTTTGTTAGAACTCGAAAATAGAATAACCAGCGTAGTTCATGGATTCTTTGAGCTAAAAAGAACTCTTTGATGGGCTGCCTCATGGCCCTTAGGTGCTTGAGCTTTTGTTGATTCATTGAGCTAGTCTTCCCTGTTGATCAAGTCAGTGGTATGGACTTTATTCATCCGTTGATGGACTTTTAGAACCCTGGTTTGAGAATGGCCTTGTCTCTTTGGAGAACTTCTGAAATAGAGCGGAGAGGAAATGAGATGAAGAAAGTAATGAGAACTATACCTTCAGAACATAGAAGATATTCAGTCAGATGGTCGGGTCTCAGGACACCATTCACCTGCGAATAGGATTTATGATAAGGATGAGCCCGTTGCCTATGTGTGGCTCCGCTACCTTAAAGATATTATATCATTTTTTAAACATTGGATTTGTATAATTAACTTCAAAGAGGGGGTAGACACCTCAACTTTATAGTTAGAAATACCATCTTTTGCATTAGAAATAATCTGATCAAGTTTTGTCTAAAAGAAAAATAATCTTTTTCATTTAGGTTAATATATGCAACTTGTACTCTTAGACTCTTGACACTTATCTTTCTTTCTAATACATTTATATTGCTGATACACCTACTCTGTGGATGACAAATTTTGTTGTTGTTTAACAGACAATGATTCTCCCGAACTTTGGTCGCCTTGCTAAGCTGGTAATCTTTGCTACCTTCTTGACACGATTAGATTGGTGTAACTGATCCCTAAATGTGATATGTCATGCTTTTTCTGTTTTTCATGTGATTTGTGTTGGAATATGTCATTGGAAGGAACTTTTGGGCGGTGCTCAGGAAAAGTTAAACTAAATTAGTGGAAATTTCTGTTATGTTCTTCACTTCATTTCATGCAATCAACTTTTGGTTGACATTATTCTGTGTTACATAACCATCTTTGATGCCATTATCCCCCCCTGCTCCCCAAATTATTATTTTTTAGATAAAGAGAAATTCTATTAACGAAAGAGTAATAGGTATCCTTTTCTTTTTACCTTCCTATCTGAAGTATGATTATGGTTCTGTTGAACTCCTGGACAATAGGAAAATAATATAATAATATCCATTTATTTTGTACAGCAAAAGGAAATAAAAGGTTGTTAGAGTTAGTTCAAGTTTGTTGGAGCTGAACATCCCACCTGTTCGGCTTTCAGAGTTTTTATCCAGTTATATAATAATTGTGGTTAAATACAAACAGCTCATCTTCAGTTTTGAGATATGTTCTTTTTAGCTAATTGTGCATTTGTCCCCCTTCCGGGTCTTTCTGATCTTTATAACAAATATGTTATAAGCGAAAGTGGAATACATTGCCCTGGCCCTTATGGGAGGAGTTGCTTATTCTGATTTCTCAAGATGTATTTCCTTGCATCTTTTTTTTTAATCATTTCCACTCAATTTTCCAGCCTCTCCCCTTGAGAAGACTGACAGAAGGACTCAAAGCTACCAAGAGATCTGATGACCCTGATATATACAAGCTTTTCACAAATGTGATGTGCATAAATCCACCGAAGGTGAATTTCCTGCTATGTAGAAAGTTCAGATTAGGGGTATAACATATTTGATTCCTTTTTTTTATGGACATTACAGAAACCATGGTCTTTAATTTTGTGATGGTATTCTTGTATGATGTTCCAAAGCAGAAGGAAACTTGAACTAGTGGAATCCGTAGTGCTTTCTTAGTGGTTTTTTGTTGCATCCATTTGAAGAGTGAAGTGTGGATTTTTCTTGGAATAAGCTTGCTGATTGTCAATCCTTGAGATCTTTACTTAGTCTCCCTTTTGGGCTTAGGCTGATGGTAAACTCATTATGTAGGGGTCTTCTCTCTCTGAGATTCCAAGAAATCCATGGAATATGCAATTTCTTAGTTTTTGATAACATCCTTCTTTACATGCGAAGTAGTGATAGAAGGGCTCTACTCCAGAGTCAAGTTCAAGCCGCCTTAAGGCTACTGGAGGTTTCCTGGTCGTTAACTTTAGGGCCCATGGGATTAGTTGGGCAAAGCCTGGATACTCATATAATCTTAAAAACAAAAATTGAAAAATTTCGGAGTATAGGATATCGGGACATCACACCCTGAGCCTAGCATAATTTTGTTCCACGGCCCCACCAAAGAGAAAAGTACCTCCAGTCTTATTAACCTCAACTGTCTAATAATTCCAGAGGACATTCTGAGTATTTCCATTCCAATGGGCTAAAAAAAAAATAGTTTTCTTTCGCTTTGGAATATAATGGACTGAATCAGAATCGCTTATTAAACTATCTACACACATTTATATATGTGAAGTGGCAGGTGGTCGTCACACATTGGATCTAAGGACCAAATGGAAACAACCTTTATTTTCGCAGGGGTAGGGCTGCGTATAACTAACCTCCTCTACCCCACTTTGGCTAGAGTCTCTTTTGAGGCACTGGGGTAATGGAGTACTTCCATTCCAATTTCTATTATCATCATCGCAGGCCTACAGCGCATAGCGCCTTGCGGTGCCCTCACAGGAGCCAATAAGAACAAATCATTAATGCTACTCTGAAGCTTCCTTGTTTTCCTTCTTTGATCACCAGTTGTATGTGTTTAGAAGCATAGATAGAAATGTGTAAGACGTCTTGCCCCATACATGGTGAGTTAAGACATGAAATGAGAGAGAACAATAAAGACAGGTCATGCCTGCTGGTTTTGATTTTTTCTGTGGGAGATTCTGTCTAGAATCTTGTGCATTACTTCTAGAGAGAAGAATATAAGCATTGGGTCCACGTTAATCCTTGATCCATCTATAAGCGAAAGGGGCTTTCTTCACACATTTGGTCAGGCTCTTTGAGCAGCTTTTGATGCAAACGACTTCTGGATTAGGTGGCTGCAAACTTTGAGTAGAACTTGGTTGTAAACTTGTAATGGAGACCTCAGCATCCGCTAAAGGAGTTTAGGAGCTGAGATGACTTTAATTATTACATCTTAGTTAAAGCCATGCAGGCCATGATCAAGCCAAGTCGACCATTGGGTAGGCTTGGATTTGCTTGGTGTGACATTGAGGAGTTTGTGTTCAAGTTCGATTCAAAACTTGAAATAGAGCTGAGCTAGGGTTGTTTTGAGATGTGAATTATATTTCTTCTACCATGGCTCGATTTCAAACTTGTGAATTTTATATCGAGCGCAGCTGAACGTATTCAGTGTGCAGAACCAGCTTGGCTTGGCCTTTCGCCAGTCCTAGATGATATCAAAGTAATCAATTTGTCGCCCGAATGTCATTATCCTGATCTCATATCGAAGTTACTGAGCTTAAAGATTCCAGTGTACATATTTGTGTGTTTTAATTGGTTGCTCTATATTTTTCTAGGAGGAAGAGCTACTTCGAACTTTCAATAAACAGCTTGAAGAGGACAGGAGAATTGTCATTTCACGCAGTAATCTGAATGAACTTCATAAGGTATAGATGAAGTTTTTAGCGGTATTAGATATGTGAAGCTTTTTTTTCTACCTATCTATGTGTCAGAAAAGTATCTTCAGGTATGTACCTATTTTGGATGAATGACTTTTCATGGAGGTATTGTGAACTGCAGGTTCTTGAGGAGAATGAGCTATCTTGTCTGGAGTTGCTGCAGGTTAACACTGATGGTGTGGTGTTGACCAAGCGAAGTAAGTAACAAAACGATGTATATTTTTCCACGTGTACATGCCCTCTGGTGTACTGTATTTTCCTTGTTTACTTACAGACGCGATATATTAAAATTACCGTTAGGCCAATGTTACTTATTTGGTTGATCTAAAACTTGTTTTTGCTTGGTTATTAATTAGATAGGGTAAACTGATGATTTTCGTGGGATATCGTGATAAGATTACAGTTTTATGAAAATGCCAGGACTCTAGGAAGAAAGAGAATCATCTGAAGGCTCTCATCTGTCCTTTGCTAAGAGTAGGCAGGATCCTGCTTCTAGCACAATGAGCACCATCCTCTGCCCCATGAGATGCTGCTGCTGTATTTCTTGTTACAAATCTTCTCCAGCCAACCACAAATTGTGCTTGACGAATAGCCTACACACTAGCAATACATGTCTAAATTGTTAGTGAAAGCTAAACCGTTATTTTGTTTTATCCCAGTTTTACTCAAACTCTGTTTACTGTTTATGTTAAATTATAAAACAACCCCTGCCTTGCTTGGATATATACGTGCCTCATAGGAGCATTTATTGTCCTCACATTCGCTGAAGACTTACCCTACGTACTGCCTTTGGGGTTAGGTGGCTTACACTTATATTCCTACAGTTCACAAATCATAGTTCCTGCAACTTACATAACTCAGATCAGCTGATCCTGGGATAGGAAATGATCACAAACACTTCAATTTTTATGAAGCTACATCACTAAATGTAGTCAAATGGAAGCTTCATTTTTACTGCTAAAAATTTCCTTGGTCAATAATGGAGGAAAAGGTGTAGAAGCTTCTCTTTTACTGCCACTGTGCTATTAACATTCAATGCATTGTTTGTGCTATTCCTGTTCTGTCTTTCTGACCACCCCCTTTCCCCATAAAACAACTTTGTCACAGAAGCTGAGAAAGTTGTCGGCTGGGCAAAAAGTCATTACTTATCGTCATGCCTCCTCCCTTCCATCAAGGGGGATAGACTCAATGTGCCTCGTGAAAGGTATGTACTGTGTAAGTGTGCTCCATTTAACCTTTTACTGTCAGCTCCAAGTCATACAATTTGTTACTTCTCACGCACAGCCTTGAGGTTGCAATTTCGAGATTGAAGGATCAGGAAACAGTAACAAAAAAGCCTTCACAGAATTTAAAGGTGTGTATGTGGTTATCTTGTCATGTGATTTAGAAATCATCGTGTAGCTCATGGAGGTATTACTTTATATATGACAAAAATATAAACCTGACAGAACCTTGCTAAGGATGAGTATGAGAGTAACTTCGTTTCAGCAGTAGTTGCTCCTGGTGAAATTGGTGTCCAGTTTGACGACATTGGTGCTCTTGAAGACGTTAAGAAGGCATTAAATGAACTTGTTATACTTCCCATGAGGAGGCCAGAGCTTTTCTCCCGTGGAAATTTGCTGCGGGTACTGCATTATTTTGGCCCTTATTGGTTATCTGATCTGACAGCTGTTATTATGGAATATTTTCTAACCTGAAGTTTTTATCAGCCTTGCAAGGGGATTTTGCTGTTTGGGCCCCCAGGTACTGGGAAAACTCTTCTTGCCAAAGCACTTGCTACAGAAGCTGGGGCAAATTTCATCAGCATAACTGGTTCAACTCTAACATCAAAGGTGTGTGCAATGCATTATGCTAGTAAAATTGCTTTTGTCTTTAAATGATTTGTTTTCTTTTTTTCTTTCCATCTTTTCTTTAAATCCTCGTAACCTCAATAAAAGCCCAAGGAATCTCATAGCTTATGTGAGTTGCCTTCTCTTGATTTCTACTTTATCCTGTTTCTCTTGCTTTATGTGGGTTTATGGGACTTCGAAACTTGCAAGCTTTAGTATTGTTATGATTGACGTTTAACCTTTTTGGACATGAGGTTTATTCAGGCTCTTGACCCTTGTCCTTTTTAAAGAAGGAGGTTCCTCAGTCATCCCATTCAAGATCATTATCCATTTTTCTCTTATCTTGTCTGATTTATGACAGCAGGACAAGATTAGGGGGATTATGAGAAATGTACAGAGTGGGAAAAAGAGGGGTAAGTATCAAGGTAAAACAGGTAAACAGAGAGATTACCTTACATCGACTGCGACATCCATTTTAGCTTGCCAACAAATTTAAATGATTTAAAGTAGTACAAATTCCATATGTGGAGCACAATACTTCGTGTATCTTCAGCATTTGAAAGTCAGGGCCATGGAGAGCCTGTAAAGAATGAAGTTGCACATATAATGCTTACTCCTAGATGTAGTCATGAAAGTGAGGTGCAACGATTACTTACATTGAATAAGGACACACTTCATTCAACACAAATGATTTGAGGCAGCGGAGGAGACCTAGGGTGGCTTTATCGCTTGATGTGTTGGCTATTAGTCAGACTTTGGCAATCTTTTTCTTTGGTGTTCTCGTTCAAACGGAAACAGCCTCTCTGTCAGACTATCACAGGGGTAAGGTTGCGTACAACCAACCCCGGAGCCTCTTTGGAGGCACTGGGGTAATGTTGATGATGGAGCCTTTGGAGTAGGCTGTTTCCGAGAGAATAGTGTTGAGGCGTTCTTGCAGATGCAGTTTCTTGATTTTGGGGGTGGGGAGGAGAGGAAGTTGTTGTAGTGTAATGCTTATTCTGCGATCTTGTGGTGCATCTGGTTGGAGAGGAATGCACCGGTGTTTAATGGGGCTCAGTTCTTCCTGCGATGATTTGGGAGAAGGTCACATAGCTAGCTTCTGCATTTGGAGGTCGACAGATCAACTAATAGTAATTCGAACAGGATAATGTTTTCTTGAAGTGATCAAAGCATGTCATATTGTCAACACTGAAACCATTTTCTTGAAGGGAATATTTTCATGCCCTTGTTCCATCTAAAGTATGTCTTTGTCAATCTAGTGTTATGGCCAGTGGATCCTGTGTATATATGAATCTTTCAAGCAGGCTTATAACTCTTCATTTGTATCTGTCTGCATTTCTGACATTGATAGACTTGTTTAACGGACATAATCATGTTGTACTCTAATGGAATTTCTTGCTCAAGCTTTAGAGGCACTTTATAGTACTCCATCACCTGGATACTCATATTTTTACCTTATTGTTATTTAGAGAATTGTTGATAATTTGATATTTATGATTGTTGCCTTTGTGTACATGACTTAATGTATTACCCTTGCTATTAAACAGTGGTTCGGAGATGCTGAAAAGCTTACCAAGGCCCTCTTTTCCTTTGCTGGCAAGCTGGCCCCAGTTATTATATTTGTTGATGAGGTGAGTTTTCATACCGATGAACCATGGTTCTCTCTGCATTTAATTCAGAGGGAAAACAGAGAAGTGCACACTGCTTTTGAGTTCAATCATTGGGCAAATGTAAACAATAAGTTAGCAGGAAATTGGTAGCTTTTTCTATTACCTTTATGACTTCTGTTGTTAGACGGTGAGTTCTCTATCCATTATACACAATTAAACTCTTAAGTGCTTGGTGCACAGTAAAGAAAGTAAGGGATGTGTCAGGCTAATGAGGCTACTCTCTTATTCTGATTTGGATAGAGGACATTGGAGTAGGTGGAATGTAATCTAGGATTTAAGAATTTTAGTGGTAATGTTAACGGGTTACCCAGGGTAACCCAATGGTTCTTCACTACACCTAAGTGTAGCCAACTTGGCCACACCCTCTCACAAAATTTTTATTTTTTTATTTTCTGAACTTTTTTTAATTTTTTTAAAATGTAGTAGAATTCATTCTTGGACACCCACTACTTCATTCTTGGATACCCACTACTTCATTGTGGGTGTAGCCAAGTTGGCTCCTATTAGGTGTAGCCAAGAATTTTACCCTGGGCAACTGGTAAAAGGGGAAACTTTCGAATTTTTATTATTAGTCATTTTTTTTTAGGAAAAATTGCTGCCAATAATCCGAAGTTTGAGCGGTCCTCCAATAATAATCCCAAGTAACGAAATTCCTAAAAATAATCCCAAGTATTCACTTTTTTTTCGTGAGTGATCCAAGCATTAACACCGTGTAGTCTCCGTTTAGTATTGATGATGTGGCTATGTTAATCATGCAGATTAAGAAGTAATTGGCCGAATTTTTTGATTAACTAAAAGAATTTTAGAAAGTAAAGTTAAAAAAACAAATTAAAATTATTTTACTGATGAAGTGATTATGCATCCTTTACTCCAATCTCCTTCCCTCTTCAACCCCGTCAGACCAATCCGCAGCCCTCCACCCACCATGTTAGACCTACAGACCCTCCACCCACCATGTCAGACCCCCAACCCCCCACTCACCCCACCCCAAAAGAGCCACCCTATTAGATCCCCCTCCACATCCAGTTAGATACCAACCCTAACCCCTTGCGTATAACTGCTTCAACCACCGCCACCACTACCTCCCTCCGCCTCCACCTCCCATCCTCCATTGATTAACATCACCCCTCTACCAAGCTGTAAATTTCTAATCTAATTATGGGCTCAATTTTCAACAACGGAGAAAAGAGTTGCCTAGTTTTCAACAATCGCTCAATTCCTTTATATTCTAAGATTTCGTCATATATATTATGGCGGAGACGGACGACGCAGACGACGGAGGAGAGACAAAATAGGGCGACGGAGGCGGAGTAGGTTAGGGAGCGATAAACACTTCGGAAGATGAAGGAACATTTGATTATCGAAGAGGTGGTCATCATGCTGTTAGAATTGAAGATAGTTTCAATAATGGTGATTATGTTGTTCAAGCAAGCTTGGTTGGGGTCATTCTTCTACAGTTTGGCTCGCTCGGGACAGAGGAGAAAGGAAAGAGAGAGAAAGGAGAAGGGAGAGAGAAAGGGGGGGGGGGAAGGAGGCAATTAATTAGTAGACCGTAACGGGAAGCTGACAGCGTCTTGGAACAAAAGTTAAAAGTTCTGATTATTTTTGGTAATTTCGTAACTTGGGATTATTATTGGCGGAGCGATGAAACTTGGGATTATTGGGAGCAATTAATCCTTTTTTTTTTTAATCATTTTTAACTTAGACCCTTAATTATAGGAAACAAATAAATGTTTTCCTAATCCTTCTCTACACTTTCCTTCCACTTATGTGTAGTATGTTGTCTTCTCTCTCCCTTTCGCTTTCTCCTTCTTGCTTTCCTTTTCCCTCCCCCTTGGTTTGGCAACTATTACAGATCCTTATTATGGACCATCATCCTCACCAAATCACCCATATAGTCCTTAACGTAACACGTCTGCCGTGGCAAAATCGAGCCACGTCTGAAAGCAACTTGGAAGTTTTAAGGCTTCACAGCTTCAAGGAAAGTCACTATTGTTGCTTTCCTGGCTTGGCTGCAAACATGGTGAGATGAGATCCACCATCTCCATCCCCATCTCACACCAGATTCGCCATGTCCTCCTGTTTTGCTTATTTCTCCCTAGTTAATGAATTTTGCTGCCTTTAGGGTTTACGAATTCCACAAAATTTCCACCATGTTCTTAAGGGTTGTTCTTTGCAGTGCTGGTGTTCCGCTATCAAGATTGTGAAGAAAATGGGTACTGAATGGCGGTTTTTTCTTCTTCTTACATTTAAATCAGTGGTGGACAATGGAAGCATCGTTTGGCGGTAATGAGGGGTGGGTACAGGCGATGAAATTGTGATTTTTTTTGGGAACTGTGACTGATTATGACTTTTTCTATTTTTGTGTGATATAATTGATAGCAAATCGCATTGTAAGTTTATAATAGGGCGGACTATTTGAAAGTTACCAAACAAAATTTGTGATCTATTTGTTTTTGTTATCTTGTTACCTGTGTAACTCGTTAATGAGACCGATAATGTTTATACCCAGACCTCTAACACTTGGCCACTTGCCTTCACTCGTCTCCGTGTAATCTTGGGAGGCACCTGTGGCTTTAACCGGTGATCCTAGGGCTTGCATACCACACTCGGTGGTGGAGTTCGGAATGCTAGTGTGGGCAAATAATAATTCAAGAAATATACATTTGAAACATCATTTCTTTTTTACGTGTTTTATACAACTATGAACATGTGATTAGGCATGTTAATCAAGTGAGTAAAGCTCATTAGCACTTCGCCGACTTGGGTCAATCGACCCAGTGACCTTAAGCGCAAACTTGTCGAGTCTGGCAAGTTCAAGATGGACATGGTGGGCTTGGCACTTTTCTATTTTCTTCCTCATCTTTCATGGGATGTCATTGTGGCATACCAAGGCCACTTCATGATTTTTTTCTTTTAAATATGCCATGTGGCATGTATCTTAATTCTGGGGTTGCTCGAATTTTGCATGTTGCCTTTGTATTAGAATCCTTTTACTGATGCATGTTTAACTCTTGTTCTTAATGAAGATTAGATATCTGGTGACAGCTGCTAATGCTGGTTACAACTTACAAGGCTTAGTCTAAATTCTTAATTACATGTCAGCAACAAATAAAGGCCCTTTTTTTTCTTCATGTAGGTTGATAGTTTGCTTGGCGCTCGTGGTGGTTCTTTTGAGCATGAAGCAACCAGAAGAATGCGAAATGAATTCATGGCAGCTTGGGATGGGTTAAGGACAAAGGATAGTCAAAGAATCCTCATCCTCGGTGCTACAAATCGCCCGTTTGACCTTGATGATGCTGTCATTCGTCGTTTGCCAAGAAGGTCAGAATGTTAAATGTCTCGGAACACGCCTCCCCCCACCCCCGCCCCCACCCCGCCCAAAAAGGAAGGAAAATAGGCCTAATAAAATGGTGTGAATCTGGTACGCTTTATCTCTGCTTAAACTGTAAATTGATTTTCAGCTGGGGTATGTCTTAAGTATCATTTCTACTGAAAATTGACAGACATCTTTGAGTCTTAACCACAAAAATAAAAGCAAAAAGTTTTATTTCATGATTTAGACATTTTATAGAACACAAGTGCATATCCCCAAAACTTGGCCAATGATGTCTGAAGGCTTCCTGCCCCCCACCCTAAAAATAAAAGAAAACTGGAAGGAAAAAAAATAACTGCAGGCAAACTATGAAAAAAAATTGGTGGCCAGTGGAAACAACGGTCACAGTAGGATTACTAGTACTTTAACTTTCACCTTTTACTGTGTGGTTCGTCTGCAAAGTTTAGACAGCTAGACCTGGCTCTCATTGCTGGTTTTCTAAAGACCTACTCGTAGTATTTTTCAGAGCTATTTTTAATTTCAACTCAGGTTTTGATAGTCTCTGTTAGTGACTGACTTGAGCTTGCTTTACCTTTCTTTACCTTTCTTTTGGAAGAATATGAAGAATAATTCCTAGAAGCTAGGTGAACTGGAAAGAATAGCTTTAACATTGGGATGTATCTTTTGGTTAATTTTTTTTTGCAGGATATATGTAGACCTGCCAGATGCAGAAAATAGAATGAAGATATTAAAAATATTTCTAGCTCAAGAGAACGTTGACACAAATTTCCAATTTGATGAGTTAGCAAATGTCACAGAAGGATATTCTGGGAGTGATTTGAAGGTAACTTGACCTGAATGCATTTTTATGTTGTCCCGTGTCTGGCCTCTCAACCTCTGAACATGATTTTCCACTGCATTTTGCAGAACCTCTGCATTGCTGCAGCATATAGACCTGTTCAAGAACTTTTGGAGGACGAGAAGAAGGTATCACAGCTTAATGAATTCTGTACCTAACTAAAATTCTCTGGGAACCAGTGCGAATTCCAACCTTGTTTAGTCATTATCTGGCTGATGAAATAACTGATTGATACCTATGGAATTTGTGTTAGCATATTTATTGACTTCACTAGCTTTTACAATGTGGAAAATCTAATGTCAATAATGCTTTGAGGATATTTGTTGTTTTGTGCCGATCAGTCATCTTGACTGCAGGAACAAGAATGAATTTCAGAGTGTAATCTCTAAATTGAGATAAAATTATTGTAGTTGGCTGTTTAAATTGCATCCTTTCCAAATTCCAAGGATTTTAGCAAACATATGGTAAGCAAGTTTAGAACGTTACTTAATCGTGAAGATAAAACATAAAAGAATTTGTATGCGAAAATTATGAATTTACGCGTTCGATTAGTTTTCTCAAGTCTGAACATGGTTGTGTCCTGTCCAGTGTCACAAAATTCGCTCAACCCTCCTGCCAATTGCGTTCCCGAATTGCAGTACCGCGTACCGGAATCACAATTCGCTGAACCCGTCCTTTATGCACTGACAGTACAACTAAGCAGTGAATTACGTTCCCGTACCCTTTCCATCTGCCGAAACATACCACGTACATAATGTGACACTGGTCCTGTCATGGGTATGTTTTTGGTTCTGCTTGCATGTGTACTTTTTGTAATGCTTTCAGTTGTCTGTGTTGGCAGGTTGCTAGGAGTGATAACTCTTCAGTATTGAGGCCGCTTAGTTTGGATGATTTTGTTCAGTCAAAAGCCAAGGTAACTTCTACTGCTTGTTAGATTAGTCCATTTTATTGGAAGTCCTGCTTGACAAATATAGGACGGGATTAAATGAAGAGAAGGAATAAGCAATAGTGTAACAAGGAAAAAGAATGTCTTTGGAGGGGTCTAATTGTTTTAATGAAATGTAGCCTCTCTTAGTTTCGAATGTAGGATCTGAGAATCACAGGAAATAACTATATTTAAATTTGTTCTTTCATCTGTAAGCTTTGCACAGGCTTGGCCACAGCTAACTGACATTAAGTGTACATCATCATTGAGAATCACCTGCACGCTTCATAGCACCCACATCTTTAACTGATTGTGGATGATGCTTGATAAACAGCCTTGAAGCAGTGCAACACAGAGAAATTTAAGAACAAATCTTATACCTGGAATGTTCAGAAAAGTAGAAAGTGACATGTTTAAAGTGGAATGGATTACGATGCTATAGCATTATAGTTCCTTTATGTCTCTGAAACCATTTGAAGAACATTTCTGTATTTCGTCTTCATTCACTCAATGGAAATAAGCTCTACCGTTCATGAAAAGTTCATGACACATACTATCTGTGTACGATTTGCAGGTAGGGCCATCAGTTGCCTATGATGCAGCCAGCATGAACGAGCTGCGTAAGTGGAATGAACAGTACGGAGAAGGTGGAAGCAGGAGAAAATCACCATTTGGTTTCTGACGTGAAATGGTGATCCCTCAAAATGATACCATTATTGGTGATGCTGATTCAGGCTCGGAATGAACAGCACCATGTAGGTCGAAGAGAAGGATTTATGGTTTTAATTGCATGGAGAAGGGATTGCAATTTGCAAGTTGGATGAAATGAGGTATACAAGAAGGCTTTCCTGTGTTGTCTCGACAAGAAAGCCTGAGCGTTGCCTGTCTTTCCAAGAAGGCAGTTATGTTGTATGCAAATTTTATACGGGCAAAATATTTGCCATCTGATACGTAATTTTAGATTTAGGTCCTAATAGTTATTTTTCTACAAAAAGTTTTTGCCTACTTTTTTAAATATTCGTCTAACCTTTGAGAGGGTGAGATAATTGTTTCCCCATCTTTTTTGGGTTGGATGGAGAGAAAGTTGAAGTTATAAAGGAAACTAGGCAAGAGAGGGTCAGGAACGATATTTAATTTTGGAAATGTATGGTATATTATTTTACAATCGCCATGAGTTAAATTCAATGATCAGTTTATTAGACATTTCTTTTGGTAGTTCAAACCTCAAACTACAAACTACTGAACCTCTTTTCAGCACTAATCAATAATCAGTCTCTCTCCTCTTTTCATGACTCTCTCTCTCTCTCTCTCTCTCAAAGCCATGGACGATTAACAAGCCCACCTGAAAAGTCATGGACGCTGATTAGCAAGCTCACCCTGCCATAGTGTCGCTCTTATTGTTCGCAATTTTGAAGATCGGCTCTCTCTCTCTCTCTCTCTCTCTCTCTCTCCATTTCTTACTGTTGATTTTTAGTAAGCTCTTCTAACTATTTATCTTCATTTCACCTGTTAATTTAGGGTTTGGAGGTTTAATAGACCGATTATAATAATCTAGGGTTTTCAGAAATTGTTTTCATATGATATTTTGAGGATTTTGGGTTTAGGCAGTTGATGCTTATATCTGGTTTAATTCTGAATGATTATGTGCTTTAATGGTTCCTGATTCTTACTTCTTAGTCAGAATTTTCAATTTGTAATTGAAATTTCGTTTCGTTTTGTTTTGTTCAGCATTTTCCAGTTCCTTGCTAGTTTTGCGAATTTACTTATTTAATTTTTAGTTTTAATTTAAATTTGCTTCATTTTAATTTTTTTGTGGATTGTTGAAAAATAGATAATGTCGTGACATTGTCTATTGTTTAACTTGCTTTTTCAACTAGTTACATTCCCCGTGCGATGCACGGTTTGTGTATTTATAACAACTAAAATATTATCATTAGTACAAACTTGAAACAAATTATTCGCATATGGCACATATTGTTATGAAACTTCTAATAAATGGACCTCTCGTTTTCTATACTCATAAAATCAATTTTCTTACTTTCCCGTTTAATTCTAATTGCATGCCCCGCGTGATAGACGATTTTATATGAATATATTTAGTTTCAATAAAAATAATGTCTGGTAATAATTTATTAGATACATATGCATAATGGAAGATACATGCACCTATACTAATAGTTTTAATTGAATATACATGCACCTGTACTATGAAATTAAGATAATAATTAAATATTATTAATAGAAGATACATGCACCTATACTATTTTGATGACATGTCAATATTTGCTTATGTGTCCAAACCTACATGTTAATATTTGCTTGTGTGTCAATCCTACGTGTCAATCTAACAATGGTGCACATTATATATATATATATATATATATATATATATATATATATATATATATATATATATATATATAATAGATTATGGAACTAAGGAAACCTAATAGAGTGGTTATTAAAACATGAACAGTAAAAGGGAACAGAAGAAATAACTACTTCTTAAGGTAATTAATCTATCAGATTACATTTAATTTTAATTTTAATTGTTTTTTTTTTTGCTGGCGTGATGGGAAAGCAAAATGGCAAACTAGATGAGTCACTTTTTAAGGTAATGAATCATTCTTTTTTTTCTTTTTTTTTTTTATAATAGCAAATCCGTAGCTTTGTAAGGTAATGAATCATTCTTTTCAAAATAATATTATTGTTATTATTTCCTTCCAAAGATAATAAATCTTTCAGTTCACACTACTGCTAAACGATGGTGGTAAATCCTACAGTGCATATGACCATTTTGCTATATAATAATTGTCATTGCTTGGTTTTGAAGGTCGAGCTCTCCATCAAGATGCAAGGCTACCAATTCAATTCATCAGAAAATTTAAGCCTTTAGATGCAATTGAAGCAAGCACTTGCTTCCTTCTTTACCAAAACCATTTCCCTCCTAAACCCCACAAAATGACATCAATTTCTGAAGATATGGTTGTGCAAATCCTCTCAAGGTTACCCCCAAAATCACTCATGCGCTTCAAAGCCGTCAACAAATCTTGGCATGCTATCATTTGCAGCCCTTCCTTCGTATATCAACACCTTGATTTCATCAATGCCACCACCACTAGCAATCGCCACCGCCTAGTCCTTCATAATGACATGATACCTAGTGGACCAGCCCTTTCTGCCTCTATGCTTTCGGATGATGGCCAATTCCTCGATCTTGAGGGTCTACCACTAGGGGTGGTAGTGGGCGGATACAAATGGATACCGTCTGCATCCGCCTCAGTTGGGGTGGGGATGGGGGAGTGCTAGGTTTGGATGCTGGGGCGGGTGTGGTTTTGATAAAGCAAAACCGCCACGGGGATGGGGCGGAGGTGGTTTGCCATCTTTCCTCAGTGGATACCCGTTGGAGCCCCGTCTCACCTTATACCCGCTTACCCGCCCCGTCTCATATCCATCTGTCCCGCCTCATACCCATATAAAAATAAAAAATGCAAAATATAAATATATAAAATCTTATTTTACCAAATATATAAAATTGTCTACTACTATTGCTTATCAAAAAGCTTAAATTTTTCCTTGCAAATTATCTTGGGTGAATTTGATGTAGATCCAAATGTGGGCTTCGTTTCTTTTCGGGTGGGTATATATAAGTAGATGTGGATACCCTCTCGATAAATGGAGCGGAGGTGGATACCCGCCGGGTAAGTGGGGCGGGGTGGATTTGGAATCTCCAACCCGTGGTGAGGATGGGGCGAGTGGCGGAATCGAAATATCCAGGTGGGTATAGAGATGGATCTACCTATATCCACTACCGCCCCGCCCCATTGCCATCCCTATCTACCACCTTCCTTTGGCTGGAAAGGGCAAGACTTCTATACCTCCTTATGTGGCTCAGTGAATGGGATATACTGCATAATGATCAAACAAAGAGGGCAATACTTAGGCACCTTTATTCTCTGGAACCCCGCAACTCGACAATCCCATGTTGTACGTCCAATCCCTCTCCTCGAAGATGAAATTGAGGATGATCGTTTCTTTTTCAGTTTTGGGTTCGATATCTCCTCCAATGATTACAAGGTTATAGGGATTTCTAATTATGGTAACATATTTACTGGCTTTATTGATCACTTCATCTCCTTCCATGTCTATACCCTATCTACCAACTGCTGGAAACAGCTCGAGCCTGACCCAATTGAGATTGATCCTGAACTTATCGATCCATTTTCTCAGTACGATGCATGGGATGGATTTTACTTCGATGGGGCATGCCATTGGCTTTATCTGTCTTGGGATTCGTCAGGTACGGAATTTGTGGATACTTCGACCATGATCTCGTTAGATTTTAGGAGTCATATCGTCCGAAAGTATTCTGCGCCACCAATTACTGGAAATGAGAACTTTGAGACCCATGTTACAGCTGTAGATGGTTGCCTGGCGTTGGTTTGTTCGAGGAAATTAGAATCGGAGCCCTGTAGTTTTGATGTGTATGTGATGACAGAGTATGGTGTTCAAGAATCCTGGACATAAGCATACAGAGTGATGTTGAAATCGTCGTTAGGTGATTTCCTTGGCATTGTCGACAATGAATTCTTTGTCAGAGAAGCCAACAATGGACCCATCGTGTCCTATTGCCTCGATTTCCTTGAACCTGAACAAGAACGTCATGTATATTGTTATGTAAATTGCAAAAGGTTTAGAATTTTACCATATTGTGAATCGCTGGTCCCTGTGAAGCCTCCTGATTTCAAGAAAAAGAAGAAGAAGAAAAGGAAGAAGAAGAATGGGATGCATACGCACATGGAGCAGGAGATGTCTGAAATTGTAAGTGACATTTTGTTTTACGGGAAGGACCTGCACTGTGGAAGAATTAAAAAGGTACGACATGCAGATGTGGTGCTGTCACATAGGCTGGCAATTGATACCAGCAGAGCATATGTAATGCTTAATCCCATGCATCATATTCCCATTAGGATTTAAGTGCCACAGTTTTTCCAATGTTTAGGAAAAGTAGTCTTATTTCAAAATCTATACATTATAGTACTTTTGTTTCGAAGAGAAGTAAAATATACAGGCTAACTTTTAGCCTTCGCCCTTCAGGGTCTTTCTTTGTATTGTAGGAGATCGTGCGTTTATCTAACCCATATATTCATTCCTGATGTTTAATCGTTTGTTCTGCCTCCTGCCCCTCGCCCATTAGGTGATTATGATATCGATGGTTTTAAGTGTCAAGTTGAGTTTAATCGAGATAATCTTGTGCACTGTTGTTAATGCTTTTTAAATCCAGATCCTTCTTATGCTTCGGTGTATGAGATAAATTTGAAGCCCCTAGTTGCGAATTTTTTTTTACGAGTTTGAAAGAGTTGTGAGAACCCAAGGGCAGTTCAGGCTTTACTGTTGGTTATAGGTCACTCTTTCATTTTTATGTGCCTTTGGTACCTTCTGACATTTTGTTGAGTATCTGATCATTTGAATTACCAATGCTAGCTGTGTATTATTAGATGGAATTCAAAAAAAGAAAAAACAAAAAACTGGTGAACCTGGTTTAGTCTCTAGGAAGAAAGGTATCCCAATTCTAACATGTTATAATTTTGCAAATGCTTGTTCTTAGCATAGTTTGATGCTGTCTATCTCTCTCTCCCATGTCCACAGTCCACTCATCGAGATTTCTTTCCCAAACAACACATGTATAGGATATCTTGACGCAACTTGAATCATGATTTGAGCCAAAAATGGTTGAAACAAACTCTCCCACTAAAAGATTTTACCAACACATGATTGAAAATGACTGAAAGCTGCTCCCTCCTTGACCATATTGTTTCCACTGAGTTATAGAGAAAGCAAACTTTCCCACTCACAGATTTATAAAAAAAATGGCCTGTAAAATGCTAATAAAGGAATAGTATAAATTTTAATTGATTGTGGATCCTATGTGTTTCAGAATATGCAAAATCCAGCTCTTCCTTGTCAAACAAATCATCACCAACTGAGCTTAAAAATGCAATCATTTCGCGACTCCTAAAAATTTGGTAGCTCTTTTTAATGGATTTAGCGACCATTAAGCATATGATATATTCAAGAGACTGAATTCTCTTGGTAGCAAATGGGATGCTGTTTGTTCCAGTTAAACATAGATTTAGAAATGCGGATCAAAATGGGTTGCTAAATAAACGAATACCTTTCATTCTTTTTTTTTTTTTTTAATCTTTTTAATTAGTAGCCGATCATGCTTGATGAACCCCCTCAAACTCCCCAACTGTGTGAGATTAGGTTCATGCTAGAAATTTTGCGGTTCAAAGTTAGAACTATGTTGTATCAAGTACCCGATAACTAATTGAAATGTATGTGGTGATAGTCCATGCCAGAAAAGAAGCATTTTTTTATTTAGCTGTGTCATATTCATGTTTCGAATGGCTAAACTATTGAGATATTAGCTGTATATTACTGTATATATGCTTGTAATTAGCTGTATTATCTTAGTTTATTTCCTGCCATATTTAGTTCCTGTAATTTAGGAAGTTTGGTTGTATGCTTTGTATATATTGCCGTTCTTTGTGAATGAGAAAGTCAGGAAAATCAATCCCACAAATTCTTTATGGTATCAGAGCAGGAAAACAGAAAACCCTAGCTCATCTTTTTTTTCTTGATCCCGGTGTTGTTTGCCTCACCATGGGAGATGACAAGGGAGAAGACAAGGGCAAGAAAGCTGTCATTCTTGATCCTACTTCTCCTTATTACCTTCATCCTTCTGACCATCCTGGAATGAATGTTTGTCCAGTGGTTTTGAAGGGAGACAATTATCAAGAATGGGAAAAGAGTATGCGCAACGCCTTTCGTGCAAAGCGTAAACTCGGATTCTTGGATGGATTGGTGACCAAGCCTGATGACAGTGCTAGTGAGATAGAGGATTGGTGGAGTGTTAACTCTATGCTAGTTGCGTGGGTGGTACAATCTATTGAGCCTACGCTTCGTTCTACGATTACATACTATGATACAGTGAAGGAACTCTGGGATGATATACGCCAGCGTTTTTCCATTGGCAATGGACCACGAATACAGCAACTCACTTCTGAATTGGCACGATGTGAGCAAAATGGTCAGACTGTTGTGGCCTATTATGGGCGTTTGAAGAAAATTTGGGAGGAACTTTCAACATATGTCAAGGCACGGGGATGCACATGTGGTAAGTGCACCTGCAATTGGGCCGCTGAATTGAGTCAGGAGCGAGAAGAAGGCCGACTTCATCAATTTTTGCTCGGTTTGGACGATGACTTGTATGGGCCTTTGCGCACTAATCTCCTTGCTCAAGATCCCCTGCCTCCTGTGAATCGTGCATATGCTTTAGTGGTCCAAGAAGAACGTCACAAAACCATGACGAAAGGACGTGATACTCGTAGTGACGGAGTCGCGTTTGCGGTTCATAAAGCCTCGTCAAGCCGTAATAATTATGAGAGGACAATTTGTTCCAATTGTGGACGGAAAGGACATGAGGTTACCTCGTGTTTTAAGTTAATTGGATATCCTGAATGGTGGAATAATGGGCGTGGTCAAAGTAAAGACACTAACAAAGGCAAAGGAGGTACTACTGCTACTACCGCTTCCGCTAATGGACGTGGCAAGAGCTTTGGTGTTGCTCATGCTGCTCAATCAGCAACTAATCGTAATAGTACTCCTATGGAATTGACTCCAGAAGACCGCAATGCTCTTGCTCCTGCACTCACTGATGAACAATGGTCTACTGTCCTGAATATGTTTAAATTTTTTAATACAAATGCCTCCACTCATTCCACTGAACATCTCACCGGTAAGTCGTCTCCTCAATGGATTTTGGATACTGGTGCCTCCCACCATATGACTGGTAATAAAAGTTTAGTAGTTGATTTGTGTGATATTTTTCCATCCCCTGTTGTATTGCCTGATGGAAGACATGCTACTGCTGTTCAAGAGGGAACGGTAATTTTTAATGATCATTTGGTTGTTCGGCGGGTTTTATATGTTCCTCGTTTCACATGCAACTTGATCTCTTTTGGCCAATTGATTAAAGATTTACATTGTCTTGTCACTTTAACTGACAAAATATGTGTGATACAGGACCGCACTTCGAGGATGGTGACTGGGGTCGGTGAAGAAAGAAATGGGGTCTATTGGCTTCGCTCTGCGGCACCGGCTGGTAGATCATGCCACGCAAGTCAGGCTGACTCTTATCAAGTATGGCATCGACGACTTGGACATCCCTCTCGCCAAATAGTTTCGCTTCTCCCTGGAGTTACTAGTATTGATTGCCGTAAGAATAAAGATGAACCTTGTGATATTTGCTTTCAAGCGAAACAAACTCGTGACTCATTTCCTATTAGTTCTAATAAAGCCATTGAATTATTTGAGTTGCTTCATTGTGATGTTTGGGGTCCATACAGTATTCCTTCATCTTGTGGTGCTTACTACTTTTTAACTATTGTGGATGATTGTTCTAGGTGTGTTTGGGTACATTTGATGGCTGATAAAACAGAGGTTGGGAAATTATTTAAACAATTCTGTGCCATGGCTAAAACACAATTTAATAAGACGGTAAAGCGTGTTCGTAGTGATAATGGCACAGAGTTTAAATGCTTGGAAAAATATTTTGTTGAACAGGGTATTTTATTTGAAACCGCCTGTGTGGGTACTCCTCAACAAAATGGGCGAGTGGAGCGTAAACATCGCCACATTTCAAATGTTGCCAGGGCTCTTCGTTTTCAAGCTAACTTGCCTTTTGAATTTTGGGGAGAATGTATTCTTACTGCTGGCTATTTGATAAACCGCACCCCATCCTCCATTCTCAATGGAAAAACGCCCTATGAAATCATCTTTGGTCGTCCTCCCTCTTATACTCATTTTAGGACCTTTGGGTGTCTTTGTTTTGCATCCAAAATACCACGTGATAGAAACAAGTTTGTTGAGCGCAGTCGCAAGTGTATTTTTGTTGGCTACCCTCATGGCAAAAAGGCATGGAGGCTCTATGATCTTGAGACTGGGGATTTCTTTTCCTCCTGTGATGTTGTGTTTTATGAAAATCATTTTCCCTATGGTTTCAACTCTCCTTCTTTGCCTACTTCCCATGATCAAACACATCCTGCAACTTATGATGATGATTTTTTGGACCCTAAACCACAATCTACTCCACCCACTGAACCCTTTAATATTCCTAGTACTCAAGCTGGTGACTTGGAAGTCAGGGGGAGTGATGTGGTGCATGTTAATGATGAGGTGTCCACAAGTAGTGAGGACATGAATAATGGAGTGACAAATAATGAGTCTGCCACTATTTTGGATGAGACTACAGCAAATGTCCCACTTAGTGGGTCAACTGATGCTTGCCCCCCTACTGATGCTAATGGTTTGACAGAGAATGCCAATGTTGATGGTGTTAGGCGTAGTCACAGAGACCCATACATCAGTCCGTTTGAAGGATTATATATGTCATACAGTGCGCCATCTAGACCCCTCATCTACTTCATCGTCTTCATCTTCATCCTCAGGTACTCCTTATCCCATAGTTAATTATGTGACTTGCAATAATTTTTTCGCTTCCTACGCCCGCTTCTTGGCTGCTGTTACTGCAGGACATGAACCAACACGGTTTTCTGAGGCTGTAAGTGATCCCAACTGGCGTGAGGCAATGCGTAAAGAAATTGAGGCACTTGAAAAAAATGGTACTTGGGTCATTGCGGACTTGCCTCCCGGCAAGAAAGCTATTGGTTGTAAGTGGGTATACAAGATTAAATACAACTCTGATGGCACTATTGAGCGATATAAAGCTCGACTTGTTATTTTTGGTAATGATCAGGTGGCCGGTATAGATTATAATGAAACTTTTGCACCTGTTGCTAAAATGGTTTCGGTTAGAGTTTTTCTTGCTGTTGCAGTTATTCGTGGTTGGGAACTCCATCAAATGGATGTTCACAATGCATTTTTGCACGGCGATCTTGATGAGGAGGTGTACATGACTCTACCTCCTGGGTTCTCTTCTCACTCTCGTGGGAAGGTATGTCGCCTACGGAAATCTCTTTATGGTCTTCGTCAGGCTCCTCGTAACTGGTTTGCCAAACTTGCTTCTGCACTCAAGTCTTTTGGTTTTATACAGTCGTATGCTGATTATTCTTTGTTTTCTTTGGAGCGTAATGGTAATGTTCTTCATGTTCTGGTCTATGTGGATGACTTAATTATTGCGGGAAATAATTCTGAAGCCATTGCTAGTTTCAAAGCTTACTTGAGTTCTTGTTTCTATATGAAAGATTTGGGTGCCTTAAAATATTTCCTCGGTATTGAAATAGCCCGTGGTCCTGAGGATTTATTCCTTTCACAACGTAAGTATGCTCTTGACATCATATATGAATCCGGTTTACTTGGTGCGAAACCTTGTGAGTTTCCTATGGAACAAAATCATCAATTGGCTCTTGATACGGGCCCTGATTACGCTTGTCCCGATCAATATCGACGTCTTGTTGGCCGCTTGATTTATCTTACAATTACCCGTCCTGAGTTATGCTATGTGGTTCATACTCTTGCTCAGTTTATGCAGCACCCGAAGGAAGCTCATTGGAATGCTGCTCTTCGAGTTGTCCGTTATTTGAAAAATAATCCCGGACAGGGTCTTATTCTTTATCGTGACAGTGACTTGCATCTTAATGCTTATTGTGACTCCGATTGGGCTACTTGCCCATTGACCCGACGTTCCCTTACTGGCTATTTTATTATGTTGGGTGTATCTCCCATATCTTGGAAGACAAAGAAGCAACCAACTGTCTCCCGCTCCTCTGCTGAAGCGGAGTATCGTTCGATGGCGACTACAAGTTGTGAACTTACTTGGCTCAAGTCTTTACTTAAGTCTCTTGGTGTTCATCATTCGCGACCTATGCGTTTGTTCTGTGATAGTCAAGCAGCCTTACACATTGCTGCAAACCCCGTATTTCACGAACGCACCAAACATATTGAGGTGGACTGTCACTTTGTTCGCGATCAAATTCAAGCAGGTCACATTACTACCTCTCATGTTCGTACCAATGAGCAGCTTGCTGATATTCTTACTAAGGCACTCGGAAAGCAACAATTTCAGTTTCTTCTTCGCAAGTTGGGCATTCGGGATCTTCATGCTCCAACTTGAGGGGGAGTATTGAGATATTAGCTGTATATTACTGTATATATGGTTGTAATTAGCTGTATTATCTTAGTTTATTTCCTGCCATATTTAGTTCCTGTAATTTAGGAAGTTTGGTTGTATGCTTTGTATATATTGCCGTTCTTTGTGAATGAGAAAGTCAGAATTATTTTGCGGTTCAAAGTTAGAACTATGTTGTATCAAGTACCCGATAACTAATTGAAATGTATGTGGTGATAGTCCATGCCAGAAAAGAAGCATTCTTTTATTTAGCTGTGTCATATTCATGTTTCGAATGGCTAAACTGAAGCTCCAAATGCTAGTTGATGTCATCTCAGTTAGTTCAGCTCTTAAGCTTCGCATATTACTTATTACAATACTAATAGAACTTTACATTGTGTACGTAGTTCAACTTAATGAGGTTCTTGCATATTACTATGTACATAGTTTTCCATATTACCAGTAAGACTGCCAACATCAATTATGTTTGGATGCCATTTATGGTTGAGGATTATTGAAATCGTTTGTCTACGTATTAGGTATGTAGATACATTGTTCTGGGGTCTTTGTATAGATTGCTATAGGAACAAGATATTTTCTTGCAGTTACATACTAACATCAACCCATTCTTGACTCCCTCAAATTTGCTAAAAAAGTTTTTCTGATACATCAAGATTGCTTTCCCAAACAAAAAAGGATGTAATTGAAACAAACAATGCCACTGTGCCAGTGAACATATATATATATATATATATATATATATATATATATATATATATATATATATATATATATATATATATATATATATATATATATATATATATATATATCTTGACGCAACTTGAATCACGGTTTGAGCAGAAATTATTTGAAACAAGCATTTCCATTCAAAGATTTACACCCACATCATTGAAAACGACTGAAAGGTCCCTATATAAAGATTGAAAAATTAGACAACATCTCATCCACCTTAAACCTTCTTCTTCCATACTCTTCATACTTGAAACCATGTCACAGTGTGAACTTCTACTTGTTTTTTTGTTTGCTTGGCTAATGACTGCATCATCAGCTCCCCCACCTCCCAAAATACTTGCACCAACACCTTCTCCTATTCCGGTTCAACCTCATTGCTCTCCAACTCATGTCTTCTTGGCCGTAACTTGGCCCCCCACCTTCTACCTTACACAAAATTGCAAGTCCGGTTCTATTTCCATCAACAAATTTACTCTTCATGGCCTGTGGCCTCAAGATTCAAAGGGGCCCATCACAAAATGTGATCCAGAAAACCACTACCCCTTCATTAAGCAAGCATTACAACCCATCATCACTGAACTACACACTTATTGGCCTAGTCTAACAAAAGCAGACGATGTGTTGTGGAGGGACCAGTGGAGAAAACATGGCACGTGCACCATGCCAATCTTCAACGAAAGGACTTACTTTGATCAAGGCCTGAAGATGATGAAGAGCCTAGACATATTACCAATTCTGGCCAAAGCAAGTAAGTTCACGATCTAATTTAAATGTTTTGATATCTAGATTACATTCCTAACAACTAAGTAACAAAGTACGGTCATATGTTTTAATCTTTTCTACAGAAATTGTTCCAGGCGGAAGTCAAACTTTCTCCCTTGCTCAGGTGCAGGCGGCTTTCAAAGGCCTGCCAAACATAGCACCCCCTTACATAACTTGCGATATAAGTAGAAAAGACAATAAGTTGTACCTAGTGGAGCTAAACTTTTGCCTCAGTGTGGACGCTAGCAAATTCCTTGACTGTGGACAGTTCTACCAAACAGGGGGCAAATGTGCGGGGAACTTTGGCTTTTGATAATTGGAGCTCGTTAGGCGCGAGTCTTTTGCGGTGGATGTTATTATTAGCCTAGTTCAGAGCCATGAAAAATTGGTATGCTAATAATGTTCATGTACTGAATATTGATGATAGTTTGTCTAATAATAATCAGCAGCTCTTCCTTTTCTTATGATTATATTTTAGATGAACTACTTTTAGTTTGTAAGAAGTAAACATCAAACATTATGATATTGCCTCTGCTCTTCAATAATCCTACTACTCTTTTATGCACCATTAATTTGGCTCAGGACAAGGCAAAGAAATAAACAGAAGTAGTCACTATGGCTCAAAATCACACAATTTGTGGAGTCAATGCAAAACTTGTCCAATAGGAATGAATTTTCTGAGGAACTTCTGACATTTTTAAACTAAGGAGTCTCGGGAGTCCTGCATGCACGATATGTATTGAGTATTGCTGAGTAAAGTTTGAAGAAATCTTGATACTTGACAGAATTCTTGAAGGAGAAAACTAATTGTACAAATGAAATTACCACATTTATATATGATCAGGCATGTTGGACTTAGTGGGATGATGACAGGCCACAAAACTTAAAGAACTGTAAGAAACACCAAAAGGATATACAAGAAAAACAGGACATAAACCTGGCCTCTTGCTTTTCCTATGGGAAAATAAATAGGTAGATAAAAAAAAGTAGATTAGCTAGTACTTTCAAGTTCATTGTCCCAGTAGGGGTAAAACTCAATCTCAATTACAAGGACAGTTTACAGTTTACCTATAGCAGATTATATATATACTGTGTGAGACAGAATAATTGACACAGGAGATACACATCAAAGAGCAACTTAAAATAGAGCAGACCTTTCTAGCTAAGGAGCATATCCCTTAGAGAGGATTTGCATACATAATAGAAGATTGGTATAACAGTAACAGACCTTAACATCAAAACCTCATAAATGTATGAAGCAACATACATTTGTCATTATTGTATTACCATCTGTTTACAATCATTAGTCCCCTTCTACAAAGGTTATCAATCGTAGAAAGAGCATCATGGGCAGCAAGGGCTGCAATATGAGCATGTTTTAAGGCTGAAGCTGTATCCGAAATGGATCTGTGCCAGAAACATGGAGTACTAGCACCCTGCCAAAACTCATATATGGCCTTCACATGAATTTTGTTCCCATTTTTCCACTTATTAATCAACAGTTTACCCAACTGTATATTAACCTGCCAATTGTATGACATATCTCTGACATGCAGAATTTGCTTCCCGCCCCAAGAATCGCCTTGATTGTACTGCACCTCCCAAATAGAAGTTCCATGTCGATAATAGTTACCAACCCAATAAAATCAAACAGATTTAACTTGCTGGTCCAGTTTCCAAATCCAACTTAATATTGCACCTCCCATATAGAAGAAGCTGCCTAAAAATCTAAATATGGAGATCTTTTTCAGCAAGAACAGTTGGCTCGTCAGGCCATGCTAGATGCTCAAGTTGCAGCAAATAACCAGCCTCTTGATGTAAAATTACAGCTTAATGAAACTGAAGCCAGAAGAAAGTTTCTTAATGTCAGCTATGCTCTTGAGTCCTTGTTGAAACAGAAGAGTAAAATGAAATGGATTAAATTAGGTGATCAAAACACTAACTGTTTCCATTATTTAGTGAAGCACAGAAGGCAAACCAATAGAGTTCACTCTTTGCAGACCACTGAGGGTGTCCTATTGAGTGAAAAGAATGATGTTCAAGAGGAGTTCTTAAGCTTTCACAAGAATATTGGAACCAGAAAAAATGCCTCTTCTACTGTCTTTGCAGTTGGCTCTCAAGTCTCAACTATCTATTGAACAACAACTTCATTTGGTTAGACCCTGCTACTGCTGAAGATATTAAACATGCAATGTTTAGTAATGATAACACTAAGAGCCCAGGTCCCGATGGTTTTGGGAGTGGCTTTTATTAGGATGCATGGCCTGTGGAAGGGAATGATATTACTAATGCGATTCGAGAATTTTTCTCCTCGTCCAAATTGCTGAAACAAGTTAATTCTACCCAGCTTTGTTTGATCCCTAAGGTTGATGCTCCTGTTTTTGCTTTGGATTTTTGTCCTATTGCATGCTGCAACACGCTGTACAAGTGCATCTCCAAAGCTCTTTGTGATAGATTGAAGGATGTGCTGCCACACTTGGTATCCTTGAACCAAGGTGCTTTTGTTGCTGTTAGGAATATAGTACATAATGTCATGGTTTGCCAGGATAATATCAAGCATTATAGACGGAAAAAAGTTTCCCCAAGGTGCTTGATGAGTGACCTTAGGAAGGCGTATGATACGATACACTCGGGTTTTTTGGAGGAGATGTTGCTTGGCTATGGTTTCCCCAAAAAATTCTCTTATTGGGTTCTTCGTTGTGTAAGGACTGCTACATTTTCCTTATGTGTTAATGGTTCCTCATTTGGCTACTTTGAGGGCAAGAGAGGCATTAGCCAAGGAGATCCTATCTCTCCTCTTTTGTTTGTGCTAGTGATGGAGTACTTCTCCAGAGTATTGAAGATTATTGGAGGTCTCCTTGACTTTCGCATTCATCCAATGTGTAAAACAAGGAGTATATGTTTTGCAGATGACCTTATGATTTTCTTTAAAGCTAATTGCAATTCTGTTAGCAGAGTTATGGAAGGGTTCACTTACTTCTCTGAGGTTACTGGTCTTGATGCGAATAAGGCTAAGTCTCATTGTTACATAGCAGGTTTTTAAATTCTAATTGGTGCAGCTCACTGGTTTCAAGGAGGGTACTTTTCCTATAAAGGACTTGGATGTCCCACTGTCTCCTACCAAGTGGAATACGACTGATTTTGCTTTCTTGGTTGAAAAGATTACAAAAAGACTGAATTGTTAGGCTTCACAAAATCTGTCCTATACAAGTCAAACTCAACTCATTAATTCAGTTTGATGTCTCTTCATGTCTATTGGGCTGGTATCTTCATTTTTCCCTCTAGTATTATCAAAATGATTGAACAAAAGTGTAGACAATTTTTGTCAATGCCTATTGGCTGGACCAGACCCAACCAAAAGGCGCGGGCTAGTCCAATTAAAAAAATAAAAAAAAAAAAAATTGTTTGAAGAATCGCGCTCTCGCTCACTCTCCCTCTGAAACAAAACCTAAAAAATCGTGCTCTACTCTCACTCGTGCTCTACTCTCACTCTCTCTCTCTCTCTAATTCTCACAAATCTTCAACCTCCATTAACGGTTGTTCAAGGTTCAAGAATTCTTCTCCACAAATCAATCTCTCACTCTCGTTGTTGCTCTCGCTCTCGCTGTCACTCGCGTTTTCGCTCTCTCTCTCACTCTCGCTGTCACAGGTAAAACACAAAATCAAATTGTTTTGTTGTTTTGTTCTTCATCATTGTTTTAATTGTTCAATTTTGCTGTTTCTGTTCTTCATTATTATTCTTCGTTGTTCAATTTTGTTGTTCATAATTGTTCATCACTGTTTTTGTTGTTTCATCATATTTCAATTGTTGTTCATCATTAATGTGGATTATTTATTTATTGAATTTTGTTTTCCAGATATTTTCTAACTCACTTGTTCAAAGAAGAATTCATACAAAAACAATGAGGACTAAGGTAATTATAAACATATGTTATTTACTATATGAACATATTTTTGTAGCTCTATGAACATATTCTAGTGCCTCTATGAACATATCAAGCTATATGAACATATGTCCTTTATGTTGGGTATCATTATGAACATATGAGGTTGTTTTTATGAACATATGCTTGTTGGTTTTTTTAACATTTGCTAGTAGCTTTATGAACCTATGTTATTTACTATATGAATATATTGTTGTAGTTCTATGAACATATCCTTGTAGCTCTGTGAACTTATGCCAGGTTTAGGTTTTTGAACATATGATATTGTCTTTCTGAACATATGTTCTTTATTTTGGGTATCATTATGAACATATGATTATGTCTTTATGAACATTAGTTGTTGGTCTATTAACAATTGCTAGTAGCTCTATGAACATATGTTATTTACTATATGATAACATTTGCTAGTCTATTTGTTGTGCTTTTTGTTAATTCAGTATACAAAAGCAGAAGTACAAAAAATAGTAGTTGAAAATTCTGTGATTTTAGGGTTTATGAACAAATGCTAGAAGCTCTACGAAAATTTGCAATATGTGAGTTTTTTTAATTTAATTTACTATATTTGATGAACAAAAGGTAGAAAAGTTTGTGATCATTGGTAAAAAGCTTATGGTACCATTTTGTATAAATTGAATGAACATATGTTGTTTGCTCTATGAACAAATGGTATTATATCTTTATGAACATATGGTAGAATGCTTATGAACATTATACTGAGGCTTATGATGAACAAAAAGGTAAAATTTTTATGAACATGTGCTACAAAACATTATGAATATTTTTAATCAAACCTTATGCTCAAACATTGTGTAAATTACTTGTTTCTTATGTTCACTTATTTGACTTGCTAAAAAACATTGCTGGTAGGTGCCAAACTATTTGTAAACCAAAACATTATACTAAGGCTTCAAAATTATGAACATTTACCTTCACCTTATGAACTTATTGTTGGACCCAATTTTGAACATATGCTAGTAGGTCTATGAACTTATGCTAGTAACTTTATGAACATGTGTTATAGCCCTTATGAACATATACTAGTTGGTCTATGAACATATACTAGTAGGTCTATGAACATATGCTAGTAAATTTATGAACATGTGTTATAGCCCTTATGAACATATGATTGTAGCCCTTATGAACATGTGCTAGAATATTTACTAAACCTATGAACATATTATACTAGGTCTATGAACATATGCTAGTAGGTCTATGAACATATGCTAGTAGATCTATGAACATATCCTAGTAACTTTATGAACATGTGTTATAGCCCTTATGAACATAAGCTAGAATATTTACTAAGCCTATGAACATATTATACTAGGTCATGTGCTAGTAGTTCTATGAACATATGCTAGTAGGTCTATGAACATATCCTAGTAACTTTATGAACATATGAGATTGTCTTTGTGAACATATGCTTGTTGGTTTTTTCAATATTTTCTAGTAGCTCTATGAACATATGTTATTTACTATATGAACATATTGTTGTAGTTCTATGAATATATCATTGTAGCTCTGTGATCATTGGTAGAAAGTTATGAACAAATGGTAGAAAGTTATGGTACCATTTAGTACAAAATTGGATGAACATATGATGTTTCCTCTATGAACAAATGGTCTTATCTTTATGAACATATGTTATAATGGTCATGAACATTATTCTAAGGCTATATGTATGTTCTATGAACAAAAGATAGGAAGTTTATGAACAAATGGTAGAAAAGTTTGTGATCATTGGTAGAAAGTTATGAACATGTACATATGGTACCATTCTGTACAAAGTGGATGAACATATGTTGTTTCCTCTATGAACAAATGGTACCATTTTGTACAAAGTGGTAAAAAGCTTATGGTACCATTTTGTACAAAGTGGATGAACATATGTTGTTTCCTCTATGAACAAATGGTATTAGATCTATGAACATATCCTAGTAACCTTATGAACATATGATACTAGGCTATGAATATATGCTTGTAGGTCTATGAACATATCCTAGTAACTTTATGAACATGTGTTATAGACCTTATGAACATATGATTGTAGCTCTTATGAACATGTGCTGTAATATTTACTATAGGGATTGTGAGATTTTTCTTGTGATAAACTATTGATATTCACTATTCTTATTTTCTCAAATGTTGTGTTATTCAGTTCCTTTTCCTGTCATGTCATTTATTTGCTCAAAAAACATTGTGTACATCTGTTGACTTCATTCAATGAACTATTTGTGTAGCTTATATGAAATACTAGACTAGTTTGTTAATGTATACTTGAAAGGTTTATGTCTATTTTGACTGAAAAAATGTTGCCTGAGATTATGAATATTGGTAGATTAGTTTATGAACATTAGTTTGAAAGTTTATGAACATTAATGGAAACTTTATTAACATTCTATTTGTCTGTTTTAGATGAACATCTGTTGTTTTCTTGTCTGTTTTTCAGAATCCAAGTTATAGGCAAAAAGAGAAGTACCAAAGTGAAGAAGAAGAGCAAGAGGAACATGAAGTATCTTTTGTTACTGTGGAACCTAAAAAGCGGAGGGGAAAACATATGGCGAGGAAAGCTGTTATTGAAGAGATTGAGAGCGGTGATGATACAGATAGTGCGGATATGAACTACGAGCCATCTCCCCAGCAAATTTGTAATGAGGAACATAAGGACATTGCAATCAAACAAGAGAAGGGGAAGGAAATAGTTTTGTCAGAGACAAAAAAGAGAGCTCCCAAAAGAAAATGTAGAAACGAAGTGGTTTTGTTGGAAGAAGGAAGGGAGAAGCAAGAAGGACAGGGTGACACAGTACCAGATGAAGGATTTGTACGCACTAGAATGTCCCCTGTTAATTTGTTTAACCTAGTGCGTAAATTAACCCCTAAGCAACGCGAGGCAGTTCAAGAAATAGGCTTCGGGAGTGTTCTGGACCTCAATGTGAAGAATTGTGATGGGAAGGTGTTGAAATATTTAATTCAACATTTTGAGATTGGGAGACTTGCAATAAAGCTTGAGAATGAGGAGCTCCCTGTTACTGCCTACGACGTTTGGAGAGTTCTGAATTTGCCTTTTGGAGGCAAAAAAATTGTTGAATGGAGCAACAATGAAGAAGAGGACAGTTTGGAGTACACAGAGCTTGTGAATGATCACAAAAGGAGATGGAAGTGTGATCGGGTTCACCCCACGCTGAAGGTAAAGGTGAACAACTTAGCAGCCAAATGGGCAAAGAACTTGAGGAAAGGACAGATTTTGGGGATGATTTCAAGAGAGATTTTATTGTCTACATTGACAATTGTTTCTTGAATGGCCATAAAGCTAGATGGGCCAGATTGAGGATTATGTAGTCACTCATTGATGTTAAGGACATAAAGAACTTTGATTGGTGTGATTACACTTTCAGAGCTCTTTTAGATTCTGTCAAGATCTGGCAAAATGACTTGAAACATGGCAAAAACTCCTTCTTCACTGGACCTATTGTTTTTCTAATGGTATGCCTTCCTAATCAATATGTGCAATCTTTATGATCTTTATGATGTGTTGTATGATCTATAGCTGTATTTGTGTTCATTTGTTAGAAATAGGGGGGGTGAAAAAGGGGTAAGAAAATATTCAACTTATGGTAAAGCTCTACGAACATATCTTATTTACTATATGAACATATTGTTTTATCTCTATGAATATATCCTTATAACTCTGTGAACATATCATAGGTTTAGCTTGTTTACTTTCATCCTTATGAGCATTTTAGATTCAGACTTATTAACAAGTTCTACAATTTTAAGAACATATTATTCTAGGTCTATGAACATGTATTATTAGCTCTATGAACTTATGCAAGATTTACTTTTAACCTTATGAACATTTTAGGTTCAAACTTATGAACCTGTGCTACAAAATATTATGTACATCTGAAACTATTTTATCTAGGAAAGTTTATGAACATTAGTACACTGTTTATGAACATAAGTGCAAAGTTCATGAACAATATTGCTCAAACACTTTGCATTGCTCAAAAATATGCTACTACATTTATGACCATATGCTACTATGTCTATGAACATATCCTAATAAGTCTATGAACATGTGTTGTAGGTCCTATGAATATATGCTTGTAGTCAATATTTATTTGTGCTTTTATGACTGTTAGTTTATATAAATCAAAATTTTTTCTTTATGCAGCTGTTCTACTTTGAGAGAATGAGCTATGAGTTGACAAATCCACAAGCTAATCCAATCTTCCCATCTATTTGTTCGTGGGACAAAGAGAAGGTTGATAAACGAATAAAGGATGAGCAAGATATAGGTGGATTTGGAAAAGGAATTGTTGTTCCATGGGGTGCAATCAAGGAGGATCACCGTAATAAACCTATTAGTGTAGATTCAAATGTAAGTAACATTCTCCTTGTTTTATATTTAATATGTTCTATGTGTTGCATCTTCAAACATTGCTCAGACAATATTATGAACATTTAGCATTATGTTTCTGAACATGTTACTGCATGATTTTGAACATTTGTCCTAAGCATATGAACATGTGGCACCAAAACCTTATGAATATGTGACTCCAACAATATGAACATGTAGATCAAAATTTATGAACATTTCCTTAAGATTATTTTTATAAGGAAGGGGATTGAAATTGTTTTTTATGAACATGTACCTCAAACATTAGCTTAACATTATTATTTATATAACGGGATTCAAATTTTATATTATTAAATTTATGTGCATGGGGTATAAAATTTATGAACATGTACTTCAAACCTTATGAACATGTACCTCAAACTTATGAACATGTGTCCTTAACTTTATGAACATAAAGTTCAAACATTATGAACTTGTATCTTTAATTTTATGAACATGAAGTTCAAAAAATTTATTAACATGGGGTATAAAATTTATGAACATGTACCTCAAATTTTATGAACATGTACCTCAAACCTTATGAACATGTGTCCTTAACTTTATGAAAATGAAGTTCAAACATTATGAACATGTGATATTAATTTTATGAACATGATGTTGAAAAAACATTATGAACATGTTGCTATATTATTATGAACATTTGGCACCAATATTATGAACATGTTCCCAAAAACCTTATGAACATGTATGACAGTGGTCAATTAGGGGGTTTATGGTTTGAGCATTTATGATGTAGCATAGTTTGTTGCAGTAGCTAGTCTATTTTGAATTGTTTTTCAAATTGTTTAGGTCTATGCTCAGAAGATAAGCTCGTTATTGAAGAGCTTGGCTAGCAATTCTTCTGAACTAGCAAAGACAATGGGTGAATATGGACATCGTGGTCCAATTCCTGCTCTGAACAAGACCCTGAACAACTTTGCTTAATTCTTTTCAAGTCAAGCTCAAGCAAATACTGGAGAGAATGATGAGGGAAGGGATTGGTTTGGAGAAGATGCATTTTATAATAATGAGTTGATGGATGAAACTGTTAAGGAGTGTCAAAAAGCCTTTGAGACTGGGTTTAAATGTGCTTTACGAACAAGAGAATCAGCTGATAGGGTTAGTGGAGGATATTCAAGCCCTGGTGCAGACAAAGGAGGATATCCAGGATCACCAAGAGAAAATGCTGCTGCCACAATCCCGGAATCAAGCACTGGAGATAGGGGTAGTGGACAAACAAAAGTTCCAGAGGGAAAACTTCCCCCTGTGATACTCAAGCGGAGCAAAAAAGACAACGCAGCAAGGGAATTCATCTCTCCCCCTGCACCAAGCTTTTCATTTGGCTTGACACCACCAACAGAGAGCAACAATGAAAAAGAAAATGCTGCTGCCACAAACCCTGCAACAGAAAATCCAGAAGTAAGCAGTAAAATAGTTGCTCCACAGACAAAGGCAATAATGAGCAAGTTCTTCACTAGAAGAAAACCTGCATCAAAGGCACCTGCAGAAATAACTCCAAATCAAGATGGAAGGGCAGTTGACAGCGAGAATGTGATCAATGACATTGTCAAATCCGTTGACAAGCAAACTGGATTCCCTGAATTATCTACTGGCCTCACACCACCAAC